>JANJGK010000014.1:33130319-33168752 GCA_039081455.1 Macrobrachium rosenbergii
AACTTTAACCTTAAATAAAATAAAAACTACTGAGGCTAGAGGGCTGCAATTTGGTATGTTTGACGATTGGAGGGTGGATGATCTACATACCAATTTGCAGCCTTCTAGCTTCAGTAGTTTTTAAGAAACTAAGGGCGGACAGAATAAAGTGCAGACGGACAGACAAAGCCGGCACAATCGTTTTCCTTTACAGAAAACTAAAAAGAGGAGCCCGAATCCCTTGCGATCAAAAGCCTTTACATTAATATCCTGACAGTGGGGTTATAAGAGCATCCCAAGAGAGAGACAACAGTTTCGTTTCAAATAGCCGGTTTAGACACAGACAGACGATACCTAAATACGTCCAATTCTTTCGGACATGCTTTTCTTTTGTCTGTTCCCTTTCAAAAGGCCAAATGGCCTTTGAGTAGTCTATTCAATCGGACAAAGGATGGAATTCGATTCCGGGTCGTACTCGGATATCTGAAGGTAACCAACATTATAGTCTTTTACTAAGAACTGAGTTTATTTAACCAGGAATTTCGTTGATTGATGTGTATAATGCTGATCGGCAACATGAAACTGTTACTGGAATGATGGAAAAAATTTAAAGGAATTGCCTATTATAGTTGGCAAAGGCAATGCAGTCCGATGTAGAAAGATAAATATATAAATAAAAACGAAAACTGGTTTACCTTAGAAAGAATATTGCATATGGACAGCCGAGTAAATATCTATATAAAACATACACCCTGTTAACAAAGAAAAAATATATAATAAACCTGTTAAGTATTGAAACATATGTAGCAAACATGGCTGTACATCATCAGAGATCGCAACAAAATTGAATTCATTTTTCCTAATTTTCAAAATTTGTGAAACAATTTTTTGAAAAACAAAAGTCCTTTCCTTTGTCCTGTTATCCACGGTGTCGAAACCTTTTCATAGAAATCAACTGCCCTAACCTGTCATAATCCCTGGTTTGGTTGGGGAACCGTGATGATCATAAAACATGGCATGATGGATATCTACCCGAAACTCTTTGAAATTATCTATAATATAAAGGCATGCAAGGTTCCACCTTCAAGCTCTTGACAGGCGCATGAGAGATGGCAGGAAGAACGATTTATACTAGGAGCCGGTATTAATACAAAGGAATACAAGACTTTTGCAACTTGAAATCTCAACCAACACTGTTTCAATTTGTCCACAAAAGCCATAAGATAATGTTAAGGCAGTCTCTGATTGTATATATTCTTATAACTCAAAGATAAGGAACATGAACTTAATTGCCAATCAATGCGATGAAAGAACAACTATTAAATCAAGGCATTATTCTACTCCCCTGGTATTCCATTACAACATGTTAAGGTAGTTTGAATATGGTCATTACTTGCAAGGGAGCTTCCCAGAAATTGTGTTTCCTCTTACTGGAGAGGCCCTGCCGGGGTGTAACCCTTTTGGTTCGCATCAGGTCTTCTGAGATGCGGTTGCTAACCCAAAGCCCTTTTACATTCTGGCTACGGCCTACCTATCACAGTCGACTAATCACCATGTTCACAATTCACTGCTTAAAGTCGATAGAGGGACAATGGACTTTTCTGGAAACTAACCTAAGCCATTTCCCGTCAGGGTTTATTAATTTGTTTACTCTTGTTATTTCACTCAGAAGTATCGTACTTTATTTTTTTTGAATGAATCCATTCTTTTATTATAGAACTTCTATAGCACTTTATAGGCTTGCCTTGTGAGTTTTACATGGATGTGTGTGTACAACTTTACCAGTAATTGAAAAAAAATCACTGATACATGAATAAGCTAGCATTTATACAGTACATTCATGATAAATAGTTAACCTCATACTGCCTTACTTAACATCACTCTCAAATTCATTCTTACTGTACAAACGCAGATATCATAAAAACTGTCTGAATAAAAAAGATACGCTAGATACAGGAGGGTGACTTACGCACATGCTTCGAGTAACATAAGAGCGGTTCTCTTTCTCAGTTTTACTACAATGTGACCTACAAAAATAAACATTAGTTTTACCACAATGTGACCGACAAAAATAAACATTAATCATAAAAAAACACTGCCGTACAAAACAAAAATGATCAAAACTATTTTACAAAAATCCCATTCACCAGCAGGATGCTGCCCAGAAAAAAACTAGATGCCTCAAAGTAAAGCAACCATGATCTGTTTTCCTTTCTCTTCTTCCTTTCCATTCTTTTCCAGTCCAAAGGTATTCCTATTCAAGTGACCGTAGTAACAAGAGAGAGAGCGAGTCTATTTGCCTTTAAATTGTTTGTTTAGATGAGGATGGATGATTTCCTGTTCCTATTCATTCAGGTTTTCTCCTGGCCCCCTTTTTTACTCTCTTTTCTTCCCAGTTTTTTCTCGGAGATAAGGTATGGCAGGGGTTATGCAAATATCAGCGAGGCCTTAGTGAGAGGAGGGAAGAGTAGCGACCGCTAGACCAGCTTCGGTTCCATTCCTTCAGATTTTCATTCGAAATACAATTTCCAATACTATGAGGACAATAACAAATTCCAGGATTCCCATACAAATGCAAGTGATTCGATATCAGAAAACTATCAACTCTTCTATTTCCACGTGTGGAAAGCCTTTAAGGATTTTTAGTGGATAGAATACGCACAGTCGTAAATAAAATTAGTAGTAAAAAGACGGAAAAACAGATATTGAGATTTTTTAATTCTTTTTCCCAAAATGACATGAAACCCAGTAATTCCTCATACCTGTTCATCAACACAGCTGCAAAGACGAACAAAAATTAAGTTTCATTCCAGAGGTAATAGACAATTCCAAATCTTACATTCGTATTTTCATTCCGAATGTGAAACCCTTTCGGAGTACTAGTAGTAGATTACGTCACCTCAATGGGAAGTAATAAGAATTTTATTATTAAATGGAGTTGGGTACTATTGTACCTTTAAAGCGATATAAGAAAATCCTAATAAATCCATCCTAACCAAAGGCAATAACACTAAGACGGTTTATAATGCTGAAATTATGAACTAGCTCTGAGGATATTTGTAACGAGGTTTTAACAGCCGATAAAGCAAGAATGAGTTAGAAAAATTTCTATACTAATAGAGAAACAGACGCTTTACTAAGACTGTGTATAATTATGAAATCATGAGCTAGCTCTGAGCATATCTATAATGAGGTTTTAACAGCTGATGAAAACAGAAGGCCGATAAAGCAGGAATATAAATTAGAATAATTTCTATACTAACAGAGACATAGAAGCTTTACTAAGACGGTGTATAATGCTGAAATCATGAGCTAGCTCTGAGCATATTTATAAAGAGGTTTTAATAGCTGATGAAAACAGAGGGCCGATAAATTGACTGACTGAATATAGAACTTAGGCCAAAGGCCAAGCACTGGGACCTATGAGGTCATTCAGCGCTGAAAAGGAAATTGACAGTAGAAGGTTTGAAAGGTGTAACAGGAGGGAAAAAACCTCAAAGCAGTTGCACTATGAATCAATTGTTAGGAGAGGGTGGGCAGTAAGATGGAAGAAAGAGAATATGAAAGGAGGTACAGTAAAAGAAACGAAAGGGGCTGCAGCTAGGGGCCGAAGGCACGCTGCAAAGAACCTTAAGTAAAGCCTACAGAGCACTGCAAGAGGTGCACTGACGGCGCTACCTCCCCTACGGGGAGAAGGCCGATAAAGCGGGAATAAGTTTGAATAATTTCTATATTAATGCAACACCTTAAAAAGCTTCTCCAGCAGAATTAGCCTTGAACAACTCAAGTCTTATGTACAGTTAAAGACGTAATAGTACAGCCGGCAAAATAATATGAGAACACACACCAACTAACTTTCGTTATATAGCATCGCACGACAATAGTCATCGGCTATTACCATCCCGTGATGGTCATTTCATCAATAGCTAATTGGCTATTTACTGGTGAATATAAAATCCACAGAACGGCTCAACAAAAGCAACTGCGAAGTCAGGATGAAATTATGAAAATGCAGAAGACGCTCCAGACACTTAATCATCCATTTGTTTCCAAATCCCCTTATCTTCCCGCCGCCCTCTCCGACATGAACTGGGGACAGCGAAAGTCTCGGCCCGATTCTGCCCGAATAACCTCCCGCATATGGAAACGTTGTTAGCAATTAAGCCATTAATGGGCTGGTTACACCATTACCGAGGCAATTAGCTCATTACTGTATAGCATTTGTGGTATAGGAACACATTTTGAGCTCTACGTTACAGCCTTGGTAGTATCGTTATGGCTTTATTAATATTCACGCGGGGATTTCGTGGTTAGCCATGTCAATAATCAGAAATGTTGCACTTTCGTTGTCGTTTTTGGCATCCAACATCCACTAGCACATTACAGACAAATAACGATAAAAAGAGATATTCTGAAGCATGCATGTACTTACATTTTATACCTAAATTCATAATGATTCGAAAAAAATAAACGAATTCGATAAATCAACAGGCAATAACCGAAAGAAATGTTACCAACTTCTTAGTGAGTATAGTCCAACTCCCGAGGAAAAACTCATTAAAATTTTGAAAAAAACTTCCAACGTTTACTTTAGTTCATATAAGCTAAAAGGTTACCTGCAATGTATTAAATTCATCTCTAAATAATAAGAAAAAAATGTATTAACAATACAAAGGCATAAGCCATTTCGGTACGTTATGCCCCAATCTGGTGTAACTGGATGTTAGCATATTATAAAAAATGTTAAAAAATATGGGTCTACTGTGTTTAACTTTCGAGTGGTATATAACCCTTGTGAGGTTTAGTACTTCTGATGGGACAATCGTTTGCCGATTGTTCCCTTGGTGGGTTGTTGCCTCCTTTTTTGTTTTCTTTGAAGGAAAGTTGACGTCTGTCGCGTGGTCTCTGACAGTGGCAGTCGGGTTTAGCATAGCAGCGAGTCAGGTTCTCGGCAGCAGCTTTAGCAACATGGAGTCTTTGTTGGAGCAGCAGGTATTCCTTACCTGTTGGCCTCATCAGCTGAAGGATGGTGGGACAGCTAAATCATAGCCTTCCTTCCGTGGATCTTCCTGTATAACAGCAGACGTGCTGTTTCGACGTTTCTCCTGTAATTCATCTGTGTTGATGACTGTGTTCCAGTTGAGCAGTTGGTGGCTGCTTTGGTGTCTTTACAGGAGTTCGTCTGATTGCATTCATCCTTCTTGACAGCTGGGTCTGTCGTGTTATCTCCACGGAGATTGAGATTGTTTATCGGTGTTACCCCGAGTGATTTCATGTTGTTGCTTTATCATTTATTTGATTGTTTATGCTGCCTGTTTGTTTATTGGTAATGACTGTTTTAGTAATGATATTATTTTGGTATGATTTTTCACTTCTTGTTATTAATGGTGTCGAGCAGTGTATGGCTCTGGTAAATAATTTTCATTACATTATTGTTACTAATGGTGTCGAGCAGTGTATGGCTCTGGTGATGATTTTCATTACATTTTTGGTATTAATGGTGTCGAGCAGTGTATGGCTCTAGTAATAATTTTCAATACATTATTGTTATTAATGGTGTCGAGCAGAGTATGGCTCGGGTAACTGAATTTTGAGATGCTTTTTGCATTATTTTGATTATGATTGTCATTTCTAAGACTTGTTTATTAATTTTTGACTGCTGCTGTTAATATTTATTTATGTATGCTAAACCTGGACTCACTTGTATATATGTATATATCTTAGTATAATAAATTAGTTTAAGGTAATTTTTTTTGTTTCGTTCAGCTCCTTCCTCCTTTGTCTGCCTCAATTTCTGCCAGTCATTCCAGTCCCGTAACTTTGTCTGTATTTAAGAACCTGCTGAACCAAAGTGGTTCATAACACCCTACAGAATGAGGAATATCAAGTAAAACTATATCACTGACAGATATTCACAAAATGGAACCTAATTTTCCAGTATCTAATAGTGCTTACCATAGTTTATCGAGACAAAAAATACAATTTATTGTCTCCTAACACACCGATTTATGCTATCTTCTATGAAGAAGCTACAGGGAGGAAAATCTCCACAAGTGGGATTCTCCAAAATATTAAGTTGAACAACTTCTAAGCTGATTTACTGGAAAAGCTGTGAGAAAAAGAATGTGTTCGAGGAAAGGGACTACAGGGTAGCAGAGCTGAAGACAGATTACAGACGAATATAAAACGAAAAGTGAAAAGGCGAAAAAACGAACCATTTGCGGTGGAACACTTAAATCCTACAAGTAAATGCAAGGCCTTTTTTTCTGTTTAATACAAGAAATATTAATTATAAAGTTAAGTATACCTTAGTTTAACCAGACAACTGAGCTGAAGAAGAGGTCTGCGAGGGCTGGCCCGAAGGATTAGACTTTTATTGTGTGGCTAAGAACCAACTGGTTACCTAGCAACGGGACCTGCAGCTTATTGTGGAATCCGAACCACATTAAAGCGAGAATTGAATTTCTACTACCAGAAATAAACTCCTCTAATTCTTCATTGGCCGGCCAGAGATTCGAACGCGGGCCCAGCAGTGTGCTGCCGAGAACTATACCGACCTGTCCAACGAGGAACTAATATAGAAATAATAACCTTCGATTTTTATGAATCTGGAGTGCAGTGCCAACTTTGAAAATGACGTTAATAAAGAAAAAAATATATAAAAAAAGGGAGATACAATATCGGGTTGAAACCGATGAGAGACTGATAAAAGCAATCGATTGTCGTACTGAGTCTCCATTAAGTGCGTAAGAGGCAGTAAAACTAATCGAACAGTCATTATCGTCAATGAATAAAATGGCTTTAATTGCAGGCGACCTTTAAGCAATGGACTGCAAAGGCTGTCAACCTGGAAGAAAAGGGGGGGCGGGTGTTGTATGCAAGGAAGTTTTCATCTATGGCTACCAAGGGGAAATGGGGGTTGGGGGGAACTTTGAGAGACGACATAGCATTGATACGACAACGCAGAGGTAGACATGGGGTCGTTTAATAACAAATATTATTAGCTATAACCAAAGCGGCCTTTGTGGTACTACAAAACAGAACTGGTGAAAAAAAAAAAATGCTATTTGAAGCAAAGGAAATGGTCTTTAGATTGACGAATAAATCAGTATATTAAATAATATATTTTGCTTCATGTATACATAAAAGTGCGTAATCTATGATATATATATATATATATATATATATATATATATATATATATATATATATATATATAATATATATATATATATATATATATATATACATATATACATACATATATATATATATATATATATATATATATATATATATATATATATATATATATATATATATTGCAAGTGTATGGGTGCGTGTGAATTGATTACTCACATTTGTGAGGATGATTTCATTTCCGCACCAGTAAAAATGTAGTCGATTTCAGATGTGTGTGTCTGAGCTGAAATAAACTCTCATCTTTCTTTGCGGTGTGACAGATGAATAATTAACCCCATTCTTATAAACCCCATGGGTTCGAATTCCACGAAGAATAGGCCAATGCTTTTATTCATTCCCTTACGGGTTTCAAAGTCTTTATGGTTATTACAACACACATGCACACAAATGCAAGTGCAATAAATTTACACGCACCCACGCACTCACAAAATATATATATATATATATATATATATATATATATATATATATATATATATATATATATATACACACATATATATACGTATATATGTATAAACATACACACACACACACACACACACATACATATATATATATATATATATATATATATATATATATATATATATATATACTATATAGTATATACATATGCATGGGTCACATACTTTTATCCATACATACAAATAAGATATTATGATTTAATATACTGATTTTGTCTCAAACTAAACTAAAGACGATTTTCTTTATCCTACTTTTGAATAGCATTTTTTACGAATGACCAAACATACTACTTCGATTGTTTCAATGATCTTCTTCTGTATTAAAAGTGAATATGTGAATATATGAAAGAAAACCATCGTCTTAACAAGCTGCAGCCACCTCTCTTATTCTTAATAAGGGAAAGCTTCAGTACTTAGGCTACAAACTGGCCGTGCATTTCAAAGACAGAATGCCATACACAGAGCGGAAACCCGGACTGGCAATAGCAATTCCTCTAGATCTTTTCTATCCTTTCTGAGACCTTTTAGGGGAATTCCTTTCCGGCTCCTTCCTCTTTGGGGGAAGTAAGTCCGAATCCTACGAGCTTGAGTCGCACGCCGGGAAACCACTCTCTTATCTCTCTCTATGGCTCTAATGGCGCTATTTCTGCAACATCTCCCGAATTCCATGCGGTATTTCTCACAGCCTTTGCAATGTATTCTCTTCTACGCTTCCTTTCTGCTTTTATCAGATCTGCCGCAGGGGAAGAGACTCTCTCTCTCTTCCAAGTATTTACTGTATTTCAACGGGTGTATCACAATAAACAAGTAAAAATTGCTCTGAAGTTTCTTCGGCGCAATGGAATTTTCTGTACAGTGTATAATCAAAGCCACCGAAAAAATAGATCTATCTTTCGATGGTCCCGGTATAATGCTGTATGAGCCGCGGCCCATGAAACTTTAACCACGACCCGGTGATAGCTTATTGTATATCGCTGCCAGAAGCACGATTATGGCTAACTTTAACCTTAAATAAAATAAAAACTACTGAGGCAAGAGGGCTGCAATTTGGTATGTTTGATGACTGGAGGCTGGATGATCAACATACCAATTTGCAGTCCTCTAGCCTCAGCAGTTTTTAAGATCTGAGGGCGGACATGAAAAAGTGTGGACGGACAAACAGAGCTGGTACAATAGTTTTTTTTTTCCAGAAAACTAAAAAAAGAAGCAACGATAAAAAACAACTTTAACCGTATATACAGAAAGGGAAAAATAAAAAAGACAGGGGTATGGGAGAACTGACAAATATCCTTTGAAATTTTTATTCTATCAATCCTATCGCTCTAATCCAAGCACCTTTCATTTCACTTTTACGCGCTCTTACCACAATATTTTTAACCCATTATAATTATTCATTGTTCACTGGAATATACAATTACATTTTATGGATTATCCGGTCAAAGATAATCTCCTACTAGTGAATTTGTGGCCACTTGTAGGAGGGGGAGGAGGCCCTACTCAGTGCCAGCCTTAAACTCAGATAAATAGGGATGGTTGGAATCAAGAAAGGCAACATCTGCCATAACCAAGTAAGAAATGAGCGTACAATATACAGACAGCGGGATTAAGTCCATTAAAACCACGACTGGGGATTAAGCTGAGAAGATGTAAACTTTAGCTTGAGAAATCCCCAATTTGAGGGCTATATCCTATGTGCGTACATTTGTGTTTATCGTACAACTGATACAGAATACTCGTGCCAACGAAAGGTAAGTTTTTTTTTTCCAGTGTTTATCTTCGAATTAAAAGAGCTTGAATGAGGAATTGGGTACATTATTAGTTTCTTCTTAATTAACCACCACTTCTTGGCCATATATATATATATATATATATATATATATATATATATATATATATATATATATATATATATATATATATAATATAATATATATATATATACATATATGTATGAATATATATACATATATATACACACATACACATAGGATTTAGCACGCTCATCTGCCATCTGCAGCACGTCATATCTCCTCCACTCACAACGCCATTCGACAACAACTTGTAGGCTTCGTGGTGTTTTCTTTTTTAAATATTAAATCCACGCTTTTTTTATAAGTATATCTTCCTCAGTTGCTCCCATATGTCCAAAGACTTTCAACCCGACCCTGACCCATCCTTCTATCTACAGTGCTTTTTTACCTCTTCTACTCCATATCTACACTTTTCTTACCCTTTCAATATTATTCTTCTTAAACCTCATATATAATACAAAACAGTTCGTCTCATTAACTTAGTTTTTTTTCATGTGCATTCAGCATTCAAACCTCACTTCCATATAAGAAAAAAGCTCCTCATTGGACGGGTTGGTATCGTTCTTGGCAAGCACTCTGCAGGGCCCGCGTTCGATTCAACGACCGGTCAATGAAGGATTAGAGAAATTCATTTCTGGTGATAGAAATTCACTTCTCGTTATAATGTGGTTCGGATTCCACAATAAGTTGTAGGTCCCGTTGCTAGGTAACCAATTGGTTCTTAGCCACGTAAAATAAATCTAATCCTTCGGGCCAGCCCTAGGAGAGCTATTAATCAGCTCAGTGGTATGGTTAAACTAAGGTATACTTTTTCCATATAAGAAAGTTGGCTCACCAGTCCCTTCAAATGTTCTCACTATGGTTTCATAGACACTGAAGGTTTCTTCCCAGTCTTTTACACATACCCTGTTACCTTTCTAACTTCACCAACTCTGACTCTCTTCGTCAATCATTATACCGCCATTCATTATCTATACTCCCTAATACCTAAACAAATCAAGTGATTTCATTTTTTCCCCATGCCATTAACATGTACTGCCCAATCTTCATGTTTTCCCTTTACCTCATAACCATAATCTTGCTCCCTTTTACTGTCAATTTTCTCACCTCCCAAATGTTGTCAGTTAGTTCTTGAAGTTTCTTGATTATCCTCAATCAGTGCTCTACAATCTCCTAAAATCAACCTTTCCACACTCCAACCATGATTCAATTTCTTTTCCCAAAACTTACGACTTACATCTGGTACCTTTCTCAGACCTTTCGATTCACTTCATCCATAAATATGATAAATATAATTAACAGCTATTAGGGTGTCCTGTCACACACCAACTTTCATACTCAAAACCAAACATTCTCCCATCTACATGTTCTCAATTTCCAACATTGCATTAATCTGGACAATAGATCCCCTACACCAAGCAACGTCAAAACCATCCAAAACTTCCCCTCAATCGCCTTTGCTTAAGATTTTTATAAGGTCAGGTAAATCAAATACACCTTTTCCCCTGAACTTTCAAGCTTTGCACTTACCTGATACATAACAAATACTTAATTCACACACCATCTTTTTTTTTTTTAAACTATACTATTCCTCCCTTGTCAATTCTTCTGAGGATTTTTCATTACTATAAAGCAACGATTACTACTCTCATCATATATATATATATATATATATATATATATATATATATATATATATATATATATATATATATATATATATATATATATATATATTCACACCAATATTTATGCAATGTAGTGTATGCAAGTGTTGTTTTTCATCTCATTATTACAAGGCTAGTTCATCAAGTAGTCACCTTTCAATGTGGAAACCATTCAACAAGAAGTCACCTGTGTTAGTAGCGTCCTGACCAAAAAATAAACAACTGCCGTATGTCTGCCTGAATGCCAAAAAGCAGGACCTTTACCATTCACAATACGTAAATACGGATGCATTATACACACATATAAATGTATGTATTAGTAAACAGACATTACTGTATACATTCCAGTAAACTTGTCGCACACAACTACCTCTGCTGAGCATTAAAACAATGAAGACTGCGTCTCCATTAAAGAAAGCCCATCATCTCGGGTTACCCAAGTCTCCCTAAATCCACCTCTCATTTTTCCATCCAGGGATTCCTGTCAAGTGAAGTCGCACCTAACTCTGTTTTCACTCCTCTTCCAATATCCTCAAGTCAATATCATTTTCTCCGACTGGAGTCATGCATTATTCTACAGTACTAATCTCGCCTCCTGTTTGGTTTCAAAATACCAGTCTGTAGAGAGAGAGAGAGAGAGAGAGAGAGAGAGAGAGAGAGAGAGAGAGAGAGAGAAAAAAAACCCAGGTTAGAAGCAGTGTTGGGTTAACTGAGTGGATACCGGTAAGAGTTGGTTTACATCAGAGATCTGCTTTGAGTCCTTATCTTTTTGACCTGATAATGGTTGTGCTATCTCAAGGAATAAGAGATCAATCCCCCCGGTGCATGTTGTTCGCTGATGACATCCTGTTATACAGCACCAACACAGGGATAGTGGAGTTAAAACTAGAGCAATGGAGAAAGGTACTGGAAGACAGTAGGAAGAAGACTGAATACCTAAGTTTTAATGAAGATCAAGACTCCGCGATTAGTATGGAAGGGGCAAGGTTGAATCGAGTACAAAAATTTAGGTATCTTGGTTCAAAAGCGGCTGATGATGGAAAAACATCGACCCGACACAGAAGAGGGAAAAGATGCAGAGAAAGAAGAAAAAGAGAGAGAGAGAGAATTACTCGAGTCTTGTTTGATTATCAGCTGGGTCGTACAGAGGGAAGCATTTACCCGTGAAGTGTGTCGATGCTTGAAACGCACGGGTGAAACAACTGAAAAAGTTTATTGCAAAGTCTTTTCATTACGTGAAATGGACTCTGGTGCGACAGAGAGAGATAAAAAGTGTAATTCAGACATGACAAAGGAGTTCAAATACCTTTACAAAGGACTTTCACAAAATGGGCGTGTTTTGCACGATGCCCTTCTTGCATGAAAAAACATATAAATATGAGAGGAAGTAACCATTTAAAAAAACATGCAATATCAACATGTGGTATTGTGCATGCTTTTCTAGACTAAGGAAAATTTACCCAATAACAATTTGAACATAATTTCTAAGGCTTATCAGACTACTAGCAAATCTAAATCTAATATACAAAATCAATACAGAAAGTCTTCCTCGTTTAAAATAAGCACCCGCGATAACATCATTAACAAGTATAAATCATTTCATAATCAACAGTGTCTGAAGTTGAAGGTACCTCGTTTTTCGCAGCTTGAACATTATAAATATCCGTTAATGGGACTTAAAGCCTCTTCAAATCCATATAATGAAATTGAAGCGGCACCTCGGCGTGAGACATGATCAAAAAGAGGTTCCTGACAATGAATAATACAGCGTCGGTTTTACCAACGACGAAGATAAATGATCTGCAACTTTAGCCCTAAAGATGAATAAATCATTAATCTAAAATGGGAAAACTTGAATGTGGTGATTAACCTCCTTTTTCGTATAGTAATTAGTACGTCGTAATTAGCGCCCCATAGGGGACGATCTAATCCGTCTAAAGGCTGTTCTGGGTACACGAGGTGGAAATTAATTCCGAGTCTTGGTGGCATTATGAGGCGAGAGGTCGGAATACTCTCCTCAAGATGTGAGAGGGGAGAGGGGAAGGGGGGATGGGGTGGGGGAGGGAGAACTATTCATTTCAGAAGCAGCCCTTGAAACAGCCGACTCCTTATCCCGGAAATAAACAGGATTTGATTCCATATCTACCTTTTTCAGGGGAATGACAGGTAATCGATGCAGGGGTTTACGGCGCTTGTGCAAGACATTTCAATTCAAATGAGTCTAAAGAACTAACTGCCTTTAACACTACCCTGGAATACTTTACTTCGAGTAAAGGGTATTTTTTTCAGGTTCAACTTGAGTGATTACCGTAGTGCTATTTTACATAATCAAATTCGTGAATGAACTGCATCACTAACATTAATTGTAGCCGTGTTTGAAATAATGAATAAAAGATTGCTATAATGAGCAGAGGGACTCGGTAGAAGAAAAAAAAAACTGTTAATACAAAACAATTGCCAAAACGATAGTACGATGAGCATCTTGTCTATAGAATGTAATACTAAATTTCAAAATAGCGGCACAGAATTAGGCTGAATATAAAAGCAACTAACTGGAGCATTTTCACAAATGCCCTGGATCTTATATCGAATGCTTAACGTAAGCATGACGGTTAACTTCAGTCTAACTCGGATAGATGTATAAAATAACTGGTACAGTTTCTCATGCACTTTAACCCCAAACCCATTCCTTGTTGAATTGATGAACTGAATTGAGTATACAGTTTAGGCTAAAGGCCAAGTACTGGAACCTATGAGGTTTTTCAGCGCTGGAAAGGAAATTGAGAGCAGGTACGTCAGAAAGGTGTAATAGGAGGAAAACCTCGCAGTTGCACTATGAAATATTTGTTAACAGAGGATGGATAGCGATATGGAAGAAAGATATTATGAATGGAGGTACAGTAAAAGGAATGAAAGGGGTTGCAGCTAGGGGCCGAAGGAACGCTGCAAAGAACCTTTAGCAATACCTGCAGTACATCGCATGAGGTGCACTGACGGCGCTATCCCCCCACGGGGCCCTTCTTTGTATCGACCTAAAATTTATTCTTTGTTAGATGTGTCCGTTCACAAGAAGAAACCCCGAGGCATCCACTTAAACTTCTAAGCTGAATCATCTTCTGAAGTTGAAAACTGCGCTCGCGAATATTTGAAATATTTCGTTTGATGATTTTCCTTTTCTTCAGATTTCCCGCTGTTTCCACTGAATGAAACGTTTCCCTTGGTTCAATAACGATTTCACTTATGAACGTCTTCTTTGTTAGCTACCATTAAACTTTTTCATAACAGTTTTACTAATAGGCATCTATTCTCAAAACAAACATTTGTAATAATAAACAGACGAATTTTTAAACTGGTTCGTCTCTCCATACACTAATAATCCCATGCAATATCATTTCATACGTGCTTGTACCCCTTGAATAAATTACGTATTCCAGATTCATCTGTCAGGAAGGAAATACATTAATAAATTTTAAAATTCTGTCAGGAAGGAAATACATTAATAAATTTTAAAATATCTCTAAAATTTCGCGGCTTGATTCAGATACCTAAGATATCAACTTAATTTTCACAAAGAACTAGCTGTAATCTCCTTTCAGAGCTAGTTTTACGGATATATTGAAGAGAACACACATTAAGTCAGCATACAACATGAGGAGGTTGTACCGGCCACAGTTCCTCATTGGACGGGTGGATACCGTTCTCGGCTAGCACTCTGCTGGGCCCGCGTTCGATTCTCCGACCGGCCGAGGAAGAATTAGAGGAATTTCTTTCTGGTGATAGAAATTCATTTCTTGTCACAATGTGGTTCGGATTCCACAATAAGCTGTAGGTCCCGTTGCTAGGTAATCAGTTGGTTCTTAGCCACGTGAAATAATTCTAATACTTCGGGCCAGCCCTAGGAGAGCTGTTAATCAGCTCAGTGGTTTGGTTAAACTAAGGTATACTTTGCACCGGCCACGTGAGTGGCCCGCCAGCAGACGAACAACCAAGATGAACTTTCTCTTCCGTGAGTCACCTGGCGAGAAGAACACGTGGTCGCAGAAACTCAACTTCTCCCATACGACTTTTATACATATTTCTCTGTAACCATTATTGTCACACTTCATTTATGATCACCACTGCATGCATTGCTATACAAGCTCTCCGATCATGTGCTTGTAAAGTTCAACTGAATCTTCTGTATCAAATTATATGTAAGTTTCTGTCTGTGAAGAAACACAGACGGCCAAACTTAATCCTTGTTTCGATTTGTCACGGATTTGTAACTACACTGCGGCTCGCAGCAGATTTTTAAGGGCTGCTCTATGAGCAAGAGCCCGTGCTGCCATAAAGCCAGCTTAATCAGTAACAACAACATGTACATAATTAAATTATAAACTATATAAAAAGCAGTCGGCATGTCACTCAGTACCTTCCTTACAAGGTAGCCCTAGTATTTATGTTGTAGTCTGGTCGACCTTCTCTACCTTCAAGGACAATTTCAAGCAAGTTATTTTCATTTTCTAATCTTTTAAGAAATAAAAAAATGACAACTTTTCAATATGCTTACATGCCATCGGTGGGGGAAAAAAACTGGTACATTTCATTCCTTTTACTCGGCTTTATCATTAATTAAGGGCAATGTTCAGCTCTCGCTCCAGACCTCCTCTTGCAGATAATCTAATTCTTACGAGAATTAATTGTGTTTAAGACCTCCTAGCCTATCTTTCCTTCTCTAATCAAACTGTTCCTCAAGCTTTTACCATTTTTGATTCATACTCTTCTGTTGCTTCGGCAGCAATTAGTTTTTCATCAAGTGTTAGCCTAACGCAATCTCGGTTGATTTGATGATTTCATTTGCGGGGGAACTTTAATAATAGGACAGCAAAATCGAAAAAGTGGGAAAAATATTCCCTAAGAAGTGATATACTTCTTGAATGGGTATAGAAATCATGAAACATACAATATACCCATAAACCTCTTAGTTTTAGACTTTACTGATAGCTGAATTAGTATAAACTTTTCATACTTAAAGATTGGGCCAAGTAATATTTTCAGTGTGCGATAAAGAACACAGGAAAATATACATATTGCCAACAATATATACATGTTGGCAACATTATCCTGATACCATGTAAAGGTACAATACAGGTGGTGTCTTGCCGATTTCCAAAAAGACAAATATTCCAGAATGTGAGCAAAAAATTAAGGGACGTGTGAGACTAAAAGTCGGCGACAGAATAAGGATGAAATTGCAGAGTGAAAATTCACAGAAAATTTGGGCCCAAAGTTTGTTTTTCGCATCATGGAAATGCCATTCAGATCAACACTAAGGAAAATGAAATTTAGATCAATGCTATTAGAAATGAATATGAAACTTGGATTTAAATCTCTTGAATGTCACTGGTTACCTATGGATTTTTGGCAGTAGTAACTGAAATCACATCAGAGGTTTCCTTAAAATATTGGAAAACTATCATCCTCCAAAAAGAGAACACTGGTTCTCACCAAACTGAGTTAGTAAGTGACACTAGCACACTTTAAATATATTACACAGTTCACAAAAGGAGGGGCTGACTGAACCCCATGCACGAATGGCTCAAAGGCAAGAGCAAGCTAACCAACTATCTCACCTGCTAGGTTTATAGAAATATAAACTTTATGCACTAAGAGTATGCCATTAGCGCCGCAAACTACATTCTAACCCACTATTTATTACTTCAACTGAACCGATTTCCAACCAAAATGAAAACCGCATAAGTGATTCATATGTCAATGCACAGGCCAAAATCAAAGTGCTATGAATGGTAACTACAAGAGGCCACATTTTGCATATACTGTTTAAAGTTAGGGAATAAAGTAAGGGAACATTGCATTACTGGTAAAATCCACCAGCAACATGCGCTGAATGTTGAAGCATTTGTTGTTCCATCACATAAATAAAAGTAATGTTTGTATGCTTATGGCCACCATCCAGAAATTCGGGAGGCAGTTCAGAAGATTACAATAACTGCAAGATTTAATGCATCTGAAGGAGGGAAACAAAATCAGCAATATTACGCGAATAAAAGCAAAACCTGATGTTGCTGATTTAACCGGAAAATGAACTGAGAGAAATGTAGCACCATATACCGAAACCATAAAAAAAGTACAAAGGAAGTCTCTGGAAAGGAACAAAAGTATAAGGGAAGCCTCCGGAAAGGCCCAGGCAGTAACAGTAAAGGATATCCTAAGTTGCAGAAATGTGAAGACTGGGGAGGACTGAGACCTCAATGAGATTAAGCAGAAAGGAGACGGTTGTCAAGTTACGCAATATGAATAAAACTACATTAAGATTAACGGATGGAATCGACACTGTTATCGTGGAAAAATGTTTTGTTAAAAGTCCCCCCTCAGTTAAAAACAATAATGAAATCTCAGAAACTTTTCAGATTTTAATAAAGTCTTCTCAAAACATTCCATAGCTGTGTAATTTAAAGATGTGAAAACAAACAAGGACTGTAATGATCCACAAGTTTACAGTAATTCTGAATGAAATAGTTTACACCCCTGATATGTAATTTGTAAATACTTTCATGTAATATAAGTATTCTAAAAAATAGTGGTTCATTAAGAGTGAAAATTTGATGAATTACTATAAACAGAGAAAAATATTTTTAAAAACCAATTTATATTTCCGTTCTCGTTTATTAGCCCACTTTCAACATCCTAAATCAGGCTTATCGTGTGCTCTCCTCGCAATCTCCATATATAAATATATTCCAAAGTCTACCTTTGAAGTACGAATAACCCCACTCGATATTTTTCCTGGGGCATCGGTATTTCATCCGAACTCCTTCCCCAATTCCTACAGGATCCTTTCACCAACCGTTTAACCTCCACCCTTATTTGATTCCCATCCATCCGTATCGCCTCCCCTCCTCTCGTAAACCCCAGCCCCCCCTCCCCCAACCCCCTCTCTGAGCTTCTCGCTCCTCAACCCCTCTACCATCATAATAATAACAATAATAACAGAAGCAGAGCACTTACCCTACAGAGAGTCCCCATTAAAAATATCAACACTGTCCTTTCTTATTCAAGTACCCGAAAGGCTCTTAAAAGGATTGGAGATACGTCACCGCCCTCAACCCCCTTCTTTAGTCTTTAGTTTACATATTGCATATTACCCCGCATTCCCCCCCCCAACCCCCAGGCACAGTTTATGAAGACTTTCGAGATATTTTACAGCCGGAGATTTCGTCTGTTTCTAAATCTCTCTCTCTCTCTCTCTCTCTCTCTCTCTCTCTCTCTGCAATACGTAGAACAGAGTAAAATTATACGATAACGAAGACAACTGCCAAAAAATAACAGATTTCATAGTCGCTTGCTTATATAGAGATCATAACAGATAATCCAGAGAACGCTCTTTGATTAAATATGTCATAAGCGAGATTCAGTAACACCCGATAACAATGTATAAGATGGAATGACGTTTGAATAATTCCAGTTTTGAACCTCATTCTAAATTTCAAGGACCAGACCAAAGCAAGTAGGAGTTCTCTGCAATAAAGAGAACCAAGAGAAGTTTAGTACTAGCATTGCTTGATGGAGACGTTATGCATTTCTTGCCATATAGCCTACGAAAACTAGCAAGATAAATCCTGGTCATGGGTCCACAGTACTGACCTGTCCAGTTATTTTCATGATTGCCCTAATAGTGACAGAAAGAGGAGATAAAGTTGCCTAACCTCATATATATTAGACAAGAATGCAAAATTTATGAATGTAAAACGTTTATCATCGAGAGGAGTCCCTTATACTGATCAGCGCGTTAAACAAAAATAAATCCAGTGATTATGGTAACAACAAGTAACAAAATGTGCTGTTGTTTCTTCGGCGCAATCGAGTTTTCTGTACACCGTATATTCAAAGCCACCAAAAACAGATCTATCTTTCGGTGGTCTCGAAATAATGCCGTATGAGCCGCGGCCCATGAAACTTTAACCACGGCGCGGTGGTGGCCTATCCCATATAATTGCCAGAAGCACGATTATGGCTAACTTTAACGTTAAATAAAATAAATACTACTGAGGCCAGAGGTCTGCAATTTGGTATGTTTGATCACTGGAGGGTAGATGATCAACATACCAATTTGCAGCCCTCTAGCCGCAGTAGTTTTTAAGATCTGAGGGGGACAGAAAAAGTGAGGACGGACAGACAAAGCCGGCACAATAGTTTTCTTTTACGGAAAAATAATTCTTCTACAGAAAAATAAAAATGAAGATAGGAACATCGCTATCATCTTTAATACAGTATTTTCAGTTTTGTAGTTTTTATAACGAGTTCGGGATCTTGAGAATTCTAAATGTTTATTTAATTAAATATCCCGAGTGCACAGGGCCCATACCAAGGCCTCTCTTAACAAATAAGTTGTGCCTTCATAACCTTAATCCGTATTTCGAGAGATTTCAGATTCTCTTAGAGGTTGCCCAAATAATTAGTTTTTAAATGACTATCGAAAATGGAACAAAGTCAGGTTAAAGGTGTTGGACAGCGAAGTGAAAAGAGAAGCTGGAACGAATGAAAAGACAAGCACCTCAGCAACTGGATGCATGCTACAAAGAACCTACAGTACCTTATAAATGGTGGAACGCAAGGCACACTGTAGGCGTTATCCCCCTAGGGGGAATGACACTGGTGAAGATCACAAGTTAAAATCTGATATATATCTTGAAGGTTATATATATATATATATATATATATATATATATATATATATATATATATATATATATATATATATACATATATACACATATATATATATATATATATATATATACATATATATATATATATATATATATATATATATATATATATATATATATATATATATATATATATATATATGTGTGTGTGTGTGTGTGTGTGTGTGTGTGTATACATATGTATATATGTATACATATATACATATATATAATATAAGAATAAATATATTAATATATATATATATATATATATATATATATATATATATATATATATATATATATATATATATATATATATAAGAAACAGGAAAACAATGATAATGACTTTCCACAAGGAGGCTTCCCGGCCATATTCCACCGTGAATGTGTGGCCGAGACGTCAGCCTCCACACCTTAAGCTAATTAGCTACGCCCGAATTACTTCTTAAGGTTAGTTGAGAGCCAAAGTACTACATTATGAAAGTAATAACTATACTACCATAGTTCGGGGAGATGATGTCTTATGTCTCCAAATGGGAACATTAACTTATAATTCCAACAAGGGGGTACAGGATGATGATGATGTCTCCACACGATATTGTGGAAATGCAGACTAAAATATATATTATTTCAAAATAATTATTTAAATATATGCATTATATATTATATATATGTGTATATATATACACACATCTATATATACATACATATACATATATATACATATATAAATATACATATATACAGTATATATGTGTATATATATGTATATATATACAGTATATATATATATATATATATATATATATATATATATATATATATATATATATATATATATATATATATATGTGTGTGTGTGTGTGTGTGTGTGTGTGTGTATGTATACTTGTACCATATATATATAAACATTTATATATATGTATATATATTATGTATATGTATATATATATAATATGTGTGTGTGTGTGTGTGTGTGTGTGGACATAACCAAAAAGGGTATTGGCATTTATGGAGAAGATCCAGAGCAACGGGAAAAATCGATATCGGGGATTAGTGAACCTAAAATTGTAAGAAAATCAGGTTCGTGTGAACAAAAGTTGATGGAAAAGAGACAGTTTTCTGTAAAACTGTCTCAGACAACGGTATATTACCTATTCGGATTTTTATAGAGGAAGGGATGAGGGATATTACGATTGCATGTTGAGAGAGTTGTTTGAACAAGAGATTTTTTCCTGATTTAACACAACACACATACACGCAATTATACATGCATATATATATATATATATATATATATATATATATATATATATATATATATATATATATATATATATATATATATATATATATATATATATATATATATATATATATATATATATATATATATATATATATATATATATATATATATATATATATATATATATATATACACATGATGTAGTCTCACTTATTACAATTATAACTCTTTTACATTTATAAATATTACGCCACAAATATCTTTTAGAATCCAAACTACTCTACCTCGGGAATAACTTACACCTCAGGAGAATTGGGATTCAAATGTTGCCTGGTTTAGAAACAACGCTAGGCACGGTGATTAACCAGTGAGCCACCAAAAGAGGTCTAATTGTTGATATCGACTCTGCTGTATATATGCTCCTCGAATTTAGTTTTTTTTTTGCTTAGCATCG
Source organism: Macrobrachium rosenbergii (assembly GCA_039081455.1). Lineage (NCBI taxonomy): Eukaryota > Metazoa > Arthropoda > Malacostraca > Decapoda > Palaemonidae > Macrobrachium > Macrobrachium rosenbergii. Next base: position 33,151,861 of record JANJGK010000014.1, read on the forward strand.
TAATCAACCTATATCCACCATGAGAGATGACTGGTAAGTTTGTTACACTTGACTAATTATTTGTTTTTGTAACTTATACATGCGACTGTTTTTATATTCATACATGTTAACCCACAAATATTGTTTAACATCCAGTTCACTATACCTCTGGAACAACTTATACCAAGGGGACGGTGCGTGCGTGCACCTCGTGGTGTGATTGGTAGCATTCCTGCCTGCCAAAACGATGTCCCAGGTTCCACCCTTAGTGAGGATGGAAGGATGGGTGTGTTTTTTTATAAATCTATTGTACCTCACTCACCCTACGCAGTGAATTAGTTATCTGGTAGTTGGGTGAATAGTTCCTCGTTGGATGGGTCGATGTCGTTCTCGGCTAGCACTTTGCTGGGCCTGAGTTCGATTCTCCGGCCGGCCAATGAAGAATCAGAGGAATTTGTTTCTGGTGATAGAAATTCATTTCTCGCTATAATGTGGTTCGGATTCCACAATAAGCTGTAGGTCCCGTTGCTAGGTAACCAACTGGTTCTTAGCCACGTAAAATAAGTCTAATCCTTCGGGCCAGCCCTAGGAGAGCTGTTAATCAGCTCAGTGGTCTGGTTAAACTAAGGTATACTTCTTGTAGTTGGGTGAAAGTAGTGAATGCAACAATTTTTAATATGGAGAGAAGGCTGGTACCCTCATACAAATGGATTTCTCAGAACCCGAAGGATAAGTACTTCTGACGGCATCCCCCTCCAAGGAGAACATGTGTGTATGTGTGATATCATTAAAACTTTTGAGAGAATTCGAAAGGTCTAATGAAAGATAGATAAATCTCTCCCGCGCTACAATCTTATTTAAAACATAACTAAAGGATTCCACGAGATAAAAGAAAGCAGGGCAACGGCAAAAAAGAAAAAAAAACGTAATTAAAATACAAAGAAAAGGAAAGAACCGTCAGAAATAATGTAATTCGCACTGTCAATGGAGTCTCTTAAAATGCTCCGCTTTTTCTGTATCTCTTAGTGACAGCAAATTAAATTTGTTGTTTGAAAAGGCGGAGAGCTGCTGTATCTGCATGAAATTTCAGGCGAACTACTCAATGACAATCTGAATTAATAATTATGACATAATCTGAATTAATAATTATGACGGCAAAACGAAAAGCTCTTGTTTAAGGAATTAGAACTGGATTTTTTTGTCATCAAACTATATATAAATGAAATTACAAAGAAAAGCATCCTACCAATAGAATCGCCTTTAAAAATTTTCTTTGATTTTCTTATTTAATTTGTCGTCAAGTTTCATTAGTCGAGTAAGTCTAACGTTAATCGCGATACAGACTGTTCACGTGGCAATATTCACCTGTATCCATATACATAAGAAATTTTAATACTAAAGAGTTTTCGAAAGAAATTTGAGACCTGCGCTTATTCATATTAAGAATATTATTCGGGTAAAAGCTGACATTTAGTTTCACTAGGCTACGCGAACAGAGTGCCTGTCATCGAAGTATGATTACTATTGTAACAAACGTCTGTTAGCGTTTCAACCAAACTCAAGGCTAGCTCGTTTGTGAACAGTATTTGGTATTGCAAGCGAAAAAACATAACTGTTTACTTATTTATCTACGTATATATATAAACTAATTATAAGGCTGACACATAATTAAGACTACATTGGCATTTTAAGTGTAATAGCTCGAATAGGTGTATGCGTGTACACACACACACACACACACACACACACACACACACACACACACACACACACACACACGCACACTAATATTTGTAAAACTCGTATAGACGTCAACGACTTGAAAATTGTGGGAAAGGTGCGAAGTGAGGAGGATCTAACCACTTTGGAATCCATAATGATCAAAATGACCGTTCCAACACTCAACAACCAATCATCGTCAGCACAGCTGTTTAGTGCTTAATTTTTTTTTTTTTTTTTTTTTTTACCCTGTGTGTCTTTTTCAATTATGTTGACCTTTACGCCAGTCTAGCCTTCACTACAAATATGGGAAGGTGCTGTGTGGCCCTTTGCTATTGTTTGCCTTCCCCTTTTTGTTCTTTTTTTTGCTCTCTGTTCTGTCTAAGATATAAATGAGATGAGAAATAAATTTTGTATACACTTTTCATATTATATATACAAGTATTTGTTGTTTTTAACAGGTTTTAAAGCCTTGAAAATGCATCAAGCGTTGCGAAACGTCGGCTCTTGAATAAATGTATGCAATTAGAACGCCTTTCCATGTACTCTTGATCGTGTGTGTGTGTGTGTGTATAATATATATATATATATATATATATATATATATATATATATATATATATATATATATATATATATATATATATATATATATATATATATATATAATGTGCACACATACATGTATTCGCGCCGTTACGCTTAAAATATCAATACAGTCTTTATCGATAATGGTGATATTGAAAATAAAACTTTTTTGCAAAAATAACCCATTAAGAACAATTTAAATGCGGCTCCTGTTTAAATATATAGAGTAGAAACGATACTTAAGCAAATATGGCACCCAGGGGAACTGTTTACCCCGGACAATGCGGACTTTTCTCAAACAGTCCACGAAGTCAAGAACTCTCTTAAATTGCAGAAAGTCCGGTGAGTTTATCAGTACATAAAGGAATTTCAAGGTGTGAAAATTCATGGATCCACTTTTCCGTTCTTATTTTCAACAATGGATCGCAATTAATTGTCCTCAGATATCCTTCTGTATCAAGAATTGGTTCGTGGGCTACAGAGACCACTTACAAACCGCAACCCACCCTCTCGAAAATACAATTTGGAAATACGTATAAATATTATATATATATATATATATATATATATATATATATATATATATATATATATATATATATATATATATATTTATATATATATATATATATATATATATATATATATATATATATATATATATATTTATATATATATATATATATATATATATATATATATATATATATATATATATATATATATATATATATATATATATATATATATATATAATCAGAAAGTTACAAACGTCCTTTAATATCCAATTCACTCTACCTCGAAAATAATATATTTTAATATATGTTACCGAAGGGGAATTTTTTAGTTGATAATGAGTCCACCGTCCCGTGGGGTCGAACCAGCGACGGACGAGGAATCAGGACTACAGGGACGCACTAACGCAGTCGGCCACAAGAGAGGTATATAAGTGAATATCATCTCCCATCAACTCACCCGTCGAACTCAGGTGTTTTGCGTTTAGAGACGATATCCACCCACCTCTGCCATGTTGACCGTGTAGTGCGTTTGTCGCACGTAGCCATATTATGACTATTTATCACATCACCGTGATTCATATACAATCAGAAAGCTACAAACGTCCTTTAATATCCAATTCACTCTACCTCGGAAATAATATATTTTCATATATGTTACCGAAGGGGAATTTTTTAGTTGATAATAAGTCCACCGTCCCGTGGGGTCGAACCAGCGACGGACGAGGAATCAGGACTACAGGGACGCACTAATGCAGTCGGCCACAAGAGAGGTATATAAGTGAATATCATCTCCCATCAACTCACCCGTCGAACTCAGGTGTTTTGCGTTTGGAGACGATATCCACCCACCTCTGCCATGTTGACTGTGTAGTGCGTTTGTCGCACGTAGCCATATTATGACTATTTATCACATCACCGTGATTCATATACAATCAGAAAGCTACAAACGTCCTTTAATATCCAATTCACTCTACCTCAGAAATAATATATTTTCATATATGTTACCGAAGGGGAATTTTTTAGTTGATAATAAGTCCACCGTCCCGTGGGGTCGAACCAGCGATGGACGAGGAATCAGGACTACAGGGACGCACTAACGCAGTCGGCCACAAGAGAGGTATATAAGTGAATATCATCTCCCATCAACTCACCCGTCGAACTCAGGTGTTTTGCGTTTGGAGACGATATCCACCCACCTCTGCCATGTTGACTGTGTAGTGCGTTTGTCGCACATAGCCATATTATGACTATTTATCACATCACTGTGATTCATATACAATCAGAAAGCTACAAACGTCCTTTAATATCCAATTCACTCTACCTCGGAAATAATATATTTTCATATATGTTACCGTGCGACAAACGCACTACACAGTCAACATGGCAAAGGTGGGTGGATATCGTCTCCAAACGCAAAACACCTGAGTTCGACGGGTGAGTTGATGGGAGATGATATTCACTTATATACCTCTCTTGTGGCCAACTGCGTTAGTGCGTCCCTGTAGTCCTGATTCCTCGTCCGTCGCTGGTTCGACCCCACGGGACGGTGGACTTATTATCAAATAAAAAATTCCCCTTCGGTAACATATATGAAAATATATTATTTCCGAGGTAGAGTGAATTGGATATTAAAGGACGTTTGTAGCTTTCTGATTGTATATGAATCACGGTGATGTGATAAATAGTCATAATATGGCTACGTGCGACAAACACACTACACGGTCAACATGGCAGAGGTGGGTGGATATCGTCTCCAAACGCAAAACACCTGAGTTCGACGGGTGAGTTGATGGGAGATGATATTCACTTATATACCTCTCTTGTGGCCGACTGCGTTAGTGCGTCCCTGTAGTCCTGATTCCTCGTCCGTCGCTGGTTCGACCCCACGGGACGGTGGACTTATTATCAACTAAAAAATTCCCCTTCGGTAACATATATGAAAATATATTATTTCCGAGGTAGAGTGAATTGGATATTAAAGGACGTTTGTAGCTTTCTGATTGTATATGAATCACGGTGATGTGATAAATAGTCATAATATGGCTACGTGCGACAAACGCACTACACGGTCAACATGGCATAGGTGGGTGGATATTGTCTCCAAACGCAAAACACCTGAGTTCGACGGGTGAGTTGATGGGAGATGATATTCACTTATATACCTCTCTTGTGGCCGACTGCGTTAGTGCGTCCCTGTAGTCCTGATTCCTCGTCCGTCGCTGGTTCGACCCCATGGGACGGTGGACTTATTATCAACTAAAAAATTCCCCTTCGGTAACATATATGAAAATATATTATTTCCGAGGTAGAGTGAATTGGATATTAAAGGACGTTTGTAGCTTTCTGATTGTATATGAATCACGGTGATGTGATAAATAGTCATATATATATATATATATATATATATATATATATATATATATATATATATATATATATATATATATGTATATCTATCTATCTATATATATATATATATATATAAATATATATATATATATATATATATATATATATATATATATATATATATATATATATATATATATATATATATATATATATATATATATATATATATATATATATATATATATATATGTGTGTGTGTGTGTGTGTGTGTGTGTGTGTGTGTGTATATATATATATATATATATATTTAATGAAATTCAAAATAAAATGTACCAGTTATGCCCACAATCTTTTGAAATGATCTTGTTTTATGAGAATGTAACAGCAGGAGCATGCAGTAGTGCAAAAACAGTTGAAATGCATTACGTTTGGTATTAATATCATGGTGATGGGTCACACTTTCCACATTACATCTTTATATTGACCATTAATGTGGCGTCATCTTGAAGTTAGAATTGCGACTGCGCTTTCACAATGACATGAAGCTTTGGATTTATCCATTTCTAATTCTGCTAGTCAAGACGCAAATGAGCAGATTATCGTTTTAATTAAATCATGTTAGGACGCTGATCGAGCCAGGTCCAGGTTGCTTATATGATTTGGTCTCTCAGAGTTGTGCGTTTGTGCAGATATTCCAATGAACTAAGTCATATATTTGGTGTGCAATGGAAACTACTGTGATTGAATGTTCGATATTGAATACAAAACTGTAACGTCACCGCGACGCCATACATTTCATATATATATATATAAAAAAAAAACTCAATCGGATTATGATCACACTTGTGAAGGTTTCACCGTGGTAAGTATTTATTCTTCAAACAAATGATTGGCACCCATCCTCTTGTGCAAGCTTAAACATTCTATCAAGGTATGAAATGTGGCTAAATTGACAAAATTTTAAAAGACACCTTTTTTCAACCTTGTCTGATAGATTATGCCAAACTCCATGGGAAAGCTTCCAGTGGCGAGGTACGCAAGACACTTAGTTCTGGTTGTCTTACACAGAGAAAGGCTGGCTGGCACTACCTCTTCCAAAATTCATTAATGCAATGAACTATACCTGTATGGATCGCGGATGAGCCAAATCAGTCCACGCTCCTTGCATTCTACAGACACCATTATGGCCCATACATTGCTTATTTATCCATATTCCAGGTAAACAGAAAAAAAGGACCCAGCGCACCTAATTTACTCAATGCGGGGGCAATCCCTGTGCCGCAGATAAAACAGATGAAACCTATAAAATATTCAAAATCATATGCAGAGCCTTGAGGAAGAGGGACTGGTGTCTGAAATACTGAAGAAATATGGCACTCACAGATGATATGCTAAAAAAACTTACGAATTTCTTGGTAACAATATTCTGTGAAAATCCTGTTGGGGATTGGTTCGTAAAATAATAGTGTTTCTCTTTTCATCTGCATAGCAAGAGTATGCCATGAAAAGTGTTATTATTGGTTTTATAAGCATGGATTTAGAATATCGCTAGAATACCAGTGATCAGAGATGCTTTCGTATGTGAATCTGCTACTGGAAATAATAATTATTGTAAAACTCCACATATGTCCTGGAAATTTTTACATTAAAATTTATTGACATTCAAGTCATAGGAGGGTTTGAGGCACCTAAATAATGTCGTATTAAATTAAAAATCTCCTTCCGAAGATCAGTTTCTTTATACATACAAATTATATTTAGTGTCATTATTTTCCTAGCTATTTTCACATGGAAGAGGAAGTGAACCCTGTTTACAAGATAGCTCAACTTTTTTCTGCATTTCTTCAAGTGATGTGGCCATTCGTGGCTACTTAGTAGTGCGTGAAAAACAAAACTACTTTAATCCTAAGCATTTCTTCTTAAATGAAATACATTTGCTATTTCCGAAATAAGTTAACACTAGAAAATACACCAATCTGAATTCTGAACAAAAAAATTTATTATGCAACAAGAATAAATCACGTCAAAAATTGTTCGGAGTGAGGAAAAATCCTCACCTCAAAAATACTTTACTCAAAAAGGAGCCTTTCGTAAAATGCTTAAAAAAAGAAGTCTTTAATGTACATTGAAGACCACACTGAGTTGTGTGCGCAAAGAAATCTCGCAGTAATAATTTATTTAAAAAAAATGAAACTCGCTATATTTCAATTACAGGTCAATGCATTCAACATTCTAATGAAAAAGAATGATTTATTTTCTGTAAAAAATAAAAAAGTTAAATTTTTTTATTCACATTGTGCTGACAATTTTTTTAAAAATTCATATAAAGATTTTTCTGTCCTGAACGTTATCTGAAAGTGCCAATGCAAAGATATTGTTAAATGCATGGGACTTGTTATAAAAAATGTCTGCTCAATAGTTAAAAAAAAAAAAATCAGACGCTTAGCCTTTGGTTTAATAATATTCTGACCTATTATTTACCGACTGTGGTACAATAATTATTCTTTATGTTGTAATTTGCGAAGTACCAACAACATGAATGTCATCGATATATGAGAAATATTTCGTTATAAATGAAAAAAGAGTACATTCATGTCTCTTTCTCTCTTCAAGAGTAAGGATAAGCGCCTAAAGTACTTCGCAAATTTACGATTAGTGTACCTTAAGAAATATACATCAATTGCCTAAATTCACTCCAATGCTCAAGTCATCAGTACAAGTGAAACTCTGCATAAGTCAGAATTCTAGTCGCCTAACATTCGACTCTTTGGGGGTTTATTCTAGATAACCAAACTGAATTTCTTCACCCTTTATGAAGCGGATTTTTATATTTGATACAATCTGCATTGTTATTACGACCTTAAGTCTATCATCAACATAATAATAATCCATGTCATTCAAGCCTATACTGTAAGAAATGGTCGACTATTTAAGAAAATATATTTTTGTTCATGGAAGTCTCATTAAAATGCATGGATTCCTTGCTTGTATTCTAAAGCCTAATACTTTAAACCTTCTACTGTATTCGACTATGACTGTAACCAAACAGTGCAGTACGCTCATGCCGACGTGAACACAAAATCAAAATTTAAGTATGTGATTTAATTTCTATTGTATTTTTTAGTTTTCTGTAAAAGCAAACTATTGTGCCGGCTTTGTCTGTCCGTCCGCACTTTATTCTGTCCGCCCTCAGATCATAAAAAACTATTGAGGCTAGAGGGTTGCAAATTAGTATGTTGATCATCCACCCTACAGTCATGAGACATACTAAATTGCAGCCCTCTAGCCACAGTAGTTTTTATTTTATTTAAGGTTAAAGTTAGCCATAATCGTGCTTCTGGCAGCTATATAGGATAGGCCACCACCGGGGCGTGGTTAAAAGTTTCATGGACCGCGGCTCATACAGCATTATACCGAGACGACCGAAAGATAGATCCATTTTCGGTGGCTTTGATTATATGCTGTAGCGGCTGTACAGAAAACTCGATTGCGCCGATGAAACTTCGGCGCATATTTTACTTGTTTATTATTGTTTGCAGCTGTCTCAGTTAATTTTTTTGGAGAGGGAGAGGGAGAGAGGGAGAGCCTAGAGTCGACTGCATCCAAGATTCATCGAAAACGACTACACTGCATATATAATTTCTTCAGATATTAATTTATGCTTTACTTTTATTAAGCAGGGGAGGAGGTGAAGTACGAGTATGTAAAGGCTGTAATTTACCCATCTGTCAGAGAACGCAGACACTTTCAACATTCGACAGCCTTTATCATTATGCCGATACAACATCAACTCCCGGATGTGAAAGATTTGTCTGAGCAGACGACTCAGTGATGCTCTATTTTGAGCATATATGATAGCGATTTAAGGTAGTAAGTTCGGTTCAAATTCCTTTTTTTTTTCGTGTCTTCATAAACGTTTCCATGTATTATGTCTGTATACGCGCATTCACAAGAGTAATGGGTTGAAAATTTCAATTGCTTCGTATTATACTATCATATATACGTTCCTACTTTGAATGTCTAACTGGATAATTCATCCGTCCAGTGGAATACCGTTATGTATTATATATATATATATATATATATATATATATATATATATATATATATATATATATATACACACACACACACAAATGTATACATACATATATACATATATATATATATATATATATATATATATATATATATATATATATATATATATATATGTATTATATATATATACTGTATGTATACATACATATATATATATATATATATATATATATATATATATATATATATTATATATATATATATATATATATATATATATATATATATATATATATATATATATATATATATATATATATATATATATATATATATATATATATATATACATATATATATATATATAAACTGCGCGGAAATAAACACAACTGCACGGAAATAAAACACTAATGAATGCTTGCGATTCTACCAAATGGTATGGCTTACAGTCGTGATGCTATTGTACCTTCTGACTTGTGATTTTTTGTTTTGTATATTTGAAAACAAATACTCATATAAAGATCAAAGAATTTGGACTTTGTCGCGAACTGCTTCAATAACACATCAACCGATGCAGGCCAAAGCATGATATTTCCTGAAAGGAAGAAAAAAGTTTCCTCATTTGGTCTGGGTTGGCTCACCTTTCGATCAAGGAAGTGCCTGTAGCCATAAAACTATATGTATACACCTGTACATGAGCATCCCTTTCCGGTCTGTATATGTATGTATATATATATATATATATATATATATATATATATATGTATATAAAATATGTACATATATATATATATATATATATATATATATATATATATATATATATATATATATATATATATATATATATATATATATACCACAGGTGAAAGATAAGAGGTGGGGTGTAGGTCCTGACCGGTTTCGATTTTATTTCTAAGCCACTGACGAAGGACTGATACATGGTATTAGAAGTCACACATATATATACTACAGAAACGGTAGTGACGAACATACACAACCGTTTGAGACTACATATCCGTCCACAGGCCGGTGTCAAGGTAGGAGTGGCCTTCAAAACTGATTTGTCTAAAAATCACAACATACTCTCAGGGGACAATACTGATAAACGTACCAACCATAGGAGACTATAGGTCCACACCTGACAGGTGTCAGGAGGGCGGGGTTGAAAAACTCATTAGCACTGCTGACTCTGTACTGTGTTTACAAATATGATAATCTTATTTCCATACATCTCTATTGCCTACCTTAAAATCTAAACAATTTACAAATTTTCTTTGATATTAAAGGATCAAGTTTATACATCCCTTGACTGATATTCATATTATGGCTGTAACTTTCTTTTATAAAGCTAGATTCAATGATATTCCTTTCCGGTGCATTATTAGAATATACAATCCTTTTTGCCCCTTCCCAGTTGATAGCTTGATTGTTCTCACCAACATGTACAAAAATACCACTGTTCCCCTGTGCATATCTCACACATATTTTACGCTGTTCTATTCTCTTTTCCCGTGTTTTATCCGTTTGGCCAATATAAAAGTTGTCACAAGAATTTCATGGAATTTTATATACATACCCTTTAGTATCGGGGGGGGGGGGAGTGCTTGATAAGTACATGATTCATTGTTTTATTGTTCTTAAATGCGACAGTAACATAAGAATTCTTAAGAAGATGGTGTTAATATAAAAGTCAGAGTATATTTCCGTCTCTAAACCATGGAAAGGTTCGAATCCTGCCGGGTATGAAGCCCTTATTAACTATAATTCCAATTGGGTGTAAGTAATTCCTAAGGGAGAGCAAACTGGGTATTAAGTGATATTTATGGACTATAATTTATGAATGTATACACACATATATTGTATATATATATATATATATATATATATATATATATATATATATATATATATATATATATATATATATATATATATATATATATATATATATATATATATGTGTGTGTGTGTGTGTGTGTGTGTGTGTGTGTCTGTGTGTGTGTGTGTAATAATGCTAGTAATCATCTGTGGCACGAAGATATATTACTCAACTGTATTCCAAACAGTGAAAAAGAAAAAGTAGATCTTTTAAAAATCCTCAACAACTTTGTCCGCCAACAGACCTCTTGTTGAAACGGTTCAGTATATAATGCGCATGTGTGTGTTTGAATTAATGTGCTTTATAGGAGGGTATTACATAAACAGAGAAATGCAGGAATTTATTTTAAAAAATTATTCTTGCTATTTATAATTAGCAAGCAGCAAAATTAAATCTCTCTCAAGCTTCACCACTGGAGATTACTAAAAATCCTAAGAAAAATACATGCCGCAGTAATATAACAAGGAAAAAAATTGTCAGTTGATAATTTAATTCTTCATTATCGTGAAGGAAAAACTCTTATAATGACAGGTCTTTTATACTACCTTTTTCTTTTATAAATTTGTACCATGAGAATTTCCCATTACTACCGAAAAAATTAAATTTTATTTTAAAATATAATCATGAACGCTACTCTGAAGTGGTACCACGTTAGACCAACGTTTCTCAACGTGGGCCATATGGCCCCCGGCGGCCTGAGAAGTTTTCGGTGGACACAGAATGAAATTAGAAAAACTGGGACCGCAGGAGGCCACAAAAACTTTAATTTTTGGGTCAGATGGTATTCTTGAATTGCTACATGCGTCATTTTCACTGCAATTACAAACCTCCCATGATTCTTTCAAGGGAAAATAATCCTTAAAGCTTTAATACTGGTAAATGATGGCTAAACAGCGCATTACACCTTTGTGACCAGACACATGCCAACGCATACGGTATAAAGGAAAGGAAATAAACTTTCCAGCATCAAAACTGGAATTTTCCAGCAACTTTTCAATATGGCGGTTTGTGGGAAACTGAAGGTAATTGCCCTGGTCTCCCCTTGCGTAAAACTTGCAAGTTAGCAACAGGGGTAAGCTGACACACACCGAAATAATTACACTATTTCAATAATTACACTATTTAGCACAACCGAACCACACGATCACCAAGAGCTTCCTCAATTTTCCATAAGCTGCCGCGCTCAGAAGTTGCTGGGAAAACTCTTATTTTGTTCCTGGTAAGCAAAATGAAATTCATTTTGCTTATAAAGTGTGTGCTGATATATGGGCGCTGTTATCAAAGAGTAATTTTTTGTTCAGCCATATGGGCATAGAACCTGGGGGGATGGAGAGGGTAAATACCCCCAGTGAAGAGGCACTTGATGCAAATTGCTAGCATTGTGTCGCTGTCGTCGTCCGTGCAGATGTACCAGGCGAGTTATTTCCAACTCATTTTACTCACTGAAATATGCACGTCCGATTAAAATATTAATTTTAATTCTTGTCGACAGTGATGATTTGCAACAATACGTGATTCATCAAGTGCCTTTGATTTTAATTTAATGCAAATAAATTATTTATGCATCGACAACATAATGCATTAAGTTTGTTACACAGGTTTCCACACGGTTGAATGGCCATTGTACTGAATTTGATTTCATTAGTTATATGACTAGTAACTCCAATGTATTATCCCTCCTACCCCACCCCAACCCCAAGTGGCTGACATGAGCTTACGCCCCTGTTTAGCCATCAATAAACTTAGGGTTTAAGGGTTATTGTTTCCCTTTTAAAAGACTATGCAATTTTTTTTTTCGGCGTATTCCAATATCTTATTTGTGAACAAAGGTATAGATGGGACAAGTTCCGCAACTATAAATTGGGCATTTTTGTACAATGGTAAAGTGCCCTACATACATTAATACCTATGGCGGCTATAGACTATTTATTCAGTCTATATTAGAATTTTGCTTAATTATATAATACTTTTTATTTTTTTCTAGTTATTTTCATTCAAAATATGTGAGAAGTTGACAGCCTTCTCGTTTTTATGTAATACTTAAATCCTATTTTCCTGATCAAATTGAATTTTGATTAGGTTCATTTTTTATTCAAGTTAACCATGGCCAGTGCAGCTCAGAAAAAATGCATTCGATATTCTGTTAAATATCCTATTTATGCGTTCGTTCAATCCCTTCAACTTAGTATAGATGCCTGCAATCCATGACCTCACTTTCAAATGAATACGTTCCTCCAAACTCAGAAAAAAGAGAATTTGTAGACTTTGCACGATCACAAAGACCAAACTGTTGGATTTAGACAGAAGTATGTGGGCTTCCTACAAAATAGGGAATTTAAATGCCAAAATTGGTAAACTGCACAGTATCAGTGAATCTCTAATCATTACTGCACTGCTTGTTGTGCTCGAAAGGCTTTCATCTCGACTGAAAAGTGCAAGATTCTCCTTTTCACCTCTTGTGTGAAGGGAATGAAGAACTTGAACTCTGGTATCACACACCAAGGTCAGGTGGCAACTGAAGGGCAGCTGCTTGTGGTCGTTTCATTGCACTCTAGGGCAGCGTTATCTTGTTTTTTTTATCTAGTTCTTAGGTAGTGTGTTACTTGGCCAGAAACTTGCAGACGGAAACTGTGACATCTTTTACATATTGGACATTTTCGACATACTAAATATCCAGAGCAAAGAGCACCAAGGGAAAAACTCCAACATACTGTCCTGCAGGGAGGCAATCACTGCATTCACCCAGAAACTCAAGCTGTTGTGGCTGTACTTAGGGAAGCAGGAGTTTGCTCAGTTTCCTTTCTGGGCAGCTAAATCCAGCATGTCGTGTCTGTAGACCATCTCCAGCGACTGTATTGGTATGCAAGCTCACCTTCAGTTGCCACCTGACCTTGGTGTGTGATACCAGAATTCAAGTTCTTCATTCCCTTCACACAAGAGGTGAAAAGGAGAATCTTGCACTTTTCAGTCGAGTTGAAAGCCTTTCGAGCACAACAAGCAGTGCAATAATGATTAGAGATTCACTGATACTATGCAGTTTACCAATTTTGGCATTTAAATTCCCTATTGTGTAGGAAGCCCACATATTTCTGTCTAAATCCAACAGTTTGGTCTTTGTGACTGTGCAAAGTCTACAAATTAATTTTTGCGGATGTTCGAGCTGATGCACCTAATTGATACCACCCAGTAAAGAAACCACAAAGAAGTGCAGAACACCACCACAGTTTAAGCGAGGTTCAAACGTGAAAGACACCAGAAGGTGTTAATGATCGAATAAATGCTTAAAACGTACTTATTACTCTGGACAGATGTTAGTTGCCTTCATTCGCCTTCCAAACATCCTACGTAGTTGAGTCAAGCTACACTCTGGTTATTTCTCTACTGTTAGAGACTCGAAATCGCCTCGATAGCGAGTGAAGAGGCGATGTATGACTCGCTCTGACGATGCTAGAGCCAAACATTCACAAAGTGGCACCCATGCCAAAGCTAATTATGTAATTTTTCAACAAAATTCGAGATTCCTATTTAAATGGAATACCTTATCATGTTTGGAAAATTGTCAGAAATGATACATTTTTTCATTCTGGGACTTGTTACCTTAACATCTTTTTCAATGCTTCAAAAGCAACCGAAGAGGACCCCATCGACGAAAAAACTTTTTCGTAAGCAGTAAAATTAGAAATCGTAAAACAAAAACATACTCAAAATGACTCTCCATAAGTGATGGATTTTATTCTACGTTAATAATTACAGTCTGTGATGAAATAAGTGAAGGTTTAAAAATGCAAAAGCAGATTTTGCCGTTTATAAAACCCCAGTCTGTACACTAACTAGATTCAAGTTTCAAGAAAATACATGAAACTAGCTGAATATTTACTTTTATGATAATTCAGTCATTTTCATGGCAGTAAGAACGTATATAATATAAAGTTTATAGTTACAGTCTCTTCGTAAGAGAAAGTTCATTAATTGTTTCTTTCTGCTTATACTATTTATCAAATGAAAATTATTCTGTTTATCTGAAAGGCTGTATTTATTTGGTGGGAAGGTTATATACATTATTATCTTTCTACCATCTTTATACTTCCATCGTCGTTTAAAGAAAATCTTGAAATGAAACTAGAAGAAAACCACTTCGTCATTTAAAATGTAAACACACAACTACGCAGCTCTTTTGTTTGTGCTATTCTTCTTGTCCATAAACTGAAGCCGCCATCGGATTTAAACATTACAATAGCTCAAAATCAATCATCATAAACATATTTCCCAACATGTTTTTCATGTGTGTGGGAGGGGGAAATGGCTAGGCAACCAGAAGCCTCTCCCCCTCTCCCTCCCAACCCCCACAACAAATCTTGCTTTCTCTATATTTGAAATCCCACAAAATAAATTCGTTTCGTTCACTGAGGAGATGAAACACTTTCCCGGAAACAATCCGGCGCAGGAGAAAACAATATGCAAATGATACGTTGGGTGACGCAAACAGACGTATAAATATTCAACACGCATAACTCGTTGTATACGTATAAATATTCAACACGCATAACTCGTTGAATATAGATTCCTATTTGGGGTGCGAGCGGGACCAGATATAATATGTAAGCAGCACTTTGGGAACACTCAACCAGATTTGGACACAGGGCATCCAATACGGTTTTCTATTTTGGAACAGCTGGACCGCCAACACCTCACAGCTAGAGTCTGTTAATTGTTTCTCCGCTTTATGAAATCACTCACTCATATATACTGAAAATCTGAAAATAAGGTTATAGAAATGCGAAAAAAAGGAGAGCATTCATATTAGTAGTGCCTAGGGCAACATCCTCAGATTTATTGTCTATTGTGTTACAGTATATCTCCTGTTTACACAATCACTAACATGTATCAAAAGTGAATAAGAAACAATCAGAAGGGATTGAGACAGAGTAACAACACACATTAGATCTTCATCCTTAAAAACCCATTAACGTTATTTAAAAAAAAAAAAGGAAGCTACAATCTAAGAAAGATGAAAACAAATTCACTTTTGAGACTATAGTGTGACAGTTCCACTTTAATGAATAAAGGACCTATTCCGAGCCTGGGAATTCCTTAAAAGCTCTCGGGAACGCTTTTAGATGTCAAAAGACTGTAGCGTAAATAAAAAGACGGCAAAGGAAACAAAAGGATTTTTTCTCGAATGACGAAACCTTTAAGTGGCAAGTGCAAACGTGTCTCTGAATAATGACAGGAATCTGAGGAAAGAGAAAAGGATACCCAGGAGAGGAGCGGCTGGAAGGATGCGAGGACCCTTCAAGGGTTCTTAAGGTAATCCTCCTGGTGTAACGGAACGTCTTGTCTCGTCTTTTTATTCCTTTGGGAAAAAAAAAAGTCTCCCTGTAACAGTTTTTTCAACGGTAGACAACGACGTTTTATCACATTTTAGAAAACTAACACGAACATTTTTCTCTTACTTTCGTATATATATATATATATATATATATATATACATATATATATATATATATATAATATATAATATATATATATACTATATATATATATATATATATATATATATATATATATATATATATAAATATATATATATATATATATATTAAAATATTATATATATAATATATATAATATATATAATATATTACATTATATATATATATATATTAATATATATATATATATATAATATTATATATAGTATTACTATATATATATATATATAATATATATATATATATATTATATATATATATATATATATATATGTGTGTGTGTGTGTGTGTGTGTGTGTGTGTGTGTGTGTGTGTCTGTCT
>JANJGK010000014.1:33168852-33216352 GCA_039081455.1 Macrobrachium rosenbergii
TCATGGTCGAGGTGGGTTAATGCCGAGGCTAAGTACAATTTCCCCGCTCTCGACGGGTAAATATAGTACACCAGACTCGGCGTTAACTTATACCTCTCTTGATAGCTCAGTGGTTAGCGTCGACTGGATTCGCTGGATGCGCGTCTGTGTGTCGTGGGATCGAGACTCGGCAGTGCCCGTCCATTTATCACTTATAAATTCCCCTTCGGTGATAATTCCCCATTGGGGATATTCCCGAGGTAGCGTGGATTTGATATTAAGCGATATTTGTAGCTTCATGATCATATATATATATATATATATATATATATATATATATATATATATATATATATATTTATATATGTATGTATGTATGTATGTGTACATATAATTATAAAATCATTCCTAGCAGTGGCTTGGAAGACTAAAATCAGAGCACGCCAAGTCGTATTTTTACCGTGAGAGCCTAGGAAACAGCCAAAGCTTTAAAGAACTTATTGTGCGAGGAAAAGAAAGTAATGAGCTATGCTTATCTACCGTAATAAATGTCTGTAAATGAAAGGTTCTCACCAATATGATTATAGTATTAACATAACAGTGAAGCTGCACCTTAGAACACACGTGCATGCTAATTATCGTTATATATCGTTTATAAGCATTTTAAAAAAGATTTTAAAAACATACACAGGACCACTTTTCTTCGTCAAGCTGATCTGAATCCGTTGCAACAGGTAACGTCACAAATCATTCCTGCCTCTAATGCAACTGACTGGGTCGGGGGTGGAATGATTAATAGCTGATCTCAAAGAGGTACTTCAGATAAGAGAAGGGTTGGGGTGGGGGGGGGGTTAGACGTGGCATTTACAGGGAGGAGGCGGCGTTAATAACCTCTCGTTAAAAGTCCCGGAACGAGCTTTAATGGTGTTTAGCCTCTGCTGGTTTTAAACCATTTGAGAGATGATCGCTTTTCTGGGTCAACAATTTTGAAGATTGGTTATGAGGAGTATATTTAGATTACTCAGAGACGTTACCTATCAATTACTTGGTCATTAGAAATTCCTCTTGACCTAAATGACCTAAATTCTCAGTTGAATTTCAAAATTGACAAAATTTTCGGTTGAATTTGAAACCTGACTTAAATGTCTCAGTTGAATTTGGAACTTGAATTAAAATTCTCAGAATATTTGAAAATAGACTTTAATAAAATTCTCAGTTAAATTTGAAACCTGGCTTAAAATTCTCCGTTGAACTTGAAACTTGACGTAAAATTCTCCGTTGAACTTGAAACTTGACGTAAAATTCTCCGTTGAACTTGAAACTTGACCTAAATTCTCAGTTGAATTTGAAACTTGACAAAATTTTCGGTTGAATTTGAAACTTAACTTACAATTCTCAGTTGAATTTGAAACCTGACTTAAAATTCTCAGTTGAATTTGAAACCTGACTTATTTCTCAGTTGAATTTGGAACTTGGTTTAAAATTCTCAGTTTAATTTGAAAATTGACTTAGAATTCTCAGTTGAATTTCAAACCTGACTTAAAATTCTCTGTTGAACTTGAAACTTAACCTAAATTCTCAGTTGAATTTGAAACTTGACTTATAATTCTCAGTTGGATTTGAAACTTGACTTATAATTCTCAGTTGAACTTGAAACTTGACTTAAAATTCTCAGTTGAATTTGAAACCTGAATTAAATTTCTTGAAACCTGACTTAAATTTCTCAGTTGAATTTGGAACTTGATTTAAAATTCTCAGTTTAATTTGAAAATTGACTTAAAATTCTCAGTTGAATTTGAAATCTGACTTAAAAATCTCAGTTGAATTTGAAACCTGACTTAAAATTCTCAGTTGAACCTGAAACTTGACCTAAATTCTCAGTTGAATTTGAAACTTGACAAAAAAAAAAATTTTTTTCGGTTGAATATGAAACTTGACTTATAATTTTCAGTTGAATTTGAAAATTGACTTAAAATTCTCAGTTGAAATTGAAACCTGACTTAACTTTCTCACTTGAATTTGGAACTTGATTTAAAATTCTCAGTTTATTTTGAAAATTTACTTAAAATTCTCAGTTGAATATGAAACCTGACTTGAAATTCTCAATTGAACTTGAAACTTGACCTAAATTCTCAGTAGAATTTGAAATTTGACAAAATTTTCGGTTGAATTTGAAACTTGACTTATAATTCTCAGATGAATTTGAAACTTGATTTAAAATTCTCAGTGGAATTTGAAACCTGACTTAAATTTCTCAGTTGAATTTAGAACTTGATTTAAAATTCTCAGTTTAATTTGAAAATTGGCTTAAAAATCTCAGTTGAATTTGAAACCTAACTTAAAAATCTCAGTTGAATTTGAAACCTGACTTAAAATTCTCAGTTGAACTTGAAACTTGACCTAAACTCTCAGTTGAATTTGAAACTTGACAAAACTCTCGGTTGAATTTGAAACTTGACTTTAAATTCTCAGTTGAATTTGAAACTTCAGGTAACAATTAGACGACCTATTAAAACTAATGATAAAAGTACCCTTCCAGCATAATAGACTTACCATAAAGCTAATTTATACAAATTATTATGTAATATAATTAACAAAAACTAACAAACAAAAACAGGCCCTCTCTAAAAACAAAAAAAAACATCCATGGTTAAAAAGATGTATACTTTTTGCGACCTTACCTCGAGTATCTCAAACACTACTCCCGTTGTCATGGGCAATTCTCCTTTATGTTCTGCCATACGATGCCCATAAAAGTTGGGACACGGGTTGCATTGTAATCGGGTTGTAAGAAGACGTATCTTTTACTACTCACGTAAATCTTGGCAGATGTGATGCCATTTGTATCTATTCCCTAGCAAAGTTGTAGATACTAGGTCACAGCCTTACTTAGCTTCAGAATACAGAGAAGGTTACTATCTATTTTAGATCTGTCAAATCAAAGCATTCCAGGAAGTAACAAGGGGATGCAGCTTCACTGTTGTTGTCACTTATGAAATGCTGATCGTACTTAAAAAAAAACACACACACACACTCACAATCAGATTAGTGGCAATGGAATTATTGATTTTTATCAATTAAATCTAGTATACCATTGCACCACATATTACTCAAAACTAATATAAATTCCGGAGCACGTTTTTAACACACTTTACCAGGTGTCAGCTAAACTTACAAAGGAGAAGCATCTGATTTCATAAAACGTGGTGAAATGCATTTAATTTTTTTATACAGGAAATAAGTATTTTAAGTGAGTAGCCTTCAATGATCTCATACTTATTTTAAGGCTATCTATCTATCTATCTATCTATCTATCTATCTATCTATCTATCTATCTATCTATCTATATCTATATATTCAGTACTCTCTTCAGTTATCTTTACAATCTACTTTCACCCACTTAAATGTGTTTACATAATACTGAAGTGGATTAATTTCACATGCCAAGGTCCTCAAAAACATGAAAAATATAATTTTAATCATTTGTATGAGTTAAAAATAAATTTTTACCATCCCGGTAATTATATTCTTTATAATTTAAGTCAATATCTCGGATCAAAATCATATTACTGTCAAATCATTAATGAAAATATTTAACTGTACGCATGGACCACCCACCTTCCTCAAATTTTACCTATAATTCACGCCACTTAGGGGTTCACTAGAATCCCTCTACATCTCAACATTTCCTTATAATAACCTTACCTCAGAAAAAATAAATGTTACCACCATTATTTGAATTTCTAATCTGTTTTATACATAAGATAGGAGTAGTAGCCTTGGCATAAATCCTTGAATAAAAAAACCTTCCTGTTGCACTAATCTCGAAAAAGCTTAGGAATTTTTACATAATACATATCCTATTAGTTTATCGGTGCATTTGCAACCAAAAGTTATTGGTTATATTACAAATAATTAGAACATCTACAACTCTCATTAACTTACATAACATTTAAATTCTATTCACTCAATGCTATTCAAAAGCATTCGGTCATTTGCCTGGAAGTCAAGTTTCCCTTGTGTGCAGGAAGCCTTTCATCTCTCCCTTTTAAACGGACAGTTAAAGAATAAACAAAAAAGGGTAGGGATGATTACTCCTTTTCAACCTAGATTGCTAAAATGCCCGAAAAAGGCACTGCATTTTCACGATTCTGCATTCAAATTCAACTGTGTCTGATAGCTGAAGGCATCTGCTTAATTTTGACCCAAGCTGGTTCACGGTCGACGGAAACTCTGCCTACCTACGAACATATTTACACTAAACTATCAGAATGGTTTAGTCCTATCAGGACCGCGCATTCAGTTAAGAGAACAATAGAAATCATACAATGGTTATTCCCGCCATGATACGTCTAACATCCATTTGCTATCTGAATACTTGTTTGAATACTCAATTCCAATGTTCACTGCAGAATGAAGAAAATATTTAATAATCCATCTTAAATACTTTTTTTTAAAGTCACTCCGTGATATCAGTTATTACAAAACATAAGTTTAGCTGCATGTTTATTCATAACTAAAGTATGAAAATTAAAGGATTCCAATGATTCTGTTGAAACACTAAAAAAAGGGGCAGAACTAAACACCATAAGCGAATGGTCAGTACAGAGGCACATCCTTAGAACCTTTAACCCTTTAACTGAACTGACACAGTACTTGACAGAACGAGGTGAAGCAAGACATTGCTTGATTAGTCATTCAAGTATTTATAATTTCTTACGTTGTCAGTTACTATAAACTATTCAGTTTTCATAACAGTATATATCTTATACAAAAAATTCACCAACGGGAATACTGCTACTGTTGCTGCTGTTAGTGCTAGCAATAATAAATAGTAAGACCTTCTTCCTTGCCTCCATCAGTTACCTCCTTCATATCCTTACTTGCCCTGCCCTGTTGCTTCCCCTTTCCTTCTAAGCCGTCTTTGGAAAGTCGTTTCCGATTTCGCTTAACCTTGTGCCTTGCTATTAATGGGGACCTGAATAGTTATTAATGGAGGTCTGAATAGTATCTCTACATGGAGCAGATGAAACCTGGCGAATTTCAATGCTTTATATTCCAATTATCTTTCCCTCTTGTTACCTTATACTCTTACTTTCGCAGTAATACAAGACATGGAGACTTAACTAGACAGATCAATTACTGATTTGGAATTAGAATCATTATGGCGTCTCTGAAAGATTCCATCTGGACCTAATTAAGTGTTGATAGGATGAGGTTCAATATTTTTGTTGCTATATATATATATATATATATATATATATATATATATATATATATATATATATATATATATATATATATATTTGCTATCTTTTCATATACTTCAGTTTTGCTTGGGGTTTATTTATGCACTATTATCCTTATGTGTTGGAGACTCATTATGCACCAGTCTTTCTGAAAAAGTTGAATTTAGAGCCCTTATCATAATAAATTACCCACTTTCACTTCTGGCTGGTCATCATATACACTGTTCTCATTGTTTTCAAGTGTTTGATTTTATACTGCCTCAATCCTCGACTTTGTAGTCCTCACCATGCTTTACAATCCAACAGCTGCTTTGTGGAAGGTCTAAGCCAATGGATCCACCAATCTGATACGTCATACAATCCATTTTTCTCCTGTCATTTAATCAACCTATTTTTAGGAGCATGACTTAATATAATTACCTAAATGATATCGTTCTGCAAACTTCACATGGAGTGGCAGAGAGCGATATAAGATACGACGCCGGTCTTTCAAGTTTACCTATGAATTTTGTTAGTTAAACGTCCTTTCCTCTTAAGGGGTGGCATTAGAAGGTGGGAGCCTGTCGCCCTCTCGCAAAAGACTTTACTTCAAAATGCTTTACGGAAGTTTCCCCTTCTTGGGAAGACTTTAACAGGTGTTCTGTGATGCAACCCACCCAACTATTACCACTAACAAGGGAGATATAATAATACCATAATACTTAAGCAATATGTATAACACAGGAACCACATTTCCATTAACAAGCTGGAAGACTCATCAATTCCAGGAAACCAGGAAATCTCTCGTTTTTTATAATTTTTACAATAAATCAACCTGTGTTATCGACATGACATAATGAGATGGTATTAGTCATGCATGTGAGTAATACGTTAATCACTATAATATTAATCGCCGTTATGGGATGGTTTCAATATCACGGTCATAAATTACTAGTTAGGTGATTAAACATTTTGTTGCTTAATTTATAATCTTCCGACTTAATTGATTTTTGGTTCGTTTGTCATACGAATGCCGATTTCCATAATTCCTTGACGAAAAGTAATAATATTCAATGGAATAAAGAGGACTGGATCATTATTTTCCAACACGGGAAAAATATAAGCAAGTAAAAAATGCGCCGAAGTTTCTTCTGCGCAATCGAATTTCTGTACAGCTGTTACAGCGTATAATCAAGGCCACCGAAAATAGATCTATCTATTGGTGGTCTCGGTATAATACTGTATGAGCCGCGGCCCACGAAACTTTGACCACGGCCCGGTGGTGGCCTATCCTATATCGTTGCCAGAAGTACGATTATGGCTAACTTTAACCTTAAATAAAATAACTACTGAGGCTAGAGGGCTGCAATTTGGTATGTTTGATGACTGGAGGGTGGATGATCAACATACCAATTTGCAGCCCTCTAGCCTCAGTACTTTTTAAGATCTTAGGTCGATCAGAAAAAGTGCGGACGGACAGACAAAGCCGGCACAATGGTTTTCTTTTACAGAAAACTAAAATGATAAAGCACAAATTCAGACGAAACATTTTATTATAATAATATACAGAAAACTAATCTTGAGGATGTAGCAATGGGCAACTAACACTCCACATAGAAACATAAAAAGTCTAAATTTCAACCAGCGCACTCGCAGGAGAAATAACATAACATTTTTGCTCGTAAAAATTCATCAGCCAACCTAAAGATTTAGGTCAATCAGCATCACAGTTCACAGAAATTTCACTGTTTTCATTTTGTCATCATGATACAGAAATGGGTTAGTTCAAGTATTATCCAATGCCATACTGAATTTTCTTGGCATATGTGCCCCATAGAAATGCAGTTGGTTACTAAAAAAAAAAAAAAAAAAAAAAAAAAAAAAAAAAAAAAACTTTTCAGTTACCACCTACGAAATGTTTACGGGTCGCTGGGCGTGGCTGTTTTAAGAGGAAATCTGCAGCACTTGAGAAATTTAGACAAGTCCTTTAGAATATCACAGCTTTGCAGCTGCAAAACATTATAATCACTACAGAATAATCAGCTTTTATAATACTGTATACATAGATACATACATACATATATATATGTTTGTATGTATATATATATATATATATATATATATATATATATATATATATATATATATATATATATATATATATATATATATATATATATATATATATTATATATATATATATATATATATATATATATATATATATATATTATATATATATATATATATATATATATATATATATATATATATATATATATATATATATATATATATATTATATATATATATATATATATATATATATATATATATATATATATTATATATATATATATATATATATATATATATATATATATATATATATATATATATTATATATATATATAATATATATATATGTATATATTATATATATATATATATATATATATATATATATATATATATATATATATATATATATATATATAGATATATGTATGTATATATATATATATATATATATATATATATATATATATATATATATATATATATATATATATATATATTATATTTAACTGCGGCAATTTAGAATAAAATTACCATCATCTTCCATCTATCACATTGGCGTTCACAGTCCCGTGGGTTAGGCCCATTTTTCCTTCCCCTTTTGTTCTAGTTTTCACCAGGTTAAGCCTTTTATGTTCTAATGGCCTCCATTAAGCTTGAAAGTATTGACAGTAAAGTTTACGGCACTGAACAGAATTTAATTATTAAAGAGAATATGTATTTCTGGAATTAAAAATAACCTCGAAATTATCTCAATGGATTATTATTTCCGAGCGACTGATCAATTTTGATTAACATACCGTATGATCTTGTTTAAGGATACAGAATCTACCGAATTATCTTCATTTTCTGTGTCGGCTTTTTCTTTCTGTCTTACAACCATGTTTTCTTGATTAACAAACTTTTTGAGACTAAAACCTAAATGCACTACGTCATCGTGATTTTTAACTCAAGGTCTCTGTTTCTGTCTAACTGTTTTTCCTCCTCTAAAACAAACTGAGAAATTGTGCTCTACCGATTTGGTTGCATACATTAAAATTTAGCCATGCGATCAATTTTACAATGTAGACAAGTTTCTTTACCCGAGTTTTTAAACCTGTTCCTACCGTTGCTTAGCACATTCACACAGTATTCCTCGAGGTACAATCAAATTCTAGCATTTAACTTCAGATTCCAAAATTTTTCTTAATTTCTGATAATGCGGTATAGAACACTATAATATTACAAATGCTGTAGAATGCTGGTGCATGTTAAAGCAATAACAAATAACACAAGATGCTCTGCATCACTCGACGCAATTGTAAGGTGCAACAAATTTTGCCAAATTTATTCTGCAGCATTAAAACCCTCCTTTGTCTCTCTCTCCTTTGGTTCATCTCTTTTCACAGTATTACTGACTTCATGCATGATTATACAACCTCAACTCAGCGGCAGGTTTCATATTTTCCTTTCCTGAAAATTTTATTCTTTTCTTTTTCCTTTCCACTTTGCGTCCCCGATACCTTTTCCACATATATTCTTATCAACATTTCTAAATCCTGGGGCCCGGCTCTTTAGCGCATTCGTAAACAAATATCTTCTCTCTTATGCAGCTTCGACGCTGAAGGAATAGCGATGACTATTAAGGTTCTTTCCCGAAGGAATACCCTCGTTAGCATATTCAGTAGGTGGGGAAGGTATTCTTGCCGCAAACATCTCCCCCTTTATCGGAATTATGTCAAGTGAGCAGTGCCGCTAACAAGGCAAGTGGCTCCTCTTCTTACCTCTCGTTTCATAACTGCACATTTTCTGCTTAGTTAGCGTTGACTTAACAAAAAAGCCTCACTCAAAAGGGTCTCATATCTATTTTTAACTTCGTTAAACCGTTCACTACAGAATCTTTGCTGCGATGTTTATATAAAGTGTAAAGTAAACTTCGTTTTATAATGATGAGGAACGCCTGAAGAAACAGAGATTTGTTTATTTGAGATAGCGTCCTAAAATGGGTATATTCTTTACTACTGCAAAATGGCAAAGCCATTAGGAATGCCCTTAGCCAACTGAAATTTTATAAATGTACAAAATGAGCGAGGCTGTCTTTCCTTACAAAGGAGTTTTCCTATCTATTCACGTAAACTGGTTAAATGATTAATTTAATTACAATGAGAATATAGGAAGCAAAATGGCTAGGGGAAGCACATCTTCTAAATAATAGGAATATATAGAAAAAGCAAATATAGATCAAATAAAGATGGATTACAATGTGTGTGGAACTAAGATTCTGTGGATGGCGGTTATAACATTCTGTGGATGAGTGTTATACGCAGACCAAGGTAAACTCTTCACTTTTATAAAATTGACTATTTCCATTCACTGTAAAATGAATGTTTTCTATAACATGATTGCATTTGACGATTCAAGAGAATTTTTATTCCCAATTATAACCTCTATAATGTCCACATCTATTGAAAGACCATGTCGACCTTCAATCTAATTTCTATGCTATGGGGCCTAACATTTCTTCCCCTGCTTTTGTCACTTGTATACTTCTGTTGTTTTCTCTATAGTTTAATTCTCAGTCTCATAACTATAACTCAGTCCATGTACAGATACACTACTTTGTGGACTATTAAGTACACTGCATGAGTATCTGCATTCATCCAGAATTTACCTTAGTGGCTGGATGCTCTAAACTTTTCTAAACTCGCTAATCTGTAACACATCACAAACGTCATAAATAAGTTTCAGGCTTACATAACCAGAGCTGCCAATACTTTGGGCTTTTATTTCTAATTCTGGAAACAACGAACAATAACTCGTCTCCTACCACAATCTTGTTAAATCTGATTTTACAGCATGAATCCCCCTGCCCCCCAATTACCCACTATCTTCGGTACGGCATTTTAAGCAGATGGAAGTATACGTCACTATAAATGGAACTATATTTCACTTCTGTCAGGACTTTGTCCTGGTAAGTCTTGATTTGTCTATACTTCCTGATTATTCAAGCTAGAAAAAAGAACATGCGTCCTATTCCCACTTATGCTCACTTCAGAGCTGCAAAGTATTTTTTTTTTACAGTATTAATATCTGTAGGTTTAACAACTATGTAAAGAGAAAATACAGGCGTCTGGCTTCAGCCCATTCTAATAAGTCTCTATACCCTTTAACTAAAATCAAATCCATAAACCTTTCCAAAGATGGGTTTCTCAGTTTTTCCAAATTAATGCTGCTATCTAAAATTTTGATTACGTGTTCAACTAATCTGACACTGTCACTCAGCTTTTCAAGCCTTTCACCAACAATAACTCTCTTGCTACTCCCTTGAAAAAGTCAATATAATTCTAAAATCTCTGAAGATGGGAAAAGTCAATTGACTTGACATCCATCCAAGTATTGTCATCTTTTTTTTACCCAATCCTAAACAAACATTCATCATTCAGTGTTGAAGCATTCACTTGTGCAGCCTGTTCCCAAGATGAGTGAGTTTTCATCCTTGCCACTGAAGTTTCATTTTTGTGGTCTTAAATTCTGTTCATTGCTTATCTAAATGACTTGAAACTCGAACCCTTCTCTCCAATCATCAATATGATTTCTCGAAGGCATGATCAGCTAGTGATCTGTGCCTTACTCACATCTGGGCTCCTCTCCCAGTAACTCTGGTAATAGCTGATAATATAGATGATACTGCTTTTCACAAATAATTTTTTCAATCTCAGCCCTCTTCAGGTCACTTTCAGCCGTAAAACTTATATGATGCTATTAATGCACACCTACCCTCCATGTGGGAAATGGAAAATCTGGTTGATTTTTATTGTATCCCGCCTTATTTTCCTCATACTGTAGTATAGTTTATTACTTTGTGTTTTATCATCATAATACCGCTTGATGATTTTGAAAGGGAAACTCTAAGTTACATCAATACTGACGAGACGAATTAAACGATAATATTTATTGGAACATATATTATGGGCAGATGACTACATCGGCTAATAAGAAGTAAGCATAGTATATATGCAGCGCACACATTTTCTCTGAGCAGTGCTCCTGATTCATGTTGGGTACCTGTCACTGCAATTAGTATAGTTCTTATTGGCTCAATTGTACGGTCGTCATCTCCTGAATCTGGCACAGGAAATACTTTGAGCATTTCTGACAAAAACCTTTCAACATATGCCTCTTCCTTTCCCTTATCCTCATTACACTTATTAAGCTTTACAGTCAAATTTTGGGGTCAATAACCATGACCAGTCTTTCCAAAAACTTTATTACAGATTGTGGAAAGTTCTGGATTTCTGTTTTAAAAAATGTGTGCATCCGTGTCAAAGCAGATTATTCAAACAATCGTCTACTTATTGCTTACTGTTCTTAAAAATCTAAATGATTTACATTATCTTGGTGACGTAATTAAAAAAAATCCTGGCAAGGGAAATATTCAAAAGGAATTTTCTCAGGCGACTTGAACCACCTACAAGAATTGCCAAGAAAACTGGACAAAGAAATTCCTGTAACATCTTTGCTTACTTTTAAAGATTTCTTTACAGGTAAGCAGCAGCAAGTTGCTGTTGGTGGGATCTTTAGCGAACCAAGACCTATAGTGTCCGGAGTTCCACAGGGTAGTAATCTCGGTCCGCTGTTATTCTTAAGTGTATAAAAGTGACATGGTTGCTGGCCTGGAAAAGAGATTGTTCAGTTTGCCGATGATGCAACACTTGTGTGTATAGTCAAGTTTCCACCTATGAGAAACGAAGCTGCCTTCATTCTCAATCCTGATATGGGGCAGATTAGTGAGTGGTGTAGCCGGTGGGGTATGAAGCTGAACTCCAGTAAAACGAAAACACTAGTGATTATTAGATCTTGTACATATTTTCCACCCCATCCTCCCCTTCAGGTGGATGGGACTCTGCTGGATGAGTCTGAAGCTTTAGCCATACTTGGTGAAACTATTGACACACAATCTACTTTTGAGAAACATCTAATGAAAGTGTTAGCAAATGCCACACGGAAGTTTGGTATAGTAAGTAAGGCCTCATATATTTATAATAGTGATAAAATCAATGTAACCTGTTTTGGGTCATTTGTCCTTCCTTTACTAGAATACTCTTCTCCAGTGTGGATGCCTGCTTCTGCAAAAGATTTATCTCTTTTAAACAGAGTGGTTCCTGGTGTTAGGTTTCTGTTTCCTAATATTAGCAGCTATGACTTGGACCATCGAAAGATTGTCTCTATCTGTCAACTTTCCATAAGTTGTATTTTAACAGAGATCTTTCACATTCACAACTGATCCCTGATCCTCTTTACCTGCCGAGGGCAACCAGATTTGCTGAACAGCAGCACGAATATGCATTAAATGTGCCTTGCTGTCGAACTTCTCAGTTCCAGGGGTCCTTTATTCCCCACACCGTTGAAGCGGACATGCACCGCATTATTACCCTAAAACAATTCCTTTTGTACTTTAAGAATTTATTAACATTTTTATCTATTATTTATTAATTTGTTAACTTATTCTTTCTTTTCTAATAACTGATCTCTTTTTTTTCTGTATTTCTTATTAACTTTTGTTGGTTCTTTCAAAACAACACTATATTTGTTGGAAGCTTGAATTTCAAGTCAATGGCCGTCGTAGGCTTGTTCCATATTCTCAATAATAATAGCAATAATATTAACTTATTACACAGCTACACTGCCCAATTTCTCTCCTCCCTAAAGTACTTTTCCGTCTTTCATGAACGTAGCTTTTGCCTTGTCTTCAAACCGGCATCCATTTCCCATTTGTGTTTACAACTACAAGGACCTATGCACATCTCTCTTTCCCCACCTGAGGCTTGTGCTAGTGCGAGTTCCAAGAAGAGATTCTGAACCCTTCACCACCATAACCCAGCAGCCGGTGGCTGCTTCTTAGAATGCTCAATATTTCTCATTTGCAATTACAAGTACTTACCAAAGGGTATAATTATTTCGCAGCATAACTAACCTTTAAATAAGGGACTTTTCACCAATGTTCTAGTGTGTGTGTGTATGTGTGTGTGTGTGTAAATGACTCCGTTAGCAATAAAGGTGAATAATTTAGACATAAATGCTTGAAGACCTCAACTTTTATCGTGTGCCTTCTTTGAACGTAATTAAAATCTCAAGCCCCTATAACGACTTTAAAACTTCGACGTAATTTTGGACCCTCTTCAAATTGTCCTTCATTTGAGGCTTTTGAATCATATTGATAAAAAGAAAGGAATATGAATTAGAATCCGTACAAGTAGCAATGATGACCAATATCACAGAAGTTTTCCTGATAAAAGTTATTTCCATGATTGATTACGAGAGAGAGAGAGAGAGAGAGAGAGAGAGAGAGAGAGAGAGAGAGAGAGAGAGAGAGAGAGAGAGAGAGAGAGAGAGAGAGAGAGAGCAGCACAATGGCTAAAAATTTTCGAATGGTTAGATAATTTATTTAACAGGACACAAAAACATTATGCTTTACATAAAAACGGTTTATTTGCATCCCGATTTTCGTTTACCTTCAGGGAATGTGGCTATGAATATATCATTATGTTATGTTCCAATATATAATATACTCCTGTTTCGAAAACTCAAGCTGCTTTAGATGTACAAATTATAGGATATTGTTTTTTATCCTTAAATCCTCTAATCACAAAGAAAGATCACCTCTTACGGCTTTTCATGTTCACCAAACACATTAGCACCAGAGACGGATATATTTTCAAAAGTCAAAACATTAAAATAAGTCTTTGTTTATAGTTTTTCATGTTAAAGATATTGGCACCGGAGACAGGTATATTTTCAAATTTACTTAAAAGCCAAAACGATAAAATAAGTCTTGCTTTCTTCTAATTTGAGAAAAAATTGAAAATTGCGAAAAGCGAGAATGCCACTAAGAAGACCTTGCTTCGCTCAGGCGCAGGATGCTCTCACATGAGGAGGAGGAGGAGGAGGAGGAGGAGGAGGAGAGGGGTTCAATTCAGGAAGCGCTTTTATTACAGGAGAGATTGGAGACCTAATTCCGTTTTCCATTAAAGACTGCTGTGAATCGACCACACAGTCACTGAGTAAAACATAAAAAGGATCGCACAGGCAAACAATATTCCCTTCAAAAATGAATGAATTTGGAGGATTCCCGCCGCAGAATGTCTCGTCAAAGGGGACATCCTCAAAACCATCGGGTTTAGAGGAATAAATCCATAAGGGAAAAATCGAGAGGGAGAAGGGAAAAATGCCGATATACGTAGAGGACTATACTACGGCTCACAGTGAAGACGAAGGGAACTAGTTAAAGCTGAGGTCCCAGGCTTATCCCTTCGGAATTTAGGATAGATTTGTAAGTAAAGATAAATTTTCAAAGATAAATTTTCACTAGACTGATTCAAAATGATTATGTTTTCTTTCGCTTATTCAAGCTCGGACACATATATATTGCCTTTTTAAGTTGTATTGGTGATGACTTGCGTTTCACACCACTTTATGAAATAAAAGTATAAATCATTGTAACATATCAAAGTAGGCATGCAAAATTACATAAAAGTAATTGCATAAACGGCAAGTTTACATCCGCGCTCATAAGCAAAAGCATTCAAATATTCTTTATTATGAGCCACTTCATTACAGTAGCTATGGTAAGCAGAGTAACACCGTCTGAAGTATGAATGAACAAAGTATAAAACTTTATTTAATCATTTACTATATTATATATATATATATATATATATATATATATATATATATATATATATATATATATATATATATATATATATATATATATATATATATATGCGTGTGTGTGTGTGTGTTTGAGAGAGAGAGAGAGAGAGAGAGAGAGAGAGAGAGAGAGAGAGAGAGAGAGAGAGAGAGAGAGAGAGAGAGAGAGCAGCCAATCAAAAAGCAATGAATGGCAGTAATCCTATCTGTATATCCCTAGGCGTGAGCATTGAACACCCAACTACAACATGACGTCGTTCTCCAGCCAAGAAAAAGGAATAACCATATATAAGATAAATTCTTTTTCAATCCCATTACTACGTACTAACGTCACCCTCGTTAACCGATAAGATAAAATCAAAATTGAGGTGTCAAATTAACGTAGCTGGACCTAACTCCGAGATCAGAGTGATTCTAAAATACAAGGTATCCCTCAGGGCTATCATACTGTTCTCAAAGATATACTGAAAAGGAATGACTTTCAATCCTGATTATTAAACTAGCAAAATCCTTCTAAAGAACATTGAAAAAGAATGAAATCAAGGTAATCCAGTCCAGTACTGCTCACCTTTAATATGGATTGCGTATTTATATATACTGTATATATATGTATATATATACAGTATATATATAAAAAAATATATATATATATATATATATATATATATATATATATACATACCAATATCAATCTCATTATACCTCGGGAATAATATACACCCAAGGGGAATTATAACTGATAAGCGCTTCGCCACCAGTGGGATTCGAACCGCAGTCTGGATTGGCAAACGATGACTTACAGTGGACTATGACCACTGAATCATCAAGAGGGGCATAAATTGATGCAGACTCTGCTGTACATAGGCCTGTCAAATTCACGTTTTTGTACTTAAGATCGATAGCAACCAACCTCAACTATGATAACTGATTGGTCTGTTTGTAGTTGGTTGGCTAATTGTGAATTGTTGTCACAAACACCATGACATTTTTCATACCTCTCTTGATGGCTCAGTGGTCAAAGAGCACTGTATGTCGCTGTTTGCCAGACCAGGAGGCAGTTCGAATCCCACTGGTGGCCACCTACATATCAATCATATTTCCCCTTTAGTGTAAGTTAATCCTGAGGTATAGTGAATTGGATATCACAATTCAACTGTGGCTTAATATTTGTGAAAATACAAAGAAAGTCATGGTTTATGTGACAAAAATTCTAAATTAGCTAAGTACAACAAACCTACCAATCAATTATTATAGTGGAGGTAGGTTGATATCGGTTCTAAGTACAAAACGTGAATTCGATAAGCTCAAGTACAGCAAGAGTCAGTATCAACTTATACCTCTTTACAGCTCAGTGGTCAAAGGTCACTGTACGTCAGTGTTGCTAAATCAGGTGGCAGTTCTAATGCCACTGGTGACGAAGCACTTATCAATTATAATCCCCCTTGGGAGTAAGTTATTCCAAAAGTATTGTGAATTGGATATTAAACGACATTTGTCGCTTAATATTTGTTAAAGTAAAAAATGTCAAGGTGTATGAGACAAAATTCATATATATTTTGTGTGTATGTGTATATACATACGTGTGTGTGTTTGTCTGTATGCGTTTTTGTGGGGTTCCTCACCAGCATGAATTTTGATTTCTTCATTCTAATATGCGATATTCAAATTTTGGTCGGAACAGAACTTTGTATCTA
Source organism: Macrobrachium rosenbergii (assembly GCA_039081455.1). NCBI lineage: Eukaryota > Metazoa > Arthropoda > Malacostraca > Decapoda > Palaemonidae > Macrobrachium > Macrobrachium rosenbergii. The sequence continues at coordinate 33,185,522 of JANJGK010000014.1, forward strand.
TTCCAAGTAAATAATCATTTCACAGCATACATTTACGAGAACAGAACCATTCACACAGTTGATGGATATATGTACTGTACATTCAAAAACACAATAAGAAGTATCTTCGTTCGCTCTGATATTCCCTTTCCAACATTTTTAATGCAAACATCCATGGAACCCATCTTGTTTAGGGGCGAAAAAAGGCCATAACTCAGGAGGTAGAGGTTTACCCACACCTCGAGAGGAAGGAACGCAATGGGAATCAAACACAAAGGAAGCGGGGAGTGGCTATCAAAGCTTGGCAGTTGAGGGCTAGAAACTGCCGCCGAATCGAGCTAGCACGAAGAAAGGCGTGGCCTCAAGGTTTCGGGAAAACCATTTAACGGGAGAATGGATTTTCTTCTCCAGGTCAACGGAACAAGGGGTCGAAATATTACAAAGAAAACGAGATTGTGCGAACACCTTAAGGAATAGATATTTGAGAAGTAATGGAACGGTGAGGTCATTGGGTACATTTTGGGTGGATAAATATTGGTTTTAGAGAAATGGGAAATGCGAGGTCGAGAAAGTAGACGAACGTGCTGAGATGGCAATGTTCGATAGAGGATGTTTAAGGACAATAATTGTGCTTTGTTAGCTAAGATAAGATAAGTAACTTATAATAGATATTATGCAAAATAATGTAAGACTTCTTTTTACAGCCTAGTTTCTGTTTTACAGGTTATTTTCAATGTTAGTTAGAACCAATTTCAATAGTTCATTTCATTCTCCATAAATCATTCATAAGAATATATAATATTCCTATATTATAAAACCAAACAAGGGCATTCCATCTCACACCCGCTCTTAACATGGAATTTGAAGTTAATTAAGTTGGAACAAAGCTTGAGACTCCGGCGAAAAATCACAAAAAAGGCTAAAATTAATTAAGAAGTTTTAAGGAGGTTCCAACACTAACTTAGGCCGCTACGTGAGAGATATTCAGCTGCCTAATAATTACCGGCGTTGAAGAATTTCAAAGCTGTGAGAATATTAGCAGAGAAACGAGCCAAAACTTATGACTTTAAAACTATCTGTCTAATAACGGCCAGAAGAAGGAATAAATATTATTCGGATATTTGGCAAATCAGGGAATAGAAATATAATGAGTTCATAATAAGGCATGGTCATAATTTTAAGCCTTTTTTTTCCAAGATAATTCTTATACATGAAATAACTGCAAAAATGTCTTAAAGGCTTTCTAGTTTCACTCATGAAAACTAAACCCCTTACTAACTGATGACTTACATATTCAAAACATTATAGTTCTAAAATCTCCAAACCTGTTGGATGAATTCATTGATTGACATATCGATGTAGCAGTCTACTTTTCTGTGCTTAAGAGCGCTACTGCTGCTGGTGATATTCAATAAACTTTAGAAGCTGTTTCCTTTGGTTCACTGTATGTTTTCGTGGTCTCTCATAAGCAAAAAATGTTCCTGTTCTTTTATATGCTTAAAATATGGATCTTTCCTAGATAGTGACCCGCAAGGGTTTTAACCCGGTATGTCCACCTATGCGGTGTGTTTAGTATACGCTCGTTTGGGATTACCGCAAAATCATAAACAAAAGACTGTATATATCATAAAAAATAATGACCTCCAAGAAATATTAGTCCTAGATAACGACCACCGAAAACCCTTGGAGGTCACTATCTAGGAAAGATCCTAGAATATTATCATTGCTGTTTTGTAAGCTTGGAATTTCTGATGGATGTCGAGTACTATTTCAGTCAAAAGGAGGAGATACGAAATGTCACTTAAATCATTTCTTGAAGGAAGTTCGTCTCAAATTCCGGATATAATCTCATTACATGTCCATTTTAGAGGGATGGTATTTTAACTTTCCGAAGGGCCACTTTTGTAATAAAAAGAACCTGATTCACGATTATACGGTGGCTGATTGATAAGACACTAACCTGGTGTCACAAGTATGGTAATCAACGCCGAAAACTCTTTTGATTCTCTCTCAAGTATTCTCATCGAACATCCTTTCAACTCACACAGGATTATACTTCAAGGCCTAACAGCCACAAAATTGTAAAAAAATAATTTATACACACGCCATAAACTACGATTTGCCATACTGCAAAAAAAATGCATCCTACAAACTGGATTCGCGAAGACATACAAGTTAAAGCAGTGAACAAATGGACAAAAGGGAGAAACATCCAGAAAAGGCCCATTAAAAGCAGCAACCGAAACAAATGATTAACGTAAGAGGACGAAGAACGAAAAAACATCCTACAAGACCATTTGGGACACTAACTCCTCATCCCAGCTCTTTGGTAGAAGTTTTACTTTCATGTCCTGTAGATTGCGCCATTGTATCGATTAATGGCTCTAAGAGAGTCTAAGTCAGTGATTCTTAAACCGGGGGGCGCGCCAGAAGTTTCCAAGGGGGCGCAAGCAGAGTTGCCAGGTGGTGCCTATTATTTTTTTTTTATTTCTGATGTTAATTACAAAATTGCCAAAAACGTTATCACTGCTTCCATATATTTTCTAATTATTATCTCAAAACATGCCAAAAATTCCAAATATAAGTAAATTTTAATTTCAGATCTTGTTTATGAATTGCCTTTTATTGTTATGATAAGTATAATAGCCTACAAATAGACAACATATTGTTTATAGATTATAGTTGGCAAAAATTTCAGGGGTGGGGGGGGGCGCGTGGAATCTATACATAATGCAGAGGGGGGCGCAAGGCAAAAAAGTTTAAGAACCACTGGTCTAAGTCCAGGGACCAAGCTAACATCAGTGTAGGATTGTGGGTCGAAACTCATGAAACGCCAGTGCATGTGTGCTCCCTATCTTCAGTAGCAAAGAATGGATTCCGATCATCTTGGTTTAATACTATACTTCCAAGGATGAGACACTGTTCTCGTCTCTAGCGATTTTGGGTTAATACCATCTATACTGTCCCATGATATTATGGCAATTTTGTAAAAACCAAATTAAGATTTATGCTAAAAAAAAATTTCTTCTGATCAATCTAGGAGTCTCCAAAAATATGTCAAGATTGACTCATGTTACCACCCATGTAACAAAGTGAAATAAATAAATAAATAAATAAATAAATAAATAAATAAATAAATAAATGTATGTATATATATTATATATATATGTATATGGATACATATATATCTGTATATATATATATAATATATATATATATATATATATATATATATATATATATATATATATATATATATATATATATATATATATATATATATATATATATATATATATATATATATATATATATATATATATATATATATATATATACATAGATGACACGCACACAGTATATATATATATATATATATATATATATATATATATATATATATATATATATATATATATGTGTGTGTGTGTGTGTGTGTGTGTGTATATTTGTGTGTATATATATTTTTGTACGCGCGTGGGTGTATATGTATTTGTAGTAGACACAATGACCTTGTAAAGCCTCGATTTCCTCAAGCGAATAACCAATACCAATAAGGTGAAAGACGGTCTGTGGCTCTTATAAATACATATCGCACATATCTATTCAAAATTATTTGTTCTACTGAACGTCTACAAAAAGTTCGGTAAAAAGCGCGTCACTTTTTCACAAACATCACTAATAAAACCAGATGCTAAATCTCCCAAGAAATATCAATCACGATACTTATAAGACAATAATAAATGTGTAAAAATGAAGCCCTCGCCATTAAAAAGACGTAAATATGAAGGTACTCCAACTATCGGGGTTAAAGCGAAGACATTGCCTCTAAAAAGCGGTAAAAAAGAGGACGCTGGAAAAGAAAAAAAGATAAAATGAGAACACAGCAACTGAGTCCTCTCAAAAAAGATGAAAGGAAAGTGATCTTGGAGGATTAAGAAGAAAGAAGAGCCTTGACGAATATTTCAAAAAGGCGGTTTTAAAAGCCTCGGATACTCAAGAGGAGTTGGAATAAAGATGCAAATAACCAAGACGTTCAAATGAATGCGAGTGACGGCCACTTATGAGGGGGAGCAACAACACACGATAAAAAATGTATCGGAAAAGATAACAGGGAAAGGGCGCTCAAAAAAAATATAACCAATAAAACAAAACATAAATTAATACGATTTGTAAAATGCAATAAAAGTGAACACATGAAACAAAATCAAGACTATATATATATATATATATATATATATATATATATATATATATATATATATATATATATATATATATATACATTGTGTGTGTGTAATTCTAATAGCCACAATGCTCTCTCAACTTCTCGAATTCTTCGCGCTTTTTTGGATATGCTTGTCACCACAAAGCCCTAAGACCCAAGTGCAAGGCACATGAAGAAATTATTTATATATATATTTATATATATATATATAAATATATATATATATATATATATATATATATATATATATATATATATATATATATATATATATATATATATATATATATATATATATACAATTTATTCCCGTTGTATAAAGGAAACGGTGATATAAAACTGGAGGAGTTATTTTTTTAGCAGCATGATTCTCAACATACAGATATGGAAGTTTTCTGAGTAAAATATCCATTTAGCAAATGATAAAAGGCTTGATCGAAGAAGAATGAGCGGTATAATATAGAGCATAAGGAATATATAAAGGATACGAGTAGATAATGATGGTAATTTCTGCATCAAAAGCGGTCGTTGTGAATGTTTCATATAATGAGTTGGGTTGTCGGGAATTTTCTTTTGATCGTCGAAGGTACTAGTTACCCTACAAGCTCAAAGGAAAACCTGAAGTGGATATAATGAAGATTAGGGTCCAAAGGGTAGATTGATACCTGGAAGCGGTAGAGGGAATACTAGTTTGGAATAGGATATATAATTAGGCCGAAGGCCAAGTGTTGGGACCTATGAGGTCATTCACCTCTGAAAGAAAAATTGAGGGTAAAAGGTTACAAAGGTGTAACAGGAGGATAACCTCGAAGTTCCACCAGGAAACAATTGTTAGAAGAGGGTGGAAAGTAAGACTGAAGAAAGACTATGAAAGGAGGTTCGGTAAATGGAATGAAAGAGGTTTCAGCTAGGGGCCGAAGGGACGCTGCAAAGATCCTTAACTAATTCCTACAGGGCACGCGCGTGGGGTCCACTAAGGGTACTACCCCCCTACGGGGAATATTGGTTTGGATCCTGAAGAATAGGAAGTAGGCCTAGTTGACTCAAAAGCAATTGCCAGATAATGTTACATAGTTGAAGAAAGCCGCGACTGAACGAAAATGTTGTAATATCGATGATTTAGACATGCAAACCCCTGGAATTTAACATGGGATTGTTAAGCCAGGTAATTTTTACAAAGATAACTGCGGTCTTTGACTACAGAAAACTAAAATAAAAAGGCCCGTCCTAAGAAAGCTTCATTCTTTACTAGTAGTACCGTACGGACAAAGAGAGCTGAGATATGACGAGATAGGAGTTTGTTATGAAGGCTAGCCTGGTAGACCAGAAGGATCACATAATATTGGAATGGATTTCGACTTCATATTCGACACAAACACACACAATCATTATCATCAACATCGCCTTCAACGACTCATGTCGCAAAGTACTTTTTATCTATCTATCTATCTATCTATCTATCTATCTATCTATCTATCTATCTATCTATCTATCTATCTATATATATATATATATATATATATATATATATATATATATATATATATATATATATATATATATATATATAGATGCCACAAAGGAAAGAGAAACAGCCTTTCTACTTACTGACCTTTACTTAACAAAATGACAGAAATATAAAAATAGGCTTACAATTAAAGTTCGTATAACTGACAGATGGAGATTATGAAGGAAATAGGTACCTGGAATCCAACACAGTTGAAGAATTAGTAGACCTACCCAATAATAAATGCCCTGGCATGTATTGTATGGACCCCTGTATTAGTAAAATGTTCAAGAATGACCTTAAAGAGAAAATCACTGATTTAATTACTAATTAGTTACCTTATGTATATTTTCTCTGTATTCATATGTGTTTAATATATTTTTTCTGTGAAAATTTTCACTTTGCAAAAATTGTTATTGTCTACCGTAAGGAGAATCACTGAGTTGTGGTTTTATAACATATGTAATCAGCTTATTCTTTCCACGGTCATTTTTTGGTGATAAGTATCTTTCCCTGAATAATCTTTTAATTGACTTGTCCTTTTTTCCAAGCGGTTGGGTCTAATCTTTGGTAAAAACTCTTAAATATATACCTCTGTTTTGGTAAGTGTACTAATTCTTCAACTGTGTTGGGTTCCAGGTACATATTTTTCTTTATATCCCCATCTGTCATTTATACGGGCTTTCTTTGTAAACCTATTTTTATATTTCTATCAGTCTGCTAAGTAAAGGACAGTATGTCGAAAGGCCTAGCACCACTCCGTCGTTTCTCTTTCCTTTGTAGCATTGCCTTTATTTATATATTCATCACGTTCCATATTTTCGTGATTCAGTTACACTTACACACACACACACACACACACACACACACATATATATATATATTATATATATATATATATATATATATATATATTCGCTTCGGCTTTTCTATGTGGAAAACATCTGTTCCGTCATTATATATATATATATATATATATATATATATATATATATATATATATATATATATATATATATATATATATATGTATGTATATATATGTTCTGGTTACTTTCTACTTGATAAATGCATAACTGTGATAGACAAAGTGTCCAAGCAACTTCTAAAATTCTTCAAACTTTTTCAATATCCTTGTCACTACGACGCCTGAGATCCAAATGCAAGGTCTGAAGAAATTCTGACATTAGTAGCTGGTCACGTTACCGACCTAACCTCGGGCTCAGGTCGGTAACGTAATCTCATTCTGATGCTCCGGTTGCGGGTTCGTATCCTACCACGAATGACAGAATTGTGTCCGAATCATGCATTTACTTCACAGGCTTTGTAGTGACGAGTGTATCCAAAAAGTGTAAAGTATCCACGAAGTTAAGAACGCATTGCTGTCATTACGATTACACGTGTGTTTATATGTGTGTGTATATATATAATTATGTATAACTGAATCACGAAAATATGGAACGTGATGAATATATAAATAAAGATAAAATCCACGAAAGGAAACGGAAACACTGGGGTGCTGCGAGGCCTTTCGACACTAGGAGTCTGCTAAGTAAAGGACCTAGTGTCGAAAGGCCTCGTAGCACTCCAGTGTTTCCGTTTCCTTCGTGGATTTTATCTTTATGTATATATATATATATATATATATATATATATATATATATATATATATATATATATATATGTGTGTGTGTGTGTGTGTGTGTGTGTGTGTGTGTGTGTGTGTGTGTGTGTATAAATGTGTGTGTGTATCATTCCACAAGCATGTACAGTAGACGTATCACCGCATTTTCCCATCAGAGCGAACTTTGGTATCAAAACGAGAATCCTGCCAGCCAACAATCAATACTTCACCACAGCAGAGCATACGAACTTCGAGATCAGTCCGCCACGCCACTTACGCAGGATCGACATCCCAGGGTATTATTTGAGTTTCCGAAGTTTTATCAAAATAATCCTTATCATCACATAACTAATATTTATGAACTTAAACTTTGGGTAGAATCTCCATAATTCGATTTTTATTTCTTGCAATAGCTAAAGTTTTCTCAGATGCAATTACTTCACTGGAAATTAGATATCAAAAGTTATTTTAACTGTACATTTTTGCACAATTTTTTTCGTTTCCATATATTCCACGGACCATTTTGAACTAACAATTCTTTACTACAAAAATGATAGCTAGGTTGAATATTCATTCTACACTGAACTATTATCCGTAGTATTAGTGTATATTCATGTGTGTGTATATATAATTTATATATATATATATATATATATATATATATATATATATATATATATATATATATATATATATATATATATATATATATATATATATATAATTTATATATATATATATATATATATATATATATATATATATATATATATATATATATATATATATATATATATATATATATACATATACATGAGACTTCTCATCATTTACAGTAAGACGTTTCCCTTAAAAGTATGGGTCTTGCATTTCTTTGACGCTTTCCCCTTTCCAATACCTCTTTCACACCATCTATCCAACTTTCTCTCATTCTCCTTCTTCTCCTCATTACCCATTTTGAATTGTGCACACTTTTCACTGTCCCATCGTTATCCACTGTTTCCACGTGACTGGAACCTCTTTAAGTGCTCTGTCCATTCATTTCGTCTACGCTAACCTTCCTACGAATCTTTAAATTCCAAACCATTAAAATCTTGTTACACTGTAAATCCCACGCAAACAGTTTCATCTCAACAGCTTCAACATTTTTTTATTTATTCTCCTTCAACATCCACACTTCACTTTCAACAGCCTTAAGTAAGACTGGATGTTTTTCAACCGAAGCAAGCCCCGGGTGACTAAAATAACCAAGAAAAACTTGAAGCGCAAAAATACCTGATGTGTAGAAAAGAAAATACGCTCCCTCGGAAAACATCAAGAGCACCGAACGAGTCTGGAAATGACTCAATATACTCTTATTGAAAATATAACCCTACTCAAAATCATCTGCAAAATACATTTGTGCGAGGAAAAGGGAGGAGACGAAATCCCACAAAAATTTTCTTTCGAGAAAGGAAGAATGAAGAATGGAATAAAGAATGGTTTGGGTTCATTTGGCAAGTACGGGAATAAAGATCTGGGAAGTAGGAACTGCCACGGCCTGAACGCCGTATTTTGTTCTCACCAAAAAGAGATTTAGTTTTTCCAGGTGCTCGTCCAGAGGAGCGAGGGAATCTCGTTGAAGTTAGAAACACATTTTAGTAAAAGAGAAAATCCTTGAATGGGCAGACCAATGTGAAATTATATGCATGAGGAAAAATAACAAAAAATAATATTTATGTCAATAACTGGGTAATCACCTGCATTTGATAACTTCAAACATATATATATGTATATATATATATATATATATATATATATATATATATATATATATATATATATATATATATATATATATATAATGTAAACATGCATGTGCGTGTGTGTATGCAAAATAAACGATATCAATCTGTCACCTTTACTGCAAATGAGCACAAGGTTTTCCCTACAACATTTTTTGTGATAATCCTGATTAATTTATTCGCAATCATCAGATCCAAGTGATTAAGCTATTTCTGACATTCATATTTCATCAAAGCATTCATATGCACACACAAGCACACACAAATATATATATATATATATATATATATATATATATATATATATATATATATATATATATATATATATATATATATATATATATTAGAACTCTGCTAGGCCCGAGTTCGAGTCTCCGGCCGGCCAATGAAGAGTTAGAGGAATTCATTTCTGGTGATAGAAATTCATTTCTCGGTATAATGCGGTTCGGGTTCCACAATAAGTTGTAGGTCCCGTTGCTGGGTAACCAATTGGTTCTTAGCCACGTAAAATAAGTCTAATCCTTCGGGCCAGCTCTAGGAGAGCTGTTAATCAGCTCAGTGGTCTGGTTAAACTAGAGTATACTTAACTTGTACGGGTCGAATATTAAGCCTCAATTACTTTAATATTGAAATTGCTTTACCTCTGAAATATCTTGCATCCGAAGGGATTCTAGATAAAAAGTACTCTTCAATTTCAAAAAAATTTTGCCGTAAGTAAGCTAGTTTTCTTCAGAAATGCAATAACTCCCTGTTAAATTCACTGGCATCCTAGCTCTCGAGTACTAGACATTATGAAAACTAAAATCCCCAAGTACTAGTGAAGAAAAATAAATAAACAAGGCAAATGGTACTCATCAGAATAACCAAGTACCCAAAAGTTCTCTGCGAACACAATTTTATTTATATTAGTCAAGACTAAAATAAATAGAAACCATGTTTAGATGAAAAAACATTCGAGAATAACCGTAGAACTTGGCCACAGGACAATCGAGGTCCTTTATAAAGAACCGGACTCCCTTTTAGGGGCCCTTGTCCAATAGCTAAACATCCATCACTGAACCTATTCACTATATAGACATTTTCAATTTCTCTTCATTCAGGTTTTCTAGTTTTTCTTAGGTTGGAAACTTTTAATGATTTGATTTTTGGGAATGAGGCAGCTTTAAAAATCATCGAAGGATCGTAGAATTGAAGTTGACTTATCAAATTATGATTCTGGAAAACTCTTCTCGCTTTGGAACTACAGAAATCGCTTCTGTTAACGATTGGAACGTTTTCTTTGGCGTCACCAGAGCGGAATACCTTTCCCACACACACACACACACACACGTACAAATTAATTTTTCATTTTACCAAATTTACTGCATCTGAAATATTTAAGTTGAAAAGACTCATAAAAGATTTTGCAAAATGAAATTAAACATACTTTTAGTGGTGATATAAATATTTTAGTTATTTATACATGGATGTTTTAAAATACCTCTGCTTGCGACAATAAATGGTCGAGTAACGGTGAGACTGCACCTAATAACAGTTTTAGTTTTTATCTTTACCCTGATACATTCCTTTGTAAAATTTTTCCCCTGATACATTCCTTTGTAACGCCAAAGCTTGCATTTTCGCTGATGCTGCTGAGAATTGAGGCTTCCAATTGGGGCTTCCTTTCATGAGTCTTCTTTAAACTTGTTACTAAAACTACTTAAGGCTTTTGAAGCTAAACACATTCGAAAGTTCATTAATTAGATTATCGCTCACAAACAAGATTCAAATTTGGCGAGAAGAGTCCTCTCACGCTCAACTGGAGCTGTACGGACCCCACTGTATTCAAGACTACTTGGGAACTGATACTGATCTCAGCAGGTGAAGTCATAAGGAAGTCATCTGGGAGGTGGCATCAAGTATGTCATTTTTTTTTTATTTGGACGGAATATGCTCCAAAGGTGTCTATGATCACAAAACACGAAATCAGTTAAATAAGGGACTGAAGTCTATTCTAACCAATAACACGAGTAAGGCCATTCCCCAAGATCGTGGGAAAAAGACAACATTTTCTCATTGAAGACATCTGCAAAATTCGCAAGCATGGTTTGAATAATGAATTTCCGACATAGCTTCATTCTTTCAGTTCTCATAATTGTTTGGTCTAACGCTAATGACACCACGAATATCTCGTAATCCCTCACAAATGACAAAAACCGACAGGAAACTTCCACTTTTATTACTTTTTATAAATGAACTCCTGTTTTCATTGACAACCATTATAGTCAACCCATATATACATAATCTTAAGTCTGCTGTAACCGCCATACTACACATACAATCAGAAGAAACACAGGTGTAAATAAAGAATATATGCGTATATACTGTACAGTAGATATATATATATATATATATATATATATATATATATATATATATATATATATATATATATATATATATATATATATATATATATATATATATATATATATATATATATATATATATGCAGTATATATGTATATAAATGTAAATATATATATATATATATATATATATATATATATATATATATATATATATATATATAGAGAGAGAGAGAGAGAGAGAGAGAGAGAGAGAGAGAGAGAGAGAGAGAGAGAGAGAGAGAGAGAGAGACAGGTAAATCCTACTGAGATGGTTTGTCATGTGGAATTAATGGCGAGGAAGGTGTATAATTTGGTGTTAGGAGGGAGGACGAGAGGAAGATCTAGAGAGCATTAGACAAATGAACAGTGTTTGTAAACGATACAGATAAAGGACATGATGTGTACAGGGGGCTGCTGATGGAGATTTTTGCGTGGTGTATGAAGCAGCTAATGTTGTGGAAGTGTCTTGCAGAGTTTTTATCAACTGTGTGTGTATGTTTGTGTGCATGTAATTGTGAGCTTCCACACAGCAACACTTTGTTATTGTTTTCAGGATTCTTGAATTTTCATAAAAGTCCCACTGACAACTTCTTCAGTCACTTAGTTTTTCTGATGATTAACAGTGACACAATTTTCCTTGTTTATTTATTTTTCTTTACCAGACAAACAGTTATGAAACAACAAAATAAAAAAAGTATACCTTAGTTTAACCAGATCACTGAGCTGATTAACAGCTCTCCTAGGGCTGGCCGGAACGATTACATTTATTTTAGAACCAATTGGTTACCTAGCAACGGGACCTACAGCTTAATGTGGAATCCGAACCACATTATAGCGAGAAATGAATTTCTATCACCAAAAATAAGTTCCTCTCATTCTTCATTGGCCGGCCGGAGAAGTCGACAGCTAGCATGACAGTGATCTTAACGGTAGGTTATTGCATTTCTGAGGAAAAATAGTTTACTTGCGACAAAATAGTACTGAGCATAAAATCAAAGCAGCGACATACCTGAAAACATTTCCCAAGACCTCTGGGGTCATTGTGCCCATCGCTTACCTAATCAATAGCGTGGCGAGTTTTCTTTCCCCACTGACAAGACTGAACAAACTCTGTCAATTCACTCGATACCTTTTACCAAATGAGATTGGATGGCTTGTTTGCACACTTTTGTGCGACGAGGTCCTTTTAATAACACAAAAAGCACACTCTCGTAGGAGAACAGAAATGACTGAGTTGTCTGCCACGAGTCGTTTTTCTTTAAGTCAACTTTATTCCTGTCATTTTGATTTAAGTGTAGAAAACGACCAGCCTAAGTTTTCAAGTCATTTTGACTCATATTTCCTGATATGTGGAACAAATATTTTGCACTTGTTTTTCCAATTAGCTTTCATCTCTTGCAGCTGGTGTTGTTTCCTTTACCGATGACTAATAATAAAAGCAGCGTAAGTGATATAATGCAGTTATTGTCGAGATTATTTAGCCAGATTTTAATTACAATATATATTTCTCATATAAGGTAATAAAAAGCAGTATATAACCTCCAAATCTGAAACACAGCCATTCTGTTGCCCCATAATACTAGCATGTTTCCTTCTCCCAAGAAATGTTGAAATTCGCAAAAATATTTTTTAAAACTAGGGTTTAAATATACTAAGCGAAAAAATGAACTGGTTTTGAATATTAACCATTAAAATTTCATGTTGCAAAATGTTTCATGTGTGAACTTACATTGCTGACGATATCTGTACATCTTTTGTTTGCAGAGTATAAAACCAGCTAATTTTGATAGTTTAGGTCGGGCATTACTTTCAGTTTTATAAAAATTTGGTGACTTTACATTGAATAAACTAGCGAATAAGCCTCGGCTATCAAGTATTTAAAGCTGCCGAAAATCTCTACTTTTATGTGATCGTGTACTGGCCGATATTCTCGTAAAAGGGCCACCTCAAGCTGATGATACGTGGCAGATGTATTCACTGGGCGACCCTTCCGATACCATTAACTTTTGTGGGTAAAATTATCAGCTTAGTCTTGCGATAATTTGTTTCAAACGTTGATCACAAAGAGATGGTCAAGTAGCGCCGTCAGTGCACCTCATGCGGTGCACTGTACGCATTACTTGAGTTTTTTTTGCACCGTGCCTTCGGCCCCTAACTGTAACCCCTTCGCTCCTTTTACTGTACATCCATTCATATTGTATTTCTTCCATCTTAATTTCCACCCTCTCCGAACAATTGATTCATACTGCAACTGCGAGGCTTTCCTCTTGTTGCACCTTTCAAACCTTCTACTGTCAGTTTCCGTGTCAGCGCTGAATGACCTCATAGGTCCCAGAGCTTGGCCTTTGGCCTAAATTCTATATATTCAATTTAATGAACAAATCTGCCAAGTTTCATCATGCTGTTCACACGTTCTAGGGATATCTTACTGAAACGCCCTCGCTGACAGCCACGGCCGAAAATATAGTCTCCTTCGGGTTTCGTTGGTAGGGTTATGAATTGCACCACACTGCTGGGGTAAGCGCTGCGACAATTATTAATATGAACACTCGTGTGTGGATTATCACAATGAAATTCTTGTGTGAAGCCTGCTTCTACTTCCAATCCTAAGACTACACAGTTAACTGAAGCTAAAGCTACTGGCATTGTATTAAAATAAAAAAAAGTAGTTTAATTTTTACTAAATATTTATCGGGTTAACATGTAAAAGGGGTGTGAAGTTCATGCAATTCGATTTTGGAAGTTGGATCGATGATTTTACGATTTTCAAAAATAATTTTCTTAAGTTGCTTGTTTTGGGATGTTATTACATGAACGAGAAAAGTAGACGACATTAACAAAGAAATCTGCATCTGTATTTCTATAACCGGATATAACTCAACACGAAGAATATGGCAGAATGTCGGGGAAAAAATAAAAATGAAAAAAGTATCTTAAAACTTTAGCTGCCCGTCGCAATTATTCTTTACCCTTTCCTGTGTGAAAATCAGACCGAGAACTTGGTCCTCGGAAAAATACGCAAAAGGAAAAATTCTCAAGTCAGGATTCTGGGCGTTATGCATCATTCACCCCCAACATAATGGAGGACCGGCCAAAACCCTCTGGGGCGTTCTATTTCCAAAGAACAATGCACTAAAGTATTCAAGCTGAAAATTATGATATGGGTTCTGAAGTCACATAACTTAGGCCAGAGTCTAAGACTGGCTATAACTGTAACACTAAAGGCACTAACGCTGGGGAGAGAGAGAGAGAGAGAGAGAGAGAGAGAGAGAGAGAGAGAGAGAGAGAGAGAGGGGCTATGCTTGAATGCTTCCCACAGATGCCAGGCAATAATGTGTTTGAATTATGCGAGTTTGATTTTGCATATTTGATTATTCGGCTTGGTTAATCACAATATTTGGAAAGAGAGAATTTCAATGAATTTCGTGTTTAGATAATGATGCTGCAATTCATCTCATTCACACAACATATATGGAAAAGCGCTTTCGCTCGCACCCTACATATAGAGACAGAGAGACAGACGGGGAAGGGTGGTTGGAGGGGGGCGGGACTTCACAAATAATCGGTAAATTCCACCTCACTGCATTTGTACATTTGCGTGCACGAGTAATTCACTCAAAAAGTATATACCAGCACATACAAAAATCACGAAATGCATAATAAATAAATAAACATATATATATATATATATATATATATATATATATATATATATATATATATATATATATATATATGTGTGTGTGTGTGTGTGTGTGTGCATAGAGAGAGAGAGAGAGAGAGAGAGAGAGAGAGAGAGAAGGGGGGTTTTCACTTGACTTGAGATATATATATATATATATATATATATATATATATATATATATATATATATATATATATATATATATATATATATATATATATATATATATATATATATGCATAGAGAGAGAGAGAGAGAGAGAGAGAGAGAGAGAGAGAGAGAGAGAGAGAGAGAGAGAAGGTTTTCACTTGACTTGAGAGACTACTTACGATGTCCCACGGCTAAAAGGTTCCCTAAATATTAATGCTTACGAGATGCCATCCCCGGAGTTTTATGCTGCAGGCCGGCAGCGAAAGGACGTCGAAATTATGACACGAGTAAAGGAAGAGTCTTCCCTCCTTTTTTTCGTGTTCTTTATTTGCATAAAATATACCGATGGCTTTCAGTGTGTGTTTTCCGAGGTGTGCATATCTGTCGGTCTGCAGATACCTGAATCGTTTGTCACCGTCTTCATTGCTCACATAGGAACGCGTGCACATAACCCAAAATACAGTACTCAAGATAAACAAGTAATAAATGAACCGAAGTTTTTCGGCGCAATCGAGTTTTCTGTATATCGTATAATCAAGGCCACCGAAAACAGGTCTATCTTTCGGTGGTCTCGGTATAATGCTGTATGAGCCGTGGCCCGTGAAACTTTAACCACGGCCCGGTGGTGGCCTACCTATAGCGTTGCCAGAAGCACGGTTACGGCTAACTTTAACCGTAAATAAAGTAAAAACTGCTGAGGCTAGAGAGGTGCAATTTGGTATGTTTGATGATTGGAGGGTGGATGATCAACATACCAATTTGCAGCCATCTAGCCTCAGTAGTTTCAAGATCTGAGGGCGGACAGAAAAAGTACGGACAGAAAAAAGTGAGGACAGAAAAAAGTGAGGACAGAACAAGTGCGGACAGAATAAAGTGCGGACGGATAGACAAAGCCGGTACAATAGTTTTCTTGTACTGAAAACTAAAAATTAACAAATAGAGTCTAAAAGCCACAAAAAATGAAACAAAAAACTATCTCATGCGGCTGTAAAACCTGAATCCCGAAAATGGATGCTAAAACATCAACAATAAACTGTGCCACACGGGAATCATTTAACCTTCTCTTGTTTAAGAGGTGGTTTGTTATCACAATAGAAGTTTACTGAAACTATTCTTTCCTTTCCTCATCTCCCTTCATCTAGCAGAGATCAACCTTGCATGAGGCAACAAGGCTTGTTTCTGTCTTTGACTTTATAACCTTTGAAAAGTGACAATCAAGGACAGTGAGAGTACTTATGATATCTATGTAAACTTTATATGATCCAAGATTAAACAGAAAAAAATAGGATACGTTTTAATATTCCTGATAAAACGGCCTTCAACCCTTTTCCATCAGGAAGCTAATTACTTCGTACTGAGGAGCAATGGAAAGTAATAAGAACCTCCTTTGAGGAGAACAGCCCCCCACCAGCCCCCCAATCTAAAATGAACTTCGCAAAATCACAGTCTTACCATCATATTTTGATGGGAACATAATTTCACGGAAGGACAATGATTTCCACCAAAAATGGAAATGCTCATTACTTGCTTTCTCATTTACAAATGCAAGTATTATGATTCCGAACCAGGGAAAAGTTCCGCCCAAGCGATTGAAGTGCGCACACTAACTCTGCCATTTAAAACCTTATAACGCTGGCTGTTATAGCCTGATGGAAAGCTAGCAATCAAGGTGCCTCCGTTTGCAGAGTAAACGAATATTAATTCCTGAGAATACACATTATCTAGCAATGTCAAGAGCAAGTCGTAACAGGGCATTTATCAATAATACAGACATTACCAATTCCATTTTTATTTCATTGGTTGATTTAGCACTTTAAAATACATGCTGAGATTAAAACGTCGCAAAGCGCATTTATTAGTATCACAAAAATTACCAACACCATTTTGATTTTATTGATTCGGTCATGAGAAATATATAATGCAGGTATTCGACAATAACTGCATTATATCACATAAGCTGCGTTTATTTTTAGCCATCGGTACAGGAAACACACCGAACTGAAGAGATGAAAGCCAATGGGAAAAACCATTGCAATTTTGAAGACACCTCCTCAAACCTTTGCCCTGTGCAATTTTCCAATACATACATGACGTGACTTAAGTTCCTTGATGGCTAAACTCATTTCAAAATATTCCATCCAATACACTTAATGTCACATAGTTTCATCAATCATACCTATCTTTCAAATTTATTTCTTATCCATATATTCCTGTTTTACACCTGGAGTCGCTTGGAAATATGAAAAATGATATAAGAGAACAACAACTGAATCTGTAGCTGATAGATTTTTCTTTAATAAAGAAGCTCATACACAAGACATGCGGATCACAATAACAATTCAATTTCAGTTTAAACAGAGTTTATTTACGTGTTCTCCAGTGTTGTTTAGTTTGTATTTCCTTAAAAACTTATGAACAATCTAAGAAAAGATCCCCTTCAAAGTCGAACACCAAAGACGATGATTCTGAGTCCCCACAAAAAATATTAAGTAATAATGATGGCCGTTATTCTAAAAGTGTTTAACATAACACTAGGGCAATCATGACCTCGCATACTACAAGCGTCAAAGATTAAATGATCCTCTCATTACACATCAGTAAGCGAAAAAAGCTGAGGAAATGATTTACATAATACGCGTTTCATTTCAATTTTCCGTATGATATAACAGCATGCATGTAAATTCTCGACTACATAAAAACTATTTTATTATAAGGGTTACTTCTTGAGAGAGAGAGAGAGAGAGAGAGAGAGAGAGAGAGAGAGAGAGAGAGAGAGAGAGAGAGAGAGAGAGAGAGAGAGACTGATATTTCAGTCTTACATGAGATTAGAAGCAAGTCTCGAGAAAAAGGATCAGACTTAAAAAAAGGATTTTTTTTTTTTTTTTTTTTTTTTTTTACAAAAAGGCGATGAATGTTTCTTCAGTAGGCGCAAAGACTGAGACTTCTGAATAAACAGCTGCAAGATGAAAAAACAAATACCGCATATTTCAGCCCCTCACCGCTTCTCCAAGGCTGGTGGTCATAATGCTTTCTACACGCCCATAAACCATGTTGCCCTGCATTTTCAAAAGCTGGCGTGGGAAAACTTTGGTGTCGGCGGGAAACAAAATGTAAAGCCCAATTATGATCCGTAATGGTTCTTATGGCAGTACGCTGAAGGTCGTGTACCATGGATAAGATAACTTTAAAACAACTGATGATGCTAAAACTAATAGTAAAATTGGAATTCATCATAAAATAATGAATTCTTGCTTAAATCAATATTCATACATACGTTGGGATACAAAAAAAAGCTTATACAGTATCTGGATACATAACATTTTCTTGTTAAGGCCTGAGTTGTAAAAATACAAATTATCACTAATTTGCTGACATGAATAAATAATGATGAGGCCAATTTCGGCATACTAATGAATAATTAAACTCATTTACATAAAAACGCCCACATAATTTTGTAACGGAAAAAAAACTGAATAAAACTCGTATTGCTAAAACCCGTCCGTCAGAGGTCAAAAATTCTTTTGAGACTGAGCCTCCTAATAAAGCTTAAATCATGTTTGGAGCCTCAGAAATATGCGCCCGAGAATTATATTCGCACAATGACGAATAAATTATTTCGAACTGCAATCCACACGCACCGGTAAATCTGACTAATTCGAGGGCTTCAAGAGCTAAGGAAGGTGGCTGCTCCTTGCCAAGATGACATGAACCTGAAATGAAACATTCTCTACAACGGTGCTATATTGTGTACACATCAGAATACTTTAAACGAGGAGGAGAGAGAGAGAGAGAGAGAGAGAAGAGAGAGAGAGAAGAGAGAGAGAGAGAGAGAGAGAGAGAGAGAGAGAGAGAAATTTCTAAACAGAGAGCTATAGAGTAGATTGATTCCTAAACAGAGAGCTATACACAGATTGATTTCTAAACAGAGAGCTATAGATAGATTGATTTTTAAACAGAGAGAGTTTTCTAACTAGAGACAGAGAGAGATTCCTAAACAGAGAGAGACAGGGAGATTGATATCTAAACAGAGAGAGAGAGAGAGAGAGAGAGAGAGAGAAGAGAGAGAGAGAGAGAAAGAGGAGAGAGAGAGAGAAATTCTAAACAGAGATAGATTCTAAACAGAGAGAGAGAGAGAGAGAGAGGAGAGAGAGAGAGAGAGAGAGAGAGAGAGAGATTAATTTCTAAACCGAGAGAGAGATAGAGAGATTGATTTCTAACAGAGAGAGAGAGAGAGAGAGAGAGAGAGAGAGAGAGAGAGAGAATGAATTCAAACAGAGAGAGATAGAGATATTTATTTCTAAACCGAGAGAGAGATAGAAAGATTAATTTCTAAATAGAGAGAGAGAGAGAGAGAAGAGAGAGAGAGAGAGAGAGAGAGAGAGAGAGAGAGAGAGAGAGAGAGAGAGAGCTATAAGCAGCCCTCCAACAACCACCAAAAGACCCCCCAACAATAACCAATGCCGCATTATGGTAAGCGTTCAATAGAGGTCGTCGGGCCAACCGTAAACTTTGAGTCCTACTGAGCGATGACTTGAGGATCTCGAGCGAATAATTGTTGATCGTCAGGAGAACAAGACATCTTAATGAAGATGGGGAGGGTCAGAGTGGCCCGGGGGACAGAAAAAATGTCCAGGAAAGAGAAAAATCCACAGGAATCGTATGATAATAAAAGGAAGGCGGCTGCTCAGCCGCCTAAACAGTAACATAAATTGTAGACGCTCATGTAACCTTACCTTAAAGGGAGTCTTTGTTAAGAAAGAAAGTGGTTCTGTATTGATCTCTTGACTTCACTGGTTAATTATTGCCATTTGAATTAGGAAGAACACAAACACGAGTTAAATAATATGACATCACAATTTAAACCGTAATAATGAATTTGGACAACAACAAAAATAATGAAAATAAAAAGTACCTAATATATAGCATCTCCGGAAAACTAAATTAACTTTTGCCATAAATAATATTTTTTTCGTTGGGAATTTCAGAGGGAAAAATGGTAGGAAGAGTATTAATAGGAAGAGTATTAAATTTATGACTTTAAATCATAGTGTCTGAAATAAACATCTGCTTAAATTTAAAATGAATCATTAGAGCCAACGGAACTAAAAATACGTAAAGAATCAAAAGGTGAAAAAACTGAAATCACAATAAAAAATACACCTACGAAATACGCAAATGTATACATATTGAGCAGTTAATGACTAACAAACGCAGATACAGTGTTCGGAAAATGAAGACGACACTACCTGAAATATAATTCTCTTCATTTCTCCTTTCGTTTCGTTTACACGGATATTTCCTTCTAATTCACATACATACATACATAAATACATAACTACATCCATGTGTGAATACACACACACACGTATATATACATGTATAATATATACATATATATATTTATAATGCCCTCTTTCCCATTAAGAGGAGGGGGGGAAGGGGGGTATGCGCAAGAAGGGAGCAGTCTTCCGGTTTCGCAAGAAACCTTTAGGAGTGACACTTTGTGTGTGTATGTATGTATGTGTGTGTGTGAGACAATTTTCCCGGATTTCCTTCCCTCACGACTTACACTGCAAAATTATGATTTATTTTCACCCTCATCATTTTTCATTTTCTACCCGTGACAAAACTTTCAAAATTATTTTATCTACGTTTTTGTCTGTGCATGATTTTTATCAACTCTACACTCTCTCTATACAATTTTTTAAAATGATTATATAACCACCTTCACCAAGGAAACAATTTCAACGACCTTTACAGTGTTTCGCTTCGCGCCTTAAGAGAACAAATATATATACAGTATATGTATGTATGTATGTTTTATATATATATATATATATATATATATATATATATATATATATATATATATATATATATATATATATATATATATATGACTTTTTTTATCACATCACCGTGATTCATATTCAATCAGTAAGCTACAAACGTCCTTTAATATCAAATTTGCTCTACCTCGGAAATAATATATTTTCATATATGTTACCGAAGGGGAATTTTTTAGTTGATAATAAGTTCGTCGTCTCGTGGGCTCGAACCAGCGAAGACAAGAACTCAGGACTACAGTGGACGCATTTTAACCCACGCGGCCAGCAAGTGAGGTATAAGTGGATATCGTCTTCCCATATACAAATCGCCCGTCGAACTCAGGTGTTTGTATTTAGAGACGATATCCACCCACCTCTGCCATGCGTCCACTGTAGTCCTGAGTTCTTGTGGGTTCGAATCCTGCTATCGGACAACATAATTTACTTCATATTTCTTCCCTATGGATTTAAGGATTTGTGATGACATGCGTATCCAAAAAGTGTGAAGAATTCGAGAAGTTAAGAAGGCATTGTGGCTATTAAAATTACATCTTGGAAAAGTGACCAGTAGATTCTAAATATGGATTATAGACATACACCTAGAGATATATGGTTATATATATAGTACGTATATATGAACATTATTATATAGTATATATATATATATATATATATATATATATATATATATACTATATATACTATATATATATATATATATTTACACACACACACACACACACATATATATATATATATATATATATATATATATATATATATATATATATATATATATATATATATATATATATATATTACATATATATATATATATATATATATATATATATATATATATACTATATATATCATATATATATATACTATGTACTACTATATAATACTATATATTTGTGTGAGCGTGATACATGTTTTTGTGCTCGTGTGTCTGCTCGCTTGCTGGATACAAGAATGAATCCATACGAATATAACATACCGGGTGTATTCAGTTCATTTTATCTCTATGTGAGTGAGAGTTTTGCGCTCATTTTCACATAAGATACCTACATAAAAAAATGTAAAATTGTAACCTTTACCGAGAAACCAACATTTTTAAAACCCAGAAAAAGCCATTGTTGAAGCAACACTTATCCTCGACCAACGGGCCAGTTTGAAAGGAATTTACTCGTAAATAAGAATATAATTTCGAGACCAAATTTTCTGAGCTGAAGTCAGTGTCAAAATGCACAAACAAGGAGACTCCATCCTGAAAAGATACTATCCTGTTTGTTCTGCTTTCCGACTGCTAGTCCTGCTTTAAAGAAAGTTATATGTATGTATGTATGTATATATATATATAATATATATATATATATATATATATATATATATATTATATATATAATATATATATGTGTGTGTGTGTGTGTGTGAAGATAACTCTATGCAATTAACAATTCTTATTTTTCTATGCTGCTGGAATTAGGAACGATGCATGCAGTGTATAACAGGCCTGTATACATACGAAAAAATATTTGCTAGTCCATTGGTAAGAAGGGTAGTTTGTTTAAAATGAAATCCCCTAATATACAGTCCGTCGCAAAAATCTTTACTCTCCTCCTGAAC
This sequence comes from Macrobrachium rosenbergii, assembly GCA_039081455.1. Lineage (NCBI taxonomy): Eukaryota > Metazoa > Arthropoda > Malacostraca > Decapoda > Palaemonidae > Macrobrachium > Macrobrachium rosenbergii. The sequence goes on from JANJGK010000014.1 coordinate 33,208,329, forward strand.
TGTCTCTTAATTCAGTACTGCGACTTCAAAACATTTCATCATGTCTTTCGTCGCCTGAAGCATGAGTTCACTATAAGGCAATTAATAAATTCATATCAAAAGAAAAAAACTTGACTTGGTCTATTTCTTGCCCACATCGATACAGATTCATATTTTAAGGCGATTATCTGAAAACCATTAGAATTCAAAAGGCGCCAACAGAATCATCGAGTTTCTTCTCATTATGTCGGCCAAAGATTCGAACATAAAAAAAATTCTCAGCCCTCGCGTATAGTAAATGGACATTAAGAGAAAACTGCCATCTCTTCCAGTCACCCCATCAATATGTACACGTTAAAATTTCCGACTGTTTCGAGAGCATTACTTTTTATAGCATTACTTCTTATATCACCAATTTCCAAGTAGCAAACTATCACGCCTGTAATTAATCATATCTATTCAAATAATGACAATCATATATGAAATGTACGGTTGCACGCCCAAGGTAATCCCTCACTCTGTTTTACTATGATTCACTAGTTCATAAGGTACCAACTGAATTTGGTGACTGAGGTGATATTTCTAAACTGAGTAGAAATTATGCAGAAATATATTAACATACAAATGCAACTTGAAAAATTGCGCGCGATTAATTCAATAGCATTTCTCGCCTGCTAAATACCTATGAATTATGCACCCCTCCATAATGCCACCTATTCCACTCATAATGGTGAGATCAAACATTGCATGTTAAAAATACATAAGCGTACCATGAATAACATTATGGCTGAAATGAACTGCAAAAGCAAGCAAATTTATACCTGACAGTAACAAAAGAAATATTTAGGAAAAATTACAGTAACTGGGAGTGAATTTCAATACATTTTTTCCTCTTACGTAGAGTGACTCCTGACGATCTAGACTTTTGGATCTCGACTAAATTGGCGATGAGGTTGCTAGGCCCAGGCCATTGGCCCTGGCGTGACTTACCATATCAAATAACCGCCAGGTACATTATATATTGCATTCATACACACCCATACGTTATATATATATATATATATATATATATATATATATATATATATATATATATATATATATATATATGTGTGTGTGTGTGTGTGTGTGTGTGTGTGTGTGTATATATATATATATATATATATATATATATATATATATATATATATATATATATATATGTATACACACATATATATGCGGTAACATTAATTTTGTCATTGTTGATCTGCTAAGTGAAGCAATTTTGGGTGTGGTTAATACTTGAACAGATAACCAACAAGGAATGCCCAATAACTTCTGAAGCAAGGGGGTTGCTTGACGGAACAAAAATTATAACCAACGGAAAGGCAACATGTTTTAGAGCCTTACATTATTGAGTATATATATATATATATATATATATATATATATATATATATATATATATATATATATATATATATATATATATATATATATATATATATATATATATATATATAATATATATATTATATATATAATATATATACATATATAACACTAAAACTCTGTCTTGTTTCTGTGTTTGAATGCGCACTGGGAATCCTGGAGGCTTCTGGGAATTCCAAAGACTCCTGGGAATTCCGAAGACTCCTGGGAGTTCCAAAGACTCCTGGGAGTTCCAAAGACTCCTGGGAATTCCAAAGACTCCTGGGAATTCTAAAGACTCCTGGGAATTCTAAAGACTCCTGGGAATTCTAAAGACTCCTGGGAATTCCAAAGGCTTCTGGGAATACCGAAGGCTTCTGGGAATTCCTAAAAATTCTTGAAATTCCGAAGGCATCTGGGAATTCCGAAGGATTTTGGGAATTCCGAAGGCTTCTGGGAATTTCGTAGGCTTCTGGGAATTCGGAAGGCCACTGGGGCTTCCGAAGGCTTCAAGACGATCTCCAAGCTCAGATAATACTAAAACTCTGTCTTGTTTGTGTTTGAATGCACACGGGGAATCCCGGAGGCTTCTGGGAATTCCAAAGACTCCTAGGAATTCCAAAGACTCATGGGAGTTCCAAAGACTCCTGGGAGTTCCAAAGACTCCTGGGAGTTCCAAAGACTCCTGGGAGTTCTAAAGACTCCTGGGAATTCTAAAGACTTCTTGGAATTCCGCAGGCTTCTGGGAATTCCTAAAAATTCTTGAAATTCCGAAGGCATCTGGGAATTCCGAAGGATTTTGGGAATTCCGAAGGCTTCTGGGAATTTCGTAGGCTTCTGGGAATTCGGAAGGCCACTGGGGCTTCCGAAGGCTTCAAGACGATCTCCAGGCTCAGATAATACTAAAACTCTGTCTTGTTTGTGTTTGAATGCACACGGGGAATCCCGGAGGCTTCTGGGAATTCCGAAGGTATTTTGGAATCCTGAAGGCTTCCGAGAATTCCACAGATTTCTAGGAATTCCAAAGATTTCTGAGAATTCCAAAGACTTCTAAGAATTCCAAAGACTCCTGGGAATTCCAAAGACTCCTGGGAATTCCAAAGACTCCTGGGAATTCCAAAGACTCCTGGGAATTCCAAAGGCTCCTGGGAATTCCAAAGGCTCCTGGGAATTCCAAAGACTCCTGGGAATTCTAAAGAATCCTGGGAATTCTAAAGACTTCTTGGAATTCCGAAGGCTTCTTGGAATTCCGAAGGCATCTGGGAATTCCGAAGGATTTTGGGAATTCCGAAGGCTTCTGGGAATTCGGAAGGCCACTGGGGCTTCCGAAGGCTTCAAGACGATCTCCAGGCTCAGATAATACTAAAACTCTGTCTTGTTTGTGTTTGAATGCACACGGGGAATCCCGGAGGCTTCTGGGAATTCCAAAGGCGCTGGTTAAAAATGTAGTAAATAAAAATGTTCCTCTGTAATGTTAATATTTGATGTTTTTTCACCTTTTGTTAAAAATGTAGTAAATATGTTCTTCTGTAATATTATTTGATGTTTTTTGTTAAATTTATGTAGAATTCATGGGATTTCAAGTATATTAATTTCATGAATTAAACTACTATCTGTTAACATAAATTTTCAACATTAAGTGACCCAACAGGTCACGGTGGTCTAGCATATATGTAAAACCGGTACCATTTAAAATTTTCTATCCCTCAGGCCCGCAGCTTTCGCTGGATCTTGACGTATGATGTGCTCGGAGGGGAGCAGGTTCCAAAAAAATTGACTACTAACTCACGTTACTGTCCCAGCTGAATCAGGATTAATTTAGCAGAGGACATGTTTCGGATAATCCAGGAATACTGCTGTCAAAATTCAGAATATTCGGAAATCCTATAAATATCATACTACACAGACTAGATAAACTAATGGCCTGCTGTGTTTTGCATAACTTTTTATTGACCTTCCATAATAACTACAGCAGCTTCAAAATTGAGGATATGAATGAAGCTGATGAATCTTTTTTGTAAATTTTGATAAAAAACAAAACATACAGTGTACAAATCAAGCAAACCTAATGAAAAATAGATTTACGGATTACTTGAATTTTTCAATATATGTATTGTAAAACTTGAAAAATGAAGATTTTTCACCCAAACAATTTTTAACAATACCCTTTATTTATTCAATCTATCTGAGTATCTTTCCAATACCCAACAATAAGAAAAATATGTATGTCTAGGCTAGCCTTTTATGCTGATGTATGTTATTAACACTAAGTATGACGGGAACTCCGTGGGATTTCAAACTTTTTTTCGATAAGTTATTTGGCTAAATAATCCCAAAAGTAACCAATCACAGAGCTACTATAATGATCTGTATGCTCAAGAAAAAATTATATAAACATGCAGAGTATTCTCAAAAGAAAACCACAATAGCATCGCCGTCTTGTCATATATTAACTAAAATTTCCCGCCTTTCAGACAATACTGCAGTGGCTGTTCCATTCACCTCCCCTAAGCCCCAGACGGCCTCATAGACAACAATATTTCATGCTATTTCCAATATTAACCTACTCGTGTAATTTACGTGCATGAAATGATTAACATACTCTCTTCGTACTCACATAGCCAGATGACTTTTTAAGTACCTTCAATGAGATAAAAAACAGTTCTTTATAGTCCGTCGTTGGTTTGCCTTTGACCTGAAAAGACTTTTGTTACATGCTCGTCATTCGTGTGCTTGTATTACTGTATTTTCCACCTTAATCGGCATGTTTTTGATCTAAATAAGAAGGTGTGAGGGTTCTTTGTATATATAAGTATTCGCAGTAAGCCAACGATATTGGAAATACTTACTTCAGCCAACTGAATGCTAGCTATGCGTATTGCCAAATCTACCTAAAACCTACGCTGGTGAGTGGACTGATGGAATGAACTTGACGATGACAGTGGCTAATAAAGAAACATTCCTTCTGTGCCTGTCTGAATACTCTTTGCTTTTGGCATCCATGAACATGGTTATGATTTATATATATAAAGAACTTTATCTAAAATTCTTTATCCATCTCATAGTCTGACATCTCACACTGTACTTGACTGAGCTGTCTTAATTACTGAAATTTTTGGTCTTCCAGACAGATCTGTGAAATATCTGTTTGACAGTTCCACGGGAGTGTTAACTGTTTATTCAGACCTCATTGGCCAATTCTCTCTCGATCCCGCTGACAGAAAAATAACCCCATTCAAAATTCAAACATACTTTAGCCTAACCCAATCTGACCGCATCGTAAGACGAAATCGTACGTGGGTGCCCGACCTTAGGTCCACGTTTTACACAAGGGAATGAAAGAAAATTAAATATCATAAACGTAGATAATTATTTTCAGTCTCCAACACATATGATCAGCAAGCCAAAAGGCATCTCACGAAATTAATACACGCATAAAATGCATTAACAGTTCCTTCATTAAGGAAAAATCACTTAATGTAATCTAAATCTTTTTATAAAATTTGACACCTATTCATAAATGCCCAACAGTATACTTTATTTCTACAGTAAAGCAATTACAGTGACTTTCTACAAAAGCACATTTTCTTTTAGTAAACTTGGATGAATTACTAATATTTAAGATATTTTTTCTCAAAGATTTTCAGTAGCCAGCCTGAGTGCCCACAGGAATAAAGAATTATTTATAGGCTGTGTACTGTAACTGTAAAAGATTATGTCTCCATCCTTCGGGCAAGCCCTAGGAGAGCTGTTAATCAGCTCAGTGGTCTGGTTAAACTAAGGTATAATTAACTTGTGTCTCCAAAAAATTATTTTAAGAATTAAGTGTATATGTTATATATTATGGTGCCATATACATTTGTCATAAATACAAACAACAGAACGTGTCTGTACGAAGATAAAGGATTTGATGGTAAAGAAATACTCCCATCAGCATCGGCAGGAAGATTCTGAAGGATATGAGGTTAACTGATCTGTTTTAAATGGCCCCCAAAACTGACGCATAAGGCGGCTAACCGAGTGACCCACTGCCATTTTACTAGTTCGTAATTTAGACAGATACTGTTTGAAACTGAATAGGGAAGTCAGGCTTTCACGACTAAATTTAAGATTAATCTTTTGCCCTGACGCTTAAAAATCTTATAATAACTTAGTGAAACGGATCTACCTCAAAATCATTAAGTTATACAGTTGTATTTTTGACAATGTTTTTACAAAAGCTTAGCTAATAAACAGTATTAATTTTATTTAGGTTTCACCAAACAAACTGTGACTATGGTACTTTCTCATCTAGTTATCGCATTAAGTTGCGGAGGAAACGGTTAGTTAGTTTAGTTTGCGTAAGAGACTTGGTACTGGTTGGCGGAGAAAATGATTACCGGCGATTTCTTTCTAGGGTCCTTAGTTCATAACTGTGAGGAACAACCTACCATCCAACAAATGTAAAAAGGACGTGTTCTCCATTTCAGAAGAACAGGATGGAAAATGAACGGTGAGATGAAAATACTTGAGCAGACGCAACTGAAATGTTTTCTGTCTGAAACAATTCTTCAGAATTATATTATAGAAAAAAAAGAACGATCTTATCAACATAAAAACGGATTCCAAAGAACTTAATATATCGTAATAAAAGTCTTAAACTTGAAAGATATTTGCCTAAAGTGCAATGTATACCCGAAGATTTTATTGTGAAACTCGAGCGCCTCCAAGGAAAAATGATTCATAGGGGGTTGTCTATTCATACAATTTAAAAACACTCGACTGAACTTTTCGATTATGCACAAAACCAGTCACATTACAGTCCCTTACCTCTTCTGTAAACACGGACCTCTAGAGAGTTTAATTTACAATACTACCACGCGCGCCAAGACGGAAATGATACTCCAACGCCTTTGCAGATTTAGAGAAATAACCAAATAAAAGAGTGAAACCTTTTCTCCAGCGTCCCTTACAGACAATGAATATACAGCAGCTCGGAGAAAGCATTCTGTAGGCGTAGGCTTAAGCCTATTTAAATAACAAAGGCTTCCACCGTTCCAGTATGGTAAACACTTTGAATTAATTTCACATAAACTGATGAAACTTCACTTGGATTATCTTGGACCTTATAAATTGAAATGTTTATATACTAATTCTACTTAGAGATCTAAGTACTTTTATAAAGCGATGAAACGAATTTTCTTTACATCTTTTGGCGGTATATCAGTGCCAGAAACATATGACCTGCCAAGAATTCAAGTCCATTATTAAACTGAATAGTAACATTAGATATTTTTCATTAGTTACAACATTTTGACAAGCATAATTTGACCGAAACAAAAGAAAAAAAAAAACAATTCTCAAGTAGGCCATATGTTACCAATCATTACACAGGGCGCATCAAAAGCATTAGCATCATCCGTTTCCCAAAACGTACCCAAAATCCTCCTTCTACGGAATAAAAAAATCATCATAAACCTTAAAGGAAATTCTAAGGAGGGTTATTTTAAAGCTGTTTACAGTTATTTACAGCTCAATTCCCCAAGCTGCAGTCAGCTAAATAAATAAGAAAAATTTAACTTGAGGTTATCGAAAATGGGACGAGTGAACAAAGAGACATCTTATGAAGGGTCACTACAGCGCTACAGAAACCAGACAAAAAGTTATGGGACAAACGAAGCTAAATTACGGAAACCATAGGACAGCCAGTCCATTATGCGTTAGCTGCCAATTTGATGGACAGGACCCTGTCAAACCAGTTTGGGTAAACACCTTTATTCCTCAATTATCAACTGCGTGTATGTATATATATATATATATATATATATATATATATATATATATATATATATATATATATATATATATATATATATATATACACACATATATATATAATATAATGTAATATATATAAATATATATATATATATATATATATATATATATATATATATATTATATATTACATATATATTATATAGTTTAACTCTTTCATCCCACGAACATTTGTAGGGCATGTCGTAGAGCTAGCAAACACTCCTTCAATATAGGCTAAGAAATCAGAAGGGATGTATCTACAGCCGGCCCTGTAAGGGTATAAGGCGTACAGTTGCGCTCTCTCTCTCTCTCTCTCTCTCTCTCTCTCTCTCTCTCTCTCTCTCTCTCTCTCTCTCTCTATATATATATATATATATATATATATATATATATATATATATATATATATATATATATATATATAACTTTTTATCACATCACCGTGATTCATATATATATATATATATATATATATATATATATATATATATATATATATATATATATATAATATTGGCTTCCTGAAATTTTTTATTTGTGAAACAATGTAACAATATGTTTCTTTGAAGTGCATCAGGATTATCATATCCAAAACAACTGAACATTGGCGCACTTTTTTTTTATTTTATTTTTCATTTAAGCTATTGTTTTATCTTAAGTTGCAGTATTGTATTAATTTTCGAATACAAGGTTGTTCTGCTTGGGACGGAACTGCCTTGCTGCACCAGACATCAGCAATAAGCATTACAAACGACCATTGAAGTCTTCATGAATATGAGAAGTCGACCACGTAATCTTCCCTGTAGCTTCAAGTGTTTATTTCCATAGATCTA
>JANJGK010000014.1:33231352-33248852 GCA_039081455.1 Macrobrachium rosenbergii
ATATATATATATATATATATCCCGATTCATGTTATAAACCTAATTCCCATTTCCTGCTTTTGCAAGCAAATACTAAATGAGAACCGATGTTGAACGATACATGTGGTTTGGACAACGAGAATAGTGTACTATTTATAGGAAAACCAGTCACAGTACGCTGTACGTCACTGTGACTGGCATGGTAACTTCTCCAAGGTCAAGACTCAACTTTGTTAATTCCTCTTCAGGTTATTTGACTAATTACATGAGAAAGTAAATCGTGACAGCAGAAACATGAATGACATTTCCAGTACTTTTAGAAATGGGTATGTAAAAGAATTACATATATCACAGACAGGCCAAAGAATCTAAGCAGTCACAAAACTTACTGGTCAGTTACCTTTTCTTTCAAATTATGCTCAATGTCTACTGAACAATCTAATTTTTAAAAATGTCATTAAACAAACATTTTTAAGGAGTCATTAAACATTTTGCATTTTAATCAGATCTGTTGGTACATAGGAATTTTGGAGGCAAAAATAATGAAAACACCCAAGAATAAAAATGGTAGGATGGGACACCTAATACACAATGCACATAAAATAAAGAAAACCGTAAAATACTGAACTTTAGGTTATAATAGAATTCAATTAAACATCCCTGCTTCAAAATTCAAAACAAATACAACTAATCATCCAGATAATTCACTAAATTAATATTTTATGCAGCGTTTACTATTGCTCTAGCCAACATCTCCACCTTTTATTTATTTTTCACTTCTTACAATGTTTACCGGTTGCTTCTCTTGTCAGGTATATAATAATTTGTTTTAAAATTTTGCACTTTCAATGACTCACATAACCGGACGAGCAATATGATCTTCCATAGCACCTAAATGACCAACACTAATTATAATTTTACACCAGCAACTGTCTGCCATAGCAGTGGATGACTGCATTCACATGGTAATACATAACACACACAAACACACACACAAACAGTAACATAAGATTGCCGTCTATCCCAAAACTCAGGAATTCTGATCAGTCAAGATTCGACATGCAATCTTAATATTCAAATGAAGATTACCTTGTACAAACTCGTCAAGGTATAACAGATTCAGCAGTAATAAAAATGTACTGACTTTCAGACTCATTCATGAATAAATACATAAAACACAGACAACATTGCCAACAGTGACATGGCATCATCCGTATTGTAGGACAGCAGGATCAGTTTAGATATTTATGCTTCGCGCATTTTTGTAATAACTCCAACACTTTGTTTACTATGAAGATAAAAAAAATCAAATTTTTGTAGATATTAATCTGCATTTGACTGATGTTACGGAGGTAGGGGTTAACATGCACCTTTACATTACTTGACCTTACAGAATGACAGAATGATTGGTTTACATATACCATAAAAGACGATATAAGGTCAAGCAAAGGTAGACGAAATTATCCAGATATCTGGCCATCCAAAAAAGGTTTCTGCACAACACTATTCATCACGGGTTATATTCGAGGTTAACAGAATTCTCACTGGAATTATTTGCTAACAAATAATATATGATGAATATATATATGAGATTAATTACATTTATAAGTAAGGTAAGAGGTAAGCACTTTTTGTTGTATTTAACTCAGCCACTGGACATTTTCTAAAATAAATATTCACTAGCATAAAACACATGCTAAGGGATTTACATCTACCTGAATATTCCATAGGTACATTTTAAGTTATGTTACAATTATAATAATTATCACTCACGTGTTATGCAAGTAAAATCCACTTTACCAAATTATATAAGATTATTAAAGTTGACTAGCCTTTCCCAGCACTGGTCCTTAAACGTGTACACAAAGTAAGAAACTATCTACAGAGTGACAAACTCCTGATATATCAGTGGGTTGTTGTAATTCAGGTCTATTACTATAAAAACAGAAACACTGGGGTTAACAGCTTCTCTTGTCTGAGAGCTGCAACATCACTGACAATCACACAGGAAACAAAGTTTGGGCTCTGGAGTCACTGAAATATATTCAGCAAGACAGCTGGACTCTCAGGGGTGAACACTTGACATCGGAGGGGGCGCTTGTCACTGAGGGTACAAAGGAAGACCACAAAACGTCTCAAGATGTCGATTAGAGTTCGTGCAAGGAATTATGGCGCAAGCCTAAAAATGAACTGCTGGGGTAACGGTACTTCATTAAAAGGAGTTCCTTTGTGTTGCTGATTGCAAACTGATCATCATAGTACATTAAAAGGAGTAGCTTTATGTTGCTGATTGCAAGGTAGTCATCATAGTTCATTAATAGGAGTTTCTCGGTCTTGCTGATTGCAAACTGGTCATCATAATTCATTAATGGGAGTTGTTTTGTGTTGCTGGCTGCAAACTGGTCATCATAGTTCATTAAAAGGAGTTACTTTGTGTTACTGATTGCAAACTGATCATCATAACTCATTAATAGGAGTTGCTTTGTGTTGCTGATTGCAAACTGATCATCATAACTCATTAATAGGAGTTGCTTTGTGTTGCTGATTGCAAACTGGTCATCATAGTTCATTAACAGGAATTCCTTTGTGTTGTCGACTGCAAACAGGTCATCATAGTTCATTATTAGGAGTTGCTTTGTGTTGCTGATTGCAAACTGGTCATCAGTGCCAAGAGGTCAGAAGTCGCCATTCCCTCAAAGGGGATGGTGCTATACGATCCAGGTTCTTAAAATGATTGTATTTCGCTTTGGGCTTTGTGCTGACAGCTAAGCAGCAGCGCTAGCACTCTAGTCTTTGCGCTGGTTGTTTGATTATCCTCCTGATGACAGCTCCCCATCTATTCTACCCTATGAAGGATGCAAGAGCAATGTATGGGATTTTAGAGAGCGGGCCCAGTAATGCGCCACGGAGAGCGGGTTACTACATACTTAAGGGAATGAAGTTTCCATTCTCATTGCGGATAAAGAGTGCCGAGAGCATCAAGCAACAGAATGTTTTACGACGATCGGTACTGACGGATATGGATAGGAGAAAAAGGGAGAAAGAGAATAAACTAACAATTTATGCACACCTCATCTTTTTCTTATTTCCTTCCAATCGTTTAACAACCAATAATTTTACATTTGTATTTAGACTATACCCAACAATGCTTACGGCGATTAACTTTTTCCACACTCAAAACTGAAACAATTAAATTTCGGGATATAGATTACCATGATAAATCAAGTGAAATACAAAAAATGTATATAGAATTTTTCGTTAAGATTGGAGACAACAATTTAGGTAAAACATCTACACAAGTACGTTCACAGTTAGCGAACGACCCAGAGAGAGAGTCGCGGTTTAGACAAACAGAATACACACACGCTAACCTTAAGACTTTTAATACGCCGGAGGATAAGAAGTCACTGTGCAAATATCATCTGCTCAAAAAAAAAAAAAAAATAAGAGGAAAACTGAAATAAAAAGGAACGCTACTGTATCCTACGAATCTTGTTACGCTTCCAAAAGTCAAAACTATTGTGCGAGCAGTGGTTCTTTCAGTTCGTGTCAGTATTCCGAGTCACTTTGGATTATCAAAGACCGTAAAAATATAAAAAAGGAACAACCAAAAACTCTTCGCCTTTTATTTCCTCGGTCTGGTCAGATGCCACCGTTGGCAGATTACATTTTGTTTCACTTTTCCATCCCACTCTTTTCTGCCTTTTTTTTTTTTTTTTACATTTCACCGACTTTTTCTCTTTTAACTTTTTTCTTCAGTGTCGAATAATTGCTACTCTCTTGAAGGGTTACAGATTAACAATACTTTTTTATAATAAGGAGAGTAATGTTAAGAGATTCTTTTACATACTATTTAGCCTGATTTTCTTCCACAGACACGATGATACTCGCTCTATACTATACCTTGAGATATGCAAAAGGAAATAGTTTGGGAACCAAGACGACCAGTGAAGCATTTCCTTTCACTTATGGATATGGATATGTTGCAGATACGGATTCCTGAACAATAATTAATTTTAGATTATGCAGTGCTGGTTTATTTAAAGGTTTGTTGGATACTGGACTGTAGTGTGAAATAAAAAAGATTAACAAACAAATGTTTTCCTCTTCAAATGAAGTAGTCTATTTTTTTTTTTTTTTTTTTTTGAGCAGTAATAAATTTTAGCATGATAGGTCATTCTATTGGTGACAGAACTCCTAAAATAAAAATAGAGTAACATATATAATACCTTCATACTACTGCTGCTGTTGCTACTAGTACAATACGGAGGTCACAGAGACTATCTGAAGCGAAAAATTTGTGAATAATTTTGTCAACAAAATCAATGAATGACTGGCGCACACAATGCCTCTCCCATCACTGGATCGTACGCTCTGCCTGTCAATGAAATGACAGGGGAAGTGAACGCAGCCGTGATGAAGTCTCATATCGCTAAAGCACTGCTGCTAGTATCAATGAACACACTTTGTACGATCGCTGACGGGAAACCCATTACGACGCTATTATTCATCAATACTTCATTAAATACTTGTCCCACGGGTGAGGTCCGTAGTACATGACATATCAATTTGCATATAAAAGATGTTTTATAACAGAACTATCATCCCTTTGTTTCAGTGTCAGTAACATTCACTAAAATGGAAAAAACATATGAAGAAAAATAATCGATTTTTTGTTTAATGTTGAAATATTTCTGATCACGGAAAAATACATAGTACCATTAAAATAAAGCGAGGTCATACTTCCAGTCGCTAGAATATTTGAGCTTCAACAATATCAATACGCATCTAGTAAACATTTTTCGTAAAAAAAAAATTAAGTCTTCATTCGGAACATGTCAATCAAAGACGAGTCTCTAGAAAAAAAGGAATAAATTCAGAGAACTCTTCAACATTTCTAGCAGCAAATAAACCGAAAGCTGCAAATCTCCCTTGAAATCGATGAAGAATCCAAATTGGCTTTCGGAAGGAACCCATGAACCGGAACAATTGTTAATAAAAGACGGTCTTAACGGCTTTCAAACGGAGCAGCACAGAAATGGCCCCCAGTGACAAAGTCTTAACACCTCAATTACCACGGAGGGATCAGCGGCCCCGGTGCCAATATTGGTTTCATGTTGTCATTAAACATTAGAGTGCAGCGAGAGCCCTCCCTCACTTCCCCTTCGCCTAATTCCAGTCACCAAAATGGGAAGTTTCAGTTTAACTGCAATTAAACCCACATGTACTTTAACTCTGCATTTCAGGCGATGGAATCATTTTTACCAGACGATATGATATAGAAATAGATTAAAAATGGATGACTTTAGTAAAGAATATGTACTGAGTTTTGTCGATAAAAAAACTTTTTTTAATCTACAATCCATCAATATGTTCTGTTATCATAAATATTATTCAATTAAAATTAATTATTGCGGATTTTCTTTCCGGAGTGAACTAAATAAATCTCTATTACTGATTAAGAACCATTAGCATACGTTCAAAAAGTTTACTTTAAAAATTACAGTATTTAGTATTATGAAGGATTATTCTACATAATAAAAACCTCTTAAATATTATTCCTCTTTACAATGATTGAAACATTTTAAATATGGTAAAAAAGGGCATAGCTAACAAATACTGCATAAAATAATAGCTTTAAAGTCCATGACACATTCTATCAGCTTACACTGGATACCAAATTTAAACCAAGTACCCAGAGAATTGAAAGATTATCGTTTAAACCTCTTTACAGGTAGGTATATTCGCGACAGGTTAGTACATAATTTAGGGAATACCCATTATTCATTCTAGGGAATGAATAATGGATATGCAAATGTTATTACAGTCATCGATGTAAGATAAGAAAATATAAATGTGAGATAAGTGCAACAATTTCTCCTCTATCAGTGAAAAACTACGAATGTGGCATATTATCATCATCACTCAGTTGTCAAACAATGTGAATAACAATAACCGTCGTGTGTACGAGAAAACCAGACAGTTCTCCGAATGGGATCTTCTCAGACAATTATGCCATACCCTGCTTACACCATGAAGTGAGGAAGGGCGTTTGCTAATCGACCTCACGCACTTGGTTCCTCCGCCTTAATTGCATTCCTTGAGGCAGCGGCCCCAAGCTTTGTTTCTCTGGATTTCTGGCGTTGTTGCTATATGGCTTCAGTTGGCCTTACGTCTACTTTTATTGCCTTTGTAAACGACGGAGACAGCGTGAGAGCATTTACGCTTCAGCTCATTCAATTGTTCTTTTACTTCACATGAAATAGCTTTAAGTACTTTATCTTTATCATTTCATCGAAAGCTCTTTTCTTACGATATCCTGTTTCTTTAATTATTGTCGCAAATGATAACATCTATCTTGAACAGGTTTCAGAGCTTATTCAAACTTGACTAGGCAACGAAATATGGGGATCTTTGGAAATACGTAAGTTTACATGACCGTTATTTCCCTCAACATTACGGAGGGCACTTCTACGATTAACAAATAACGACAGGCCATAAAAAAAACTCCTCTTTTTTTCTAAAAATGAAAATTTTCAGTCTGATAAACTGAAACAACGTGAGTAAACCATTATCATAACTATTCTTCCGCATATTACAAGGGTTAGTCACGAGCACTGACAATATCTAAGCAGTCGTCCACTTCTTGTCATCAGCTCATGAAAATCCAAGCGAGAGTCCTCCACATACAATCCAATTAGAACGCGTACCACCTCCATCTGCTAAAGTCTTTGTCAACGTAATGAACTAATGTGTTATTGTCAGTAAACAACAGTATCAAATCAAGTGTCTTTTGTGCTGAAATGAACGGCGATTTAGCAAAACATTTCCCATAGTTTCGGAAGATCCTTTTATATTTTTGTATAATATCATACCTGCGCTGAGGCGACACACATGGGCCTAACGAGCAATAACCTCTACATTCCTTTCTATTCCATTCTCTGACAAGAATGTCGTTTTCTGTATGGTGTGTTTGTTTGTTTGTCTGTCTTTGTTGGGAGGATTACCCAACAAAGGATGGCCTCGTGACTTGTAAGGCGTGATTAGATACAGGCACACGTGATACCTTAGGGAAGGAGGGACATTTTCTCAGTTGGCCCCCTAACTCTACCCCGAGGTTTTATGTCCACACACGCTCTTATTATTATTATTATTATTATTATTATTATTATTATTATTATTATTATTATTATTATTATTATTAAAATAATTTAACCAGACCACTGACCTGATTTACATCTCTCACAGGGGCTGGCCCGAAGGATTAAAATGAAATTGAGTACCAGGTCTAAGCCATAGGCTAAGCGCTGGGACTAAATGATGAATGAATTAAATTTTTAAAATATGCAAAAAGGTATGTGCTTCCACACTAGAACACAGCAGCGAGGAGAGAATTGAGCGGTTAGGTCGACAGTTCGAGACGTGTGAGGTGTCTGTTATGTTTTTAGAAGATGATGGAGTGGCTTTGTTTGTGTGTGTATTAGTCTGTAACATCCACTTGTTTTCAGCAAACCTATCCGTTGATTACATACATAATCCCGGGGTTTCTGCGTATCTAATATGAGGCAAAAACAAGGCTTGAAGACATACAACAAGATGGTTCGACGACGTTACTAATTCAACCTGGCAAAGGAACAGCATATCGAGAATGTTGATTTAATTATCATAGGATAACGTTACACTGAAGGAGGCACTCTTGGTCACTAGTCCGTTATCATCATCCATAATGCAACGGAAGAGATCTTGATTAAACCATTAATCTCCTTCCATCTCCATGATTATTCGAATATTACACCATCACTAGCATTATTTACTCTCTCTCTCTCTCTCTCTCTCTCTCTCTCTCTCTCTCTCTCTCTCTCTCTCTCTCTCTATGGATGTCTGTTGTTACAGCTTACAATAATGAATAAGGCCTTGTGATGGGAGAAACTTCCTAATTTTATTAAAAAACAATTTTATACAGAAACTAAAGGAACAATGTAAATTATAACAAAGTAACTCAAATACCAAAGCGTCAGCGAACTGTTAAAGGTTAATATCCCTTAGCGCTTTTTCATAGCAGTCAACTGAATATAATCCGCTGTGTGAAACACATCATTTGAAATAATCCCTTTTGATACACTGGGCTCTCACATAAAGGTAAATGCTCTTCATTATAACCGATAAACTCTTAAGCACGGAATGGTAATCAGAGCCTAAGTCAGGACGCTGGAGCCAAGGTGGTTATTTATTGACAGGCTTGATGGCACGTGCTACGCTGCTCTGGAACCCGGCGGTGCCCGTCATGTCTAACCTACCCTCCCGATCCCCCACCTACCCAGCCCCACCCGGGGCGGACAAACAGGTTTACTGGAGGAGGGGGGGGATGTGTCATGACTCCCCTACCTTCCTAATCCCCTACTTAGCCCGCCCCACCCGGGGCGGACAAACAGATTTGCAGGGGGTGGGTGGCTGTGTCATGTCTCCCATATTGTCACCCGGGGGAGGACAAACAAGTTCAGCAACCGGGGGAGGACAAACAAGATAAGATTTTCTCGGATTTTATTATTTAATGACGATTAACGATAAAAAACAAGAGACACTGCCGTGAAGAGTTCAATTAACCATGGCGTTTATGTCTAAAGAAACACAGCAAACAGCTTCATTAAAAATTGGTTACTTTTATAAACTGAATGAAGTGAGCAGCTCATTACATCTTTTCTCTGAAAAGCTTCCATGGTAATTTTCATTTACATAAGTTGTATGAAATCACTGTAGTTTTTCAGTGCAAAAATAGAGTTGTCCTTCAACCGGTATTCAGTACTAACTTTTCTGCAACTGTCATCCGTCTGCATCAATGTAAGTTTACGCATTCTCCCATAAGATTACTATTACTTATAACTAAAAACTATCAACTGACAAGAAAGTATTAAGCAGCTTCCTTTATAACAAATATTTTTTTCATGCAAGAGAGAGAGAGAGAGAGAGAGAGAGAGATGTCGATTCTAATTGCGCAACACAATAGGGAAGCAAGGGATGTCCCCTAACAGAAGATCAGATTAATTATGCTCAGCTTCGAGTACCACTGCTTTAAGCATTTACAATGGCCAAACAAAACATCATCCAAACTTTCCTCACTGAAGTGAAACGCGTAACACACTATCATACTTTTCTATGTCCAAGTTTGCTACTGACTTTTGAATTTCAACAGTAACGGGGAATAAAACTAATTGTGACATTGTAACACGTGCGCAAAACGGCTCGGGGAAATTTTAACCCTTACAACTATCAGCAGATAAAACAATATTAAGCATCAGCAAGGAAGCAAATGATTTACAATTACCAAAAGTTAAATATACAAAACCCTCCAAAATTATTACTCTAATTAATTAAACACAACTTTAGTAATAAACTTGGATATGAGAACATGAACTTTATAGATGTTTCAAAACTTAACTTTAAATCTGCGTTTAAGTAAAAAAAAAAAAAAAAAGACATTATCACCAACTGAAATAATTTAAAAAATATATACCTCTAAACCACCAAAATCAATTCTATTAGGCTTAATAAAGGAGCAACAACTAATTTTCCGTTACACAACCACACTGAATACACCTAACGGAATCCAACCCACTCCACAAAGAGTTCAAAAAAGCCCTATGGCAAAACTGACTGTCAAACAATAGAGTTTTGTAAAAGCTCTCGTAGGTTAGGGAACTTGATCAAGGCTTACTTCTTTCGGTTCCCACAAAAAAAAAAAGTAAAAAAGAAAAGTTATTTCAAAAGCATTTTTAGTAGGACGACTTTAAAATGCCATTTTTTTCTCATTTAATTTTTTCCCGTTTCCGAGGGGAAACAGTGGTTCACTTATTTACAGTTCGGGAACGAAAAAAAGAAAATAGATGGAAAAGAAAATACCTGGAGAGAATGAAAAGAACAGTTATTCCGGTCATGTTTAAAAAAGACCAAAAGCTGCGATTACATTTTTGTTAAAAAACGAAACTTTTCCGCCCTGTATTTCTTTGGCTGCGTTGGATGTAAATTCCAATGACGACAAACTGCTTTCATTACGTTTCTTCTTGGGCTGATTCAGAATTTTTAAATATGAAAAAGGTATATAAATCCAAAAAAAGAGACATACATGTGATAGTCACTAAAAAATCATGTCACTGCTAATGATATCGTGAATTGACTGAATTGATTATAGAATTTTAGCCAAAGCGCTGAAACGGAAATTGACAGTAAAAGGTTTGAACGGCGTAACAGGAGTAAAACCTCGCAGTTGCACTTTGAATAAATTGTTAGGAGATGGCGGAAAGTAAGCTGGAAGAAAGAGAATATGAAAGGAGGTACAGTAAAAGAAACGAATAGGGTTGCAGCTAGGGGCTCAAGGCACGCTCCAAAGAACCTCAAGTAATGCCTACAGTGCACCACACGAGGTGCACTGACGGCACAACCCACCTGAGATCAGCTATTGTGCTGATTAAGAATGAAAGTCATATGAACTACACAGGACCAATTATAAATCTTAGGCCAGGTAAATCAAACAACTACGTCGTATTCGCGTATACCATACGCCAATAACTTGGAAATCCTAAGCGAAACAAAGTTTTATGGAAAAACCGATACCAACCTGAATAAAAATTAAGTGTACTGTATACTGCACCATCTTAATAAAAAATGAAAATAAAGTAAAAAATGCGCTAAAGTTTCTTCAGCGCAATCGAGTTTTCTGTACAGCCGCTACGGCGTATAATCAAGGCCACCGAAAATATATCTATCTTTCGGTGCTCTCGGTATAATGCTGTATGAGCCGAGTCCTATGAAACTTTAACCAAGGCCCGGTGGTGGCCTATCCTATATCGCTGCCAGAAGCACGATTATGGCTAACTTTATCCTTAAATTAAATATAAACTCCCGGGCTAGAGGGCTGCAATTTGGTATGTTTGATGATTGGAGGGTGGATGATCAACATACCAATTTGCAGCCCTCTAGCCTCAGTAGTTTTTAAGATCTGAGGGCGGACAGAAAAAGTGCGGACAGAATAATGTGCAGAACGGACAGACAAAGCCAGTACAATAGTTTTCTTCCACAGAAAACTAAAAATCATTGGTTGCAATATTCACTAAACTTTACACACCAAACAAACTGCGAGATCTGATGGTGTCCAGAAGATCTACCGTGAATTAACAGGATGAATAAATTTCCATGAAGCAATTTCTTTGACACGTACTGTATAGGGGAGACTAAGGGGAGGAAATAAATGAAAGCGAGGGTTAAAGAATGAAATACAACTTGAGAACTCACATGATGTAGGCTTTATTTACGATGCTCAGAGAGGAGAGCAGGTTAAGACAGCCAATTACTACGCTGGTCCAATGAATGAGAATTGCCTCTGCAATTGAAAACATCCCAATTCTGCAACTGATAATATTCCATTTCTTACGAGCCGTTTCCTCTTTGTCATCTCTATGTATTATTATTATTATTATTATTATTATTATTATTATTATTATTATTATTATTATTCATTAGATGACACCTATTCATATGGAACAAGCCCACAGGGGCCACTGACTTGAAATTCAAGCTTCCAAAGAATTTGGTGTTCATTCGGAAGAAGAGGAAGTAAAGGGAAATACAGAAATAAGAGATACCGTTTATTAAAAAAGGAAAAAACTCATAAATAGATAAACATAAAAATGTATCAAAATGCAGGGCAGTAATGCATTGCATTTCCGCTTGAACTTCTGAAGTTCGCATTGCACGACATCCTCTGGGAGTCTGTTCCACAGTCAAACGGTGTGAGGAATAAACGACCTCTGGAACTGAGAAGTTCGACAGCGAAACACATTTACTGCATATTGGTGCTGGTGTTCGGCGACTCTGGTTGCTCTCGGCAGATAAAGGGGATCAGGGGTCAACTGTGAATTTATGCTACTGTTGTAAAATGAATAACAATAATAGAATGAATAACATCTGTCAATTACAGCACCGCTTGTTTTTAACCAGGTGTAGCGAAATTTACACAAAGACTGTGATCAAATTTTATTTCTAGCACCTAGCTACGTTTGAAAAAAAATAATACAGAAATATTATTCATATGATATGCCATTTCATTCAGAGGTCCATATTATGAAATAATGACTATTTATTAACACTGTATGAATGAAAACCTTATTCACGCGCCCGCTTATCCTTCCATCCCATTGTCACACAATGCTATTCAGTTAACTGCTCTGAGGGTATCACGCTTTCGGATAATTAGCAATTGTCTGATAATGATGCTAAAATACTGTATGTTACTCAGCTAAGCATTAGTACCCCTTTAATTAAAGCTATTAACGCTTAATTGGTACCGGCCTTTGACTTGTATCCAAGTATACCTCCACGTTGTAGTGAACTAAACAATTAATTTCTATATTCCCATACTTCCTCACTGAATATGCGACATGTATGAGTAAAAATAAACTATGATGGCGTATATATTGCAAATATACATTTGACAGCATATATATACATAACATACAAAGAAAGGGACAAGCCGCAACAGTAATTAATTGTTGTTCAAATTTTCAAAGTAAAACAATGAATATGTCGTGTTCAATATCGGACGCGGAAATGATTTAAGCAACATGTGTCATTTTCAAAATTAATTTTCTCTTTCCTTTATTACAAAACAGAGTGGTTTAAACATTTATAAAGGCCGTATGCCATTAGTGAATACTGTAGGCATGAAAGATGCTTGCCAACTTTATGTAGGGATGTATCACAGGGTTATGGCAACGAAGGATCAACTCACAAATTAGTACGAAGGTTTCTCGAAGGATCAACTCACAAATTAGTACGAAGGTTTCTAAGTTCTGAATTCCAATAACTGAGAATGGGAATGAACTGTTATTTTCAACTGGTATATTACGATTAGCAACATAAAAATGAAAATACTTTTATATAGTTAATTTTATTTTTCATATACTGACCAGTGTTAGGCCTTTGGATTATGATACGTCAAACAAAGAATTGTTTCGCAAAGTGGTACAGGCTTTTTCTTTTGTGAACCAACGCATTATATGAAAGACACAAACTTTAACCTGAATGTTTCAATTGTGTGTGAGAGAGAGAGAGAGAGAGAGAGAGAGAGAGAGAGAGAGAGAGAGAGAGAGAGAGAGAGAGAGAGAGAGAGAGAGAGAGAGAGAGAACATTCAACACCAAGAAGCAAAAGAAATAATTTAACATTCAAAGCGACTGTCAATAATACTATATTTTAAATTGATATTTCCTACAATCTTTCTTTGCTTTCTTTAGTTATGATCGAATTCAATATAATAACCTTCTTGGGAAATTATTTAGCGCTTGTTCCAGATTTAACTATTTGCGAAGGATACGAAAATTCCGTAAGAAAATATTTCAAAGAAATTGTTAGGAAGTGACAGTTTCATGCAACCCCGATTAAAAATAATAATTACTCGTAAGGCTGCGGACAATTCAAATGAACTGATTTCCAACACCAAATTCGAGGAAGTTTCATAACTAATAATAAAGAGATCAATAAATGTAAAGAGTAGAACTGATGAATACATAATTTGTTCCAATTTTGTAAGTGGTAAAGCACTAGAAACGTCCGTAAGAATTAATCTTAATATTCGTCATAAGCTTCACCAACATAAAGAAAAAATATTAATATTAATTTGCAATATTACACTTGTTTCCTGCAAACTTGCACTCAGCTTGTCTGCAACATCCCATTTCGAATCTAAAAAACGCGAAACATCTAAAAACAAAAACAAAAAAAAACAAACAAGCAAACAACAAACAAACAAACAGCGATGGTTACCGAGGGGTAGAAATGCATCTTCCTACAAAAAGGATTTTGAGGAAAGACTGGGATGCGTCAAAAAAATTCTCTCAGCAAATGAGCCGAGTTCAGTCAAGCCTGAGATATCTTCTTTAATATCTGGATGGTACAAAACGAGGGCCATGATTTTGGAAGAAAGAAATTCGCACTCCAGCTCTACCTAAGAGGAAAATGCACAGATATATGAATTCATGCATACTTAAGTGTACACATTTTCATTCATATTCCGTGTATACTGCATTATGCATCATGCTAAAACAATTTGAAAAGTCTACTTTTAATGATAAGAGTATCAACTAATCTGTCTTCACACATTCCATACTTTATCCATCCATGTTTTCCTGTCTTTATGCAAGCGGGGATCATTTCTTAGCAGCATTGCGCCACTATTCCGGAAGAATTCATCACACACGGACACGCACACGTACATGCTATGTAAACATTTATATAAAATTAAGGCGTTTCCTTTAAAAAGGAATGACTCCAGATAACAGAAAAACAACATAACAGCCAATGACATATTCATACTTTCAAACTGCCGAATCTTCGATGAACCACCAGTGAAAGAAAGAAAAAAAAAAAACTTTCACAACATATGCTTACATGGACGACTCGTCAGCAAAGCTTTCTACCCCTATTAATACTGACCTTTATCTCATCTTCCATGCAATTTTTCCACTTGGATGTTAAGGTCCTTC
The DNA here is from genome assembly GCA_039081455.1 of Macrobrachium rosenbergii. Taxonomy (NCBI): domain Eukaryota; kingdom Metazoa; phylum Arthropoda; class Malacostraca; order Decapoda; family Palaemonidae; genus Macrobrachium; species Macrobrachium rosenbergii. Next base: position 33,245,864 of record JANJGK010000014.1, read on the forward strand.
CTTTACAGTGCTTACTTCCGGCTATCTATTCAGTGGTCTCAAGGCTTCCTTCTTCTCCTCCTTGCCATCACTAACGAATTATAAACATTCCGCCAACCTACTTTCTTTCAATCCTTCCACATGACTAAACCTGCACAAAATACTAATCAATCGTTTCGCCTATGATAACCTTATCACCACTTATTTTACATCCCAATAACTCTCATCCGTTCAAATCTTCTTGCGATATTATATCAGACAAAAAGTGCATCTAAAAATAAAACAAAAGCTGGGTCAACAGCACTTCCATACATTCCAGCCATAGCTGATATATGCATTCCATACTCTTCCCAGTCATTTACCCTACGACATTTCGTGGTTCACATACTCTAAAATTTGCGTCTTCTCTCATATTTCCATCGTCCATTATATTTATTGCGAAATGCCTGTCATCTACTTTCATTCTTAGTGCTCAATCTTCCTGCCTTCCATTTATCCCGTTACCTTTATTTTTGTTTACATCAACTCTCGGCTTTCTCCCTTTGCAAACACCTTCAAAAATTTCACTGCCTCAAACCAGCACTGTGGCGTATGCAAACATTAACCTTTTTCAGACTCCATTCAGGACTTTTATTTTTATCCCACAACTTTAAAACTACATCTACTGTACTTTCCCCGAATTTTCCCAGCATTCCATCCATAAGCAAATCCCAAAGCCGTGGAGAATACACCATGCCTATTTATCACTTTTACAGAAAACCAGTCACTCGAGCTTAAACTTAATCTAAAGGTAGCTAAGCTTCCATACAAGAAACGTTTAATCTGTTTTAGTGACCTATCTTTTATATCTTACATTCTCAATACCCTCAACATTTCCTCTCTATTCTGTCATAAGCCTTTCTAGCTCCATGCATATACCTAAAAGCCTTTTCTCTCTACTTTCAAACTTCTCAAATACCTGTTTCATAATGAACACATAATTCATACATCCTCTTCCTTCTCTGAAATGGCACTGTTGTTAATTTATCAATCCTTGTCACGGGTCATCTGAAATATTTTCTTAAGTAAAACCCTACCATACAACTTCCCTGGCATACTAAGTGATGCACTTACACACCAACACACATATGCACATTGTGTGTGTGTATATATATACACACATATGCACATTGTGTGTGTGTGTATATATATATATATATATATATATATATATATATATATATTATATATATATATATATATATATATATATATATATATATAATATACATATATATATATATACATATATATATATATATATATATATATATATATATATATATATATATATATACATACACATACACTATATATATATATATATATATATATATATATATATATATATATATATATATATATATATATATATGTATATATAATGTATATACATACAGTATATATATAATATATATATATACTGTAGTCCTGAGTCCTCGTCCGTCGCTGGTTCGACCCCACGGGACGGTGGACTTATTATCAACTAAAAAAAATTCCCCTTCGGTAACATATATGAAAATATATTATTTCCGAGGTAGAGCGAATTGGATATTAAAGGACGTTTGTAGCTTTCTGATTGTATATGAATCAAGGTGATGTGATAAATAGTCATTATATATATATATATATATATATATATATATATATATATATATATATATATATATATATATATATATGTATATATATATATATATATATATATATATATATATATATATATATATATATGTATATATATATATATATATATATATATATATATATATATATATATATACATATACAGTATATATATAATATATATATACTGTGTGTGTGTGTATATATTTATATATATATATATATTATATATATATATATATATATATATATATATATATATATATATATATATATATATATATATATATATATATATATTTATATATTACATACATACACATGGAGATGCGTTATGGAAGTATAACCATCAAAGTGCCCTCTTAATTTGTCAAATTTTCAATTTTTTGGATACTCTTGTCCATACAATACCTCAGATCCAAATGTAAGAAAATGAAGAAATACTGACATCCGCGGCATGATTCGAATCCGCATCCAGAGTGTCATAACGAGATCATGCTGCTGACCAGCCAAATTCGTCACACTTTTTGGATACTCTTGTCCCTACAAAGCCTCAGATCCAAATGGGATTACTGAAGAAATTCTGACCTGCGTAGCAGGACTCGAACCCGCATCCATAGTGTCAGAACGGGGTCATATTACCGACCTGAACCAGATTCTTCTCAGTTTTTGGATACACTTGTCAATATAGAGCCTCCAATCCAATTGAAGAATTTAAAGAATCAATACAAAGCCTCCGATCCAGTGGAAGAATACAAAGAAATTCTGACGTTCCTAGCAGGATTGGAACCCACAGCCAGAGTATCAGAAAGAGGTCACGTTACTGACCTGACCACATTATAGACATACTTCACTGGTTTGACCTGATCACATTATAAACATACTTCACTGGTTAAGTCAAAAGCTGTATAAGTAAGATGAAGCGTCATAAACACGGAGATCCAGACCGATGAGACCTATGAGTAAAATCCTCTACGAGATTCAACAAAATTTATGATCGATTAATGAGTCGCAAAAATTCAGCCCCTGTGAATGGTAACTAAAGCGAAGTTTGGTTACTCACTGTTAGCTCATGTAACGAACCTTTTAATGAGGCCATTACGGCCAGTAGCCACCACTTGCATGTACAGGGGAAACCTTATGTACATCGTCTAAGGATGAAGAATAATTCATACTAATTCACTTAAAATTCGTATTTATTCATGAAAAATAAAGCTTTTTTAGATTATTATTATTATTATTATTATTATTATTATTATTATTATTATTATTATTATTATTATTACATTATGCAAAAGAGGAAACCTATTCCTGTGGAACAAGCCCACAGGGGCAATTGAATATG
>JANJGK010000014.1:33253852-33268852 GCA_039081455.1 Macrobrachium rosenbergii
ACCCAATTCCTATTACATTCCTCAGGCGGCAGTTCCTCAGATATGAAGAGGGTTTAGGATGCGCCCACTTCTGAAACTGTACTAGATTTTTGGCTGTGTTGACAATAACGTCACATACGCGTATAAATCATACGCTTGATATCTACATGAATTTAAAGAACTAATCCCTGTACCTAAGCTGAACTTCAGAAAAACATTTCGTGGCGATACCCAATGTCTTAACGGCAATCTTTAATAGTTAACAATCAAAGTCGTAATTAACTGACTACCTGTTACTGACATCTGAAACAGTTTAGTGTTTTTAGTGTCAATATATAAAATACAGTGTAGAATATCTGGAGAGAACTGAATTGAATATAGAATTTAGGCCAATGGCCAAGCACTGGGACCTATGAGGTCATTCAGCGCTGAAACGTAAATTGACAGTAAAGATTTAAAAGGTGTAACAAGGATGAAAACCTCGCAGGTGCACTATGAATCAATTCTTAGGAGAGGCTGGAAAGTGAGATGGAAGAAAGAGAATGTGAAAGGAGGTACAGTAAAAGGAATGAAAGGGGTTGCAGCTAGGGGCCGAAGGCAGGCTGCAAAGAACCTGAAGTAATGCCTACAGTGGACCACATAAGGTGCACTGACGGCACTACCCCCGTACGGGGTTATTTGGAGAGAGAGAGAGAGAGAGAGAGAGAGAGAGAGAGAGAGAGAGAGAGAGAGAGAGAGAGAGAGAGAGAGTCTAACAGGTATATGAGAGAGAGAGAGTCTAACAGGTATGTGAGAGAGAGTGAGTCTAACAGGTATATGAGAGACAGACAGACAGACAGACAGACAGACAGACAGACAGACAGACAGACAGACAGACAGAGTCTAACAGGTATATCCTGCTTGAGTTAAAAATAAATCAGGCCATTATGATAAACATACGAAATAACAAACTTCGACTCCCAGTATGCCAGCACAGATTCTGAGCATATTATATTCACCAGTGTACGGAATTCCGAATTTCTATAATAACAATAAGAACAATTTTGAGACGCTCCATCCATTTGGTCTTCTGAAATCCAAATCTTTCTTTCACGCCAACACATTTTGCTACTTCGTCAATGCCAGTTGTTAGTGGCAGCAGATATTAGCATAACAATTACTCATTTTAGACTAATTCACGAAAAGAGAATCTGATTTGCATCGGTAATCATCTCATGGACCCGAATAAATGGCGACAGATTTGTAAAGGCTAAGCCACATGATAGAAAGGAAATTGAATATACTTCATTTATCATTTTTTACATGAAAAAAAATTATTTTGGAGCCTTATGAAGTGGGACAGTAATGGCAACTTATAACTTGAGAGAGAGAGAGAGAGAGAGAGAGAGAGAGAGAGAGAGAGAGAGAGAGAGAGAGAGAGAGAGAGAGAGAGAATTTTAAATCAACTTTTCCTGTAGTTTAATACGCCAACGAATATGTAAGCCTGAATAAATCGTGGAGTCACTGAAACCCAGTAATTTACCTAAAATGCATACTTTTTCCATAAAACCTACACGTTCCGTGAAAGAAAATGGGTTAATGTGCAAGTCTCTTCTGAGTTATTAAAAGAAATGAGCACAAGAAATTATCTGCACCTTGTCAAGTGAAACACACTAAGTGGAAAATGCCGTACTGCCTTCCGTAAAAGCAGGTGAGTAGGCTGCACCTGACAGGCTGTGTGGGCATTTTTTGTTTTTGGTTTTGCTTGTTTGTTTGGTGGTGTTTTTTTTTTTCGTTTACCATCTAACTTTGGGATCCAGCCTATGCATCCCCCATGTCCAGCTTTCTAATCGAACGGCGAACTATGTTTTCTTTGGAGTTCGGAGCCTATGCGTATACTTTTCCTTTGCTGTTCATTTTACATACATTCACATCAGGTTAGACAAGGACCGTTGAGCTTCACACAGAAGAAAAAAAATCAGCACAAAAATTCCATAATTAACCCAGAATTAGATGCAAGCATTGTTGAGTGATATTCAGGGTGTTGCTTAGTTAAGTAAATCATTAAAATACAAGAATCCAACACAAAATTCCCCATTATTTTCACTTACGTTACAAACCAAATTAATAGTAACGATCGTTCGGTAGTTTATTGCGAACGGTTCGTTCGATGAGTTTAAACTGTAGCATTGTTTTGACTTTCACTCATCTGTTGCAACATCATAGACTGGGATTGCAATTACCGTGGTTGGCGCTTGCTAACGGCAGATTATCTTATGCTACTTTTTCTGATCTTCACGCCAAGATCATTAATCTTTAACTACTCCTCACGGCACAGAATAATTAATAGTCACAGTCCCCAGGTTTACAAATAAAGAATTTTTTAATAATAGCAGTTACTTTTAATAGCTAAAAAGATGTGATATGCAATGACCATCACTTTCAGATCTTTATCTCCTACCGATTATAAATAATGGAACATTAGACTAGCATGCTAAATGGTACAACTCATTCAAAAGCACAATCCACTAAGAAATGAATGAGCTGGGTAAGGGTGTTAGCTAATAGGCTCCGCAAACACGAAGTCTTCTTATTCCTTGCGAGTACACTACTACGTCAACTCACATACATTATTCATCGGATGAATTATGCACTGGTTCTGATGTTAACAAGATACTGAATGATGTCCAATATCTTGATCCACACAGTTACAACCGCTCGCTTTAACCCTTTCGCTTCCCGATGAAGTATATGAACGTCATCGAAATTGAAGTCCTTTGCTTACTGATGACGTATATGAACGTAATCGAAATTGAAGTCCTTCGCTTACTGATGACGTATATGAACGTCATCGAAATCTGAGTCCTTCGCCTACTGATGACATATATGAACGTCATCGAAACTGAAGTCCTTCGCTTACTGATGACGTATATGAACGTCATCGAAATCTGAGTCCTTGGCTTACTGATGACGTATATGAACGTCATCGAAATTTAAGTCCTTCGCTTACTGATCACATATATGAACGTCATCGAAACTGAAGTCCTTCGCTTACTGATGACGTATCCAAACATCAAAAAAAAGAGAGAGATTACTTATAGAATAAGTAATCAGCTGCAAAATGAAACAAAACTGAACAGTCTACCTTGCAAACTGTCAGAGATGCGTCTTTGAACAAATAAAGGTATAAACAATTTTACGCTTACCGCTCGAGTCGCTGCCACTGCTCACAGACGTAATTGTCATAAGAGTCATAAGGGAAAGGGTTAAGATGCAAGAATTGTAGAAACAGAGAGAAGCTTCGTAACCATACAACAGCATCCCAATGGAAAATAAAACTCCGCGGGTGGTGTGTTATAAATAAATATTATCACTTTTTCTCATTATTGAGAAGATGAACTCTACTCTTATGTAACAAGGCCACAGGGTCCACTGACTTGAAATTCAAGCTTCCAAAGAATAAGGTGCTCCTTAGGAAGTAAGACAAGGTAAAGGGAAATACAGAAAGAAGTGATCTCACTTATTAAAAAGAAAAAATAAATGAATAAATCAATAAATAAATAGATAAAGTACATTTCTGCATATTAAATTATTTGATAAACCACTGAAAAAAGTTATTTGACAAACCACTGAAAAAGACCTTTAATAAAACGAGGAGCAAATTTAAATAACAAGACTTCCCACAGGCTTGATGCCGGCCATGAGAAACCAAGTGGGCGGGAAAATATTGATGACACGTTTAAGAGGATCAATTTGTAAAGCGCGTGGGATAGGTCCTACAAAGCGGAGTCCAGCTAACAAGCATGGCAGTGCAAATTATAACAATTAATTGGAGACATTCATCACGCCTAGTGATCCCTTGCTTTAGGAGGAATATCAACAGAATGTGTGTTGCGGTGGGGTTTCCAACTGCCATCTCCTCAAAGTATTGCTAGTACATTTTCTCTTGACACATTACTTTCAAAATATTAATACTACATTTTCCTTTTATATGAACTGTGTTTAAGGTTTTAAAAAATGAGGCTGCATACTAAAAGTGAACCACGGCACAACACACAGATTGCTGAATAAATAATTATGAATTAATATACTGCTAACAAGAAAGATAGTTGCCGTTAACATCAAATACAAGAAAAAAAAAAAAAGATCCTACGTGGCAATACTGATGCGTAAATCAAAATCGGCCTGACTCATAAAAAAACAAAGGAATGAGATTACAAACTAAGGCTACGTAATATCGAATTTTTATTAATCAGCGGGAATAAAAGTCTGAACTAACGACATACAGATATTTGACAAAGGGATTAAAAAAAAATCTTTGAAAATTATGAAAGAGAAATTCTCTATATTTCTAAAAATATTTTTGAAATATTGCCCCAAGTTTTATGGTACAAATATAAATATGGAAGAGTAAAATTGAATTAATAAATTCGTCCACCAACTGCATACACAAAAAAGTTAAGAATACCTTAGTTTAACCAGACCACTGAGCTGATTAACAGCTCTCCTAGGGCTGGCCCGAAGGATTAGGCTTATTTTACGTGGCTAAGAACCAACTGGTTACCTAGCAACGGGACCTACAGCTTATTGTGGAAATCGAACCACAGTATACCGAGAAATGAATTTCTATCACCAGAAATAAATTCCTCTAATTCTTCATTTGCCGGCCGGAGACTCGAAATCGGGCCTAGCAGAGTGCTAGCCGAGAACTCTACCGACTCGTCCAACGAGGAACTAACTGCATGCACACAGCAAAAAAAACTTGCACCACGAGTAATATATCGAGTTCCTAATAACGGGAAAGAAAAATACCGTTCGAGAGAAGTCGGTTCGTGTGAAATGGAAGAAGGCCTGGAAATGTGATTAAAGGAGACTGGTCTGAGCAATAAATACTCACTCTCTCTCTCTCTCTCTCTCTCTCTCTCTCTCTCTCTCTCTCTCTCTCTCTCTCTCTCTCTCTCTCTCTCTCTCTCTCTCTCTCACACACACACACAATGTCATCACATGCAGCGTTATTTGTACGACAAAAAGTATTTCATGCAATGCATTTTTCTTTTTGCCTCTGGGAAGGCTATAACCTAAGAAAAAATGAATTTGCTGCAGTGCAACCAATCCTTCAAAGCTATGGCAATTTTTCCTTGTCCCCCACAATATATTTATAAAAACTAACACCAAGGGGAGGGTTTTATCTTGCACACACTGGGTATCATCAAAACTCGATGCAAAGTTTCACACACACACAATATATATATATATATATATATATATATATATATATATATATATATATATATATATATATATATATATATATATATATATATATATATATATTACCTTTATTAAAATTGACACTGAGACATAATTCTTTCTCATTCTCCAACGAGCCAGGCTATTTTGAAGGCTTCATCAGCTATTACGTTTCCCTTTTCAAAGAACCCCTTAAGAAACGTATGCAAGTGAAATTATTTTAGTACCATATTTCCAGATTTTCAAGAATAATACATATATACAGATTTTAAATAAAACGATACTCCAGATATTTTATAATACGAAATAAAAATACAAATACAGGATATCATATCAAAAGAACATCGAAAATTCCGTATCAGTTACGGAGGAGGTCACACATTGAAACTGTTACTCAAAGTAATGTGTAAATAACATTTAATTTCTTTCAGGTAATTAATACATTCGGCACACAGAGCATAAAGAAAATGTCCTTTACCTGTATTTTTGCTAGACTAACTTCACTACTGTTGTCACCACCAACAGGTTTATGTTTACTGTTCGGTTTGTTTGTTTGTTTCTTTGTTAGGATGTCTATAAGTTCATGTTTACTGTTCGGTTTGTCTGTTTGCTTCTCTGTTAGGATGTCTGTGGTTTATGTTTACTGTTCGGTTTGTCTGTTTGCTTCTCTGTTAGGATGACTGTAAGTTCATGTTTACTGTTCGGTTTGTCTGTTTGCTTCTCTGTTAGGATGTCTGTGGTTTATGTTCACTGTTCGGTTTGTCTGTTTGCTTCTCTGTTAGGATGTCTGTGGTTTATGTTCACTGTTCGGTTTGTCTGTTTGCTTCTCTGTTAGGATGTCTGTGGTTTATGTTCACTGTTCGGTTTGTCTGTTTGCTTCTCTGTTAGGATGTCCGTGGTTCATGTTTACTTTCCGGTTTGTCTGTTTGCTTTTCTGTTTGGATGTCTGTGGTTTATGTTTACTGTTCGGTTTGTCTGTTTGCTTCTCTGTTAGGATGTCTGTAAGTTCATGTTTACTGTTCGGTTTGTCTGTTTGCTTCTCTGTTAGGATGTCTGTGGTTTATGTTCACTGTTCGGTTTGTCTGTTTGCTTCTCTGTTAGGATGTCTGTGGTTCATGTTCACTCTTCGGTTTGTCTGTTTGCTTCTCTGTTAGGATGTCTGTGGTTTATGTTCACTGTTCGGTTTGTCTGTTTGCTTCTCTGTTAGGATGTCTGTGGTTTATGTTTACTGTTCGGTTTGTCTGTTTGCTTCTCTGTTAGGATGTCTGTGGTTCATGTTTACTGTTCGGTTTGTCTGTTTGCTTCTCTGGTATGATGTCTGTGGTTCATGTTTACTGCTCGGTTTGTCTATTTGCTTCTCTGTTAGGATGTCTGTGGTTTATGTTCACTGTTCGATTTGTCTGTTTGCTTCTCTGTTAGGATGTCTGTGGTTTACGTTCACTGTTCGGTTTGTCGGTTTGCTTCTCTGTTAGGATGTCTGTAAGTTCATGTTTACTGTTCGGTTTGTCTGTTTGCTTCTCTGTTAGGATGTCTGTGGTTTATGTTCACTGTTCGGTTTGTCTGTTTGCTTCTCTGTTAGGATGTCTGTGGTTTACGTTCACTGTTCGGTTTGTCGGTTTGCTTCTCTGTTAGGATGTCTGTAAGTTCATGTTTACTGTTCGGTTTGTCTGTTTGCTTCTCTGTTAGGATGTCTGTGGTTTATGTTCACTGTTCGGTTTGTCTGTTTGCTTCTCTGTTAGGATGTCTGTGGTTTATGTTCACTGTTCGGTTTGTCTGTTTGCTTCTCTGTTAGGATGTCTGTAAGTTCAAATGATTGCGCAAAAAGTCACTTGAGAATTTTCCCGAAAATTTCACCATGTTGAGACTCGTGTTTGTGTGCGGACAGGGAACTTGGGCAGAGGTTTCCGGTTTCAGAAAGTTCTTGTTGTTTTTGTACTATGAATATTCTTGTTTTCATCGTTGTTGCTGTTAGTGTTAATATTGTTCAAAAAAAATACACACGATATTCGATAATGTTTTAATCAAATATAATTAATTACTTTATGAGGTAGGCAGAGATCCAGCATCATCTTAAAAAGTGTCATTATAATCATGACTTTGTGACGATTTCAACGCCATACAATTTTGCATTTCAAACATACACATACACACACACACACACGCACACACCCATACACTATATCCTTACGCAGTAGTTTTACCAAATACGAACTAAATAAAATTCTGTAGCCTAAACGTCATTGTTACTCAAAATTAATAAATATCCTAAAACCAAACTAATTTCACCTTCTAAATACTGAGCATAAACCATAAATAACTTAACGCAGGAAGCGCAGTCTTTGTCGTTGTCTCCATGCTTTATAGCCTTCCTAATTAGTTCAATGTTTACGTTGGGTGAGTTATGTTTAGTCAAAGTTACGATGCTGTTCATTCCTTTCGTCTCTACAGAGTCATAGAACACCAAGAGCAATAACTCAAGCTGAGAAAATCAGTATCACTGCAAACGATGCTATCAGTAATGCTGTTTCGATTTAGTAGTTATACCAAGAACTTTAATTACTACTGCGATTAACTAATAAGAATCATCATCTTACTATTTAAAAGGCAACGTTTATTCACAATTCATTTCGTGAGTACAGTGATAACCTTCAGCTACTATTTTCAACGGTTAGTCTGGCCGTCGTCTAGTCCGGGGCCAGCCTCTCTAATTAAATAGGTTTGGGTTTTGTGTTCGGTACAGTACATAACATCCATCGTGTCAGGAGTTACCGTCTCGATACTCTTTTAGATGACCGTCATTTTGACTGTATGAATACACTCAAATTATTTAAAACACAGGAAGATTCTTTAATGACAACCACCACACAAGGAGGTCAAGCTGGATAAAATCTTAAGATGAATCTTAATTAGAAAAAAAAATCTCAAATCTACCGAGATAACATCCCTCCCTCCAAACCGCCACCCAGAAAAAAAAAAAAAGAAAAATAGTCCTCATTGGCTACAACCTTCACGTAATTTTTTTTAATGACATGGAGGCAAGAACAACCATACCCACATAATAGCCACAGAGTCCTTTCGCCAACTTCCAATCCTGCACCCCCCGCCCCCGCCTAAAACCCTCCCACCCACCCACATTACAACCTAATAAGTGGATGAATAAAGATTATGCATTTTTTTTACCTCGGCTTTTTAATTCGCGATAAAGAATAGTGATTATATATGAACAGACCAATTTACCATGACGCCATTTTATTACAAGAGAAGATCGAGGCACAGCTAGAATACTCACCATTTATTAGCGTCCAATCCATCGGGATTATCTGGTCGAGTGATAACGGGAGACCGATCCCATTAGATGGTAAACAGATTAAATAAAGGAACTTTAAGCAGCCAGAATACACACCCGGCTATTATTCATCGAAACCAGGTATAACTAACCACACGACCTCGTCCGAATACATAAAGAACAGGTGGCAGTCAGTTGCAACCTGCCAATTCACCGCAGCATACAAGTGAACAACTGTTACTGTTAATTTGATTTGCAACAGAAATGAAGCAGCGGTAGGTTATCTGTATTCTATTGTGTTATATCATCACTATTGCAAATCAGAGCTGACGCACGGAATTGTTCTCATCAATATGTGGAACTAATACTATCACTCGAGGGTTGCCAAATACGTAGAAGCCTGGATTGCATGCTATAACCAATGCATTATAATGCTCCATTCATTAATCAAATTAGCAATGTACGTTCTCTCACAATGGAAATAAGCTGATAGAGACAATGAATGACTTAATGATACACACAAACCTCCTCTTAAAAATATTTTTTCAATATTTTCCATACGATCACTATGGTGGATGATGGTTAATTTCTATCAGTATCAAGAAAGATAACTGTCTGTAATTAGTATCTAGATTCTACATATTTATTTAGCATATTATAACTGCACTAATCTTGTAAATAAAAATATTAAGGGTATGACTGTTACACAACTGATCACATGACCTTTGACCCTAGTGTTTTAGGATGACTGACTGATTTCGAGTTAAACCAAAAAATGGTTGGTATCTATTTTTGGCAATATCTGCGAATATATGAAAGAGGTAAAACGTAAAGCTGGCAACGCTAGATATAAAAAAAAAGGTTAAGCTGCGAATCAGTATTATATCAAAGTGGTCATGAATAAATTAACTCTCTATTTATCCTGTTAAAGTGAATGGTTTTGCAGAATGCGCTTTCTGGTTTATTCCATAGAAAAGCGTTAGGGCCTCATAAAAAGTCCCTCTGATCTATACCTAATAATCAACTAGGAATCTGAAACCCATTAACACAAAACACCTAATTAAACTTCACACCTCGGCCAATACAGAGCGCCACTGTTAAAGCTACTTCGCCCTGCCAATGAGCGTCAGGTAAGAGCGATAATTTGTTGGCTTCCCATTAACCCTTGGATTTGGGGCCATCGTCATTTGCGTAAACTGAAATATTTTACACTCCGATATCAGATATTGGTACTGCTCAGTTGACGAGCCACTACATAACAAGAACAAAGCTTTCCATCTAAGGCATCAATTACACACGCAAACACACACGCACACTACAGTACAGTATAGAGGTGATTGATGACTAAAAGATTATATAGAACTGTTTCAAGTGGTAAGTGTTTTCTTTAGCTTTAATAAAACACATGCACACATTTATATATATATATATATATATATATATATATATATATATATATATATATATATATATATATATATATATATATATATATATATATAATATATACATATATATATGTATATATACATATATATACGTGTGTGTGTTTTATTAAAACTAAAGAAAGCACTTACCACTTGTGACAGTTCTATATAACCTTTCAGCGATCAGTCACTTCTTAGTCGTCAAAATTTGCTATAGTAAACAGAGCTACTTTCATAGATTTCCCTTCTGTCTAAAGGATAACACAATCTATCTGAAACTCCTTCATTTTATGCGATAGTTCTATTATTTCTAATATCTGAAAACCTTTCATTTCATGCAGTAGCTATATCATTTCTAAAAATAAAGTTCTTCCTGAGAGAGAGTTTCAAAGCGAAAAGTAACCATGCAAATTTCAATAAGAAGTTTCCCTTCAAGACAGTCATACATTTTGTCGTGTTGATGACTCAGATTTCATCCTGTCATTCCCTATCTTCTGATTCATCCTGTCATTCTGTATCTTTTGATTCATCCTGTCATTCTGTATCTTTTGATTCATCCTGTCATTCTGTATCTTTTGATTCATCCTGTCATTCTCTATCTTTTGATTCATCCTGTCATTCTGTATCTTAAGATTCATCCTGTCATTCTCTATCTTTTGATTCATCCTGTCATTCTCTATCTTAAGATTCATCCTATCATTCTGTATCTTTTGATTCATCCTGTCATTCCCTATCTTTTGATTCATCCTGTCATTCTGTATCTTTTGATTCATCCTGTCATTCTGTATCTTTTGATTCATCCTGTCATTCTGTATCTTAAGATTCATGCTGTCATTCTTTATCTTTTGATTCATCCTGTCATTCTGTATCTTAAGATTCATCCTGTCATTCTCTATCTTTTGATTCATCCTGTCATTCTGTATCTTAAGATTCATCCTGTCAATCTCTATCTTTTGATTCATCCTGTCATTCTGTATCTTAAGATTCATCCTGTCACTCACTATCTTTTGGTTCATCCTGTCATTCTGTATCTTAAGATTCATCCTGTCATTCTCTATCTTTTGATTCATCCTGTCATTCTGTATCTTAAGATTCATCCTGTCATTCTCTATCTTTTGATTCATCCTGTCATTCTGTATCTTAAGATTCATCCTGTCATTCTCTATCTTTTGATTCATCCTGTCATTCTGTATCTTAAGATTCATCCTGTCACTCACTATCTTTTGGTTCATCCTGTCATTCTGTATCTTAAGATTCATCCTGTCATTCTCTATCTTTTGATTCATCCTGTCATTCTGTATCTTAAGATTCATCCTGTCACTCTCTATCTTTTGGTTCATCCTGTCATTCTGCATCTTAAGATTCATCCTGTCATTCTCTATCTTTTGAAAGCAAAATGCAATCCCCGTGATTTATCATTTTATGTCCAATGTGGGAGGTCCGCGGATATGGATTTGTTGTATGGAATATCATGAAATCTAAAAAGTTGAGGTGTCAAAAGCAAAGGTACACAAAAGTCATGCGAATTACAGTTATTCAGAAAATTGTAGAGATGACTGAAAATATACAATAAACCTAATCTAGATTTTTTTTTTAAACTAAGAGTGGCACTGTTCCTCCGAGGTGAATTAAAAAGTGAAATAAACGGAGAGTAGTTATATAACTAAACTCAATCTATTTTACCTTTAGGATTGAAGTACTGGCACAACCAACAGTTGGCGCTGCCAGATCTTCGAGTTGTTAATAAGTCTAGTTTTAAGTAAGCAATATATAAAAGGGAAGAATGGTCTTATGCTTTATTACTGATATTTGAATGTCTCAATAACTCAGGATTATTAAAAGCGCTAACAAGCAAAGCTTATTTTTTTCCATTTTAGAGAAAAGTCCTAGATTTCTCCCGTTATTTTTACTCAAGGGCGAAAAAAATATTGTCTCCTTTGTCTTCAATAAAGGAGCAAATGAGAACATTTAAAATAATATCTGGGACATTTAAACAAACAGTAAATAATCTCCTGTGCTTAAATATAACGGGGTCTCGGTGAGGAGCTTTGACTATCAGTGATGAAAAAGTGTTTATGGCTCCTTAATGACAGAAGCAGCTCATTGTTGAACACCCATCCTTGACCAGACACAGGCGATCAGAAATATGGCATCGTATATTCTACATTTCTCTCCGCTGTTATGGAAAGAATGATTCAAAACCATAACCGCTAAAAACTGTGTATGCCAATCACAAAACAGCCAATTTGAGAGGCCTCTTTTTCAATCTGGCGATCAAATAACTGCCTTTTCTCATTACGCTTTCCATGAGAATGAGAAGTTTGGCAACGCCCGTCAATGGCACTAATCCAGCTCCAGCCCTCACGCTCGAGTAGCCAGAGCATAACATCAGGAATTGCTGTGTGGGAGGCATCACCACCAGAGGACACATTAACTGGAACAACCAACGAGACGACCACCCAAGTGAGAAATATTGGCTACCATCAGCCACAGCGCTGTGCAAATGGGGTTTCGAGGCCCAAAGGATGGCGATCAGACTATCGTATGGAAATGAAGGATTCCACGCAACTGACAACGAATTTTTCCGATTTTTCGTTCTTTCGCCAAAAAATAGTGATCGCTCGGCGACACCCGACCCACACCATCTCAAATTACGGGCCGTTATTTATGGGGAAAGTTGCTATAAAAGCAATAGCAAGGGTTTCGCTGTTCAGGGATTGCAGTACAATTGCTGGGAAACGTAATTTCTCCTCTGATGCTGAAGTATATGGCTCTTTATGCTGATGAGATGCAAGAAAGGCTTTGGTTGTTGACTACTACTTTTTGCTAAGGAATTTTTCATGCAATTAGAGTTGCCTTGACTAAAAAAAACAAATTATAATTCTCCCACATGAATGATTGTCTTAAGAACAGAAACAACTTCGAGTAACACAACACTGCTATAAATTCTGCCTTAGCTGAATAAACATTCATGATTTAGGAACATTCTATTTGCTTAAAATAATTTCTAGGCAACTGAAAAATGTTAAGGCTTGCAAGTCGTGAAACTACATTCCCTTCACCACATTTAATAGCATACTCTAAGCGTCCATGTTATCACTTCCTCCTTGCATTCTATGCCTGAGTCAAAAGAATTCGTTTCGTTCTTCAAAACTGTGAAAGGATCTTCTGTATGTTCTACACTGTTAAGCTTTATCATCACAGATAAACAAAAGGTCACGAGTTTAAGAATGACCCCGAGAAAAGTATGAACCTTTATTCCGTAATTATCTGCCAAACAGCAACAACGACGATTCTTCTTCCAAACAAATTTCAGCCTCCATTTAAGTATCATGATCCTGCGGTGGTGTTGCCATATTCAGTCCTTTTATCAATGTTGCCAGACACACAAAGGATCCACAGGAGCTAAAGGCATTAGTGAGTTTTCCACCTTCATATTAATTTCTCGCTGCAAGCTATAATTGCATTTTTTTTTTTAATACAGGAGGACAAATATAAACTTGTATGCTTTCATCTCACTTTCAACTGCGAAATCTAGTTTCCATTTTTTTTTCATCTATGAAGCCTGAGAAACATGCATACCTGATTATCATGTTTACAAAATGCAATATTATATTTGGAACGTCTTTCGTATGTTCGTATTTTGATATTTACGGGTTCAGTGTTCTTTATAATGAATAACTTATAATGTGAAGGATATTTTCAACAAATATGCTAGTTTTTAGAAGACGCCAGCTTATCTCTCTGTCTCTCTGTCTGTCTGTCTCTCTCTCTCTCTCTCTCTCTCTCTCTCTCTCTCTCTCTCTCTCTCTCTCTCTCTCTCTCTCTCTCAGAACTTTGTCATCCAAGAGACAACTTTTAACCTTTAAAGTTTTTCCTTTAATTTTAGAATTTCTTTGTCCTATTCGAAAACAATTCCCTGGGAAAACGGGAACGCGGTATGAATATCAAGGTTGTTTTCAAATTGAATCGTACAGACATTTGGGAGAAATTTCATTTCCATGTCTGTGAAATGCGTTCATATTAAGATTATTCAAACCCTTCATATACGATCAGTCGCCTACGCGGAGTTGTTCCCCCATAATAATTTTGCATATACAACTTGACTACTAAAGCGTACTTGTTAAAGGAAAGTTTAAAATGACCAATTGTGACTTTCACGCAAACAATCAAGGCGATATAACACTCATCAATAATGCATGTCGTAAAATGTTGAAAATGCTCACAAAACCAGTCTTTACAAATTGCTTTTGTTGTTAGGGGTCAATTTTTGAAAAAATCAACGCAAGTAAACAGACATTATTACTTAATCACTATAAATGATCAAGAAATATTTCTTAATTATTAGATTGAACCGCACATATCATTGAGGTATCGCCAATTTTTTTTATTCTTTTATCTGAAAAAAATAATGAATATGAAATTTAACTACCATTCAAGATTACTTCGGAAATTTCTATGATAAAACATTGTCACGCTCATTTACACAGTCGTCTCTAGTGGAGGAAGTAACTGATTAAATTATGAACATCATAACTACGAAATAAAAAACGTTTAAAGGTCTTTTTCAATATCTACAGTATTTCATTGAAGACCACCAATACATGAATACTTAACTTTAAGAACATTCCTAGATACCGAAGCATAAATATTAAAAGAGATTTCCTTCATGCTGCAATCACTAACTGAATAAATTCCAGTTTATTCAACCATGAAAAGAGGATTGGAAAGAACGGCTAAACCACATCACTGGAAAAATAAGAAAACAAAATCAAATCACTTTTTTAGGCGAAATAAACATGGAGAGCAGCGTTTCTTCCTCGATGAAAATCATTTAAGAAAACATCTGCTCTTTCTTTATTATTTACTGTTACAACCTGCATATAAGGAAAAATCTTATTTTCTGTTCCCAATAATTTAGTTATGACTTGATAATTTAATAAATTTACTTCCTCCACTAGAGACGAATACTGTCTATATTTAAGCGAGACTGACTATGTTTAATCATAGAAATTCTAACTGAAATTCTCTTGCAGAAAAATGAAAAATAGAAGGTACACTGGACTCATTCTCGCATAA
>JANJGK010000014.1:33271352-33273852 GCA_039081455.1 Macrobrachium rosenbergii
GACAAAGAGAAATACAGAAATGAATGTTCTACATTCACGTACTCAGATTTTAGGAAACTTATACTGAAGATACAAGTAACTCGCACGACTCTACAATTTCCCACATATAGCAGCAAGTCAGTTGCCACGGTGAATGTTTAAGTAAAATTCTTAAGAGGAAATTAATTTGTGATTAATCAGCAAAACTGCTATTCGAATAAACCACAGGACAACGAAACTGAAAATTATTAAACACATTTTCACCTTCAGTTTGGAGTTAGCAATACAGTTTCCCCTACCATTGCAAAAAGGTCTTAAGAGGGCATGATTAAAATGCAGAAATAAGGCCACTGAAATCCTAATGGTGTGGCTTACAGAAAATCCCTCTCTTTCTATAGGCTAACACTTTAAACGATCCCTCTTTCCTTATACCCATTCCCTTTCGTGATGGAAGTTCCCGGGAGGCCTAACCGGAGATTGTTGATCCATGCCAAGAAATTTACATACCGTACAGGCGTAAGAACGGGGGAAAAGCATTGCAAATTCCGTGTTTCAAGTATACATAATTAATCCCTCATACAGATGCTTCAATAAAAAAATATATATATTTAAGGAGCAAACCGCAAAATTAAAAAATGCATTCGTAACGAAAACTGTATTATAACCAGAGATTAGCAGTGAAATTAGAAAAACAAGTGTCGGACAACGAAGGATATTCTCAGGTGGCCTGTGGTGGCGTCAGAAAAAGTTCGAATCGCCATAATTCTGGAGCACCGAGAGAGAAGCTGGAAAGGGTTGGGGACAAAAACTGTAATTCTCAGATTGCATGGCGCTGGCATGGATAACAATGAAGATTGAAAAGATTCGGACACGGGGACGAACGGAATGACTAACCGGTTTAGGGAGGAGAAAGAGTGGGCTTTCGGTGATTTCGCTGGGAAAGAAAAAACTGTATGAAGTTCCATGTCATATGAAATTAATTTTAAATTCTACCAAGCAAATAAATCATTCAGCTCCGTGAAATGACAACAGCGGTTAGTGAAGGACATGAAGCAACTCGCTGCCGAGATGACTTGCTAATGTTGCTTAATCTTTTTCAATTATAAAAACTACAGGCATAATAACGTGTCTCCATATTAACCACAGAAAAAAATTGTGTTGAGCAGTGGTACATAAAAGTCAGGCTCCATTTAAAGCACAAATACTATATATATATATATATATATATATATATATATATATATATATATATATATATATATATATATATATATATATATCAAATAGTAACAAGTACAGGAAGTGCATATCCTTCATACTTACGTAGCCATAGCTTCCGTTATGTACTGAGACTTACCTGTAAATATAAAGAAAAAACGGTATTATCAGCTTTAGGCGGTTTTAATGTTTTAATAAATATCACATACATCCAATTTAATTTCCCAACAGTAGTTATGATTATGGACAACAAGAAGCTTCAACGAATGCCAGTTTTATAACGACACACCACGTTTCTCACTACATCAGATTTCCTGGCCCCTCTCATGATATTATGAACATGGTCTATACATGACGCCTGGAAACTAAATAAATTTACACTTCAAATTCCAACGATTTTACGTGCAACAACATCGGATAAAGTTGCAAACTGAGGAAGTCCTGTTTGTAATGACCGAAAATTTGCAATGCAAAATTTAACTCTAACGGGAGTTTAGACAAGACTGTCAGAATACAGAAGCCCAGGATTACAGAGGAACTGAAAGTTTTGGTATTATTCTACTACTATATTCTGCAATGCTGAGCAAGAGAGAGAGAGAGAGAGAGAGAGAGAGAGAGAGAGAGAGAGAGAGAGAGAGAGAGAGAGAGAGAGAGAGAGACAGTACTGATATATAAACCTGAGAACAGAGTCGTTACTACTATGGTGATCTTCGTCTAAAATATTTATATACATATATACTCACATACATACATACATATTATACACACACACACACACACACACACACACACATATATATATATATATATATATATATATATATATATATATATATATATATATATATATATATATACATACATATACATAAATCTTTACAAATATAAAATTACAAATATTTGTTAATATAAAAATGTCACGAATGTACAAGTTACCGCAGCTCATATATATATATATATATATATATATATATATATATATATATATATATATATATATATATATATATATATATATATATATATATACATACATATACGGATAGATATTTCGATTGATCTACCGATGTATAGGTAATATGTAGATGTCTATGTCTAGGACTAGACAGACGGAATAAAGATAAGAGAGGAAATAACTTGTTTACTGGAGGGAAAAGATGCAACATGGAATAAATGACCATTTGCAGCATACCTGACGATAAATAAAAGTACTCCAGAAGGAAGTGAGAGAGAAGAAAAAGAACTTTCAAAAGAAGAAAAGCTGCTATGCAAGGAAGAAACAGAGCGGTTAAGGAAGCAATGG
>JANJGK010000014.1:33278852-33281352 GCA_039081455.1 Macrobrachium rosenbergii
CCCATCTGTTGATAAAATGCAGACAAACAGTGAAGGAAGTAGCCAACTCCAAATTCTGGAAGTGAATGTTATGATATACTGATTGAACCGGTTGGTCCATGAAATTTATAATTTCAATAATTTATATATAACTATAAAAAGTAACGTTTAAAATATGACAAAATAACAGAGGAGGCATCCAGTCACGAAGTCCTTGAAAACAATGACCAAAATATAACATACAAGACCAGTGAGATGTGACACGGAGTTGAAGCGAATCCACGTGAAAGGTAAGAGCTAGGTCATCTATTAAATGACGAGGTTCTGATTCTATTTAACCTAGGTAACGAAGGTAAACTGGGCATCCTCGCATAAAAGAACAATACCCTATACATGGATGAACAAATTCCACACCTAGACTTTTAGACTAAGGGGTAATTAGGCCGAAGCCATGATCCTTCAAGGCATGATATAATTTCAAAGCCTTTCAATGGTAATATAGTGTAACGTAAAAAAAAATCTACCAAAACCTTTATTTTAATTGTAACATTTGCTGTAAAGAGTTTAATGACATGTCTCAAATGACAGACCAAAGTTTGCAAAGCCTTAATTGGTATAAATTATTATCAAAAAGCATGAATTACGGCACTGGCAATAAGACCAGTGCCTTGATTGAAAACTAAAATACCTGAGGAGGTTATTATCAAAATTCAAGTTTGATAACCGAGTGAGTAAGAGGATGTAAGAGACATCCTACAACTAATACATCACATACAGAGGAATTTTGAGTAATCCGGAGATTCAGTGATTACGTCCCCTTTATTTGTGTTGACCAGTGAAGTTCAGTTAGAGTACAATTACTGACCATCGGCGCCTTTCGAAGTTTTCTCTACTTTTATTTATCTGAATCTTCATAATCATATAGTATGATTCACGCATATGACTGACCTTTCACGTAACGGGGCAGCAAACATAAGTATGTTCACATACTCGTACTGAGCGAAATAATTTCCAACGAGGCTCAACAACATGGATACGATACTGTGCATGGACTCTATCGGGAATACGAACTGCCCCGAACATTCGTTACGGAAACAACAGGAACAACGGAAAAAACAGATTCAACTATGACAGAGCTCAGGAAATCTTGGTAAATTGGTGTATACAGAGATTTATTCTATATGATTATTGGCTTGAAATTCAAGCTTCCAAAGAATATGGATTTCATTAGAAAGAATTAAGAGGAAGTAAAGTGAAATACAGAAAGAGGAGATCCCACTTATCAAAAAGAAAAAAAAAGAAAACATAAATAGTAATATATATATATATAAGAATTAAGAGGAAGTAAAGTGAAATACAGAGAAAGGAGATCCCACTTATCAAAAAGAAAAAAAAAATAAAACAGTAATAAATATATATATATATATAATATATATATATATATATATATATATATATATATATATATATTATGTATATATATATATATATATATATATATATATATATATATATACATATACATATACATATATATAAATATATATAATATATACATATATATATATATATATATAAATATATATATATATAATATATATATATATATATATATATATATATATATGTGTGTGTATATGGAAACATTAAAGAAAATTAGGATCAAGTACAATAACAGACGTTGCGCATTACATAATATACTTTGTATTTTAATAGCAGATGTTCCGCAAACAACAAGGACATCTCATGCCCAAACAAGGGCGTGTATTGATGACAAAAAGTTAACTTCCAAAATTTACTATCTTTGAAATGAGTAATCAGGAGAGAGTGTATTCATTTGGTAAGAATATATTCAGTATAGAAGCGATACAAAACCATTAAAAATACTGCGCAGAATCGCACTGATCAATGAAGATTTCTTACAATACTTCGAGACAATAAAGAAACCTGCAACATTATTTTCCTTCAATACTTGATTACAGTCATTTAACAAGGTAGCAAGACACATTATCGGATGTGCGATTACAAATCACCAGTTGGGTAGATTTCATGCAAATATTTTGGGAGTAGTTTATCCCAAATGCAGTTTCATGGAATCAATGCAGGTTTGAAATGTGTGAAAGCTGAAACATTCTCCCTCAGCATTACCCTCGAGTAACATCAGACTTGGCATGCAACGGCAATCTGGTGTTACAGTCAGATTACGTCTTTGAATACCTTCCCAAAACGGACGGAGCCAAATACTAAAGGCTGCAACACTTCCTTTAACATTCTAAGTCACACAATAATTGAGCTTCGGTATCAGCAAATATCAGAGATTCAAGGTGTAGGGCACTACTGATCAATTGCTCAATTGGCTAGAACTGAACATGTTACGTAAATGTACTATGTGCATAACGACAAGAGCTCTCTCTCTCTCTCTCTCTCTCTCTCTCTCTCTCTCAGCTGAAAAGTTCCTCGTTGGACGAGTCGGTAGAGTTGTCGGCTAGCACTCGGCTAGGCCCGAGTTCGAGTCTCCAGC
>JANJGK010000014.1:33284714-33297214 GCA_039081455.1 Macrobrachium rosenbergii
TTGCAGAGCGATTCAAGTTATGGGAAAAGGTGAAAAACAGAAGAATACGGGGAAACAGAAAATAACACCGCTACACCTGACATCAGGAAACGTCAAGATAAATCAGGAATAAATTTGCTCCTGGCTTAAACATTTGGAGATCAGAAGATTCCACCACTGTGCTATGTAGAATATTCCACATTTAGTCCTAATCAAGATAAACTAGCAAACTGAGTAGCACTAAACCAAATACTTTAAAATGACAAACTTTCTGCAACAGCAGCCTGCCTACTGTTGCAAGCAAAAACAGCTCGGTACAAGTAAAGATGAGTGCAGAGGATGTTTGCTGCTGTAATACATTTTATGCAACAAATGTGTTGAACACACTTTATGTCTATGTCACAAGTCAGCATCAAGAGTTGTCAAAATAAACTGATAACTATAACTGTCCAAGAGTTTGATATGCGAGTCAGGACCCGAAGACCAAGCTCAAGAATAATGCTTAAAACAAGGAAGAAAACAGTTAAAGCACATATAGTAACTTCATCATGAATCATTCGATATTTCCACAAGATACCAACTTATTGAGAAAATTATATTTAGCAATATTATGTGTCATCATCATCATCCAGGTGCCATATCCCCAAGGACGTCGGCAATCATGGCTCGCCACTCCTCTCTATTTCCGGCTCTCTGCAGCACCAACTGAGCTGCAGACATTCTTCCTCCAGTCATTCTCACCAATCCATCCATATATTTTTGTCTAGGTCTTCCTCTCGGTCTCCTTCCATCGATTTTATCAGTGAGAGAGAGATGTTCTACTGTAGTTCTTGTCTTCTCACTATGTGACCCACAAATATTATGTGTATGCCTCTCAAAAGTCCCTTTCTTATCAAAATTTACATCCTAAAATCTAAATACAATCACTAACATTCCAAACCTTAACATTTAAATGCAAATCAAGATGCAGAGGCAACAGTGTTCTAGTTCGACTATCTACCATACCGTAAGTCTTAGAATGGTTACGTTTCAAGCCCCATAGCTCCTTCCACTCACGAATACTGACTAGATCTCTATACAAGAATTTTTTAAATCACAGAGCTAAGGCACGGAGATGAAACAACAGCTAGAAAAGTAGTATTATCAGCATATGCAATCAGCATGCTCCCCAAACACTGCCACATATCACTAGCATAGACAGTAAATATCAAAGGTCCAAAAATGCTACCTTTAGCAATAACTGAAATTATATAACTAAAGCTACTATACTGGTAATCAACACAAGACCATTTGCATTCTGCCTATAAAAAAATTCATTTACAATAATAAAAATATGCTACAGTCCCCAGTATCTTAGCTTGCAGATAAGTGTTTCATGGTTTGCACGGCAAAAGGATGCATTAAAATCTAAACTAACCATGCACCTTCACCAAGAGTACTCTTCAAGACGGCAGATATTGACAAGAGTACATCACAAGTACCAAGGCCTTTACAAAACCAAAACTGTAATGCTGGTAGCAGCTTATTATCTTCAACAAATATACACAGACACTTAGAGAGGATCTTCTCAAAACACCTTAGACCAAAAAAAAGGGGGTTATTGAAATCGGCCTATATTCTGAGGGGCACGAGGACAGACTTACTCCATTAGTTAATGCAGCAAGTTTCCCTTTCTCCAAACAGAGAGAAAACTTGCAAGTCCAGCTAACCTTCTGAAAACTGTAGCAATCTTAAGAGAAATGAAATCAGCAGTCTTTGTAAGAGATGGAAATGATCCTGTTACAGTCTATGCTGCCCATAACTGTCAAGCCTCAGAAGCTAAATTTTTACTTCTCCAGATCTACACAACTTAGGCTCTGGAAACCAAGACTGAGGCAACACCAAGGATTCACAGCATTGTTTGCTCGCAAAGAATTGAGCCAGAAGTTCCGCCATCTGTTTATGACAATATACAGCAGTTCCATCAACTCCTACAGAGGAAGGCGTGCTAGAATCAACTCCAAAGAGTGATCACCACCGAAGAGCTGGATGTCCTTCACACCCTCATAGATAACCTGACATCGACTTCTAGGCTCGATGAAATTATGCCACAAAAAGTCTGATTGATTTTCCTCCATATATGATAAGCATCTTGTTTTTCATGGCAGGCAACCTTACATTCAGCAATAAACCATGGCATACCTTAAAGTTGGAACTTTAGGGTTCCAGAAGGAATTCTCTCAATTAACAGAGTTAAGATGATCATATAACCACTCAATAATATTTGGACTCCTATAAATACCACTCCACCTGAGCTTAAGATATCACAGTGAATACCTTCCCAATTGGCATCGGATTTGGGATTTCAAGTATACCTTTCTTGAAGAGATACCATCTGGAACAATCTGATCCATCTCCAAATAACCCTTAATCTAACTGTGATAAGATGAGCCCACTGGCAAACCTGCTCCAAAAGATACAATCCCTGTAACATCTGTGAATACAAGGCCAAGACGGTTGCCAGACTAACAGGCGTGTGGGTTCATATATTAAATGATCATAACCAGAACTAGTGGGAAAATTTTAAGCAGCAATACCATATCTGTGGCAGTAACTGAGCAAAGCCATCCAGTGTATTAAGCATTGGAATCACCATCGAAAATTAAACAAGCCTAGGAGTCAGGTTCCTGAACTGCTGCCATTCTAGTAACCAAGCAAGAAATTCATTAGTTTTCCACAAACATTAAACATTTGTCTTCCATGACATCCACACCTTGGCATATGAAATGTGGAGAAACTACGGGCCCTTGGAATGGCATTAGGCTTGAGTAAAATGGGCCTCTTAAACCATGGAATCAACAGTTTTGAAATATGTCGCAAATCAGAAGCAAGTTTTACAACAAAACAGAAAACAGCATACCAAAACTGACAGCAGCAACGTCTAAGTTCTTATTCTTTTATAATTTACGGACATTTCTATTTAAAGTAAAACGATGTCCCTTACTTGCTTGTTCGTCCTGTTTCCTCTACGATCATGTTTTATTCGAACAGGTCCTTTTTTTTCATCACACACACACACACACACACACACACACGCACGCACGCTCTAACAATATATATATATATATATATATATATATATATATATATATATAATATATATATATATATATATATATATATATATATATATATATATACATATATACATACATAAATTATATGCAATGTATTAATATTTATACATACATATTATACATATAATATGTAACATATAAACTTATATATATATATATATACATATATTTATACATATATATATTAAACAGCTATTCAAATGTATATGCTATTCACCTATTTTGTAAATCTTAGCGTAATCCACATTTAGCAAATCGGAATCGACAGCTACTTAATTTATCTTTCAACATCGATATCAACCGTAAATGGTCAAACATCACCTGATGGGGATTTTGACACAGGCTGTAAATAAATACGCATACTATAGGCTGCCTCCGTCTTCGACCTCTAGCTAGAAGCTGTTATCCATTAACAGTTGGGTGGACAGCAAAGCCACTGGTATGAATTGTACCCCAGGCTTTGCGAATGGCACCACAACACTACTACCAAGCTACGCAGCTCTCCTCTCCTCTTCCTCTTCATCATCCCTAGATTCCAATAATTCATAGTCACGGATATTGACTTATTGTTACGGCAATTGATATATCAATAGCCATTCATATTCCAGTTGCAGTGAACATGTTCAGAATGTCAAAACTGAATAATAATTGTTAAATGAAACTGCATGAGGCTGGGAGGATATTTGCCTATACGAAAACTTCCCTTTGAAAGTTATGCTATAACACAGAACATAATGCATGCAATTACCATATAAATATAATGAGTTAAATATGCAATGAACACAAATTGCAAAGAAAACAGTATTTTAATTTTAAAGTTTACCGTGTATAATATATAGTTTCAGGAGAGAAACCTAATTCAAAAACAATCGGAATTTACCTTAAAGCTTGTTCGCTTACTCCCTCTCTCTCTCTCTCTCTCTCTCTCTCTCTCTCTCTCTCTTCCCATTGAAAGCAGTCGCATAATGTCACATAGAAATTCGAAACAAAAGTTTCTACAAAAAAAAAAAAAAAGGCACGGACTATACAATACATTCAACGTAAGGGTTGCAGTCTGGGAAAGGGTAAACATTTTTTCGTCTGTATTTTTGTTATGTAAACAGCAAATGGATGTATAAACATTCGAGCGCCTTTTACTCCCTCCGAAAAAAAAACTATTCCCTTAAAGTAAAACATTGTGATACAAACTTCTTGGCACGGCAAAATCCCATATACATTTTACGAATCATCTCCTGCCAATAACAACAACAAATGTGGTGACATCTACTACGGAATCCTATGAATTAGTACTGAAAAGTATATTAAGCAAAGAGAAAACTAACGAAAATACATGGAGGAATAATGGAAAATAACTCCTTGTCTTGTAGGGTGACACATTTCACACTAGTAATATAGTGACCTTTATTCTCTGTATTTTCACACTAGTAATATATTGACCTTTATTCCCTGTATTTTCACACTAGTAATATATTGACTTTTATTTCCTGTATTTTCACATTAATAACACACTGACCTTTCTTCGTATTTTTTGAAAATTATTAGTATCAGCAGCAGTAGTGTAAGCAGAAGTAATGAAAAAATAAGATGACGCAATACTGAAAAACAGTTGATGCTTTAGTCTCTTTTTCATATTTTTTGTTCAACATGATGTTTGTTACGTTACAGCCACCAAATTTTCCTGATAAAAAGAAGAGTTACACGGCCCATACTCTCATTGTAAGATATCTAAATGTTTCATAAAACTAAAAACAAAACAAAAACAAAAACACATATGACCTACAGCGAGTAAGAGGGAAGATTCACAAAGGATGAATAAAAAAAAAAAAAAACAAACGCAATAAGCTTTCAAGTTCGGCAATAAAATGTCCCGAGAAATCTGTAATTCCGAACGTAGAGAAAAATACGGAGTTCCTGGGTGCTTGTTTTGAGTGGCTGAGGAAATGGCAATGTGCGAGGAAAGTGGGGGGAAAACGACAACGAAGGAGCGAAAGGAAGATGGGTCAGTAAATGCAAGGGGGGAAGGGGGGTTTAGAGTGGTAATATTTACATGAAAAATATCGGAAACTTGGATAATGGCATAAATAACAGAAAGTGCGAATAATTTGTAGATAACAGACAAGGAATATTCAATGACGAACAAGGCACTGAAAAATAATTAAGACCCTCTCTCTCTCTCTCTCTCTCTCTCTCTCTCTCTCTCTCTCTCTCTCTCATATGTATATATGTATATATGTATATATGTATATATATATATATATATATATATATATATATATATATATATATATATATATATATATATATATATATATATATATATATATATATATATATATATAATGTATAATATACATACACATATCTATATGGGCATAAATATATCATACATATATACATATAATATATACATACATATGCGCGCGCGCGCGCATTATGTGCATAATACTCACTGTTTTTTCTATGAAAACTAATGACTAGGTTTAATCGTACTTAGCTATAGTACATAGTCAACTGAATCTATTCTTTACTAACAACACAAGAGGAGTGTTAAACACTGTCAAAAGGACACTGATCAAATACCAGATTTACGAGAGATGAAGAGATTTAGAAGTAGAGAAAAATTACCATAATTTTTATATTAACATTTGTGATAGGATTTCGAAACCAATGAAACATTAAAATGAAACATACACAGAGAAGAAATAAACATTAAAATTATGGCTGCTTGGTATGAAGGTAAAGACTGAAAGAGTTCAGTTTTCAATGAAACAGACAGCCATGCAAACAAGCAGCTTAATTCAGACTTCCAATTATCACATGCGTTGTGGGAAGCAGCTGAAGTCGGGAACTGTTTCTCGACCATTCTTCCCCCCCCCCCCCCTCCCCTTCCTCCTCTGTATCTCCCCACCTGTACCCTCGAACTCTAAGCCTACTTGTGTTCCAAGAAACCTTCAACCGCCTGCCGTTTAACACGCAAGTCTTTCACTACTAATTTCGGAAAGTCGGTCCACATTTTCTTCTTTTCTGGACTGAATTAGATTCTAGGCTTTTCAGTCTGCGCCGTATCGTACAAAATTATCTTATCAGATTTCAAATAATATAGATTATGCTGTGATCATTAGTCAGGCAAGAGGGTCATGTTTTGATGTTGTCAGTAACCTTCAATTTTGTTAATAACCTAATGCGATGACAAATACGAGGCGCAGAATGGATATAACAATTATTTTCTAGAATAAAAATACATTTATGAAATTAACACTAACGTAATCTGTAACGTGAATGAGGGACGATCGCTTCCGACATTTCTATATGAGCTTTCAGTCGAGAAACATGCCAAGTGCCATATTTAAAATATAATAAATTAATTATACTTTGGCCCAGGATGGCGCTTGGCATGTTTCTCGACTGAAAGGCTCATATCTACAACGTTCACCCAGGCCTCTAATGTATATCTGTAATAATGATACGAGCGTACAGCAGTCTAAAGCTATATCAAAAATCAATAAAAAAAATAATTTTCAACTACTTCAAAGACTAAAAATAACAGTTTATGTCTTCCTTTCACATTTAGTTCGATATACATTATAGAACAACAGAAAAATAAGTGGACTAATATGGCGAAGCAACAAGAGAGGCAATAACGATAAAAGCTGTCATACTTGTGCACACGTGGGCATGTATCACTCATGCACACACACACACATTGATTAATGTTAATTGACTTTTAAACATATTTATAAAATTAATGATCTATCAGTATTTCTAAATTATTATTGAACTGTAACTAAACCAAAAGACTATTCTCATATCCTGTAACACACACCAAATAAATACAAAGCCAGATGCTATTACACAATACCACGCATTTTCTAGGCAATTCGGGTTAAACTTAATATTTCGTATTGAATTGCTCTTACCTTTTATTCCACAGTCAGTTCCTACCTTTCTGGCCACTCACTCCGAACGAAGAAATTGATCTTCCTCTATCCTTAACCGCTTTCAAGAGCTTTTTAAATATTAAATACGAACAATCATTTATCAAAGCACGCTCTAGCTACTCGTGCACTTGCCAGATCATTATCCACCCTAATTGTCCATTCGCTTACAAATACTTTTTTACCCTACCCAAGAGAAAACCACGACTTCCTTTTTTCAGTTAGTCCTCCTTTGCCGAAAAAAAACAATTATCTTAACTCTTAGTAATAATTCATATTTATCACGTACTTCAAGCATCCTGTTAATATCATAACACGCAGCATTTAATTTCAAATTAACTGTGTATAACACGTTTAGACTTATTGTCTATACCATTCAAATTTGCTTTGCGCTACTTAACTCGTTACGTACAACTAACTCCAGTTACTTTACGTGGCAACGCCATCTCCTGTGTTTCTGCTCCGTTCCATCTACAATTCCGCCAAAAAAGTTGAATTTTGCGATACTAACCTTGTTCAATCTACGCAAAAAATGAACTTAACCATTACCTACAGTGACACATCACTCGTTTTAACTCTAATTACATTATACATAAAGACCTTTCTATGTCATTTTCTATCACAAATCCATGACTGCAAGACTGGCTAGGCACCCATGACAACACACCAACGCGGTCAACTATATCTGGAAGCCCCTTTGGAACGGAATACTCAATCAGATTTTTACCTTCCTGTCACACCCGTCTCCCTCGCACCCTCTTCTCTCCTTTCAAGATTCCCCTAATTTGATATTCTGTCTTTTTCCTCCCGTTTCCTCGGCCCCTTTCCATGCCTACGTTTCAAAAGCTTCCATCCGTCTGATATCAGGATTCCTCAAAGACTTTTGTCGCCAATCCATACAGAGGCGCCACTCTTCAAGCTCACGTCTTCTTCGGGCTATTTTTGTTGCCCTTTTTTTCCGAGGGTTCTCTTGCCACCTATGAAAGACTCGTGGATCGATATGGATTAAAGGGTATTTTTTTTATGAAAACGCCTACATCATTTAACTTAGTTGTAACATGCATAGCCTCATATTACAAAGTGCAAAGGAGAAATGGTTTTGTGAAAAATGCAGTGTTCAAAATTTCCTGTGCCACAGCAAATTAAATATAATTGCATAAAGAGGTAATGCAACAAAGTAAACGCTTAATTCCTGCTACTTAGATTTACGTAAAATAAGCAAAAAAAAAAAACAGAAAAAGGAAACATACGATTAAAAACAAAAATGAAATTGGAAATACAAACGTTAAAAAATATATTTGCTTTTCTCAGCCGTGTATATATGTAAGAACGCCACAAAGGATCCTGCTGTGTAGTTATTTTTTTATAATTTCAATAATGACTCAGACTCACAAGTGCCCTTAATTCACAATTGCCCTTAAAAGTATCCAGCACCTATATTTTCCAGTCTTGTCACTGGTATTTACGAATTTTCTGTCAATGGACCAGTTGGCTTTTCCTTTAATATATGCACCGGATACAACAGAACGGAATTTTTCTTGAAATCTCCAGATTCACTAGGCTTAAGGTAAAAGTGTAGAGAGAGAGAGAGAGAGAGAGAGAGAGAGAGAGAGAGAGAGAGAGAGAGAGAGAGAGAGAGAGAGAGGAGATTTAATTTAGGATTTCTTTAATTTAGGATTTCTTGCATTTTTGTTAAGATGTAATACGTTACAGTTAGACAATTAATTCATTAAACACCTCCTCTTATTTGTGCTTCTATTCATTTGCTTATATTACTCAGTAGAATGAAAAATTTCTCGTTTTATTAATGTACACTAACATTAAGGTTCATCCAACAAGCGCCAAAATTCTAAAATTAATATTTAAATAAAAATATATATATATATATATATATATATATTTCCTACGGAATTCAACGTAAAAGCAGAAACCAACCGACTTTCATTGAAAACTATCCCAAACAAACTGCAAGGTGAGGCTCTGTACCACTTCCATCGACATTACTTTCATCGAGGTGAACCACAAACAAAAAAGTCAACTTGTCCTTTTATTGACCCTGCTTTGTTTATCTCACCAGTGTTCGTATGAACCGCAGGCTTTTTCTTTTTTTGTATTAATATGGCTTTTACAATGAATTCAGCGAGGTGCAATATATAAATATTGGTTCCCGTGGACTACCCATTTCATTACGTCGTTTGATATATTTCATTCGTGTGTCAAAGGAGAACACTGTGTACCTTGAAGCAATAACCTAAAGTTTTATTTGCACTGAATTAAAGATAGCAGTGGGTCATAGGAAAACAGAATATCAAAAAATTATAAACCTATACATTAAAGATTATGAATGATATGCATCACCTATGACACACACACACTATGTACCTTATGCCCCGTAAAAATATTTTCAAAAAACACAATACTAAATCTTTAGGATTTTAAATGTGCGTAGCGGGCTGAATAGAAGATAGCTGATTTTTTTAGGGATAAAAAAGCTAGACGCAACGGCACTTAGTAAAAACAAAGGTGAAAGGGCTGGGTGTGCAGTAGTGGGAAGGGTAGGCAGTGACTGCTACTAAGATAACTGAAAAATGAGAAGTTAGGGAATGGGTAGTGTTTGTAGCGTGAGGAAGAATCTGAGACGAGTGGAGGAGTACAAGCAAGATAGTCTGAGGAATTATGGGTAAAACTGAATGCAGTAAAAAGTTGTGATCATAACTGGACATGGTCCTCAAGTGAAAAAGTGTGTGTGTGTGTTACCGAACAGTTCGACTCTGTGTCTGATTAGGTTTGGAAAATATGAAAGGGTAGCTCAAACGATTTAAACGCAAATAGATGGTAGCAATGGTATATAATTTCCAAGAGGAAATGTGGTTTGAGAGATTTTTGACATCCTCTTCCATAGGTCAAATAGCAGATTAGCGCCGTTATCCATCTATTCCACTAAGCGTATTCACCATTTATGTTCAGACTTGTACTCCAGTGTAACAACGCAAAAAAGTGGAAAATGGATATCAGGAACGATTGTGTGCCTTTTACACTTACAGAGTATGTTAAAACTACTAAAAATATATAAAAAACGGTACAAGTCAAGCACAACATAATAAAAGAACCCCTATTTATTATTTTGTTGTTTTTAGCTAATACAGATTAGACAAATGACATAAAATATGGAGCAATAGATTCCACATTATGCAAACGATGTAAATATGATATACGAGATTTTACTGGAGGGTAGGTAAAATTCCCAGGCAACATTCACTCGGTGGGTGGAAATGTCATTAACTGTTTTTAAAACAATAAGAATGATTCTAACTCAGCAATGAAGAGACACCTTCCTCCAAAGTAAGCACCTTATTTACTTTTAACATTTGGTCTCAGTTCAGGTTTGATGATAAGGCAGACTAATTTTTTTTTTCTGTCCGAAAATTTAAACAAATATAAAATATGAGTAAAAATGAGATAAACATATTTTTATTAGAACTTGCTGACATGATAATCATCCAAAAGTAGTGTCATGTTCTACATGAGGTACATAATTCCTGTAATGTTACAGGTTAAGCGATAAGGATTAGAACATGAATAACAACAAAGGTTAATGAAATGGATGACCAAACAAGTTTTCACTTACACAGTGACAACAAGTGCTCCTCAAAGATGTCAGATTTATTGAATATCCCTAAGCAAAATCAGTAACAACTTTATTATACTTTGGCCAGGGAAAGCATGTAGTTTCGAGTTTTCCAGACAGTTGTAGTCTCATCTCTTGCTTTTAAAAACATGAAAATATTTAGCTCATTTAAAAAAATACGGAAAAATGTTGGATTGAAATGGGTAGCTCACATGGAATAAGCAGCAAATTATTAATGAAATTTTGTCATAATTACCAAACCCTAGAGAGCTCTCCTGTTTTATGGGTCTAATTCCATTTCCTTAGCCTTTAGAAATAATTACTTCAAACTACACGATGCCTGAAGAGGAAGGATGGGAAGTTATCCTAAGGACGTAAATTCTGACGCTTAATAAATATTTTCAAGTAAGTTCCAACTACCAGACATAACTCCATAATGAATTTGATAATTAAAATTACTTTATAACATAACACTGTCAATCACTATCCTTTGAGAAAGCATAGAAAAGCGTCTGTGTAACAAGTCATCGAAAAAAAGGTTCCTCCTAAAGCGTTTTAAAACTGATGCCAAAGCAGACAAGGAACGCCCACAAGAACGCCCACAATCAGGAAAAAAAGAGAAACAAAATCCTCCTTTCGTAACAACACCTCTTTAATAATAAAGCTATTGATTAAACGTGTTCTCAAAACTCTTGAATTCATCACCGGCGACACCAAAAGCTTTTGATGATGGGGGATGAGGAGAATAATTTCATGAGGATGTAAGAATGAATTACCGATTCGGGCACTTAATCTCCCGGACCCAGGGGCTCACTTAATGAGGAAATTAATTCGCAACAGTGAGCGCCAACATGGAACAAGAATGCATCAAGACTTGGTTTGCGCTATCAATTAAAGTATGACGCAAGCGCCAAGGAAGAGCAAACACCTAATGTATCACGGAAGGCGTGAGCGCAATTGCTTTCATGGTAGACGTGAGTGCAATTGCTTCCACGTTGATACATGGAATGAATTTCACCGATATAGCACCAGCTTTCGGTGACGGCAACCTTTCCACTATCAGGAATAAGCCAATCATTTTCCCCTTTATATACAAGCTAAGTATATAAACAAGTTTGCGTGCATCTAACTTTGATCAGCTGGCCTTGAAATACTATCGGCCAAGCATTTACATGAAAAATCATCATGAATGCTACGTAACTCGTAGATGCTGAAGGTCCCATTTCCCCAGAAGTCACATTCCCATCTCCTCCAAAATCTAATCACTTGTTGCCAGATACGAGACCCACCTCAGGGTAAAATGTTCGTAAAAAATCAATGCGAGCAATCCTGCCAGCAAGTAAAAGAAATTGCAAAATGAACCAAAGCTGCAACGTCCTTGACTGAGGTAGTAAACACATTGACTTACTCCCAAGATACATGTGTATACTAGTTGCAATATATATTCAGTAATGGTATAATTGTTAATGGTATAATTATTATATAAAATCTTTTTCATTACATAATTTTCCCTTTCTGGTATAAGAGGTTACCTATGGTTATAGGTATCTTATGGGGTGGTAGGAAAATCAGAAATAAATCAACTGCGTTAAAGAGCATTCTCAGCAAACTACCGACTGGATGTTTGCCGGGGAGAGAGAGAGAGAGAGAGAGAGAGAGAGAGAGAGAGAGAGAGAGAGAGAGAGAGAGAGAGAGAGAGAAATTATTTAATGACATTCCCAGCCTTAAGTGCATTTTAAAATGATTTTCAGAGGTTTAATTTTCAATGTATGGTTAACCATAAAGATGGCAAAACTCTAATGTTTCTTACAAATTCGTATTTGTAACATACGCTTTCTCTAC
>JANJGK010000014.1:33299714-33312214 GCA_039081455.1 Macrobrachium rosenbergii
GATGGTGGCACCAGCCACAGCCCATGAAACTCAGCCACGGTCCGGTGGTGGCCTATGTTGTTGGTATCTATAGCGCTGCCAGAAATACGATTATGGCTAACTTTAACCTTAAATAAAATAAATAACTACTGAAGCTAGAGGGCTGCAGTTTGGTATGTGTGATGATTGGCGGGTGGATAATCAACGTAACAATTGCAGCCCTCTAGCCTGAGTAGTTTTTAAGATCTGAGGGCGGACGAACAGACAAAGCCGGCACAATAGTTTTCTTTTACAGAAAACTCAAAGCCTTAATGCAAAAACCAATTTGAGTTGAGAACTAAATACTTTTAGACGTCAGTTAAGACTGAACTGAATTGAATTGAATTGTAAGTTAAGAAAAACACTTTTGTCCAGCCATACTGTACCCTTTCAAGCGGTTAACTTGCCAAAATTGGATATTTGTGTCAAGTGAAATTCCTAACTGCTTTTGTAATGCCGGTTAAAACGAATAATCAGTTATGAGTACAATGTACAGACACCACCCTTCTTATGAACCTTCAACTTACAAACATTCAGATACAAACAAACGGGATCGCAAATTAAAGTTTTGTCCAGAGCGCGCCCCTTTGCCACCCGTAAGTTCAATTTTCTTTTCTTTTTTTGCGTACAGTACTGTATGTACAGTGTACAGTAGTGTACTTTAGGATGGAAAAAAAACTTACAGTACTGTATTGATTTTATATCACGATGTACTAAAAATAGGCATGAAGAGCACAGTAACCAACTTACAAACAATTCAGCATACAAAAGGATGAGGGGAACGTAACTAGTTTGTTAGTAGGGTGGTCTGTATAGGCGTATGAGGTTAGGTTGAAACAGGTAAAATTCTAGTGTTCACACTGTCACTTTGAAAACTGAGTCGAAATACCAGAATGAACTTTTAGTTAAAAAACGCTTCCAGCGCTAATTTCTGTTCCTCGTTGGAAGAGTGGGTTCCGTTCTCAGCTAGCACTCTGCTGGCCGCGAGTTCGAATCACCGACTGACCAGTGAAGAATAAGAGGAATTTATTTCTGGTGATAGAAATTCATTTCTCGCTATAATGTGGTTCGGATTCCACAATAAGCTGTAAGTCCCGTTGCTAGGTAACCAATTGGTTCTTAGCCACGTAAAATAAATCTAATCCTTCGGGCCAGCCCTAAGAGAGCTGTTAATCAGCACAATGGTCTGGTTAAACTAAGATATACTTTTTTTTTTGCGCTAATTTCTCTGGTTTAAGCAACTCTTGAAATGGAAAAATTCTATTTCCTCTTGTTTTAAGATTTCAAGATCACAAACTTCTTTGTAATTCAGCTCATTCTGTGAATAAATTGTAAAAAAAGAAAAAAGAAAAAATGTACTTGTCCAAATAATCACTGATGGTAAACACATTCTGTGAATAATTTGTGAAAATTTCAAAATAATGTAGTTGCCCAAGTATTCACTGATGACAAACAAGTTCATTGTCCTAAAACTTGAAAGGCAATTTCTTCAATACAAAACAGGCCTTCATCTGTCAGGGTACAACAGCCATCTCAGTTGTAGCCTGACAGATGATGGTCTGTTTTGTACTGAAGGAACTGCCTTCCAATTTTTAGGACAATGAACCTGTTTGTCATCAGTGAATACTTGGACAACTGCGGTTTTTTTTTTCTTTTTTACAAATTATCCACAATGTGTTTGCCATCAGTGATTATTTGGACAAGTACATTTACTATATTTTGAAGCGAGATATCTGAGGTATGCTACTATATACCTCAGACATCTCGCTTCAAAATATAGTAAATGGGAACTAAGTAACAAGCCATGAAAATAATTGATAGCTATGTAGATTAATTTCCCCGAAATGACAAGGACTCCATAAAGTGAAATGTCTCCAAACAACCACACACACACACATACACACAAACACACACACACACACATGCTCTGCTTTGCTGCATGACAAATGGTCTTACTAGGAACGACTTGAATTAATAGAAAGCGATATGTTACAGTCGAACTACAGATGACGGAAAACCATTTGATAAGTAATATAAACGAGAGATGCAAAAGTGAAAAAAAGCCTAAGTCAGACAAGTGAAAAGTACAAACATATATTAAACTGAAAAATAAATTTTAATAACCGTAGTGTTATCAACATCCCCGAGTCCAAACTTAATGGACTTACCACAAACAGAAGACAAATAAGATTAAAATCCTCGTTTTTCCCAGATATTATTTCGCTAATTTCGCCCCGGCCAAATTTGACTGAATTTTAAGAAGTACTTTCAAAGCTCCCATGAAAGACTTGTACTTTATAATTAGTATTTTCATTAAACTAAAGATTAATAGCGTTTAAAGTAAATAAATGAATATATATTATATATATATATTATGTGTATATATATACATATATATACATATATGTAACACACACACACACACACACACACACACACACACACACACACATATATATATATATATATATATATATATATATATATATATATATATATATATATAAACAAACACCCAAGAGAAGGAATATGAAAGAATGACCCGTAGTGAGCCTCTACACAGGATTTATTTTTTGGTGACAGTGTAAGGGTAGACGGATGACGGTAAGGGGCCACCTGCGGCAGCTCATTTAGCCATACGTCATATACCCTGGAGAGTAAAGGTTGTATGTCAACTGTTCCTTGGGGGCCTCTGAGCAACAACAAAAAGCCTCCTCATTTTTCACCTTTTTCCACGTTCCTCTCCTGACTGAGGAGGGACTCTCATTGTGTATGGAGAGAGAGAGAGAGAGAGAGAGAGAGAGAGAGAGAGAGAGAGAGAGAGAGAGAGAGAGAGAGAGAGAGAGTCAATACTATCAGATTCCCATTCGAAGCAGAAAATGAATGCAATCCAAAGGGATGAATTGCTCAACATCGAATTGCGCTTTCCGTACTGATGAATTAGGAATCGATGATAACTCAGAATCAGGGGAAGTTGATAATATCAGTATGTTCGGCTTTCGCATTCGTCGGGTGTCGATAGGTTAGATTGGAGTTCCGCCAAGGCAATAAAGGCACGAGATGAGGAATAAGGCCATGAAAAGGAAAATTAATTTGTGATCCAAAGGAACCTTTTTTTTTTTTTTAACCAGCCTCCAGTCACAGGCAGCATTCCGAAGCTTCCTCGTTCTCTCTACAGGAAATAATGCTGAAAGCCAATTCATTCCATCAACAGTAGATACAAAAAACACCAATAGCAAATGCAAAACGGTGTTTACATATGAAAATTACCTCCTATAAAAAATAGTTTAATTAAGGGAAGAAAATGAAGCCTTCAAATAAAGGCAAAAAATATTGGACATTTCGGTATTAACCAATTCTATTATTACATACAATTGCGTACGGCATCAAAATTAAGTTACAAACGCTTGATTAAAACAAACAAAGAATTACGCTTTTTAAAGACGAGAAATTCAGCCAAACTTGTACCGTCCTCCCTCTGAGTGTGGTAAATTTAGATAAAAGTAACTTTCTGATCTTCCCTTCCACTACGCGACCCAAAGGCATTTTCCTGTGTTCTCTATTTCCTTTATGTTAGTAAATTGGGTCGTTTCCCTTTGCATGAAGGACAATTTTGAAATGAGTAGGACATTCACGACATCCTTTGGCCTTCCACCGAGATCCTCCAAAATTCATTTGTACTTTTACTAAATTCCAGCCTCACGATGTGTACCACGCAAATATTTTAGTCCCGGTGCGCATGTGACAACACATAGGAAGTAGTTTGGCTTGTTGGGTAATATACCTTGCAGTTACTTTTCTCTCTCTCTCTCTCTCTCTCTCTCTCTCTCTCTCTCTCTCTCTCTCTCTCTCACATATACACATATGCATACATACATACACACACACATTATATATATATATATATATATATATATATATATATATATATATATATATATATATATATAAACTGTATATATATGTGCGTCTGTGCGCTCTCTCTCGCTCTCTCTCACACACACACACACACACACACACATATATATATATATATATATATATATATATATATATATATATATATATATATATATATATATATATATATATATATACACACACCAGTATATATACATATATCACACACACACACACATATATATATATATATATATATATATATATATATATATATATATATACACACAGTATATATACATATATATATATATATATATATATATATATATATATATATATATATATATATATATATATATATGTGTGTGTGTGTGTGTGTGTGTGTGTGTGTGTGTGTGTGTGTGTGTGTGTAGTTTACAATTACTTCATAGACAGTCAAATCAACTGGAGGGACGTGTTAGACTCGAAAACGTATCGAAACTACCAATTTTTTTTTTTTTTTTTTTTTACCAAAGAGAGGTTAGTATAAAATGAATTATATTCCGGAGGCGACCTCTCATTTTATATCCATATGCAGATCATATTATACATAACTGACTGCTCTATATCTTTAATTAAAACTCACAAATCACTTAGACGGTGATATATATATATATATATATATATATATATATATATATATATATATATATATATATATATATATATATATATATAATATTATAAACCATCACATAGCCTACGAGTTTTAAAAGTTTGAATTTAAGATATGACGACCAATTATTTATCTATAAAATGAAAGGTATATTATTGTTGATATGGAATGAAAGCATGCCGGAATATATAAACACAAACCTCACGTACGTAAAACAGTTTTTATGGTCCTTTCGATGACTTTACTAGCTGTAACAACTCTTTCCTAATGACTTTACTGCCGATGAAATCATTTTAAACCTTTCCTTTCAAATTACAAAACACTGTAATGGCAATAGGTAAATAGTACTAAATGCCCATCCATATCGATGTAGACGAAAGACTTCATATACTATTGTGATTGCATGAAAATAAAATGAATAATTTTTCAGTATCTTGGCCATTAATAACCCGAGTATTCATAATTCTAAGGAAATGTTTTTCAATACAAGTTGTAACCAAATCTGTAAACACCCTAAGTCTTTAAAACCTAAAGAATATTACCAAAAGATGTCAAATCATGTCCAAATGCTTTACTGAAAACCTAACAACTGGAAGTGATTTGTGTATATTACCCTTTCCACTCTATTTTCTTAATGGCCACTATGTTGTTTAAAAGTTGTAGACCCTCTACTATAAATATTCTAATAAATATCTTCAGTCCAAACTAAGTTTTAGAATTTAGAACCATTTTTACAAGCAAATAATAGTTTTAATAGCCTTCACATGAGCATCCGTAATATAAACCTATGATAACTTACACTATTTAAACACTGATTTATGATCGAATAACTTCTAGTTTTTGTGTAGGCTAACCATGTGAAGACCGTCCTTATGCGAACAAGCCTCCTTTAATTCTACTCCTCCTGGAACGGCAAAGCACGCAGGGCATTTCAGTATAACTAAGCAAAAAATGTGTAACTGACAAGTTCTGAAATTAACTGGAATTAAAATGTCTTGCATTCTTTATGAAATATCTGTACACCTTGACTCCTGTTAAGCGGGGAAAAAAAAAATATTGGTATCCATTTCCAGATCCATTAGGTCCTATTATTGACAGCAGTTTAAAGAGCTGTTCAACTATTTAAGCTTCCACAATTAATACGCGAGTATATATTTAATTTCATTTTCTATTAAGTGTCCACATTTTTTCAACGAACGGGTTATAAGAAAAAGTCTTAGCGCCATGTTTTCAAGGTTTCCTGCGACCCAACAACATGATTGTATGTATGCAGGTATGCATGTTTTTTTCAGATATATGTACAAAATCATTTGACTTGTATACTCTAGACCTTATTATATTTATATATATATATTTATATATATATATATATATATATATATATATATATATATATATATATATATATATATATATATATATATATATATATATATATATATATATATATATATATATATATATATAATATATACATATATATATACATATACATACATATATATACATACATACATACATATATATATATATATATATATATATATATATATAATATATATATATATATTATTTCTAACACATCGCTTTGCCAGTAGGTCCAATATCCTTAGACTGAGGTAGCACATGTGCAAAATCACACAAATCAAATAATCTGATAAAGATGAAACAAAAGTAACTGGATTCATGGTAAAAGCAAGTTAGGAAAAACAAACCAGTAACACAAAAGAGGGGAACGAAATATTGGCAATGCTTCAAAGCAACTGAACCCACATATGTTCGTGTATGCATTAGTCAGTTGACCGCTTCCCCCTCCAAAGCCATGTCTACGACAGTGGGGTTCAGTGCCACCAGAGTTGCTATCTGTCTGTGTGTGTGTGTGTGTGTGTGTGTGTGTGTGTGTGTGACCTAGTTTCCAACTTCATTCATTTGCTCAGCAAACTGAAATGTCTCATATCGCCACCTGCGCGGAGACTTACTTCCATGGGAACTATAAAAGTGGAGCCTCGCCATCCAGTGATAATGACGAACCTCGACAGAATTACCCCTTACGCTTGTCTGGTTTAATCTCATTCCTAACACCCGGAAGTACGGTAATTACATTTCGTCGTTCCGACTATTAAACAAAGAAATATTTTTCCAAGAATGGCAATTAGTTATTTGAGATTTTCGAAAAGAAAAAGGCTAAGA
This sequence comes from Macrobrachium rosenbergii, assembly GCA_039081455.1. Taxonomy (NCBI): domain Eukaryota; kingdom Metazoa; phylum Arthropoda; class Malacostraca; order Decapoda; family Palaemonidae; genus Macrobrachium; species Macrobrachium rosenbergii. The sequence continues at coordinate 33,306,481 of JANJGK010000014.1, forward strand.
TTTTTTTAAATGGTAACAGTGTTCTTCATTTTGCAAATCAATTTCTGACAACAGTGCCTTTAAACCGAAACATGAGAAAACAATGAAGACAAAAACTCTCTTTTATGAAGGTAGGTCAACAACACCACGTGGACTAAAATTACCATCTTAACTAAGTAAACAAATAAAACTGTATTGACTAAAAATACCCGGTTTCGTCAAATAGAAAATCTTATGCTAACTCCAGAGTTTATGATAATCATCGCCATCCTTTTGCGTTTTATTTTTGGGGTGGCATTATTTTTGTTTACCTTGTATGCACGAACATTCCTATATTCAGCGCATTAACATATACGTTTGAAAGTAAAATTATCCCAATAATATTTTTTGAAAGACGCTCAGCGCAAATGAAATATAAAAAAGAGCAAGACAAAAAATACGTAAAATTCTACACTACAAAGCGAAAATGCGAAAAACACAGAAGCAGTTATCCACCAGCCGTTTGCAGAAGTAGAGTCCATAAGAACAACTTCATTGCCTTAATAAAAGAATTTTTGCAATATTAACGTCAATGGTCAGAGTCTGCGAAAGTTCAAATATGTTTCGGGTACATTGCGGAGAAAATTTTCGATACTCGTGTCTTGTTTCTGCAATACTTAAGGTATGAAACAACACTAATCCTTATGAATTTGTCGAAGGGTAACACGAACATCTATAATACATAAGGGCACATACACACACACATGTGCGTGTGTGTGTGTGTGTGTGTGTGTGTGTGTGTGTGTGTGTTTGCGCGCGCGCGCGCAGGTGGGTAAGAGAAAGGTGATTTATTTCCCCACAGCCTCTATATCTTATAGATGGAGTGAGGCTACAAGTCACAGAAAGGACAGATCTTGTAAATAATTCCAAGGAGTGCAGAGTTCCTGATATTTCTGAATTGTTGTTGACCGGTGATAGCAAGAGAAACTATAAAGGCATGTGAAAGTTTTAAAGTGTTTGCAAAACAAGCTGAGAGTGAATGTGAGCAAGAGTAAAGTTATCAAGGTAAATGGAAATTAGTTAGACGGAACAATGAAATCATATACAGCATGTATATATATATATATATATATATATATATATATATATATATATATATATATATATATATATATATATATATATATATATATATATATATATATATATATATATATATGTATATATATATACATGATGTATATATATGTATATATACTGTATGTACAGTATATGTATAGTAGTTGTAAAATAGAATTTTTATTCTTTTACACTTTTGAGAGTATATGTAACAGATGATGGTGGGATGAGAGAAAGTTAAGTATACCTTAGTTTTACCAGACCACTGAGCTGATTAACAGCTCTCCTAGGGCTGGCCCGAAGGATTAGACTTATTTTACGAGGCTAAGAACCAACTGGTTACTTAGCAACGGGACCAACAGCTTATTGTGGAATCCGAACCACATTATAGCGAGAAATGAATTTCTATCACCAGAAATAAATTCCTCTAACTCTTCATCAGCCGGCCGGAGACTCGAACTCGGGCCTACCGAGTGATAGGCCACAGCTCTACCGACTCGTCCAACGAAGAGCTAGTGGGTGGCGAGTTACTTAAAAAAAGGGAAGAGGAAGGTAACAGCGTGCAAGCAAGGGATTTGAAGAAGCATGTCGAACCCGAATGTGAAAGAAGGATAAAAGTTGAAGCTACTGATATGAACTTACATGTCGTATACGCGAGTAAGAATAATTCTAAAGGTCAGAGAAGTAGATATATGGAAAAAACAAATAAATGTTGGTTGAATGACCGTTCAGAATGTTCTGAGTTAGCCTGGTGATGCTCAGAACGTTACAGATTGTTGGTTCGAAAATAGCGTATAATTCAGAAGCGTTGGAAGAAAGGAAGAATGGGAGGCCTTAGAATGCTTGACAGGCGGAGTGAAAGAGGCGCTGCAACAGAGGGACTCTAATAACCAGGGAGATTAATTAATTAATTGTGGGTTATCTGGCGTCGCAACTACCAGGGTCACTGACGCCGAATACTAAATGTGATCTTTTCACTTTTATAGTATATTATAAAAATTAAAAATAAAATTCTGCTAAACAGAACTACATATAAATTTGATTAAAAAGAAAAAACAAAAAAGAACACTAAAATAAATAAATAAATATATAAAATTCTGCTAAAAAGAACTATTGATAAATCTGATCCGATAAAAACAGTATAAATTAAGAAAAAAATATATATATACTAAGACAGCACATCTGTGGGAGAGCCCGCCTGCGAGGTAGATGAGGTAGATGTTCATGGTGAGAGAGTAGAGGAGTTCGACAGACTACTGATGACCTTTCTGTCTGTGAAACGACGATACCGAAATTTGTGAAGTTTTCTGTTGTCTGATGATGAATTTTTGGATAATTAATTTCTTGTTACTGTCTGAAGCCACCATATATCAGAGAAAACGGCTACTTGTTGAGAAAACGATATTTAAATAAAACAGGGTGTTTGTGTATACATGGTATATGCACCCATTCGTTTTAACTCGAGAAAGGTAAAATTCTTGCTTGAAGGTTAGCTGCATTGGAACATCTAATTAACACAATTATGTTTTTGAATTCATTAAAACAGATTTTTACGACCTTTTTTTGCAACAGCTTTCCTCACATCAATAACGGTGTGTAATGCTTATTGGAAAAATTTTTTTCCTCCCTTTTATTGAAAGTTTGCTTAGAAACAAACACGATTATCTTTAGGCTTCAGTGAAATATTTAAATAGCTTTCAAGCCCGTAAAAACGTGGAACATGGTCACAAGCGAAAATTTTGCCTGTGTTACTTCAATGTTAAGTCCTTTCTAAACAATTGCTTAACTTCAAAAGGCTCTCTCTCTCTCTCTCTCTCTCTCTCTCTCTCTCTCTCTCTCTCTCTCTCTCTCTCTCTCTCTCTCTCTCTCTTCCTTGTAAAATTCTCCAGGTTTATTGTGTCATTTTGTACTTAGATCAATTATTGATTGTAGTTTTCTGAAAAGAAAACTACTGTATTCGGTCCGCACTTTTTTCTGTCTGCACTTATTTCTGTACGTACTTTTTCTGTCCGCCCTCAGATCTTAAAAACTACCGAGGCTAGAGGGCTACAAATTGGTAGGTTGATCATCCACCCTCCAGTCATCAAACATACCAAATTGTAGCCTCTAGCCTCATTAATTTTTGTTTTATTTAAGGTTAAAATAGCCATAATCGTGCTTCTGGCAACGATATAGGATACGCCACCAACGGGCCGTGATTCAAGTTTTATGGGCAGCAGCTCATACAGCATTATATCGAGATCACCGAAAGATAGGTGTATTTTTGGTGGCCTTGATTATACAGTGCACAGAAACTCGATTGCGCCGAAGAAACTTCGGCGCATTTTTTACTTGTTATACAGTACTTATGCCTCAAACAGTAGCAGCAACAACAACGAAAGCAATCAGCTATTTATAGACTTACGAACACTTTTCTTCTTTACGAGAACCTGTTACTTAACAGGATCCTACAGAGACCTTAAAATGTTTAGACAAGAGAAAAAAAAATCCGTCACAGTTCCTGTACTTAAATCTCATTACCTACGAGTAAATGCGATACAAAACACTATCGCAAGGAGGGACATACGAATTCCGGTAAGATGAAACAGGACGTAAATGTTGTTAAAGTTTATAAGTAGTGATCAACAATTATTGTAATAAGCTCATGAAAAACACTCACTTGTCACGGCTGGAAAATATTAAAATATTCCAATTTCCTACAATCACCTCATTTTTTATTTTAACTGTACGACATAAATTTTTGTCTTTCTTTTATAACACACACACATTCTATATATATATATATATATATGTATATATATATATATATATATATATATATATATATATATATATTTATATATATATATATATCTATATACAATGTTTGCGTGCGTGTATATGTGTATACATAATATATATATATATATATATATATATATATATATATATATATATATATATATATATATATATATATATATATATATATATATATTTTATATATTTTATATATTTTATATATTATATATATATATATATATATATATATATATATATATATATATATATATATATATATATATATATATATATATATATTTAGAGCTATAACGGGTTATGTAAAATCCTGTTTAGTCCAGGCTAAGCATAAGGCTTGGTTTTTACTAGAAGGAAGGCATAGATCTTCCTCCTGACACTTATCCAACTGATATGATCAATTAAAAGGAAAAAAGACAAAAACAAAACAAAAAACAAAAAGGGAAAAATTTCCATGGGTTTCCAGGAACGAAAATAAAGACACAGAACGGAGCAACCCGAGAACATTATATTCACACTGAGTACACTTGGGGCCCGGAGGCATTTTCCCGAGATGTAATCGAGTAATGAGACCTTTCCCAGAAAAAAGCAGGACACCATACCTTAAAAACTAAACACAGAATTTTCTTGAAAATAATCTCATTATATTTCCCACACCCAAATTACTATGAAGCTACTGATCTAACCCTAACCTAACCCAAAATACCTAACCTAACCTATGGGGCATGGCAAAAAAAAAAAAAAAAAAAAGGAAGAAAAGACGGGACTGGTGCAACACTGTACTAGCATACATCTCAGGAATTTGCAGCCCGGAGCCCGCCTCTTTCACCACACCCCTACATAAGCAGATTTAGCCGTATGAACTACGAAATCCATTCAAAACAAACGTCAGGTAATCAAGATGCATTTCATGTTATTATTGCTAGAAGAAAGTTCCAACTTTGTGAATTCGAAAATTTGCTCTGAAGAGGAGGCAGACAAATGAGTTGACCCAGGTCTGGAGGCACTAAACGCGGAGAACTAATGAGATATACGGTCTGTTAATTAAAAAATTAATGCAGGATTAAGTGAAAACGACGTTGGAGGAATGAATGACTCCTTGGCATTTGCACGAAAAAAGTTATAGTGTGGAGGAACATGATAAGCAATAAATAAAAAAAGGAAAATAAAGAGAATAGAATCTCAAAAACCTCTGAAATAGAGAGGTTTTGCCATCATCTATAATTTACAAGAAGTGACCAAACAACAACCCAGATACGAGTGTATTGAATGGCGGCAAAGCTGCACCCTGGATGTTTGGGTAGCATACTTATACCAGGCTGTGAAATTCTTGAATCAGCCATCAAATATTTGACTAATATATATATATATATATATATATATATATATATATATATATATATATATATATATATATATATAAGTATATATATTATATATTTATATATGTATATATACATAACATATATATATATATATATATATATATATATATATATATATATATATATATATATGTATGTATATATATATTACTCATTTTAATAGCCACCGTGGTCTATACGCTTCTCGGCTTCCTTGCGAGGATAAAAAGATGCTTTCCACCTTCTGGCAGGATTCGAACCAACACTCGTGGGGTCCCAGCAAACACACTAACAAAGACTATATCTACGGCAAAATTATTTTCCTAAATGTTGAATAAAGGATGTGAGTCAAGTGCAGATCATCAACCACTCAAATTTCCTGTACAAAACGTTCCTCAGCAGTGCATCGCAGCTCCCTTAACACATTTCAGTTTTTACCTCTTCCTTGGAAGCACTGTAGGCCTCTTAGTGTGGAGGCCCTTCAATCCAATATC
>JANJGK010000014.1:33324098-33326598 GCA_039081455.1 Macrobrachium rosenbergii
CTTTGCAAGATGTAATGAAACCTATGTATCATTCCAGTTAAGGAACTGAGGTAACGAACGTTCTTATGTAAGGCTTTCTTACAGAAACTAAATGAATCAACTGATCTTTTTAGGCGTTAACTACTCTTGGAATGTGTATCTTCTATATTATTGAGACTGAAGAGAAAACTAAAAACTGTTCAACACTAGATAGTTAATGGAGTTATAAAATTAATATTCAGTATCGATTACACCTCCAACTTTTCTTGAAATATTCATATTGGAATCGCGTAGCCCTCACTGGTTTTTCTTACCAAACTATAGTAACTACTTTAGATAAAGAGGAAGGTACAGAGTTGAAAATACGCTCTTTATGCTAGCAAATCTCCCTAATTTTTAAAGCAATTTTAAATAAACCGCTATCATTGGAATCTTGTTGCATGTAATTCAATAAATATATAAGGCCTACCTAGGAAATAAATAAAAGGTGAAAATAATCTAGAAAAGATGTAGAGTTGACCATCGATCGCAGCTGTCAACATTTCATTCAGTTCTTTGAAATAACTTTTGATAAATCTATAGTTAAATTGCTTTAACTTTTAACACTCCCATCAAAAGAAAATTGAATTTTGCACATCAAAACTACCCCTATGAAAGCAAAAATAACTTCAAAGCTCTGTTGATTATTTTTCCTGGGGGTAAATTGCTTGCATTCGTATTGGCGATGGAGAGGTTGGTGTCAATATGTAAGATTAATATATTACTGCCTCTGTTTGATTGCTAACAGGCCGCTCAAATATCAACTTGACATGAAACTCAACTCTGCCTCTAATTTAGATTCCATTATCGTGACCCAGTGAAAAACATTCTCATCAAAGAAGTGTCAGTTTTCTTTCAACTCTATCGCAGCGCCAAAAATCGCTTTCTGTGAATGAAGAGCCAATATTTAATTTTCTGGAGTTTTCTCTGATACTTTTATCATTATACTGTAGGTTTATTTTAATCTCTCTCTCTCTCTCTCTCTCTCTCTCTCTCTCTCTCTCTCTCTCTCTCTCTCTAATATTATGTGTGTGTGTGCGCGCGCGCGTGCGTGTGTGTGTGTGTGTGTGTGTGTGTGTGTGTGTGTGTGTGTATTGACCAGGGAACATGGCCTAAGTCTGTGATTGGATTTAAGGGTTATGAAACGTTTAGACTAACACGCTCATCAAAGGTTATAATTTTAGATGATTCAGCAATTACTCTCGCGAAAAATTTTTTATTGATGGTAGCTTTTACAGTTTTGAGTGAAAACTTTTTATTTATACATAGCATGCTTAACTTAGTGATTCTTTTGTTGTTGTTGTTGTTGTTGTTGTTGTTGTTGTTGTTGTTCTTCTTCTTCTTCTTCCTATTATTATTATTATTTTTATGAATCCTCCTATATTGCATATGGTGACGATTCTTTTTTTTTTTTTATTACATTAGCTTTTATTTTCAAAGCAGTGATGTGCTTCCACTACTTAGCCCAAAATAGATGGCATAAAGACAGTTTCACCACTGTTTATTAAGCGGAGCAAATAATTTCTGGTACTGGCACCTGGACAGAAAAAGGATGTGTGCAAGTTAAGTAGCATGCACTAACTTAGGAATGGTATCGAAAATGCAATATTGAAAAAAGTATATATTCATCGTTTCGTCCACTGACTGGATGGATAGGAACAGATTTCATTTGAAGCCATATACAATAATGATTTAGAAATATCACGTAATAATGGAAGAGTCGTGTGTGTTTATTATTCTTTATTTCTGAGAAGACGCGAGATTTCAGTGGACACAAAAATTTCACTACAATTCTATGGCGGAAATAAACTGGATTTCCTCTAGCCATTGCTAGCATGTGAAGCAGAATGGGACTAAAAATTTGTAAACACACCGAAAAAGCAAATTTTCATACTTTTATAATTAAAGTAATGAAGGTAAGCTGCCGATTTCACCAGCGTGAATGTGTGGAAATGAAGTTTTTATATACTACGAGGAGAGAGAAGCCGTTTTCCCGATCAGTCAGCCCGCAGCTAACAAAACCAATGATTAGCTCTTAATATTGATTAATAATTGCCTTTAAGATTCCAAAGTAGAACGTATATGTTTACAGTACCATTAAAAATAAAGATAAGTAATATTTACTTTTAGGAGCATGTATCCACAGCAAATTTCCGTTCTTTACTCGTAATACTTATGTATTAACTTTTATAATCGAACGAGATAAGCTGCTGCGGATAATCCTCAAAGTAAGATTTACGAGGAAAGCCATTTTTCTGTCATTGTGTTTCATTTCACATATTCATTATAATTCATTTGAGTGGTTAATGCTCTTTATTTCCATTTCTCACAATCCCTTAAAACACAAAGTCTGTCTGAGTATGTTATTACATGCGTCTTATTTCCAAATGATCACAGTTGAATGTCGTGTCATAGACTCTGATGGGAGTTGCACAGCTTTCTTCCGCTACTTATTCCTTCTTCGTTAAGGAGAAATCATTTG
>JANJGK010000014.1:33331598-33369098 GCA_039081455.1 Macrobrachium rosenbergii
TCAAATCGGGATTTGTGTTTATTGCACCATTAGTACACCTACAGCTACTTGTATTTTCCACATTAATACCATTTGTCTGGGAAATTTCCAGTCAACTTTAATATTACCTTCTGCCTCTGCTATTGTTTGCCTGGCTCCACAACTTATGAGTATGTGTTTCCGTTTTTAACTACCTTACTTCTTTCCAGTGGTCTAATTTTTTTCATCCAAAGACTGAAATTTTCCAACTCTTAGGCTTCCATTTGTGCCGCTCAAGAGTGTCTCCATTCTGCCTACATTGCAGTTAAGAGATGATTAGTCTGAGTAGTCCTTCACATTTCCTGTTATCAGTAAATGGCACTATTTATATAACACCAACGCATGATTCTAACTTCCACGGCCATGAATCCTCACCCAAAGGTATCGTTCGTGTTACCTATCACTTTGCCTCTCCCTGTCTAGTCCCATCCTCACATCAAGTATGGTAATTGAAGAGTCCCAGGTTGGCTGTCGTGCAAACCTTTCCCCTTGAATATCCCTGAGCTCGTGGCACCAAATTCCACTAAGATCTGCACATCGGTTGTGAGATATATAATGCCCCCCTTTTCCTTTTAATATATTATCTTTATCTAATCTGTGTGTGACTGCTTCTGGTTCTCAGCCACAAGGGCAAGTGAGCAGGGTTGTAATTCATTTTCTCTTATTCTGCTTCTACTCTTGTTTTCGTAATGCGCTAGGAATCGGTGTGAATTTTTATGTCAAAGAAAGAAAAATTCTCATGCTTACATATAGATGGTAGAACTTGACTCCCATTTTCAGCCTTTTTGCTTATTTCTTCTTTGGCTTTAAAGCAGTTGACAGTCTTGCATAAAGTTCTGTTTGGCAAACTTAATGAATATGGATTCAAACTTTGTCCGATGATTCGACCCTTAAATTTTGTCGTTCATTTACTTCCAAAGTCCTTTGTTGTAAGTACGCAGTTTCGTATTACTCTTGCATCATCTTTGGACTCTCATCTTTTGAGCAACTCTGGATTGGTATACCAATATCTTATCACTTTAAATGCCTTCTGGATAATGTAATTACCCACATCTGTGCCTTTTATCCCAGTTCTTTTGGTGAATATTTAGTTGCACCTTGTCGCTTACGTCATTATTCCAGGTTTCTTCCAACTTACCTTTGCAAGATCACGTCTACAAAGTTGCTTAACATTATTTGTAGAAAATTGGGTGTGCGGTTTAAATGTTATGAGTTATTTCCTTCCCCCCACTTATTCAAGTTGCATGGTGGTCGTGACCGTCTGTGTTTGAAATATTACTGGGGTGCTTCACTTTTCGTTTCCCTTCTCGGTAGGACTGAGTTAAGGCACAACACATTTGGTCAGTGACCCTATCCTTATCTCTTCTCTCATTCTTCATTCTTCTAGCTCAGTAACCCATGGCATTCATAATTCCTTCTTTCATTCTTCTAGAGGAAGTATACCCACTTTGTTTTGCATAATGAAAGATTATTTCATTCACTGATATATTTGGTGCAACCTGTCTTGGGTATATATTGCCAGTGTGTAGGGAAGGCAAGTGTAAGTTTCAGAACATATCTCCACGTTGGGATTACTGTTCAACTGTGAAAAATATGGAATCTTTTAGATATTTTTACTTCTCACGTTTACTTCACACATAGCCTTTTCATTGATTCATGACCTCCGACACTTAATTCAGGCAGTCTTATTACATGCTTTTATTTAACTTGACTTATGCGTCTGTTCGGGTCAAAATTTGTAACTCAGTTTTCAACCTGTTACCTTCGTTCGATGGACTTGAAAATTTGCATGGTTACTCAATCCCGGTGATAATACAACCTTACATGATCAGCAGGTCAGCAGTGACCTCTAATAACCCTGCAGTGACCTCTCCCAGTATTTTAGGATTTATATTGAAAATCTTACGATTTTTCTTACCTTCTTTGATTCGGTAGACTAAGTTAATAACTCGACGGATTTTTCAAACCTTCTTTGGCTCGTAAATCGTAAATCGGTTGCAATTTCTGTCAAAACTAAAAAGTATGAAATAAAAGAAATATATATATATATATATAAAAACATTTTCATACTCGCTTTTATTAAAATGCAGTAAAAAGTAAAAAAAAACAATTGTTTGAGTCACACCAGGGTTTTCTTACAATTGATCATGTCTACAAAAATAAAAACATGGGCGCCAAACATGGAAGGAAATGCTATAATAAAGAAATATATATTTTTTATTTATTTTAGCATTTCCTTCCATGTTTGGCGCCCACGCTTTTATTTTTGTAGACATGATTAATTGTAAGAAAATCCTGGTGTGTCTCAGACAATTGTTTTTTAGTTTTTAGTGCATTTTAATAAAATGTGTTTTGATTTTTTTCAATAAAAAAAAAATAAAAGTCGCAGTTTGTAGATCAACGTGGTAAAGTAGCTGGGTCTTGAGTTAATTACAATACAACAAAGAAATCAAGAATCCTATCTTTGAGTTGTCACTTTTCGTTTTTGCATTTTGTGTGTGTACGAGAGAGAGAGAGAGAGAGAGAGAGAGAGAGAGAGAGAGAGAGAGAGAGAGAGAGAGAGAGAGAGAGAGAATGTAATTGTTATAAGACATTAACTGTTGTGTTAAGGTTTAAACTAGGTTTGAGTGGTGGTGTTGCCAATCCTTAGAAATACACCATACTCGTATGTTGACTATTTTCTTTTATATTTGTGTGTACATCTATTATTATTTTTAGTAACCTAAAACTTTTACTTGTGGAGCTCATTATTCGTCTGCACGGGAGTGCATTAAATATTTCATATATGTATATTGTATATGATATCAAAGTACATTCAAATGAATTCATATGGCTCAGTCATAATGAATAACCGTCACAACGTTGATGATGCTAAACCCATTACATTTCGAAATAGACATTTAAAATGGTTTTGTTTGAAATAATCACTTAGCGATTTCATATCAGATAATTAACAACATCCATTGGGCCTATGGAAAACCTACTGGGATGAAATATGAGGGACTGATATTCGTGAATAGCGCAACCTATTTTGACCCCATTTAAAAGGATATATGCTTCAATGAAGTAAGACTAAAGACAAAGGAAGCTTTCTCAGCACCGAGTCTTTGGGCTGTTAAACAAGAGTGTTTACCGAGAGGGGAAAATGGGAGTGCGTGTTTTCCTTCCTAATGTTTACCCCTACCTAAAAAAGGGAGGGGGCGGGCGAAGAAAGGAAGCCAGAGAGGAAATAAAGAGAGAGATTTTGTCAATATCCGTCGCTGGTGGAGGGACAGATTATAGGATATTGGTCTGGCCAGGATATTGAATCGAGGAGACAATTTGGTGTCAAAAAGTTGACGCTTCTATTTCCTGATCTTTTTCTGAAGGCCTTGAACCGGATGCCTGAAGATCTCATTGGAATATCATTTAACTCTCTCTCTCTCTCTCTCTCTCTCTCTCTCTCTCTCTCTCTCTCTCTCTCTCTCTCTGTCCAATCCCTTTGAAATCCTCACATTTGCCGTTTTTATTAGCGTTTATCCCCTGGCAGTAACAAACCCCTTACCATCAGCTGAAGATTACTTAGTTTTGGAGCCAACTTTTATGACCAAACTTTCAAAACTTTTAACCAGGACCACACTCTTATGAAATCTTTTCCTCTTCAACCTAGGGCATCTACTCAAAGATGGAACCTTATATATATATATATATATATATATATATATATATATATATATATATATATATATATATATATATATATATATATATATATCCAAATGTCCAGTGAATATAAGTTTTGTGTAAATACATAAGATGCCTCAAAGACAATGTTCATTGCTCTTTTGGGTCTAATATTGTATTTAATTTATTTTTCCATACCGTAATCTCCGTTCAGTATGACATCTTCCTTTTATATAAATGCCACCACTTTGCGATAATAGGCAGATATGATTAATATCCGCGGTCTGTTCTTTTTCAAACAAAAGTATTATTATTATTATTATTATTATTATTATTATTATTATTATTATTATTTCATTTTACTTGCTTATTTTCGGGAGTATTGTAATTTTCCTTCCTCTTCTTTTTCTTTTTCTTCTTATTACTACTTAAAGTTTTAATTGTTTTTAATGTTCCTTTAAATGATGATAATTACAACCTAAAGTTCCGTTACATTTTCCTTGTAATAGGTTATTTGTGATATTAATTTGAGGATATAAAATGTGTTTACAAACTAACGGAAAATGTAAACGTTGTGTTTATCATGAACTTTGTGTATGTGCGCGCGCACCGTTACATTTATATAAAGTTATTTTTGTGACAGATACATAAAAAGAACATTGTTTTGGGTCATTTTTCTGTTATTTAAAAGGCCAATTCTACAATAACTTATATTATGCGCACTGCTCCAGTTATAAGAGTAACTTTATTTACATACATATAAAATGTATATATGTGTGTGTGTGTGTATGTTCGAGCATAACTCTGATACGCATTGAGCAATTTCAACCAAACTTTGTATACTTATGACTTGCTATCTAGAAAAGAATACTGTAGGGGTAAAGAGATCACTAGCACCAAAGGGGTTGGGGGTGAGGGTGGGGTGGAAAGGGCTTCCCTGAAACAGGGCTGGTTCTGCCTGTAGACTTAGTAACTAAATAAACTCTATGGGTTTACCATACCTCATTTCGGTATACATATGACTTATTATCTGGAAAAGAATGCTATGGGGGTAAGACATCACTGGCACCAAAGGGGGTGAGGGTGGGAAGGGGGTGACATGTAAAAATAACTGAAAACGACAGATATTAGTGTCTAATCCATAGTTTTCGAGGTCACTGAGATGAATAGTGACATTCCCAATGCCCTTTCAGTCCAAGTTCAGCCCTGATAGGAATGGGGGTGTGAGTAGGGGTGAAATATAAAATGTCAAAAAAGGTGGGCAATGTAATTGAATCAACTATCTTAACAAGAGAGAGAGAGAGAGAGAGAGAGAGAGAGAGAGAGAGAGAGAGAGAGAGAGAGAGAGTAGAGGGGGTGTTAGGGATGAGAGAGAGAGAAGAAGTGAGAGAGAGAGTAGATGGGGTGTTAGGGAGGAGAAAGAGAGAAAGAGTGAGGGAGGTTGGGGAGAGAGAGAGAGAGAGAGAGAGAGAGAGAGAGAGAGAGAGAGAGAGAGAGAGAGAGAGAGAGAGAGAGAGTTTATCGGTTGTCATTCAGAGTTTTCCCAGGCAGCGTCGGTTGGTCAGCCAGTTATAAATAATATAACAGTAATCGTACTAAAATGACTGGGAAACCATTGCATCTGTTATGTACACAGTTCGTGGGCAAGTCATTTTCTTCAGTATACTTATTCTCTGTCATGATCGTTTAGAAATCGTAAACTGTCACCGGAGTATTTAAAAAAAAATGAATAAATGAAGAAAATGTTTTTAGTTGTGTTTCAGCTTCGTCGTTTACCAGGAGCCTAAGTCTTCTTTATCAACAAATTCTAATTTTCTCTTCATAGTAACTCTGGGTTTTTTCTTCATTTCTAATGATGTTTTATTTGGGAGATTATTCAACGATTTCACTTATTTTCCTAAACATTTTCTTCCCGGTCTTTCTTAACCAAAACTCGTCTTTGGTAAAGTGCTCCGTTCTGGCTAACCGCTTATGAGCTCGGAGATCATTTATTTTGCTGCTCACTGCAATTTTCTTTTTCATGAGAGAATGTTAGTTATGGTGTCATTATGCACCCAAATAATTTTACTTCATTTTGGGTCTACGATAATGTAAAACAGCAAAATTATATAATTGGAATGATGTGTATAATTGTGGAAAGGAATTTTTTCACTTCGGAAATAGATAATAAAACGTGGTGGACACACATATTTTTTAAATCATGAAAAGTTGTAATTACTTTCATATATATATATATATATATATATATATATATATATATATATATATATATATATATATATATATATATATATATATATATATATATATATATATATATATATATATATATATATATATATGTGTGTGTGTGTGTGTGTGTGTGTGTGTGTGTGTGCGCATGTGCGTGTATCAGTTATTAAATATAAACACTGTAAGAGAAATAAAAAAGGCATTTTTTATGATTTTCTGTTATAGACTAGTTAATGACATTTCTCATCAACCAGCCCCTACTCTCGTGGGATATGGAAGTAAACCATCCCTCAGAATTCGAGATGCCATTCCAGTGCTATCAAAGGTCAGAATATTTTTGGATAATGTTTTTCTGTTTTTTACCCATGACGTCGTGTGACGTCATTACAGTATCAAGGGGTATCATTTGCTTGCCATCATTTGACGTCAGTGGAATCTCAAAGGGGTAATAAAAATGTAAATATGTTGATTTTTCTTACACATGTGAATGTATTGATAAATACTGCATTGCTTTAATGTAAAAGCCGGATTTGTGGCACATTCATATTTCCCTACTTAGACATTCTTTGTATATATTTTTAAAGAATTCACATAAACTGTCAGTATTAAAATGTGCATCTTGAACTTGAGTGCACAAGGTTAAAAAATTTGTGTGTCCTTTTTTTTAGCAACTATACAGAATGAGCCAATTTGTAGTTTTTTATAGCTTAAAAAACAATAAAGTAAACGTTGATTTTTCAAGAAGTTTGTATAAAAATATAGTAAATCACAAAAAAAACCACCCCACAAAGTCAGCAAGTACATTGTTCTCCCCATAAGTCCAAAGCGGAAAATTGGAGTTATTGAGTGAAGGAATATGAAAAATGGCTAAATACTGGGAAGCATCCTAATCTAACCTAGCTTATGGAACCAGGTACTAACTGGCCGGAACACAGATACAGGGCACCGTCAATTATAGTGTGAAATATAGGGATGCATCCTAATTATTTTTCTTTAACACAACCTGTCGTTCAGCACTTGATTCTAGCTGACGCGAGGGCATTATCTCCTTGACCTGACCATGGCGCTTTAATTTGTAAGCAGTAGTTGCTACCTTGGTTGTTATTAGCCTATAGTTTCTTATTGTGGTCCCCAATTATTGTTAGGTTTCGTCGATGGTGCTCATTGGTTAATCAGCGTTTTTTGAAAGATCTAAATGACAATTTCGTCAAAACCATGATAAACAATATCAGAAAAACTTATTACACATTTAGTCGCTGTCATCTTAGGAAATCGTCGTTTTCAGATATACACATCCAAGTAGGACATTCTATCCATATCAGAGTGACCAAAATCACATTCCTGTCTATCAATCAACCTATTTTGCATGTAAAATTACTGACCTCCTAAAAAGGCTAACCCGAACTTGGTAACCAGTAGGCTGTGGTCTTCTTCAGACCTTAATTATGGTATTGACCTAATAACACCAGTTAGTCTAATTTATCATTGGGTTGTATGAAGCACAAAAATCGCTATAGTACACGAAATAGAAAATACAAACTTGCGAGGAATCTCGCGAGACCGGGGTATGTTTGTGTGTTATCAAGTGTTCATTAAGGTCCAACACTACTGTAGCCGTAACGATTCTATTTCAGCAGGTCACACCGCAAGGTAACGCATGGTAATATTTCCTTATTATTGTTTCCACGTTTTGATTAATAATAATAAAAATGGAAGTCAATGCACAATCATTTGCGCACTAAAAATAAATTTTTACCTCTCATCGGAATCTATCAGCTGACTCACTAAGTTGGATGCGAGAAACTTTAATGTCAAATTTATCATCGATCCCGTATAAAAGAGGCTAACAATTTATAATTCTCCTTATTTTACGGTGATTTGTCATCCATTTACCTTAGTAAATGTATACAGCCTCTTAGCATGCATCATTTATGAGGTATAAGTTGTGTTAGCCATTGACAACTATGCTTACCTTTGGTATCTCTCTATTGACTTTGTACATAACATCGTCTCATCACCTAATGCTGGCAGACTATATTTTTCCTAATGTTGCAATTAGAAAGTCAGAGCAGAATTTAAAATGCATGAAAATTGTACGGAAATGTCAGAAACCGTGGTATTATTATCATACGTCCTTTCTTAAGCCACGTGATATGAAATAAAAATTTATCCCAAATTCATGACAGTGAGCCTGACCTCACTTCCAAAAGATTTCTCAACTCTCTCTCTCTCTCTCTCTCTCTCTCTCTCTCTCTCTCTCTCTCTCTCTCTCTCTCTCTCTCATGTGCACTTTGAATATATCCCCTAGCATAAAATGTAGGAAGTATTAGGTGAAAAACATGTGGAGAATGTAGAGAAAACCTTTGAGTTGTTTGTGCGCCTTTGCTGGAATAACATATCTATATTACATTTTCGCTTCGGTGGAAGATTTCAAGTATTCCCTTTACAGTGGCAATATTAGCTAATATTAGATACACCGTGTGTGCAACTTATTGACAATAAAAAAATATATATTAGAATATCCGCGAATATGATAGAGCATTATGTGCCCCGGTTCCCCCCAACACCATCTGTCATTCCGCCCGGTATTGAGCACTTAGGCTGACGTCATTGGAAATCGTCTCCCCATTTCCACAAACATCCCATCCTATAGCAAGATATTCCGGGAAACGAACCAGTTCGGACATCTTACGATATCCGAATCAAAGAAGAAGGAAAGTGGGTCTCACATTTTGGCATCAATATAGGATTCCTCAGAGCCCCATATTTAAAACATATGTCTCGTGTTTTTGCATGTTCAGCATATTGGTCCGCCCGGCTGCGTCAGCGGAGGTCAAGTTACTGCTCTTCTGGCCTCGCTCTTTAAGAGGACAAATATGGCCTGTGCTGGGGAGTTCTCACGCGTCTTCCAGGATGAAGTACTTTCGCTTTAGGGGTCGTTTTGGGTTCGCTAAAGGGGCCCGTGAGAGAGAGGGAAGAATGTATTGTTGAAAACACTGTATACACACATTTTTTTTCAGTAATCAGTGTAGAAACCAGTGTAAAGTCGCCCTGGCGCAAAATATTTCAACATATGTGCCGGCATATTTTGATGTCTAATTTACCTGATGCTGTCATGAGGGGTAAATAGTTAAATGTCCTCTGTCCCTTTCATTTGAGGTTTGTGTTGTCAGAGTTATTGTTGGCCATATGGCATCTACCTCTTCTTTATTATCTTTTATTTGCTACACTTGTCAGGAACGCAAATCATGAACTGGACGTGATTTTATCTGGTTCAGAGATGTGTTATGGCCTTGGAATCCGTTGTTCAATGACGTTATGGATTGATTTCACCCTTGCCATTGTCTAGAATTTCTAAAACTTTTAACTTGGTGTGAAATAAGTAAAACATGGTTTTGCTATATTATGAAGTAGTGATTGATGATTTGGTGCGTTCTTATAGTATACCCTGGGATTATTTATAGAAGTGAAGAAAATCAAACTGACTTAGTCTGTGAGAACTTAACTTATGTTACTAGAAAATATCACGTTTAGATCGCTACACTCAGGGTTAAAGGTCAAAACATGTGTCCTGGAATATATTTTAGGTTGAATTCTTCGTATATGTATTAATTAAATTTTCTCCTTATCGCGTTTGTAGTTTATTGCAGTTACCAAAACAATAATTATTAAATCAAATATGATAGCAATTCCATAAAACTTATATAAGTGGAGGACTGTAGGTCAGTGAATAAAGTGTATAATTCAGAAATATAAGTTTGTACGGAGAGAGGTGAATGAGGCAATGTGTACAGGAGTTTCGACACAGTACTACTGTATCCTTACGAATCAACTAATGGTATGAACGTTTTGTGCACGAAAGGTTCATCCAAAATATTCCTGTTCCATTTTTAACGTGATACTACCTTTCACTGGAAACAGTCAACCCCTCCCTCCTCCTCCCCACCGTCCTCCCGTTGAAGAAGATGGCTTAATGTGTGAAAAAATACACAAACAGACATACACAGACATGCACATATATATGCGTAAATGCGTATTATTATATATATATATATATATATATATATATATATATATATATATATATATATATATATATATATATATATATATATATATATATATATATATATATATATATATCCAATGCAGCATGAAGGGGCGCGTGCTTGAGAATATTATAAAATTCACGTCTGACGGTGAGTGAAAACCGTGACTTTGAACAAGTACTTTCGTAGTTTATTCTGCATTTTCAAGTTCACACTGGATACAAAAGAAGTTGACAGGGCCTTATATACAAAAACAGAAGGGGGACGGGGTTACAGTTTGTTAATCTGGGCAGCATGTTCTTTAAACAAAAAAGACACGGACAAAGGATCAAGGGATAATCCAGGGTGGAGATTAACATTCCTGGTGGACGTAGCTTCAATAAGCACAGTTTCTAGCAGATTCCTTTTAAAATGGTCGTTGACCTTGTAGATTATCGTTGACTTATCCCAGTTCATCGCATGGCCTGTCTTAAGCCAATGATCCCCAATGCCATTATTTGATAAGCCTCTTGAAATGGCATATTTGTATTGGGGCTTCTTACTTTTAGTCCTTTTGATGTTTGACCAATATAAATCTTATTACATTCTTTGCAAGGAATACTGTATACAATATTGTTTGAATTTGGCGGGCTATTCTTAATTTGCTTATTTCTCAAAATATTATATTTAAATACTAAGTTAATATCAATAATTTTTTTAAATGGGCACTGCAGGAATGAAATTAGGATGAAATGGTAAACGGAGAATATTTTTAAGTTGCTTGTTAACACTGGTTGGATTGTAATGTGTCTTTTTTGCTTTATTTTTACAAAGTTCTGAAAAATATGGAGGGTAACACAATGAATCTACTATTTTATCAATAATTTTAAACTCCTCTTCCAAAAATTCAGAACTACAAATTCTGATAGCTCTAAGACACATACTGGAAAATGTTGACACCTTAATTTGTTTAGCATGGTTATAGTATAAATTAATATATATATATATATATATATATATATATATATATATATATATATATATATACATATAATATAATATATATATATATATATATATATATATATATATATATATATATGTATATAATGCTAATTAGGCTTCAATGAGATGGGTTGGTTTAGATTCTAGATTCTTCAGTTTACCAAGTACAAACTTTTGAAGACATCCAGCCTTCATCTTCAGCAACCGATGCATCGGTACCTGAAGAAGACTATGTCTTCGAAAGCCTGTATTCTGGAAATTAAAATCTGGAATCTAAGGCATCCCGTCTTATTGAAGCCTAATACAAGTAATATGAATACAAATACACAGTGAAGTTGTGTGACTTTTTTATTATATATATGTGTGTGTGTGTGTGTTATGTGTACGTGTGTTTATATGCATATACTGACATGTGTGCACTTATATTTATGTATACCCATGAAACTATATTCTGTCTAAAAAAACTATGCAGTCTCAACAAAAAAATGAAAGAGAGTATAATACAGATATAAATTGGGATCTGTCAGGAAACTGTCTCAAGGCTCATTAGATCGGGAACATTATTTCTTCAACCGTGATAAAGATCATCTGCCTGATGATAAAAAAAAAAAAGTACTGTACTCTCTCTCTCTCTCTCTCTCTCTCTCTCTCTCTCTCTCTCTCTCTCTCTCTCTCTCTCTCTCTCTCTCTCGCTAAGTAACTCATGAATACGTATAACATTAACTTTGTATTGTCATTTCCAGCTTTTATTTGCAGCCGAAATAATTATTTTGTCAATGAATCCTTTTGTTATATATTGTTTTCCCGGTCTGATTATGTTGAGCATTAATTCTGTTGTGGGCATTGTATAATATTGCTCATTTAAAAAAATAGTAATAATGATAGATGAAAATATCAACTCTTACCAGTAATGAGGAGCATACATTTATTTAAAGGGCGTAGAACAGTTTTTAATCCTATGACTTAAATACATATGTACACAAACAATAATCATACATGTCTTCGTAAGAAAGAGTACTTACTGTCTGTCAGAGCAGTCGTTGCTGATTTCTCCGTATTAATTTTTCCTTTCCGTAAGTTACAGTTCCTTCAATCATAGTATTGCATTTTCCCATCGGTAACTTATAAATAGAACATTCCTGTTTTCATTTCACATTTTGCCCTTTGGCAGATTATTATTTTTTATTTTATTATGCCCATGTATTTTTTTTTAAATCAATAACCAAGTAAAGTTCATCATATGTGGAAATATTTTAAACGTGTTTAATGTGTTTATATATGTATGTATGTGTGTATGTATGTATGTATGTATGTATGTATGTATGTATGTATGTATGTACAGTATGTACTCCTCGGATTCATTGTAGTCTGAAGATACAGCGTTCTGTTAAAGTTGCTTGTAACTTTTCAAAGATAAAGCGGTATCTGTAAACGTAAGCTCTTCATAGTATATTTTCATATGTTCTCCAAGTAAAGGTTTGGAACTTAAGATTACATTGGTGTTAGAAGATACTCGATCTGCATTTGAACTTACAACAAAACATAACTCAAGCATGTAGAGAATTAATATGAATGCAGCTTATATCCAATAAAACTGTTTACTTTTTGGAATTTAAGTTGAGCGAGACATTTGGTTCCTGGCTTATATTATTCATGTAACCTGTGTTTTGCTGTAAGTTCAAATGCAGATCGAGTATCTTCTAACTCGAATTTAATCTTAAGTACCCAACCTTTACTTGGGGAACGTTATGAAAACATACAATGAAGAGCTTACGTTTACAGATACCGCTTTATCAGCAGTTTTTCTTTTCCATAAAAGTTCTCCCTGAATAAATAAGAAATTTTTGTAAATTAGTATTTAAAATATACCTACTTATTTTTTATTTATTACAGTCGCAAGAACGCAAAAATTATCTTCCAGCTTTTAACACTTTTTTTTTATTTATAATAGAGCAAATACAAAAGATATTTTTATTTATGTATTTTCGTAAAATTCTGTTCTACTTGTTCGTTATTATGACTCCAAATTTCCCCTGCATTATTATGATTTCAGTTTTGATACAAAAGCAGAACTGTAAGTCAGGGAGCTATCGAATATTGTGGAACCTCCGGCCTCTTCTTAACCTCGTTCCCTCGGGTGTAATCTCTGATTACCGATTTCCTCTTCCTCTTGTGCCTCCGCCTCCCAACCCGAGAGTAATTGAATCCCTATTACCTCGGTTTCTTCAGTAATTGACTTGTCTTCGGCTTTACGTGAATTCTGTTGGTTTTATTTCTTGTTCTCGGTGTGTGTTTACAGTATGGCATATGCTGAAAGTTATGTTTCAAGTTTCTACTCTATTTGTTTTTAGTTTTCTGTAAAAGAAAAATATTGAGATGGCTATTTGTCTGTCCGTCCGCACTTCTTCTGTCCGCCCTCAGATCTTAAAAACTACTGAGGCTAGAGGGCTGCAAATTGGTATTTTGATCATCCTCCATCTAATCATCAAACATACTAAATTTTAGCCCTCTAGCCTCAGTAGTGTTTATTTTATTTAAGGTTAAAGTTAGCCATGATCGTGCGACTGAGACCGTTATAGGTGCCAACAACACAGGCCACCACCGGACCATGGTTGAAAGTTTCATGGGCCGCGTCTGAGAATTTCATTGCCCGTGGCCGAGAGCTTCATACATTATTCGCTGCACAGAAAACTGGGTTGCGCCGAAGAAACTTCGGCTCATTTTTTACTTGCTTATTGTGATTCCAGTTCGTATCACAGGAATAGGAACCTCCACATCACAAGCTTCATGCAGGTACACAGAAGGACCATTAGCGTGTGTTGAATTTTCTGTACACACACACACACACACACACACACACTCACACAGACACACTGCACCATTCACGTCTATATGTAATAACTCTCTTTCTTTCCAAACCCAACACTCTCTATGTCTTCTTTCCCTCCTCCATCCTGACACTTATGCACTTTTCTATTAACTGTAGTTCTCCGTTCTTTCCATGTAGGCACGTACACAGATTATACATACATACACACATATATTATATATATGCATATATACATATATATATATATATATATATATATATATATATATATATATATATATATATATATATATATACATTATATAAGAGGTCAGGGCGTTATATATATATATATATATATATATATATATATATATATATATATATATATATATATATATATATATATATATATATGACAGCCTGATCTCTTATTTGGAAGGCCGGGGTTCCGTCCCGATGTGAGACAGAAATGTATATATATATATATATATATATATATATATATATATATATATATATATATATATATATATATATATACACGTGTGTGTGTGTTCGCGTGCTTAGTGTATTGCATCGCAAGATTGCGAAAACGACCACTAACACTGCCAAGAGACAATATTTGTAAACTGATATTAACTTGATTCTGAAACTAAAGATAAGTTCTTGGTTCCTCTGACTGATCCATTTGCTGGTCGAATACCCCAGTCTTGAGGACGTAAGAAGGCGTTTCCTCTTTTAGTGTTGGGATGGGAAGAACTATAACCAGTATAGCTTACATGCAAAAGAAGTAGATCTTAAAAACACCCCTATAGCCATTGAATCAGTTTGAATCAAATATTCCGCAAAGCATCCTTGGGTGAAGTGCATTCACGTTTGTTCAAACAGAGTACAGTAATGACAAAAAATTACATGAAATCTTCTCTATATTAAGTTGAATGAAATTGTTCTCTCCATTACAGACGGGACCAGGGTATGGCCATAAGAAGGGTCCTAAATTTTAAATAAAACTAAATAGCACAACAGGGCTACACTTTGTCAAATTGGTATGCAATCATATTTGAAATTTCATCTCGCTCAAATTATGCACCCAGGCCCAGGTTGGGGCCACATTAGTGTTCCAGGGGTTTGCAAAGTAACTTGTAGGAAAAATCTTAATGGTATGATTGCAAGTGAAGTAAGGTGCAGGTTCAGGTGAACAATGTGGCCTGTGAACCTTTACTAATAGACTGAGTAATTTGCATTCCAGGATAATATATATATATATATATATATATATATATATATATATATATATATATATATATATATATATATATATATATATATATATATATATTTAGCTAAACAACGTTTGCTGTAGATACGCAAAGTTACTATAAATCATTCAGTCAAAGAATCTCTGATCGTAGGTATTACTGGATTTAATGAGTGTGAACATTTGAAAATATCTAGCGTAAGTTTCGACTGAATTCATCTTCGTTTCTCTCTCTCTCTCAAAAAAATCAGCATCTTATGTAGTTAGAACTCTGTAGTAATCTGTGTATGTATGGTTTATATTTAAGGGAGGTAATGGTTGTAATGGCACACTTCTCTTTAGTGTAGTTATTACTGTAATGTTATTTTCCTATCTGGATGTCAGCAGAGTAGCTGGATGTTCATCTTTGGTATAAAAGTGGCAAAAACGATAATTATCATTTATAATTATGCTCTTTGGAAAAATTATACTTGCCCACATAAAATGATAAAGCTTTGGGTAGAATTTTCTTGCATATGTATTTAAGTGTTTATTCAGTTTGCCTTGCAATTACTTATTTAGAATTTTATTTGTATATGTATTTGAAAATAAGCTTCTTCATGGCTTATGCTAATTTAGTACTGTGAATGGAATATGTTGTTGCTTATCTTGCAGTGAATAATGTGTATTGTGTTGGATGCGCGCGTGATTGCATAGTATTTCAACTAAGCTCATATTCAGTCAGTGCAGAACAGGCCCAGTATGCGAAACTGTGTACATATTTTGCATACTAAGCAGCTTGCTTTCAGGATTTTGTACCTCTCTCTCTTTCTCTCTCTCTCTCTCTCTCTCTCTCTCTCTCTGGGTGTGTGTGTGTGTGTTTGTGTGCATGCGCTTGCTTATAATACTGATATATTAAATTTTTAAAAGTTTCATCGTTTATTATCTGAGATTGTAATTCGGGAGAAAAGAGAGGTACAACTCAGTCTCTTTTGAATTCAAATTAGAGGAAAAACTTTTGTGAAACACTACGAAATCTGCTTCTAGCGCCGCATCAGCGTGGTGATGAAGTTTTACGAAAGGAGAGCTGAGGTAACCAAGGCGCTGGCTGTAAATGATATTCAGATGCAATGTTACACTTTTTAGTAAAGCCATATCACAACACTAGAGACCTAGAATTCGAGACTTCTCTCGCTGAAGAGAATCAGACAATTTGGTTGTACGTTATGTTAATTCTTTATATTATCTTTATGCAGGAAACTTGATTTACTGTAAAATATAATTATTATATGTTCTGGCTTGGCATCTTTGTTCTTTACTAAATATCTCCCGTGCCACCACACTTTTCTGCTCTTCTGTTTTGACATTTTGAATCATTTGTTTTCCTTCATAGACGATTGCCAGTGGACAGTTGACATGGGAATGAAATTTCCCCTTATCGACACAAAAATTTGTCCTTATGAAATTAGGTTACATAATCCAACCACGTATAGAGTAAGGCGTATCTACAATCCAGGTCGCTCAAGTATGATACTGTAGCTTAGAAGCTGTGACTCCAGCTGTCCAGTTCACAGCCCCGAGAAGTAATAACACAGCAGACGCCCAGCAGGGCGCCTTCGACCTCCTCTGTGTAGGACAGGTGGGCTTCGCTGTCGGGTGACAGCGGAAGGGACCTCATTATTGGTGGTGGGATTGAGCTTTGGACCAACGCCCTTCTTCCCCGCTGCTTCTTCACTCAAGGCTTCATTCTTTGAATGTGCATCGGAAAAGTAATTCCTTGAAAGTATGGTCTTAAGCTAGGACGGTACGGTAATAGGACTACTGTAATGGCACGTGGATGTAATTCGAGAGAAAAACCATTTCCCACAGGTACATTTATATAGATCTTTCGTGTGTGTATATATATATATATATATATATATATATATATATATATATATATATATATATATATATATATATATATATATATATATATGCGCGTGTATTATTATTGTCGTTATTAATGTGAACGTTATTATTGTTATTATCAATATTGTTATTATTTCACTACGTAATATATATTTTGCCTGTTAATTATTTTACACATCCGTCAGTAATGTTTTGCTCTTTTTGATCATCATATGCGTAAACTTATCAATCAAATTTGAATGGTTATTTTTATGGGTAGAAAAGTTTATAGGACTTGTTCGTCTTTTGGATGATAATATAAGCCATAAATTTCACTTTCTTAAAATGAAAGATTACTCAAAAATAAGGGAAAAAATAGACACGGGTAATGTTTTCAAAACACATTGCTCATGTATGGTTCTTTGTAAGGACTGGCAGAATAAAAGACTTGAAATGTTTATTAGACACTATCATCACTTAAAGTCCTCAGTGCAAGAAATAATTTAGTCAGCTTATGCCATAAACTGTAAATAAATCCAAGAGCCTGCAGTAAGGTTAATACATTTTTTTCAGAGAAGTAAAATCAGGCTTGATTAATTCAGCAGAGAAGCGTTAATATTCAGAATAATGGTAATAATTTTATTGTTATGTGGATTCATTTACTCAGTAAGAATACTAATTAGAATTATGCTCTTATAAGTCTATCAAATATGTTTTCATGTTTCTTTAGTGTGCCTTCGTTAATAAATCGTGTGTTGTTTGTTCTTATTTTGAAAAAACATACAAGAATCCATAGTATTCGTTCATGTTCCTACTTAAACCTAAATGTATTTTGTTTAAAGTCTGCGTCACGCGGCTGTGTAAGCGATGATGAAGATGATGATGATAATGAAGCGCATGATAATAATTCGTATATAGAGTAGTCAAGAAAAAGAAAAATAAACTACTGTGTTACATGTAGAAGGACTGACGGTGAAATGTGACGCGAAACGCCAAAATTAAATCCCGTTTAGGCGAAAGAATAAAATTCCTTGTTGCTTATCTGCAAAATTTAACGCAGCTAACTATTATCATCGTAAATAATATAAAATGGTGAAATACAGGCAGATAAGAAAAGGAGGAGATCGCTAAATCTTGAGGACTACTAGGTTACCAAAGCGACTTGTCGCCAGATTTATCACCTTGGAGTAAACCATGACAGTACGGTTATTTAAGGGTAGAATGACCCTAAACCGTGCACGGCTAGGAAAGCCCTAGAAAATGGTGGACAGAGTTTTGAATAAGAATGGTTCCTTACTTAAAGTCGGAAAGTTATTTCAGTGAATTCACGGTTCTTAAAAATAAGTGGAAAAATCATTCAGTTTCATTTGCAAAGACGCCAGTTAGGCAAGCGGAAGCATTTAAGCGAACTTGAACAGCTGGTCTATATATATATATATATATATATATATATATATATATATATATATATATATATATATATATATATATATATATATATATATATTATGGCAGTTTGACAATTTATGACTTTTGTTTCTATTCTTTATGCCTGGCAAAATGGCTTTTTATCTTCGGCTTGTAGTCATAGGCGTAAAAGTCCAATCAAATTAGTTTCAGGCCCATCAAGGTTTTATTTTCAAAGAGACTAAATACTAAAAGCAGTACAGCAGATATTTATACAATACTTTCATGGAAAAAGATAAAGTTTAACTAATATGGATTAATGGAGACGTAAAGCCAAAGGAATTCATCGATGGTCAAGATGGAATGTGACACACGAAGATAAGGCAGTGGCCAGTCAGCGGGTAGTGCGATGACTCATGTCACGTTGATCGCGATTGAAGGAGGTGCTCGACTGTTGTGAAGATATTTTGAAGTTGATAAAATAGATAATTACTAATGTTGTATAGTGACCGCCGGGTCTTCTCCCTTGACATAAAGGTCTTCTAGGATGTAAAGGCTTCGACGGGTTCCTGTCATAATCCAATATTTCTGTGCCAACTACTACTAATTCCGTAGAGAGAATGAGGCCGTACTTACCATAGTTCCTCCCAATGGCGCCACCTAGAAGGTGGCAGGTTGACGTCCTCGTCAAGCGAGTCTGGCTCATCCCGATATACGTTGCGTGATGACCCACATACATTTAATTTTGGCAGGAAAATTTGATCAGTTTGAATAATAGATAGATATTTTTCTTTAACATTGTAAATGGCGATTTCTATTTACGAGCAAGATGGACGTTGGTGAATACAGTTTATTATGTAAGTCTCTCTTCTTTTATTTAGACTGAAGTCATCTGATTGTTGTGCTAGAGGTTATTGACAAAACCACTATCTATAAGTTGCTGGGTGTATCTCTCTATCTGGTTTCTGAAAATGTGTTATATTTGCATCTGTTTGATTCTAGTTTTTATCTGGTTTTATGTACTCCCTATATATTGAAAAGTATTTCCATTGCATATCAAATATAGCCGTGATGATGAACAGAATGGATGAAACAGCTATTAGCATAAAAGTAGTGTAGTAGTAATTTTCCTCGTTGCCTTCACAATTTTTAGCTTTAAATAAAAGAAAAAGTACATTATATCAAAAGTTTTGCTTTAAAAAGATAGATTCCTAATGTACATTATATATATATATATATATATATATATATATATATATATATATATATATATATATATATATATATATGTATGTGTGTGTATGTATGTAACCAACGGATAGGTTTGCTGAAAGCAAATGGTTGTTACAGACTAATACACACACAAACAAAGCCACTCCAACATCTAAAAACATAACAGACACCTCACACGTCTCGAACTGTCGACCTAACCGCTCAATTCTCCTCTCGCTGCTGGGAGAAAGGGAGTTGGGGATTTGGTACGATACATGTACACATGCGCTACAGGGGTCTAAGCGATGTCAGGCAGGGCAGCCGATCGAGGCTACGGTCTACCCCAACGCCAAATCAAAGTCCTTCAAAAGAAGGCATCGTGCTTACCCCATATAAAAAATGGGAAAAAGCACGTTAAACGAATATATATATATATATATATATATATATATATATATATATATATATATATATATATATATATATATATATATATATATATATATATATATATATCATGACTCACCAGAAAGGAACCCAATAACGACACCATCGAAGGGTTGAAGTTGGGAAGTACAATAAAAGCTTCTGTTTATCAATGCAGTCCTTTGACTTTGGGTCACGGCAAGGATTGAGGACATGTGGCTAGCAACCTCATACCAAAGAACTTGCTGAAAAGAGGACGGCTAACTTACTATGGGGTCACCTTATAAGATGGGCACTGTCATTTATACTTTGATTAATCTATTGAAACATGATTGAACACCTGTACGGGATACCTCTCTCCATTAGTTGCGTCATATACTTACGACAACATCAGTAGCACCTCAAACCCCCGTACAGAAACTCTCCCATTCACCTTAATCTTGCTTGGATTCTTTTGTTTTCTTGGTATTCGATATGAGAAATACACTGAGTAGAGAGATGGGTATGAACCCTGAGCAACGGATGTCGTCGTGGAAATTAAATTACTAAACCTTTCGAAGGAAATCGTCATCTGAAATATTCGACAAGGAACGATCGTATAAGCCTTGGCACAATGAAACATAACCAAGTAAGCTGTTGTAACAGGGAATTAGTAAATTGTGCACCGCTAATACGAGGCGAAGCTAGTCGTGTGAGTTAACAAGGAGGACTGTAGAGACACTTGATAAATGTGCAAAAGAAATGGTTCCTCGTCCATAGCAAGTAAAGACTGGTGACCACTCGCAGCAGGAATCGTCGACTACTAATTACACCTGATGAAAAAAGAATTGAAGAGAGAGACGGGTTTTTCTTTGTTCCATAAGGATTTCAGTAACACGTGTCAATGATAACCGAGACAGAAGAACAAGGCCGAGAGAAGGAGACTCAAAATGACCGTGCAAGCATGGAAGTTTCGGACTCCGAATTATTATCAACACACGGGAAGAGAAAAAACGAAGCCCTGAACACTATCAACAGCAGATTTTATTACTCTTGAGCTCTTAACTGAAAAATTTGTGATAACCGTTATATGTATTAACAGCTATTTAATTATATATGTAAAGATTTATTTATAAATAAAATAAAAATTCTATTTATTCCCTATTATTAAGTAGTATATGACAGGCAGAGCTGTACATTTATTAGTTTTTTGCTTATTATAAGTTTTTCTAAGGAAAAGGAGATGTAACGAATATTGAAGCTGAGTGACATCTCTGTTGCCTATACGTTAAGTTATTTACATGCAAATTGATAGTTCCGTTGTGGTAAACAAGTAATCCAAAATAATTAAGATGTGTAAAGTGGTGATTTTTTATTATGTAGATGTGTAGCTGCAAAATGACGTCTAAATTGCCCCGAGCTTGTATTTACTTATGTAAAAATGCTATATATAAGGAGAATAATGTAAAAATGCTATATAAGGAGAATACGTGTTATATTCAAGGACGTCACACATACACTTAAAAATAACTTCCCCTTATTCAGAAAAACAAACTCGCATCCATACATCATGGTAAATAAGCATAACCAGGGTTTGTTTTATCCCTGCATTTCCACATACTGAAAAGTATTTTTCGTTCATCAGAAAAAAGAAATCTTATTTTTAACCAGAAGGGAAATTATATCCAACTCTTTTCTTTCGTGTATTCTGACTCCAGCCTTTCCAAGAGACCTTTTCCTTTCCCCTTTTGTGTCATTTCCTTCAGAATGAATTTCTTTATTCGCTGAGTTGGAAGCCGGAAGAGAAGTCCTCTGTATTTTCTCGTGTGAAATTATTGGACTTTTAATCGTCTTTAAAAGTAGTTTTAAGTTTCATTGGATAATATATTTCTCCGCAAATCTTTACGGATTCCGAAAGTGGGCTCCGGCGTTTCTTTTAACTTTACTTTTCCTTCGAAGCTCGCTTCTCAGTGTTTTCAGTCTGTTTGTTCCTTTGTCAGATATCATTCATGTTTTCGTGTGCGTTTGCATATTGATTCCGGTGCTGCTTTGCAGAGGGTACGAACTGCTAATAAATAATTTGTTTTTCTTTTATTTTCTTTAGTGTTTTCTAAAGGTATGCATTATGCATTATGACGTATTTTAGTTTGATTGAGTCATTTTCACGTTCGTATTTTTTTTATTTAGTATTTTGTGAATTATTGAATTATTGAAGATGATGATTAAGACCAAAACCAATGCTCACCCAGGGAATCTAAGGGTATAAGTAGGCTGGTCATCGCAGTGAGTATGGTTGAAGTGCTATATGCAGGAAATTGAAGTGATGGGTAAGGCAGCAGCTCTTAGGTTGAAATCAGTCTTCTGCAGGTCCCACCCTATAAAAGGCGTTCTATAACACCCCCAAAGTCATTTGTCCTGTACACATAGTGTGGAAATTTTCGGAGAGGCATGATCCATATGAATTGCCCAATTCTCGCTGTCGTAATACTTAGAAAACAAGAAAGTGGAAGAAGTTTTCAGGATAAAGCCTTGTGTGTTTTGTACGGCATAGTTTGTGATTGTCTGTTTAGGATTATTTAGACAAGAATTGGAGAGTTTTCATACGGGCTGAATCAGCTTGAAGACTTCAGTTATTTATTGTCTTCATTGAAATTCTCCATATAAAAAGGATCTTAGTTTATTCAGATAGAATATGCAGGAATTTGGAAAAGACATTTGTGTCAACATAAAATACACAATAGAATAGTGTTAGAAGTCAAGAAATTTTTTTCACTCATGTTACATCAGGTCTAGAAAATTCAAATTTTAAAAATTTTAGAACAGATGTGTTTTGTTTGCAATAGTTCTCAATCCTCTTTTCGGGTTGAAATAAGTAAGGTTTTTGCATCGGCAAAAGTGAAAATAATGAGGTCATCATTTGACAGCTTGTTTGCGGGAAGCACAAGAGGATAAGAGAAGGTGAAAGGTGCTGCACACTAGCAGAAATGCTACAGAATTTTTTTCATTACGAATGGCATAAGACACAAATGTATGAATACAGCAAAGGGTATTTTAGAGGGAACAAAAACTACTGACCGCCATGGCCAACCTGACATCAAATATATATAATAAGCCTTTTCATTTCTCTATGCTTGAGACTGAACTGTCAAATATATATTACTGGTGTCCATAAATGTAGGTTTTTATTTGTCCAAGCCAAGCACTGGTGCACTTTTGGCCATTCAGCGCTTAACCACTGAAAAGAGGGGCTTGGAATGTTTGGACAGCAAGGTGATAAGATCTATAAAATAAAGGAGATGAAGTACAAGGATCTAAAGGTGGAACTGTGAAAAAAACCCCACGGTTGCACTAAGAAGTAATAGCTAGAGAGGTTGGACAGCAAGAATATCCTTTAGTGCACCGCACGAGGTGCACTGGCGGCATTATCCCTATACGCCCCGCCCGTAGGGAGACAGTGCCGTCAGTGCACCTACTGCGGTGCACTGTAGACATTACTTAGGGTTCTTTGCAGCGTGCCTTTGACCCCTAGCCGTAACCCCTTTCGTTCCTTTTACTGTACCTTCTTTCATATTCTCTTTCTTCCATCTTACTTTCCACCCTCTCCTAACAAATGATTTACAGTGCAACTGCGAGGTTTTCCTCCTGTTACACCTTTGAAACTTTTTACTGTCAATTTCCGTTTCAGCACTGAATGACCTCAGTGCTTGGCCTTTGGCCTAAATTCTATATTCAGTTCAATTATCCCTATACGGTGGATTTCATTAGTGAAAATAATGGAGTTTCCCATATGAAAAAAGGAATAGCAGTACAGCATCAAAGTTGAAATAGAAGAGAGAAAACGTGGTTTTAGAAAATCAGTGACCTTACAGAACGTAGTAAATATGTATCATGTTCCTCGCAAAGATGGGAAAGCTGAGAATCGTCAGCAGGATAAAATGACTTTACAGGGGTAAGGTATCCTTGACATCCCATATATCTTTCGGTAGAGCTTCAGTGGGCACCTTAATAAATGATCTGAAACCTCAAGCTGTGGTCGTTGTCAAAGGTTCTGTATCCATACATAATCCTCTGCAGTTACTGCTTTTAAGCTCCCCTGATTGAGGGCTCAGTCACATCCACTTTCCTTTACTTATTATCTTGTACAGTTTATTATTATATTTGATAATTATAATTTGTCTTATCGGTATTTTTTAATTATTATATACTGCACATGCAATCTTATTCATTTTTTCGTGTATTTCATATTTTCTTTTCAACATTTTTTTTCTCTTTTCCAGATGTGAGTATTCTATTCTTTAGAAGCTTGTTGGGTAAGTTCATCAGCTTTTAGCTCTTTCTATAAAAATGTTATTTTAATAACAATAATTTATTATTATTATTATTATTATTATTATTATTATTATTATTATTATTATTATTATTATTCTATATATAGGTAGTAGACCCTCTTTTAAACATGTAGCATTGAAGGTGATTGCTGTACCTGCTGCATTCAGCTGAATGCAGCTGATGCAACTATGACCTTCAGTACTATATTATTATTATTATTATTATTATTATTATTATTATTATTATTATTATTATTATTATTATTATTACTGCAAGATCATGCCTTTTTTATAGATATTTATGAAAACGAGAGAATGATACAAACAATTTCCTAATCCTTGAAGAGCGAAAAGAACTGATGCGGGAAAGTCGTAAATCATCGAGAATCGTCATCAAAAAGAATAACATTACACAAACGACAAAATTGATCTAAATCAGAGGGACGGGGCTATAAAAACTAGGCCATTTAGGCCTAAGGCCTTCATCTTGTCTCCACAAAAAGCCTTTCCAAATTTTATTTTTTTTACTATATATGAAAATTATCTTTGAATATTATTATCTAGTGCCGGTCCTTTCCCTTCTTCGTTTTAATGCTTTTTAAACGCTGACGCATAGAAACTCCTTTTCCCTGTGATTAGAGTCTTTTGAAGTAAATTGGGATTCTCGAATTTATTATCTCTAGCTCAGCTTTCCTGCTCAGGTGGTGTATTAATTCTCCTTCATTGCGAGACCCGATTACCCTTGACGTCACTCGTCCGTGCCATCATTAGTTCTGATCACAAAGACCCGACTTACCTACTCTAAGCATGGACATGCCTCCATCATCTCTTAGAAGGAAACTCAGGATAATCAAGTTATGTCTCGAAAGATGGAACGGTTCTTGAGTCGTTTCTGCCAAGTAAAGGGTTATACAGATGACTCTCTCTCTCTCTCTCTCTCTCTCTCTCTCTCTCTCTCTCTCTCTCTCTCTACTTAGAAATACACGTGAAGATAGGTAGTGTCTTAATAAACACATTGATAATAATTATGTTGTATATACAAACGCGCATTCAGAAAGTGTTTGTGAAAGAGAATCACATCGACAGATATGCAAGCAAACGTCAGTGTTAATGCGACGAAGGTCTTCTTAAGGACCTTCGAAATTATGATCAAAGGCTAATAAAATAGGCTAGAAAATAGCTAGTTTGGCTGTAAATGGTATTGTAGAAGCTTCGTGGTAAAGAAAAGCTCTGAGAGACAATTTGTAATAAAGTGATGGGGAAGGTTGTAAAAGGATGGACGGTTTGCTATGAAAATTTTTTTATTAAAGGCGGGAAAGGAAATAAGGCAGACATTTTCTAACAATGGTAAAGCCAAATAATTTAAAAAATAAATATGCATTTAACAACGAGGGTGGTTAATAGGGTTAGTTTTATTAGAATATAAAGTGTGGAAAAGTTCATGTGATGGAAAACTATATATTTGTTTAGTCGAAGTTGTCACTTTGAATTAAAAAGATTTTCTCTACGGATTTAACGAGGAGAATGATTCTTGACAGGTACGGAAATTGGATAAGTAAAATATGATAAAAAGTAGGGGCAAGATGTTGAAAGGTAGAACCAGAGGGGGTTAGGGAAAGTGAAGTTGTAAAAATATAAGGAGATCGTTTAAATAACAAAACTGTGAATTGCGTTTTCTGACTTTGAGTAACTTATAAAAAAAAATAAAAAATAAATAAAAATAATGGTAGAGTTACGGAGCGTGTACAAGCACAGATGTTATTCATGAAAATGTCTTCTAAAATGTTCTATCAACGCGTTAAAGGCAACTGTACAAATGATTGTGTGACTTGCTTGACTTTGGTTACTTGATGATCACTGAAGTTCTTGTGACCCTTTTGTTTTCTATTAATTGATTTTACAATACTGCAGTAAGTATATACACGGAATATGGCATAAAATGTGCTGGTAGTTTAATGAAAACCTCTCAGGAAGATGTTTCTGAGCATGAGACCTGATGCCCTACGTAATTATTGTTAATAATATAAGAGTTTGTTTTGATTTGGGATTCTAGGGAAAGCGTGATAACTTTGTCATGGATTTAACTGGCAACCAAGTTTTAAGAAATCCTGAATTCACGATTTAGGTCACATAGTCTTCAACGCAAGGGAATTGAAAAATGACAGTGCATTTCTTTTCACACGAGATTTCACGCTTGGTTGAATAACAGCGAACTTCAGTAGACTTACAACGTATTAGCCAGACTTGATGAGGCTTACGTGGTTCTTAAATGAGAGCGGAAACACTTGGAATTTTCGATATTTCATTAATTGTGTTTTATTTGCAAATTTTGTCATTATTGACGCCATACCTCTTGAATGTTGCTGAATGTTTATTGAACAGTGATAAAAGGTCTATTTTAAGAATCGTTAACTACCCTTAGGTTTTATTTAAGTAATTCGTTCTGTCGTATTTGCTTTGCTCACATTTAACTGTATTAATTATGTAGTGTCCCTTGATGTAGTTCCCTCTTCTACATTCTCTTTTGTATTATAATTATTTGCTGAAATTTTATCATGTTATATAATCCTTGCTAGACCGCAGAGAGAGAGAGAGAGAGAGAGAGAGAGAGAGAGAGAGAGAGAGAGAGAGAGAGAGAGAGAGAGAGAGAGAGAGAGAGACGAGGTATAAACTGAGATTAAATTCTTAGATAAGATTGATGGTTAGGGTGAGAGGTTCTAATTGAGGACTAGGATAAGAGACGTGTTAAAATATATTTTGATGGTTGATGAAAAGTCATGTAAGCATGAAGGCTAGTCCAGAAATTAAGATAGATTTTTATCGGTAAAAAAACACTGACTGTCGGTATGTGTGAAATAGGTGAGCATTTAGTGGTAGAGGGTGAAGGTTTAAGTTGTAATTGCTAACTGGGAAGTGAAGACTTATTATAAATAACGGGAAAAGTTACTGATGACAGAAAAGTGTTCTTGTGTGTGGGTACTCTTTCTCTTATTGCTTCCTACTTCCTTGAGGCTTGCTTATCATGGGGCATTATATTAAGCGTTCCTCGAGCCTTGAAACAGGACAGGTAAAATTCCCATTGGAAAACTGACAGGTATATCAAGATTGCGGTTACCGAACGGCATGTGAGTTATGTGAAAGCCATAGGGGTTGTTTGAAGGACAGAATCGATTGTGTCAACATAAAGAGGAACTTAATGAAGACCTGAAGACTGAAGTTAGGTAATGGTCTCAACCCCAATTATTAACTCAATTGTTTTTATACAATAAATTGATAGGAAATAGCATGTCACGAGAAAGTAAAGTTTAATGATTTAAGCTGCTTGTGATTTTAGTTATTAATTTACGAAATGTTGTTAAAGAAAATAAAAAAAACATATGGGAATAGGAATTGTATGTTGAGGGATGACGGAAGAATATTTAAGGTTGGCTGTATTATTAATGCAAAAGACGAGTGTAGTCGTATATAGCATGCAGACTTTATATAGAAGATTCAAAGAGCAGGTACTGTGGCGGAATTCAAAACCACAAAAACAACACACAACAGATACATAGAACATATAACCACACACAACACTCACCCTGATCCTCGGTTGCTGGGAGATGGATTAAGGTGTCCACGGTCGCCAACACAGCACACAAAACCACACAAACAAAACTGAAAACAGGCTCTACACAACAAGGAAATATAAATAAAAAAAAAAGGAAGTAGAACCATATACACACAATAAAATAGCACACCAACAAGGAAAACCAACAACTCTCGGAAAAACAAAAAACTGTCCAACACGAAACCACTGACCGGCACTAGCTCTGACTAAAGACTCTCCCAAAACCGAAATCTCCTTCACATTTTCACAGACAGACAGCGCCGTAAACAAACTCCAACTAACGACCCTTATCCCTCTTCCAACAACCGAAACACTCACTAACGACAATTACACACTCTCTCTCTCTCTCTCTCTCTCTCTCTCTCTCTCTCTCTCTCTCTCTCTCTCTCTCTCTCTCTCTCTCACACACAAAACGTTGGGAAATGCTAAGTAAAAATTCATTCATCCCTCTATAATTCTCCCCCCTTTAGCATTTCCCAACCAACACTTTTCACACTGCATTCAAATTGCCTTACGCAACACCCACGGATGCTCACTAGCAGGTCCTTTAGAACGCGTTCGTGGGCACGCAATAATTCTCTCAGACTCGCTCTCTCTTCCAGCAACATTCAGATTTACATTTTCTCCTCCATTCTCTCTCAGATTCACGCTATCTTCTTCACTATTACCACTCTCAATTTCATCCACAATCTCATCTATACCCTCTTAACTCGTTCCCAAATACCTCCCCCAATTCTTCAACTAATCCATCCCATTCGCTCATTGACCTTTCCAATTCTTGCAACGATTCATTCATGCTTTCAATCACTCGTATATTACTGCTACGCTCTCTTACTCTTACACTTTCGCTCACCTCCAACCGTTTACTCACCCCCACACATTCAGTCAACTCATTTATATCAAACCCGCATATGCTATACGTTCTATTCATACCATCCCATTCATCCGTATTACATGTTTTATCACTGATTTTCACTTTGGCACTCACACCCCTATCACACAACTTACGATCATTCCGTTCACTCACGTTCTTCCCTTTCATACGTTTCCTATCATACTCTATCAAAACAAATTGCTGATCCTCCATACACAAGCTCTCATGCATACTTGGTTCACCCACATTCGATTTCAACCATTTATACACCCCATTCTCTCTCACATATTCCGGTACTCGCTTCTTCCTGACACTCGGCAATGACGTTACATATACCCTCGGATCTCCCATGTTCAAAACCTCATCATATACACACACAGTTGCCCTGACTAATTTATTTACGTCTATTCCCTCAACTACATACTCACAACTATCATTGTTGGCTATCCCGAGGCTATCCGGCCATGCCACTTTCACACTCACAACTTCTCCAATCTCGTGTGGCACTTTTACCCTCTCTGTCGCAATTACAGGCACTCTCTTCCACAATTTTTGCTCAACCCTACCATCCTTCCCCAAATACAAATCCCCAAGCACATCCCCTTTCATACGTAATTCAATTACATTCATACTAGGACAGACCACCATCCCGCATTTTTTCAAAAACTCACATCCCAATAAAATATCATATTTATCATTCGTACTCTCAATCACATAAAAATCACTTTCTTCCATCATTACACCCCCAATTTCTAAGCGTTCACACACTCTTCCAACCACTGCTATCCCTAAATTTCCAATCCCTCTTACTTCCCCCTGACAATTCCTAATTTCACACGTATTCCTCAATTTCTCACATCCATTCTTAAATATGACATTCATACTACACCCGGTATCTACTAACGCAATCAATCTTACTCCCTTACAACACACTTGCACACTCATGCACTCGTCAGTCTTTCCAGCAAAGCCTCCCTCATGCAACAACCCCTCACGTACATGCATCGCACACACCGCTTGCATCCTAGAGGATCCACCCATTTGAACCCCCTTCACACTCAGTTTCCCGAATTCGCTGTCACATTCACCCTCTTTCATCTACATACACTTGATACATGCCCTTCCATTCCACATTCGACACACTTCGCTCTCGGTTCTGAACACATTCTCGCATAATGCCCATTCTTACCACAGTTGCCACATATTACATTCACTCGGGTACCCCTGCAACCATTAGCAATATGACCCACCTGTCCGCACCTGTAGCATTTAACCCCCCTATCTTTCGTACACTCACTTACCAAATGTCCCGATTGCCCACACCCAAAACACACTCCTAAAGCCCACCTACACTCATTCTTTGTATGTCCTTCCTTTCCACATCTAAAACACTTCGCTCGACTTCCACTCACCGACCTTCCCCTTTGTACACTACTATCCCTAACCCGTCCAACCCGTTGTTCCCTTACAAACCCACCATTCATCCTCACTGGCACCTCCACATTACTTGCTCTTACACTCCTATCTATTACACTATCTGCCATTCTCATTGGGCCCCTCAACACTGCATCCCTAAAGCTTCCAAACTCTGGCACTCTCTCATCTACCCCAGCCCTTACACTCACACTTCTGCTCTCTTTTATAACCCTGTCAAGCTCATAATCTTCTACAATTTCCAAAATTTCTCCCCAAGTCAACCTTTCACTCGTCCATCTTTTCTTCTCCTTCCGCTTCAAGTTCACAAATTCTCTCACTCCATCTGGCACTGTCTCTAACAACTTTCGTACTAACTCCTTACATTCATCTATCCCATCATCCCCAAACTTCTTCCTCGCCAACGTCTCCAGCCTACAAGCATACAGTGACAAGGTTTCCCCAGCTTTCATTCTTGCCTCATCAAATCCATTCTTCCTCTTATACTTAACACTCGCTTTCATACGCCTCGCTTGCTCAACTAGTCTAGCTTTCACCTTGTCATACTCAACATCTCCCACACTCATAATAACCCTATACATTACTTATCCTGACAAAACCTTTCATACTCCCTAAAGAAATCATGCACATCCCTACTTCCATACTCATTATACCTTTCACACCGGGGTACCTCCCTCACATACATAGACTTTCTCACTTTCACTCTCACTTTCGCTACTTTCACTCTGTCCTTTCATACCCTCTTCCGAATACAAAGAGTCCACTTCCGCACTTACATTCATCTTACTCATTACACTCTTCTTCCCCTTCTTTTTATCCACTTTTATCCATTCACCTCCATCCACCTCACTATCACTACTATCTTTACCCTCTCCCTTCTTTCCTGTCTTTCCCACTTCCTTACCCTTCTTACCAGTTTCCTTTCCTTTTCCCTTCTTCCCTTTTTCTTCCCCTGACTTATCCTTACTTTCCCTCTGTTCCTTCCCTTGCTTTTCATTCCCCTTTTCCTTACCCTACCTCTCATTCTCTCGTTTCTTACTTCCTATTCCCACATCACTTTCATCACTCACGCTTCCATTCACTTCTTCCTCCTTTTCTTTCTCTCTTGCCCCTTCACACGTTCCAGAGGACCTGCCTCCAACAGCCCCTTCTCCAAAAACACCCTTGAACATACCCTTCACCATTTCTTCCACACCTTTCATCATTCCCTCCAACTTTTTATCCACCCTCTCTTCCATTCTCTCTTCTGACTCTTTCATCTCCCCTTACATTTCCTCTTTCGCTCCTTTTACCAATGATCCCATCTCTTCCAACTGAAGCCTCAATTTCTCATTCTCACTCTTTAACCATGCATTCTCCTCTCTCAACCTCACCAGTTCCTCTTCCATCCTTTCCTCCAGTCACACTACCCGCCACCAATCTTAATTGCAACTGCAACACCAGTTGCCCCACGTTGGGCGCCAATATATAATGTGGCGGAATTCAAAACCACAAAAACAACACACAACACAGATACATAGAACATATAACCACACACAACACTCACCCTGATCCTCGGTTGCTGGGAGATGGATTAAGGTGTCCACGGTCGCCAACACAGCACACAAAACCACACAAACAAAACTGAAAACAGGCTCTACACAACAAGGAAATATAAATAAAAAAAAAAGGAAGTAGAACCATATACACACAATAAAATAGCACACCAACAAGGAAAACCAACAACTCTCGGAAAAACAAAAAACTGTCCAACACGAAACCACTGACCGGCACTAGCTCTGACTAAAGACTCTCCCAAAACCGAAATCTCCTTCACATTTTCACAGACAGACAGCGCCGTAAACAAACTCCAACTAACGACCCTTATCCCTCTTCCAACAACCGAAACACTCACTAACGACAATTACACACTCTCTCTCTCTCTCTCTCTCTCTCTCTCTCTCTCTCTCTCTCTCTCTCTCTCTCTCTCTCTCTCTCTCTCTCTCTCTCTCACACACAAAACGTTGGGAAATGCTAAGTAAAAATTCATTCATCCCTCTATAGTACGAATGGAAAGCACTGCTCACTGCCATAATGATGAGCCGTGAGGAAACTCGAAAAGCTAATTGAAAAGATTGCATAGAAAGTGAGAAGATTGCAATACAGTGAAACCTCTGTTGACGGGGTAGCTATTGTTTGATTGATGGATTAAAGGCATAGAAGCCATGATGGGGTTGATTGTAATGCTAAATATGGAAAATAAATTGTACACTGATGTCTAATGATAAAAGTATTGCAATGAATAGGTGCATGCCAAATACATATATATCATTGTGGAAATATAGCAATCAGGAAATACTCGTAGATCAGTGAAAAGCATAAGGATGTGGAGTAGGCGACCTCCTTGAAATGTTTAAAGGTCCGTAGATTATAGTACATAAGTACCAGGTGAGTTTGATTGCGAAATGGAGTGAAATATTCGCCATACGGGCATTCGTATAATCGGCTTGGGAGGTTTGATGTAAATGGTGCATGTGAGGGATAAGTACGGTTACACAATCTGTAAGAGGTAAAAATTTAGTCAGTGACCACGGTAGTAATTATATGAAGAAATGACGTAGCCTGTAGAGGTTAGTTGAGAGATTGTTACGAACCTTGACAAAGTTTTACGAAATAAGTGAAAACGAGGATAAGTCTTTACCACTAAGTCATCGACTAATTTTTGTGAACTGGCTTAAGGACAACGAGTTACCTTAAGGGAAGTAAGTGCAAGTCTTTATCTAGATCATCTTATTTATATGTAAGAATTATGTTCACAGAGAAATTAACAGTTAGAAAAGATAACTGTAAAACGCCGTCCATTGCAATTTTTGTTAATAATGCAGCACAGTAGCCACACCTGCACCAGGAGAAAGTGGACGTTATAACAGCGGAAGATTTTGTAAGCAATTATGTTATTCATATGACATAAAGTAGATTATAACGTTGGGTAATACCGATATCTTTTAAATTAGGTGCTTTGCAGTCTCTTGAGGGCCTAGTCAAACTTTGTAGAATTAGCGTGGTTATTAAATTCAATGAAGTCTCGTATATACAGAGATCTATTCCTTCATCTCTGAGTCGAAAAGTAAAAAGAAAATTACGATCTTTATAATCTGTTACTTTGTGTTGTTTTAATTGTGGCTTTTTTTTTATTTAACGAGCCAGTATTGATAAGGTAAAAAGGAAAGATTCTCCAGTGAAGAACATGTATGATTATAATGTTTTAACCGTGAGTCAGAAATACAGTTATTCTAGTATGAGCACGTCCGCACTTTCACAGGTTTCCCCTGTTATGTCCTCAAAATGAATTCGAGTTTTTGTGCACAATTTTATGACCACCCCTCTCGATGTTATTCACGTGTATGAGTGTGTGTTTGGGTGTGTTATTCATACTAGGAAATGCGTCGTTCCCCTGTTTTCCTGGAGCATTTTAAGGAACGAATGACACGGCATTTTCTGTTACTGTCTTCAAATACTTGTTTGTAATTATGTCTTAGTTTCGTAAATAAGAATATCCGAAGTCCTTTGGCGATAATGAAGTTTATTCTTAAAAGATTACTATTCTTGAAAGCTAAATGAACTATAAAATTTGAATTAGAATCTAGGAGGCTTAGTGATGAGCAAAATTCAAAGCGTGATAAAAGTAGCCGGTAGGTAGCACTTTTTCTTTTCTGCAGTTTCAGATAAGAGTTAAAAGCTCCATAACACACGTGTATGAATGTAAGTAGTATTTCTGTTCATTAAAATATACTCTAATGAATTTTGTTTGTAATTTACGTTTACAAATATAAAGAAATTGAAGTATTCACAAAGAAACAACTGTTGATAATTTTAATAAAAAAAAACGAGTAGAAAATGCGCCGAAGTTTCTTCGGCGCAATCAAGTTTTCTGTACATCGTATAATCAAAGCCACCGAAAATAGATCTATCTTTCGGTGGTCTCGGTATATTGCTGTATGAGCCGCGGCCCATGAAACTTTAACCACAGCCCGGTGGTGGCCTATCCTGTATCGTTGCCAGAAGCACGATCATGTCTAACTTTAACCTTAAATAGAATAAAAAAAAACTAAAAATGTTTGATGATTGGAGGATGGGTGATCAACACACCAATTTGCAGCCCGTAGTTTTTAAGATCTGAGGGCGGAGAGGAAAAAGTGCGGAGAGAAAAAGTACGGACAGTAAAAGTGCGGACAGAAAAAGTACGGTCACAAAAAGTGCGGGCAGAAAAAGTGCCGACAGAAAAAGTGCGGACGGACAGACTAAGCCGGCGCAATAGTTTTATTTTACAGAAAACTAACACTGAAATGATAGGATGAAGTTTTGGGTGTTTGAAATATGTACAGGTTATAGTATCTGGATTTATAAAAAACGGAGAAACGTTCAGATTATGCTGACGTACAAATTATTATCTGTAGTTTTAGAATTTCTGTCAAACATTTTCGGAGGGATATCATAATGCATTCATGTCTGTGCTACCCTCTCACCGAATTGCTGTCTGACATTTAAGCGCCGAGATAATTAAGGCTGCATTACCTATTCATGACATCATCATGCCTCCCAAGGCTCATGGAATCATCTCTTAAGAGATCAGTCTCGTATCTCGAGGAGAGATTGCCTGCTATATGCAAATCCTACTACTAAGAGAGGCAGGGTATTAATAGATTATTAGTTGGGTATAAAAGTGAGAAAAAAAAATGAAATACCTCAGGAAAAGATGTTTGTGAGGTAGATAAATAATGCACCTACATGTGTTTCAGTGCAGCTGTCAGAATTGTCATTGGCAGGACGGTGTTAACATTTATCCGGTAGCGTGCCTAGTAATTACAGGGTAGTTTCTCTTACACACACACACACACATACTCGTTGGTACGTACTATGTTCACCTTTCTATCTATCCATCCATTATTTCATCCTTTAATATATACAGTATACTCGTACATATTTTTACGTATTTCCCTGGGTTTATGGTATTTTTATAGGCCGGCAACGGAAACTTTATTTAACTGGCCTCGGAGTTTTGACTTACGTAAAGGGAAATCGTAAGAAACAAAGAAAAAGGGGGGAATTTAGGAGCTGAAGGCTCTACTTCATAAGGAAATGTTACGTAAACACTTGGGATAAATTAAAGAATTATATTTACAAAAGAAAGCGTTTGAAGGGAAAATGGATAATTAATTGAAAAGGGGCTTGCAACGCCCGAAGATCCTTCTACTGGAGTCTTGACTAAGGGCAAGGCACAGTCCAAGATGAGTCCACTGCGAATAGGTCCCTCTGCAAGAGAGATTTACACATTACACTCCGGTAAAGGGACAATATAACACCGAATATGACTCGAGATTGCACTGAGGGTGCCAAAGACTCGAGGAATGAATGACCACTTTACACTTGAACACAGGGCATTGGAAATGGCACTGGATAAACTGGCACAAGGACAGAAGTGAAATACTGGCACTCGTAACTTTCTAAAGGGAAAACTGTCGTGACTGAAAAGCCTTTACTCGCACTTTACCTTAGGGGAAGCGGGTCTCTGGCGAAGAATGACGAGGGGCGATCACCAACGATGGACGCTGTCCCCCGAGGATGACTGGAGTCGGGCAGGGGGAGAACGAAGGTCTCAGCAAATGTACCGCTCGCCCGCGTGTATGGCTGTCCCCTCTCGGCTACTGCATGGCTCCTGCTCACACGACTAACTGCATACTGCCTACTGCTGTCTCTTCCTTTTAAGGGCTCCGGCCGCGTCGTGCCCGTTTGCAAACGATGTGTCATTCGCCAGGTGGTCAGCGATTCGGTTGCCTCTTCCCCGGTCCTTCGA
Source organism: Macrobrachium rosenbergii (assembly GCA_039081455.1). NCBI lineage: Eukaryota > Metazoa > Arthropoda > Malacostraca > Decapoda > Palaemonidae > Macrobrachium > Macrobrachium rosenbergii. The sequence continues at coordinate 33,367,587 of JANJGK010000014.1, forward strand.
AGGTAAGACAATTTAGCAGCTTAATCTACCTTTAGAAAGGTTGTTTTAAGCAGATTAGTTGGGCTAAGCTGCTTAAGGGAGTGGCATTAAGTCTCCTCTCCTTGCCCTTTTTTTATCCGTGTCATCTCAATATTTGTTCCAGGTAAAAATAAGAACAGATCGAAATGTTGATAACCTTGCTCTGATTTCTAGGTCAAATACGATCGGCCATGAGGCGGCGACTTTATTCTCAATAAACAAAGGGTAAATTAGGTGGGAGTGGGGAGGCGCGCTGTGTAGCGACTTCATGTAAATTATAATATATATATATATATATATATATATATATATATATATATATATATATATATATATATATATATATATATATATATATATATATATATATATATATATATATATGTGTGTGTGTGTGTGTATGTGTGTGTTTGTGTATATACACATGCAAATGTTTGTTTATGTATGATTATGTGTACAAATTGGCGTGGAATTGTACTGTCTAATAACAACTATGCATGCCTTATATCTCCTTTTTCGTTTTATCCTTTGCCTTGCATGGCTTTGAATGGTATGTTACAAATTATGGGATCACATGGTTTACTGCTTTATATTTTACAATATACTATGTAGTTTACTAAATTGAGACAGACAGAATTACGTTATATTACTTCGCTTTCAATCGGTCCGTTTTTCAGTATCGGATGTAGCTAGAGCTTTCTAAGCAAAATCATTAGTTGAAATAAATTCCACAGTTTAGGTGCCTGTTATGAAAGTTATGAAAGGTACCGTTATTGATTTACGAAAACCTAGAAACAATTTTCAGATTTCGTGTCGACAGTATGCCTGGCTCTTTTAGGAGTCGTTATGATATGCATGACTGGGTATTGATTTTCTTGTTATTTTCCTTTTTTAATGCGCAGTCTGGCCGTCATATTTGCATGACGACAATTCTTGGTATTTCTTGCCTTCGTACCCGAGTCTTCCTCTTTTTCTCGGTCTTTTCAAAACATTAGTGTTTCCACACGGACTTTCTCTCCTTCCCATCATGCCGATGGGAAAATCTGGTCCTGTTTTGAAAGCAAACGATTGCATATTTTATGAGGAAACTTCAGGAACCCTAACTGCATCACTGTGGGCTACGCAAATATCAGGAATATTGCTGATCTGTGGCAAATATTTGCCAGTTGCCTGATTTATATCGCCAAGTTTTGGGATATGTTGATGAACCCTTGAGGTCGGTGGCCGAATCTTGGATTTATTAGGTCTCATGCTCGCACTTTGTTTCTTCTTTTATTATTCTTTTGTGTTCCTAGTTTCGGAAAGTCTGTGGCACCTCTCTCTCTCTCTCTCTCTCTCTCTCTCTCTCTCTCTCTCTCTCTCTCTCTCTCTTCCATGCTTTCCACATTGTAAAGAAAAAGTGTGAATTGCGTTTTTTTTCTTCTTCTCTCCTTTTTTTGTGTTATCTTTGAAATTTTGACGAGACAAGCTGTAATTGTTAATAGCTTGTTGGGG
>JANJGK010000014.1:33371598-33404471 GCA_039081455.1 Macrobrachium rosenbergii
CCACCAGTAGCGCCGGGTCCCGATCCCCCGACACGACACTGGTCCATTTATCACTTATAAAAGAAATTCCCCTTCGGTGATAATTCCCCATCTGGGATATTCCTGAGGTAGCGTGAATTGGATATTAAACAACATTTTTAGCTTCATGATTATATATATATATATATATATATATATATATATATATATATATATATATATATATATATACATATATATATATATATATATATATATATATATATATATATATATATATATATATGTATATATACATATATATATATATATATATATATATATATATATATATATATATATATATATATATATATATATATATATATATATATATATATATATATATTATGAAATTGTTGGAGTTTATAAATAGTTTGAATTTCGTGAGGTAAACATTCTGTACTTACAATAAAACTTTTTGTTGAAAGCAGTGTCTGTTGCTGAAAGTCATTCAAGAGTTTTAAGTAAATTAATAACATAAAATATAATTTAACAATGGAGTTACCATGAATTCATATTAAATCTCCAGTAAAAGGATTGCATGCCAGTTGTTAATGGAGAGTATGTATGACTTAATTTTTCTAAGCCTGTGCAAAGAGATTTAAAAAAGGTGTCTCGCCCATCATTAATGACCTTTTCAGTTGTCTTGTATGAAAGGAATATCAACCGAAATTCGAAGTAGCTCCAGGAATAAATGGTAAGGGCCAATGTTGTGTGCAGCCTATTTTACCAGTTTTTTCATATGCTTGATAGGTTGCAATATATGGGATGTTCATAACATATTTTGAAAAATTCTGAAGAGGTTTGATTCAAAATTCTGATAGTGAAAAAACTTATTTTACAGTGAGTAGATAGGAGAGTGATTGGTTTACGCTTATAGCTGGATTTAGAGAAAAATGTCGTATTTGCCCTTGCTTGTTTACGTCTTGAGTGGAACAGGTGATGAGAAAAGTCGAATGAAAGCCTAGAGATGTTGGAAAGGACTGTAGACGTAGAATGAAGTGACTAATATTTGCAGATGATAGAGTGGTAGTTACTAAAAAAAAAAAAAAAAAAAAATGCAGAATCTAGCGAAGGACTTTGAAGGTACTGATGTTGGGAGAAAACTGAAGTGAACATCATTAAGAGGTTGATGAGGGTTATAGTAAGAGCACTCGGGTCAGCGGAGAGTAGCATGCAAGAGTAACAAAATTTAGATGTTGTTTTGTATAGGTATTTGCCAGTAAAATACGATGACAAGAAAAAATGAGTGATTTTCAGAGTAGTTATAGAAATACAGCAGTAGGATCCTTGTAAAAAGCTTGAGAGAGAAGACGAATATCTAGGAAAGCATAATTTTGGACGTGTTTACGGATTGTTGGGCCAGCTATCCTTTATGGGAACAAAGTGTGAAAACTGAATGTTAAATAAAAAAAAATGTTAGGAGTATTGGGATGAATTGTTTCCGTTTCGTATGTGAAGCATGACGGGTTGAAAGGGTGGATCATCCCGAGATTCACCGATGATTTAAAGGGATATAGCCTGGGCGAAACTCTGGATCAGACTGCCTTGAAATGATTTGGTCATATGAAGGAAATGGTAAACGGCAAATTGACAAAGAGAGTTTGTTATTCGAAATTTTGGGAAACAGTAGAGACCAATCGAGAATGGGTTCGGTAGATGGAATAGAAAAGGTATTTAAATGGGAGGACGTTAGATACCTAGGAGGCGCTAAAGGGTTTGTTTGGTGAAAATGATAGCACAGCGAGTACAGTGTCGACGGTATATGGAACAACTACGGCTGATGAAGTTTACAGCATTAGTGACTCTTCATCGCGTCTGTAGGGAAAGGATTAATGGTGCCGTAACTCTTGTCTTTCGCCGCCCGGAAGTTACCCTCTGTTATATGCAATAGCTTATAAGTTAGTTTGTATTTGCACACAAACACGCGTATATATACATATACATATATATATATATATATATATATATATATATATATATATATATATATATATATATATATATATATATATATATATATATATATATATATATATATATATATATATATATATATATATATATATATAATATGGAAGTTGGGTGGTAATGTAATGAAAACTGAAAACTTGAGTCTACACACATGAATTGTGTGCCCATTATATATGACGTTACTAGAGTAATAAGTGGTAATAATTTGGAGTTAAGGAATAAGAAGTTATAAAAAGGTTAACATAGATGTTTTTGAATGGGAAAATGTTTGAAGGATCAGTTGGAGAAAAGTGAATAATTCTCAAGAGCTAAGATGGAGGGTCAGAAGAACGCCTAGAACGTCATGGTTGATGTAAGGCGGGAGATTTATTTATTTTATTCCATACAAGATGAACCCTATTCATATGGAACAAGCCCACAAAGTCTTGACCTGAAATTCAAGCTTCCTAAATACACGGTGTTCATTTGAAAAAGTTCACAGAAGATATGAAATACAGAAAGAAGAGGTCAGTTCTTGGTTAAAAAAATTAACAAATTAATCAATAAATAAAATTTAAATAAATTGAAAAATACAAGGACGATTGCTTTGGGTAATATTGCATTGCTTCCTCGCTTGAACATTTGAGGTTCCAATTTCAAAACATCACCAGGGAGACTGCTCCGCAGTCCAACTTTGTTAGGAATAAAGGACCTCTGGGACTGAGAAATTCGACAACTAGGCACATTTACCGCATACTGGTGCTGCTGTTCAACAAATCTGGCCACTCTCGGCAGGAAAAGAGGATGAGGGATCAATTGTAAATGTGAAAGATCTCGGTTAAAGTACAACTTATGAAAAATTGGCAAACAAGTGACCATCCGTTGATGGTGCAAGTCATAACTGCTAATATTAGGAAACAGAAACCTACCTTTACGAACTGGATGCTAGGAAGGAAGGGGCTTAAAATTTAGTACGCGTAGCTATTAACGGGAAACAGGTTAATAGCGCAATATTTTTATAGGATTTTGACACGCCGCTAATGAGCCTTCGCATAGTTGTATGAAGTGGTTAATGTTATGGACGCTCTCTGCACAGAATGTTCATCAGCGGTAGGGAATGAATGTGACAGTTTAAGAACACTTGTAATAGAAATTCTGACTTCTCTTAAAAAAAAAAAAAGATCCAAAGATTATTTTACGGTGCACATAGGATTTTGCTCTCAAAGTTCATTGACGGTTTTGGAGGAAATCTCCCCTTACCTGTAATATAGATATTGGGTAAAGACCCCTTTAAATGGTTCTCATCTGTTATGCCCCTTTTGTGAGGGTCGATCTCATCATCATTTGATGTTTTTGCAGCATCCCTTTCTTCCAATTAAAACTTCGCTTCAACTAGGTCCAACTGGAAGTTTGGATGGTGAAGTTATATTTTGGGGGTTTGGGAGAGAAAACTTTATTAGGAAGTTTTTATCTCTCTCTCTGCTTGGTTTTAAGGAAAATTCGGCAATTCCAGACACGATTGGGAGTTAGTATAAGAAAGTAAACAAACTATAATGATATATCCAGTGAGCGTGTCATAGGTACTGTATAATCGAATATATATAGGATACATAGTGCAGAATAACGCAATTTTTCTTGATTTTCATATTAGCTTTGAATGTTTCATCACTGTGGAATCTCATACACACATACACACACCTATATGTATATGTATATATATATATATATATATATATATATATATATATATATATATATATATATATATATATACTCGTATATATGTGTGTGTGTGTGTATATGTATATAATTATATATATATATATTATATATATATATATATATATATATATATATATATATATATATATATATATATATGTGTGTGTGTGTGTGTGTGTGTGTGTGTGTAGATGTGTATGTATGTATGTACATGTCATGTATGCATACATATACATACATACATACATACATATATATATGTTGATAACGATATCGTATGTAAGACTTTGGCTGCTCAAATGTGAAAATTGTAATAGAGAAATTGTTTTGATTTTATTTTTCTTACATTTTTGGTGGTTTTTTGGGAGATTAACCATGGTTTTATAGTTTTCCAGGAATAATAAGTTTTGTGGATCAAATTCGCTTTTGGGGAATATTTCTTTGAAAATAATGGCTTCGTCAGTGTAACTGATATTATAATTTACGTTGAATTAAATGATGTCACTAGTTATGATGCCACAAAATACTGACATTGCGTACCCGATGAAAATTTGGCTGTGTTGCAACATATGAAGGAAAAGGCCACTGCAAACTTTCACGGAATGTTGCATAAATGCCCATCGCCCTAAACGGCGGTAAATTGTTCGTTTTTCAGCCACAGCAAGGTTACATTGTACCTGATGATTTACGTTTCCATCCCAGAAGAAATCCTAGGTGCTGTTCAACTGTTTCTACCTATCCAACCGTAATGAGACGTACAAGCGACTCCAGATAGAGATACTCATGTACGCTGTTTAGTAAGTATAAAAACGAAATGTCACCACACCCACAGCCAGGGGCGTCATTTCAGATTTTTGATTGGAGGGGGGGGGGGGGCGAAGGCGGTTTGGCGAGCGAAGCGAGCCAAATCATCTGGGTTTTTTTTTTATTTTGAGCTGTTTTATGTACTTTTTGAAGCACATAAAATAGGTAGATAGATAAACAGATATAACTTAATGTGATGACACATTTGAATTTCGGTAGGAATAATGGAAAACCAGCTGCTGTTACTTCTTGGGGCTTGGTGGGGTGAGGGGACAACTTGAGGCTTGGGGGGGGCAATTGAGTCGTGGGGTCCCCCCCCCCCCCCAAAAAAAAAAAAAATGGCGCCCCTGCCCACAGCCTCGAACTAGTGCTCTTGGCAGAGACTCATACCGACATGGGTTATCGAAAAAGGGTTTACGGAGAGCCAGAGGATCTTTCTACAATGAACCAACAAAATGACTGCCATAGTTCTAACTGACACAGGAATATCAATAAAAGCTCGCCGATATCCTCTGACATAAAACAACAATTCTACCGCCCTATTAAACTCCAACTGATAACAGGCGTGAGACCAGCTGCGTCATGGAAGTAGTTAGATGGGGTGTGAGGCAAACCCCCGCCCCCAATCAAAGGCAGCCATCAACTTGATTATATTTAGGCGAATAATAAAACAAAGCAGGAAACTGTCTTTCCCCTATTATTAACCAAGCCCATGCTCCTGCCACTTAGTTATATCGTGACCATTAATGGATCGAACAGATGCAACTTAACTTTCACTCCTCAGCAAATGTCATAGAAGCTATTAAGGAATCCCCCAAGCACACGTGATAACATCCTTGAACGTGGGACCCTTATTACATGCAAAAGAAGGTTTTGTTTGGTTGGCTTTTTCGTGTTTTTACCGGGATTTCTCTAAAACCTAGATATGAACTTTTACAAAAATTATATCAAAAGTAGTCCTTAAGACTGGAATCAATTGAGCACATTTTTGTAATAAATGATAGTGTGACTTTTTAGGAGAAGGGATATATCGGGGGGTGGATTTCTCAGCCTTGATGGAGATATGTAGTCTGCTAATACTTGTTTATGAAAGTACCCATGATACCATTGTCCACATCTTAAATTTGGTCTAGGGAGACACCACCCCAGTGTTGGACCTACATATACTTTTATGTCCGCCAGCGCCAATAGAGGACACTAATATCCAAACGTATGGTGTAGCAAAGGAATCCCGTTTCCTGGCATAGCCTCTCCAGTGTACTTGAGCCTGCTGCCTACGTCAGGTCTATAGATGACCTTTCATAAGGGAAAAAATAACGATGAGATAGACATTTCCCAAAGAATATTTGAGAAATACCAAACCCTCTGCAATAGTTGTGAGAGATGTACTGACTGAGGTTTCAAGATTCTTCCAACTTATTCATCTTAATTATTAAGGCTTTATATTTGGCATATGTCTCTATATGGGGAATATTGCTGTGGTATTGATGATGCTCCAGCCTTTTATTCCAAAGCAGTACACTTAACTGATGACTGAGCTGAACCTGACCATCTCTTTAGATGTTCATTTTCATAGTCAAAAGGTAATCTAGAATATTGTCACTGATCTGTTGAACTGAAAGTCATTCTCCACCAGAGTGACCTTTCCACTCCCATAAGGTGTTATTTTGGTGGTCCTACCAACTCTTGTCATTCTTCTTTTCATAACCTCTTGTTTATGAAGGCAATCAGGCCACTTTTTTTTCATCTCAATAGACTTAAGTCAAAGGAAATCCGTGTCATTGTTGACTAAAACTTTCTAACTCTCAGGGTCTTTATGTTCAATAAATGTAGCCTCTTTATCTCATTAATAATGGCACTAGTTTTCTTCTGACGTAACTTCCAAACACCCAGTTAACCACTGCTTCCTTATTACTTTGTGGAGGTCAGTAGACCTTATATTGGTCAAGTCGGTGTCAGTTTCTTTGTATGTATTTCCAGATTTTGTAATTCTTTCCTTACAGCTGATTTAGCTTTTTTTTCACAGACCTCCATTTTCCAAGAAAATAGCATGTGGCTGTTGTGGAGGTTTCCAGTCCCATTGGGCTTTCCATAAAACAAACAAAATGCAGTAAGAAAAATGTCTAAACGATAAGAAAGAACCCACAGAAGAAAACCGCCATTCGACAAAATTAATCGCTACGGCGCAGGTCTCGAGCAAGAAATTAGCAATTAGAATTGTGTTGTATGCCTTTGTGTGCTAATGAAACTCAAATGATATTCATCTAGCAAATTTTGCGCATTTTCCTTCGCGCCGAGGTGAACGCTTTGTAACACGAAACCTTTCTTTGAGTGTGTGCGGCTGCAATAAGCGTCATTTTCTGGGACGTAGGTGAAGTATTTTCCGTCTTTTCTTTCTCTTTTGCCCTCACTATTTTCGCCGAAGCTTAACGTTTAACCAACATTTGTTTTGTCTCATTGTCGATATCATATCCGACCTCTTCTTTTGACATCGCATCCTGTCTTTTTGTATTAGTTTCTATTTAATCTGTATTTAACATTGTCTTTTTGTATTAGCTTTTATTTCATCCATATTCGACAATGACAAGGAGGAATTATTAGCAATAAAGAACTAAATGAAGCATTCAAACTACACAAAAGGAGAGACTACAAGAATCACAAGGTTTCTCAGAATATTTATTACGTTTTGTATGAGAGTTCTTGTTCACATTCCATACAATACCTTCATGTAGTTCATTGAAGACAAAATAACTTATTTTCTGGGGGGAAAAAAAGGAAAGATGAAAAGATCCAATTAAGAGCGAATGAATGTAATGAGTCGATGAACTGACGAAGCAATTAGTGCATTAAATCGTTAAGAGAATTGCCTCTGGGAGGAAAGGAAATTAAAAGGAAAATCATAGAAGAGAGAATAGTCAAGATTTAGCTTGACAGTCTTGGATTGAGGAGAGAGAGAGAGAGAGAGAGAGAGAGAGAGAGAGAGAGAGAGAGAGAGAGAGCGGTTTGATGTAGCGAATGGTTTTACGCCCTTTGGCCTCACTGGAATTTCCCTTTCTTCATTTATTGCGTCCGGATTCTCCCCCCGAACTTAAACTTTCTTTCTATTATTAGCAATATATATATATATATTGTAGTCGTTAATATGCTTTCAATATTTGGTCTTTACAGTAGCAGAGTTTCTTTTATGAGAAATAGGCTATGATGATTCGAGAATGAAGTGATTGGTACTTTTTATTTTCATCTGAGGTCTTTCGTCAACCATTAGAGCTTAATCGAGATACCGATTAAGTTACTGATATTATTCGGGCGAGTAACGTATTTCATAATAGGGCAAGACTAAGATTTTAAGAATTTTAGGATTTACGTTTAAGAATTTTAGGATTTACGACCATATTTCCTGTAGCATCCAGGTGTAGAAACAGAGGTTATGGATGCCTAAGTCATTAGCATAGTGGCTTTGGTTACTGTGCTGTTTCTGTTAAGATTTTCATCAGGCTATACTCATAGGAGATTGTTTAAGTCACTGGTTGCCTTAGAATGGTGTTGAATCTAATGATAAAAACAACAGTGAGCTGTAATTTTTTTTTATTTTGCTTTTTTGGTGGATATAAATGGGAGCTTTTCCAATTTACCTAGTCCTTTCTGATAACACCCTAAATTATAGCTTTAGAAAGAGGCTTTCCTATCATTAATTGAATCATAAACACCAAGAGAACAATATAGCAATGTCAAAATAGTTTGGAAACTTACTGGTAAGGCAAAAGTATAAATGGTGCCGGAGCCAAGGTCTCTTCATGTAAGTGTCCCAGGAGCCAGGGATTTGGACCAAAATTTGGGGATTTTTTATTTAACATATTTTAATGTCAAACATTTCTAGCCTCATATTCAGTAATTTTTACATCTGCCTCTGCAGTCAGGTATTTTTACCTGTCAAATGTAGCAGAGTTGAATGTTAGATGTGATGGAATGTCTCTTGTATTTGACAGTTTTTCACTCAAAATCTTCTTACTGTTATTCTATCTTTTGCCATTGTTACTTGTTCATTCTGGAATTAAAAATCATAAATGAGTACAAAAGGTTTGGAATAATCCTCTCTCTCTCTCTCTCTCTCTCTCTCTCTCTCTCTCTCTCTCTCTCTCTCTCTCTCTCTCTCTCTCTCTCTCTCTCTCTCTCTCTCTCTCTCTCTTGCTGTCCTCACCACTAAATAATTTTAGAAAATACATTTTTAGGCATTTCTATTCATTATGAAAAAATTATAGAAAATCTTTGAAATTCGCAACTGGCAATTTTAAATCTCTCGCAGTGTAATTTCATAGCATAATTGATTTGGTATTTGAACAAATGTATGCTTTGAAGGTTTTAACGTCATTCTGATCCTTTTTATGATATCAAAAGATTAAAAGCAAACTTGATTTTATTATTATTATTATTATTATTATTATTATTATTATTATTATTATTATTATTATTATTATTATTATTATTATTATTATTAGTAAAAACTTGCTTAGTAGAATTTGTCCATGGTTTTCTTTATAGAATTTTTATTACTTGTTTGATTTTTTTATTCTGTTGGATTGAACTAAATGCACGGGCCTGAATGTATTTATAATTAGGTTTCATTACTGTTTGTGGATTTGCCTTGTTAGTTATGAAGTTTGTGATTCTTTAGATTTTTATGATAATCTTTCCTTTAAAAGAAGGCATTTAGAATTTGTAAAAAAAAAATAAATAATCGTTAAAATCATTTTGATAACAGAAGACCATTATCATCAGTAATACAATAATACATTCTCTCTCTCTCTCTCTCTCTCTCTCTCTCTCTCTCTCTCTCTCTCTCTCTCTCTCTCTCTCTCTCTCCCTATTCCTTTTCTCTGTTTTCTCTTCTCAAAGTCTGGGAGAATCGTGATCGTCAGGAGGGTCATTGGCGATAACTGTACCGACATTATGGTCGTAATTGCCATTCCAGCGAGGGAACTTTCGCCTTTGAGTGCAGGATATGATGCATTTCTCTGCGGCACATCTCGTTTTGGTTCTGGCATCAAGAATACAGATGTTATGGACGGTGATGCCAGGTGTTCTGGAGGCTGATGCTACCGACCAGTCGCATGTGTTGATTCTAGACCTTTACAGATTTCGGGAAAATAAAAGAAGTCTGAGGAGAGGAAATCTATTTTTTCTCCTATTCGAAACAATTCCCTTAAAGGTGATTCTTCACGTCTTTCCTGTTTGAGAATTTCTTTTAGAATTAAGTATTACTGCAGTATATAGATATAGAAAATCATTGTTTAGTATGTGGTTATTTTATAAGTACAAAGACTGATCTCTAATCATGAACTTGAATTAAAGCGTACACACACACATACAGCATATATATATATATATATATATATATATATATATATATATATATATATATATATATATATATATATATATATATATATATATATATATATATATATATATATATACTGTATATATATATATATATATATATATATATATATATATATATATATATATATATATATATATATATATATATATATATATATATATATATATATATATATACACATATATATATATATATATATATATATATATATATATATATATATATATATATATATATATATATATATATATATATATATATATATATATATATATAGCGAGAGGTGCGCGCTACGCTCCTCAGGGTAGAAGGGTAGTTGAAGGATTCCCTGTTTAAAACCGGCTGTCAGTCGTGAACTGGGTCCTTCGTCTTAAGGACTTCTCTTCGGTTGTTTCATTGACCTCATACAAATGAACGTTGCAGTACCTATGGTCATCATCGCCATCGATAAATAATGTGGCCTCAAGGTTGGGCCACTGAACCAGCGCAAAGTGCTACACAGAGACTAATGGCAATATTACTAAATATACTTTCCCCTGAATGAATTCTTGGCAAGGGAGAATTGTGATACAATCTAAGTGGTGCAGAGCACAGTACAAAAATAAAAAGAAATATTTTAATCATCTGGAAAACAGAAATAAAGTATTAAAGAGCATTTTATTAATGATGAGCCTAAGGGGCTTTTGGGCATCATCCTTGAAATTCTTGGACCCTCTCCATGCCCGCTTCCCCAGCCTGGCAGGATACCTGCTTTCCTCCAAGGAAGCAACCTCTGGGTCAGACCCTTCCCTTCAAGACTGCCCTTAAGAGACTGGTGAGTTTTGCGGGCTTTTGGGCCTCATCCTTGAATTTCTCGGGCCCTCTCCAAGCCCGCTTCCCCAGCTTGGCAGAATACCTGCCTTCCTCTGAGGAAGCAGTCTCTAGGTTGGACCCTTCCCTTCAAGGGTGCCCTTAAGAAACTGGCGAGCCTGAGACTGTTAATAACTAGTATTGGTTGGTCTAGAATCATTAATCTGAATGTTTGTGAATCAGAATTTCCTATAGTGATGATTTCCATTTATAGGTTGTGGAATTCACTGCATTTTATGATCGTAGCTTTTGCTGAATTACTTTCATTAAATTTTCAAATAAAGTCTAGTTTTGTACCTCAGTGTTTAATTCCAATAGGCTTTTGTTTGAGGGTAGATTCAGTGAGAGGAATCGACGAGGGAGAAGGAATATGCTGACCCAGGGATGGCCACCGCTACCAGAGAATTGTAGAAAAGTAAGATTATTGATTCTGTTCTTAAAACAGATACAGCAATAGAATATGGCCCAATTTGACCTCGGGATAGGGTCATTAATAGTGGTTGGCAGTGGTGTTAAACATGAATAGATAGTTGAGTAGATAAATAGATAGGGTTAGGTTACGTTTCCGAAGAGACATATCTTATTAATACTGGTATTGGCATCTCAGAATAGGACTTTGATGGTTCAGCGATTCAGGTTAGCAAGATGCTGTTGAGATGCACTCGAGTCAGTGTTTCTCGAGCGCGAGTCTCTATGTGTATTTAATGATGTGTCATGGGGGGCAAGGTTTTAGTGTGTTAATAGGGATTTCTGGGCTTTAGTTCATATTGTGGAATGTTTAGGTATGTATAGTGTGCACAGTGTGTGCAATTGTGGTATCTTGGCCGCTTGTGTGTGGTATAACGCGCGAAAACGTGTAAGTCTCTCTCTCTCTCTCTCTCTCTCTCTCTCTCTCTCTCTCTCTCTCTCTCTCTCTCTCTCTTTCCTTGGTGAGAAGATTCCCGTACCATCAAGCATAGGCATATGTAAGTGTTATAATTTTTTTTATTAATTCTAGTGTCAGATAGGAATATGTAGTGATGCTATCCACTGAGTGACGTGTCAGTGACATCATTAGTCTGGTCAGCGTTCCTCGTATTTGGCGCCATCTTATATGCAGCGCATTTGATTTTTGGGCGTGCCTTATATGTTTTGTTTTTTGTAGAGCAATCGGCAGTTTGCATTGGCGTTTAGGGTTTAATAAAGGGAGTATTTTATTATTGTATTATCTCTGGGGACTTTGATAACTGGGTAGTAATTTATTTGATATTTGTTGAGTTACTGTGAATAAACATTTCTTATGCAAGTGTGTGTACATTTCTCAGATTTTTTAAAACTATTTTTTTTATGATTACACACGTACATGTTTTATTTTGGGTGCATATGTGCGTGTATGAAAAGGTAGAAGCAGTTGCTGTAATCTTACTTGGCAATCTTTGCCTTGGCGACAGGAGAGGCAGACGTGTCTCCAAACTTTTGCGCTCAGTGCTTTTTCAGTGTGCTTCAACAGACCTTGGATGGTGAGATGGGGGAGTGGGATATTGCACTGAGGGAACGGGAGGGGAACGAATTCTTTTCCTCTCTCTCTCTCTCTCTCTCTCTCTCTCTCTCTCTCTCTCTCTCTCTCTCTCTCTCTCTCACGTCCATTTGCTCGAGCCCCGTTTTCTTTACGTACGTGAGGGTAGACAACTATTCTCTTTACTTGGGGGAAGACTGAGTCTTTATTTTTTGGTTTGCCCATGAAGACCTGAAGTTCATCTTGACCTACTTTGCGGTCAGCTGTGCGCTCGGTCCGCCAGTTTGTTTTCCACGTGGGATTTTGAATTTAATGGTGGGTTTAATTAAATTTGAATTCAATTGTGGATTTAGTTAATTCTGGATGTAATTGTGGGTTTAGTTAGTACTTTGGGGATTAATTATTAGAGTAAAGGGAGTTAACATTCTGGGTTTCTTACTGTGTGGGAATTTTTTCAGGGAAAATTGCTTTTTCTGTTTTTTTTTTTTTTAAGGGGTGTCCTTTCATGGGACTTGGGAAATTTTGCATTTGTGATCAGCCAAGAATAAGTTAACAGATTTGATTATGAAGAAGAAAGTTGCAAAAATGGGGAGAGGAAATAGTGATCAGAGATTCCTTAGGTCAGCCTATGATTGTGTAGGGCACGGAGATTCAGTCTGCGGTTTGTAGGGTTTTGTTGAAATTCGGAATAGCCAAAGGTCGATGGCGGGGTTGAGTTCTTGGACCCCATGGGTTTGTTGTTTTACTTGTAATATGCAGGGACACAGTAAGAGATTTTGCTGTGTTAAATATTGTGGCAGTTGTAAGAGTTATGGTCATCCTTGGCGGTCTTGTCCGTCTCGGAGACAGTATAATGGTAGGCCTGCATTTCAGAATTTTGGTAGCTCAGTAAGAAAAGTTCTCAAGAGGATTTTTCGAGGGGATCTTGTGATCGACGGACATTGTCTAAAGACCGATCAGTTGTAAGGGAAAACTGGATGGGTGTTTCTTGGGATATAGTACTTCTGGGGGAACCCTCAGGGTCAAAGCCAGTAGTAAAAGGGTCTGTGCCTGGGATAAACGTAAAATGCCTCTATTAATTTGATGAATTATGAGTTGTTCCGATCAACGTTTTCCGATCGTGCTTTGAGACCTGCTAAAGAGACAGTATGTGATGTTCAAGCAAATAGGTTACGGGTTTTGAGATACGTAGATGTAGGTTTGTCTCTTGGGGGTAGAACGTTTACAGAACCATTTTTGGTTATATGAGGGGCTGCTTTCGGGTACTTTGTTATTGGGTCATTCAGCATGTCGGAGACGAAAAGTCTCGGTTCATACCAGGGTATGTGGTATAACTGTGGGAGTACCTGGTGTGTGCCTTATGAGGGGACAGATGTGAGTGTAGTGGTGAGAATCTGCAGGTGGATGCTGAGCATGTGTCGGTGAGTAAGAAGTGTTATAAGGGGGTTTTATCGGATGATGTGGTTCTTGGTCCTGGTATGGTTGCTGTGGTGAAAGTTCGAGTGAAAGGAGTGCATAAATCCAGACAGACGTGTGGATGAATCTAGCGAAAAGCTGAAGGGGGTAGTGTGTACGGATTCTGTAAACAAGGTACCGAGTTCAGGGGATACTTGGGTAGAATTGCTAAACTGTTATGATTCAGTTCGCAATTACCAGAAGGGTACTTATGCAATCAATTTTGTTGACTGGGTCGATGAAGATAATTCAGTGGCTATAGTCGGGGATTTTTGCAGTTTTTCAGAAGCAGATTTACATGCTAGGAGGCAGGTTTTTAGGGATCATTTAGCCAATGCTGATTATAAAGAATATGCTAGGGATGTGGAAGATGTTCTGGCTGAGTTTGCGGACATAGTCGCACTCAAAGGGGATACGTTAGGGTTAGCAAATGTGTTAGAACACAAGGCTCAGTTGGAGGACAAGAATAAACCTATTTTTGTTCCTTCATGTAGGATCCCTTTTAAGATTAGAGAACAGGTAGAGCAAGATGTTAATAAGTGGGAGGAAGAAGGCATTGTTAGGCCCAGTTCCTCGCCTTTTAATTTCCTGTTGTTGGCAGTGCTAGGAAGGATGGTTCAGTCCGAGATTGTGTTGACTTTAGGAAGTTCAACGAGAAAACCATTCCTGATCGCTACCCTGTAGCGTGTTTTCCAGATTTATTTGTTGAGATTGGGGGCAAGAATATTTATTCTTCAATTGATCTGATGCAAGGGTATTTGCAAGTACTGCTTAGCAATCAAAGTCGAGAGTACACAGCTTTCTCTTTGCTGAAGGGGCATTATGAGTTCATGTGAATGCCGTTTGATTTATCAGGTAGTCCTATGGCATTTACTAGGCTAATGAATACAGTTTTACATGGCTTGTTAGGGAAGAAAGTTTTCTTATACGTGGATGATATCCTAGTTGCCACAGATTTGGTAGAGAAACATTTAGAGGTTCTTAGGGAAGTTTTTAGGAGGCTTAGGTTAGCGGGTTTGGAGATAAAGTTAGCTAAGTGTAATTTTTTGAAGAGGCAGATAGTATATTTGGGTCATGTCATTTCTAACGAGGGTGTTAGAGTGAATGATGATAAAGTTAGGGCAATTATGGGTTTTGCTACCCCGAAGAATAATAAGCAGATTTGGTCATTCTTAGGCATGGCTGGATTTTTCTGTAGGTTTGTGAAGGGTTCTTCTATTCTAGCATCTCCCTTGACAGATGTCCTGAGGGATGATGTGCAGTTTGTATGGGGAGATGGACAGCAAGTAGCTTTTCAGAAGATTAAGGATGCCTTAGTGAATCCCCCAGTGTTGAAGTTTCCAGATTTGGAACATCCTTTCACGTTGGTGACAGACGCTAGTTATGATGGCACAGGGCATGCCTTATGCAGAAGTTCGATGGAAGGCTCCATCCGATTGCATTTTACAATAGGAACTTTAAGACACCGGGTAGTAATGAATGGTTATGGTTGGTAGTGGATAAAGAGGCCTTTGCCGTAGTGTCTAGCTTGATTCATTTTAAAATGTTGCTCATGGGCAATCAAGTAGCGGTTCTTACGGATCATAAGCCATTGTTGGATCTTTTTAATGAGCCGGATCTTTCCCCAAAAAGGTCTAGGTGATATCTGACAATCAGGGATTTTGATGCTAAGCTTAGGTACATAGAGGGTAGACATAATGTAGTAGCGGACGCCCTTAGTAGAAGTTTTTCTGATGCAGATAGTACTCATGTAGGTTATGTATCTGGAGATTGCGTAGACTGGGATATTAGTTTAGTAGAAGCTAAGCAGGATGAGGATGAGATTTTGACAGACGCAAAAACGTTTCTTAGAGGAGAATTAGTTAGGAAGGGTTATCAGGTGCCTTTTGCAGGGCTTGAATTAGAGGGTAATTTGTTAGTTAGGAAGATTAGATACAGACTGAGGAATAGTGAGGATAAGGGTGATACGATGCAAATAGTTGTTCTTAGGACTTTAATACCTACTGTTCTGGATATTGTTCACTGTAGGTCTGGCAGTCCGCATTTGGGTATTGAGAAAATGTAAAAGAATATACAAGGACAATTCTTTTGGAAGAATGTACTCACGTCAGTGGAAGACTTTGTAAGGGGTTGTTCAGTTTGTGATGCATGTAAGCCATCGAGGGTCGTTTCTTGTAAGTTGGGTTCATTCCTGATTCCTAGCAGGCCTTGGACCTTGTAAGCAATTTCTGTGAATCTAGTTATGGCCATAGGCACCTGTTGGTGGTTGTTGATGAGTTAACTAGGTTCGTTGAGATTTTTCCGTTGAAGCATAAAACAGTGGAAGAGGTGGCAGTCGCATTCTTTAATGGGTATATTTGTCGTTATGGAGTTCCTGAGGTTCTGATTACAGATAATGGGAGGGAATTTGTGAACAAGACGTTAGAGTGTCTTGCAGATGTAATGGGCATTCGGAAGGTCACTGTTATTCCCTATAGACCAGAAGCTAACAGACTGTGTGAAGTGAACGGGCAAATAGGAAGGTCATTGAAGTTCTTCGGATGACCATAGGTGGAAATGATTTAAGTTGGGATTGATATATTCCACAGGTGCAGCATAGCAATAATTCCATGGTTAGTAATACCATTGGAATGTCTCCCAATGAAGTGCTGTTTGGTTGCCCAGTGCAGGGTTAGGGCACTTGTGTCAACAGTGAAAGAGAGATATGCACGTCTTGCCAGGAATCTTGAAATGAAAACGCAGGATATGTAGAAAGAAGTCATCAAAAGCCGGATAGACTTAAAGTTGCTGTGGGAGATAGGGTTTTTGTGAAAATAAATGTCAGGAATCAGTTGAACTATAAGCTAGGTCCTAAATTTGAAGGTCCTTTTCGTGTTGTAGAAGTAAAGAAGGGGAGTAGATTTGTTGTTCTAGATGAGAACACGGGTGTGGTTCGGTTGACACATATATGTAAAATTAAAATGACAGGTTAATGGGAATCTTATGGGTTAATTCCTGTGTTGTACTGTGGGTATGATAATTTTTTTTTCTTTCTCTCTCTCTCTGTCTTTCTTTTTTTTAATGGGTTTAAGTGGGCGTGACTTATAGTTGTTTGTAACTTGGGAGGACGTTGGTCCATAGAGTTATTCAAATCTTTAATTGTCCGAGTTCAGTTTTTGCTCGTACGTGTTGCAATATTTAGTTAAAATTAAGTGCAAAATACCATAGGGTTTTATAGATATATGAATTTCTTTTTTGTTTGTTTGTTTTTTCTTTCCCGTTTCGAGATCGGGTATCTTAGAGATTCTTTCTTCTGTTTTTGGGAGTTGTGGCGTGGGCTAATTTCGTAGTGAGGTTAGGCCCGTGAGTTATTATGTAAGAATAGTATAATGTGTAGCCGTCATGTGATGCAATATCTTTGAGTACAGAGTTACAGAATAAAGTTCTGTTACTTAGGTGTTTTTGGGGAGTATTTTGTGTGTCGGATGGAATCTGTCTGATCTGTTACAGGTTTGGGCAAATCAGTTAGGGTTCAGAATAGGATTAGGAAGACTTTAATGTGACTTCCAAATTTAGATTTTTCAGTTCTCTTGTAGAAGGAGTAAGAGGGCTGCGCCATTGGTAATTGTAGTTGTTATGATAATAGGAGCAATTGCTAGTATGTCAATTGCTATTTGCTGAGAATTGAGCAGGTATCGACAGTATTTGCTAATCAGGGTAAAACTTTCATGACTCTACGAGATATTTTACCTCTCGGATGTTTACAATTGCCTTTAATGAATTCAGTATATTGGTATGGTTCTCAGGTAATTTTTACTGGGAAGAATTTGTATGGGTAGTATCTTGAAGTTAGTGTACCTGATAGGGGGTTGATTGTGGAAATTCCAGTTAGTAACTTGGAATTGCTTCATAGTTTTATCATATGACCTTTCCCAGGTGGTTTTAATGGTTCAGTAATAGTATGGCATAGTGAGTAGACTAGGTATCTTTTGGGTTGACTGTCAACATGACCGACTTGCATTATACACCACTTCCTCGCAGTAGCGTGTTATGAATGGCTTTTATGAGCCTCAACTGATACAAAGTTAGATATGGGGGCCGTCTACATTACACTGCAGGTTTCTACGCCTGTGACTTCATGAGAAGATCTAGGGTTTTTTGGAGAGATGTCAGGCAGGACGTCTTCAAGTCACCGTTGTTGCTGGGAGACATCTGTTTGGCGCAAAGGATTCGTGGGCGCCGCATTCAACATGGGCTTGTACAGTTGTAAGCTGTTCAGCATAGTTGGATCACCAGGAATTCAAGATGTGAAGAGAAGCATGGGCTTGTACAGTTGCAAGCCGTCCAGAATATTCAGATCATCAAGAATCAAGATGTGAAGTGATGTGTTCTATAATGAACATTGTATTGGAATAACAATCATGCATACAAGACAAATAATTTACATATGTAGTGCATATGGTTTACTATGATTTTGGAGCTGCCCCTTACTGAACTTTCGATTGGACAGTTTATCATACCTGGGCGAGGGCGCCCAGAGGTAGGTAGACCTAGCTCCTATTAAGTCTTTGAAGAACTATGTGCTGGCCTGTCGGAAGCACATCCGCCCAGGTGCATTGGTGTCGACATTGGAGGTTTACACAGTTAGATACAGCGGGTATCTGACGCATGCATTAGTGCTTTCTTGACCATGATCAGGATTTAAGTATGTGAGACAGCGTGATCTTCAAACATTAAACTGGGGTCGTCACATTTCTGGGAAGGAGTTAAGTGAGTGCGTATGTGTGTTGCACTCTCTAATGGTGTATTTTCAGAGGAACATGTGGTCATGGGAGGAGCTTCATTTTCTGACTGGGTCTGATTTATTTGTGGTGCAGTGAAAATACCTCAGCTATAGTCATAGAAAAGTGAGTACCATAACCCATGAACACTTACAGTATATCTTTTCCAGACATTATGTGAAAATACCCACTTGTGCTGCAGTGAAATTCCTGTGTGTCTCCATTATGCATTTTCCTGTTCTGTTCTCCATTGTGCATTTTTCTGCTTTGAATATCGATGTCATTTAACACTTTCAGGTTTTGATATATGATATGTTTCTTTTAATAGGAATTCTGGTTTCGTCCTGTGAGGACGAATATTTTGGAAGTGGTGTTTATTTTAACATACTCTATGACATTTATTGTGGTCTAGAATAATTATGACCTTTTTACTTTGTTTGGTGACCAGGGTGTTAGTCACTAGTATTGGTTGGTCTAGAATCATCATTAATCTGAATGTTTGTGAATCAGAATTTCCTCTAGTGATGATTTCCATTTATAGGGTGTGGAATTCACTACATTTCATGATCGTAGCTTTTGCTGAATTACTTTCATTAAATTTGCAAATAAAGTCTAGTTCTGTACCTCAGTGTTTAACTCCAGTAGGCCTGTGTTTGAGGGTAGAGTCAGTGAGAGGAATCGACGAGGGAGAAGGAATTTGCTGTCCCAGGGATGGCCACGGCTACCAGAGAATTGTAGAAAAGTAAGAGGATTGATTCTGTTCTTAAAACAGATACAGCAATAGAATATGGCCCTATTTGACCTGGGGATAGGGTCATTTAACACATACATTCATACATATATGTTCACCAATGAAGGTGCATGGTAGGGTTTTGAATGAGAAAGTAAGACAGGTAACATAAGAATTTGCAATGTGAGAGTAGTGTTGGGTTTAGACAAAGATTATGTTGATGGGTCCATAAAAAAAAGTTTTGCAAAAAGTTTGAATGCTTATGAAAATAGTTTGCGATAGAATTGACAGAACGTAATTTGGACGGTATTTGGGATGTATGGTATAGAAGATAAGTTGTGAGCTATAAAAAAAGCCTTGTAATGGAATCAAAACAGTGACTGGTTTGCTGTGAAAGTGGGTCTAAGCCAGGATGTTATCTCTGTTGAAGTTTAGTGTCTTTGTGGATGGAGCGATATGAGAAGTGCAAGGTTTAGGATGAGAAAGTGAAGTATGGAATGAGCGTTATTTGCAGCTGATAAATTACTAGGTAGGAAACTAAAGAGTAAGCAGGAATTAGTCAAAGAGAGTGAAAGTCTTTGCAAGGGAAGACAGTTAATAATCAGTGTATGCAATCGTAAGGTTTGAAAGTAATGGAAACCGGCAAGGTGAAGCAGTTTATGTTGATGTGGATGGTGGAAGAATGGAAGTGGTTGATTCGTATAGATTTATTTGATATAAACGTTATTATATGCCGGTAGGATGAGAGAAGAAGTTAATCACAGAATAACAGAAGCAAGGAAGGAAGGTGTGTCCAGAACACTTGGAAATGAGAAGTAGTGTCAATGGAAGATTTGGCTGAAATGGAAGAAGGGAGTGTTGAGTCAACACTCCTTCAAGGAAGTTGTATGTGGATGAAATACACATTTTAGGATTAGTGTACATGTTTGAAGAATAAATTAAGTAATAAGAAAAACGGGAGTACAGAAGTGGTAAAATACTTAAAATTGGTGAATCGATAGGTCAGAGTGGGTGAAGATGCGTAAGGTGGAAGAAGTGAATAAAGATTGGTTGGTAATAAGAATATATAATGCAGAAATGCCATGAGAGAGAGAATTAAAGGTAAAAGGAAGGAAGGGCCTGATCACCCCATAAACGTGGTAGTGCAAGCATGATTAAGATAAATGGCATATTGTGGTTATGGTGATTACAAGCGCTCTTGATGAGCCCTATGTGTAGATGTATGACATCGTTAATTTTTACAAGTTTTTTTGTACATCTAGGACGTTCACTACTCAGCAGTTAATGGATGAATGGTGCAGTGACTGTCGTGCTTTATTTGCTCTGAAGCTACACCTTATATACACATACATACGCATACGTGTGTGTGTGTGCGCGTCTGTATGTATCTACACATACATACGTACACACACACACACACACACACACACACATATATATATATATATATATATATATATATATATATATATATATATATATTGTGTGTGTGCGTGTGTACATACGCGAGTGTATTGCACGTGGGCTAGGGGTTAGCATTGTGGAGAGTTGAAAGCAGCTCAGCGCGAGAAAAAAAGTGTAATTAAATAGCTGGGGTTATTATTTTAATGGAAAGGTACTGCGATGATAGGAACTCAGATTACTGTCGTTATATGAATGATATTTTCCACAGAAATATCGTATATAAGTTTTTGGTGTTTTTATTATTACTTGGTAGTATTTCCTAATATGAAATATGGTATAGGAACATGATTTTGGGTGAATGATGCATTCAGATTTTAAAGCGCTGGTTATGAAAGAGCCCTCTCGATAGGAGATATGGAGGATGAAGATGTGTTGGAATCTTAAAACTTTGCAGCCCAATTAAGTGTTTACAAGCCAAAGAGGATTCATGATCAGATATTTTTCCTCATTTCTTCCCGTTCTTTATCACCGGCTAATTTGATGGTATCGTCGCGAAATTGTCACCAGAAACATCAAACAAAACAAAAAAGTTAAAAAATGACGAATTAATTATTATTTGATTAATTACATGATATTTATCCACCGTGATATAAAAAATGAATTTGAGGCCTTTTTCATATAGATCCTACTCTCTCTCAGCAAGTATCCCATACAAAGACTTAATACCTGATCGCCATCTTCATTTTCAAGTTAGATCTTTCCTCACACGATTACTTGCGTTACCAAATTTATGAACCCTCTGGGAAATACATGTATTGAATTACATTCAAACCTACAATTTACTCATACACACTGGGAAAGGAGTTCGTGGAATGATAAAGTTCCCGTGCGACATTTATTGCTTTAAGGAGGTATTCAAGCGAAGGGATGTACGAGAATTGCCAACTGTTACGTATTTACGAAAAAGAATATTAAGAGATCTCCAGTTGTATGACTCCGTTCAGTTTCGTATTAAAATGGAACAATACACTAGTAGGATGCGAAAGTGCATTGCAACACAGTTTACCCAAGGGTAATATTTTGTTTAGATTGTCGGTGTCCGAGATATTAGAAGTAGAGCGCCGTCATATTTCATATGAAATAAGCGTTGACTGTCTTTTGGTAGGAAATCGTCAATAAATTCCAATATTATTCGGCCTGGTTTCCACGGGTTATATTACACAGACATACATGGTAAATAATATGTTAAGAATACTATAAAATTTTATATACGATCTTTGAGACCATTATTATTTTCACGTATCCCAACATCCAGACTGATGTACTACCTGACATAAATTCCTACCATTGTGTTTTCCTTAACCGCCCGAGGTATTGCTCAGCGTCGGAAACATCTTTTCCTCCGAAGTAATAGGTGTCCTGGGAATGAAATGACCAAATAAATCTCTGTCCGGGAACGTAAGTTGAAAGGGTTTTAAAGAAAATGGAGGCCTTATAACTTCTAGAACGATGAAAAGGGTGCCCATTATGGGGAGAGAGTTTGAAGGAAACTTTAAGAATCCGGCAGTGTTGTTCAATGAGAGGAAATGAGAAGACTTCGTGGTTTGTATCAAGTGGAAAAAAATGTAAGTATGATTGTAACTTGAATTTAAATTTGCTCTTACTTTTTAATAAGAAAAACCAATCAAGTAACAATTTGCAATATTTGATAGCGAATAGGCAGAAATATAGTTTGGGGGCCATAATTACTCTGAAACAAGTTCTGTTAATCAAAAATGGTAATTTTTTAACATTTTTGGAACGTTACGTAACATACAGAAGCTATTTTGCATACTTTTAATGGGACCAACGGTGAGATGGGCTTCCATCTACTGGACGTCGGTAACTTTAAACGTCAAGTTTATTACTCATAGACTATTATTATGAGACGCAAACAGTACAAGAACAGACTTTTGTTTTTTTATGTCGAAATTCTTTCATGAGATACTGAACGTATAATCTCACATACAGTTCTGTGTCAGGCTTATGGCTTTATTATGGGAGTCGGCAACGAGATGTTCCCTTGCTTTAGAGCTCTCTCTCTCTCTCTCTCTCTCTCTCTCTCTCTCTCTCTCTCTCTCTCTCTCTCTCTCTCTCTCTCTAAACGAATATATTTTTGTCATTTGAGAAACTCCTGTTCCGAAGTTAGCATTCGTATTGAATATGCATACACTTCAACTTTTCTCCAAATTGTGTTGGTTATGGTATTAGGAAGAAGTAAAAAAGAAAAAGCATTAGAGTACATTTGAAAATACAAGCTTGAAACAGATTACAGCACATTTTCGTGGAATGGGCTACAAAGTAATAAAATGAGAAGTGAAATAAGTGCTAAGAGTAATACTCTGACATAATAGATAATAATTATTATACTATCAACCTTTAGAGATGACGATAATTCATTATGTTAACTCTTGTCACGGATCTGTTTGTTTGTAAATATTTTATTGTGTACTCTTTTTGAAAGATTTATTTGTACTTTTCATCAGGATGAACTCCATCAGCTAGTTTTTTTTTTTTTTTTATGTCACAGGTCTGAAATCTTTTTCACGTAAACAATACCTTCAGTATTTCCGGCTTAGTAATACACAGCTGAGGTTCATTCTACAAGGGGTCCTTTGTCCTATTTGCCTGTCTTTGGAAAGACTATACAACTTGTTCAGTTCATGACAGTCCTGAATTCATTATACTTGATGAAATCTATGCTTGAATCCATTCAGTCATTTTCAAAACTTTCTTCAGTCTCAGCTCGCATGTGTTATTCTGTTGTTACATTTCTCATTTTTCTGTTTAGCTTCCTTGAAATAGAACTAATCGCACTCATGTACAAGATTGTCTGGAGTCCTTGAAATGTAATTATACAATGTGTGAAGTTCATAACTTCCTGTTGGAATAAGCTATATTTTCTTTCAAAATTGAAATCCATGATTAGGCTTTTCGAGTTCAGGTGTCATGGTCAAGGCGGAAGTCTCACGGAGTCTAAATTTCCGTACCACTATTATTCATGCCAGTTTCTCTTGAAACTTCCGTACCTCATGTTTGCAATGCAATGTCCTGTACTTTGAGAAAACGAATATCTTCTTTCCAGCTCTGATTAAAAGCATTCTAGTCGCTTTGACTCTTATTAGGCCTGATGAATTGATAAATTTTATGAGCTTTAACTGTTATATTTGAGATAGATGCTCTCTGTATATTCAATGATCATGATTCTTTACCAAATATATATGGATTTAAAGATTCGTTTTAACACTATAAGGCTTGAATTTAGATGATTAATAAATGAGTGAGCTCTTCCCTTCTGTTATTTTGAACCCACGCTTTGTAATAAAAGCGAGTTACCACTTAGCTCATTATGAGGCGTTTTATTAAGTTCCTTCTTGCTTTATGGCTTTACTAATAAGTGTATCGAAGAAGTGTAAGGAAATCGAGAAGTTAAGAAGTCACTGTTGCCATCAGAAATACATAGGCTAACACACACACATATATATATGTGTGTGTGTACTTACATGTACAGGAACATCAGATTTTCATATTTATATCCTAGCTTTAATTTCGAAAACACACCTGGCGATACTACACTAGAGGCATCAGTGCTCACGTGAATTCTCTGTAAAAATATCACGCTACTGTCTTAAACAAATGCTGGTTATAACATTCAAGAAATTTTTTAAAAAATCCCAACGAAAATGTTAACTCTCTAGTGTTACACATAGTATATATTGTCAATGATCACAGTTGTAAATCCGTAACAGTAGCATATCTACTTCGCTTTGCCACAGCTTCAGGGACGCGATGTGCCATTTGCCGTCCTTCCGTTTCTTATAAATCAAAGTGGAATTAAAGCTACCCAACCGAATTTTACCTTCTGAACAGTAAACCTGGAGAGAGGATAATAGCTTCCCCACGACCTCCATTAATCTCTTTCCAGGGGATGGGTGAGTGTCTGTCGACGCGGGTGCTGCTGAAGGCCATCAAGGCATCTGGTCGAATCTTGTTCCTGACGGTTCGGTGTCTCTTGGCAAAGGACTCATCAGCCTGTCCTTCGGGGTAGAATTTTTTTTTTTTTTTTTTCTTTTACTGACTTCCTTCACTGATGCTATATTTTGTTCGTATTCCCTTTTCGTAGAATTTTTTCCTGACAATTATTTTTTAAGTTAATATTTTACTCAATTTTTAAATTTCTTTTTCGTTCTGTGTTACTCTGATATATTCATCTGTGTTTACCTTCAGTTCAATGCGGTCGGAGTTCTGGATGTTTTTAAATGTTTCAAAATTGGGAGATTCTTGAAGCACTCGTCAACTTTTCAGATTAGCTTTAATGATGCTCAAGGCATTTCAAAGATTAGGCATGTCAATGCTGTTTATTCTTGCATTAATGAGAACCATTCATTTACGTAATTTCTAAAACCTATTAAAAAGTATAAGAACCTTCCATTCTAAGGACTGTGGAACAGTCTTCTAGAGGATGTCGTGCAATTGGAACTTCAGAAGTTCAAGCGAACGTGCAGTGCATTACTACCCTGGTACTATTCCCCTTGCATTGTAATGCATTTTAATATATTTTTATCTATTTGTTAATTTATTAATTTATTTTTTCTTTTTTAATAAGTAGGATCTCTTCTTTCTGTATTTCCCTTTACCTCCTCTTGCTTCTTCCTAATGAACACCATATTATTTGGAAGCTTGTATTTCAGGTCAATGGCCCCTGCGGGCTTGCACCATATGAATAGGGTTCATCTGAAAAATAATAATAATAATAATAATAATAATAATAATAATAATAATAATAATAATAAGTCCTGGCGTGCCCAAACGAGTTGTAAAGCATTTGGTTGGGGTATTGAAATAAGCTATTTCAAGCAGTTCTGTAATTGCAAATGAAAGAGCATTGTTTGCCATTGTGAGTTAATCTACTTGAGGGTGATTATTAGCTTTCCTTGTTATGGTCAACATTTTCCAGCTTTTGCTCCTGATATAGGTAAGGCGATTGCATATTGAATTTAAGTTTTGAAATGACAGGTAAAAAATCTGAGTAAAGAATTACGGTTTATTTAGAGTTTTTCCATGTGACTAAAAAGCATACGGAACACTGCATGCATATATTTATTGTAGGTATTATTGATATATATATATATATATATATATATATATACACTGTATATACACACATATACATACATACATACATATATTATAAAGCTCATGTTCTTAAGTATATGATAATTTCTCCCATTAGTTCCCTCCCAAGAGCTAGATAATAGTTTGATCATTCGAAACAAAGCATAATAGAAATTCAGATCGAAAATATCATTACTTGGAAATTAATATGCAATAAATAAATAGTCATTAACCTTAGTGTATCTACTTAAATTCTTCCAGTAGTGGATTTAGTACATTACATCCGATGCTCCTCTCATTTTTATGTGATTAATAGGGGAAAGGTGGTAGTATTCCGTTAGGTATGAATGTAGACTTTGATATTCCTTTTCCTGATACTTGCAAGCATGAACCCTCTCTTACCGGGTTCAAAAGTTCCTCATTGGACGGGTCGATATCGTACTCGGCTAGCACTCTGCTGGGCCTGCGTTCGACTCTCCGGCCGGCCAGTGAAGAATTAGAGGAATTTATTTCTGATGATAGAAATTCATTTCTCGGTATAATGTGGTTCGGATTCCACAATAAGCTGTAGGTCCCGTTGCTAGGTAACCAGTTAGTTCTTAGCCACGTAAAATAAGTCTAATCCTTCGGGCCTGCCCTAGGAGAGCTGTTAATCAGCTCAGTGGTCTGGTTAAACTAAGGTATACTTAACTTTAGCGGGTTCAAAGAAAAGTGAAACTCTTAGTTTTGTAAGTAGGGTCTCTTCTTACAAACACACGTTTTATTGGTTTTGTCTTTCAAGAAGTATCTGCCCAGGTAATCTTGCAATGCAAAATTCCTTTATCTACTGGAATGATGGTATTAATGGCGTGTTTTAGATTTTTGCAGTACCGCAATTAGAATATTCTACTTTTTAGCCTCCGAAGATTTTTTTCCGTAAGACAAATTTGTCCGAAGTGATGGATTCCCTTTTAACAACGCGTATTTATGATGTATCACCAGTGTCGGAACTTATCTATTTTACCCTTTGTCCATAAGCTTTATTTCTAAAGGAACTTCCATTATCGGCTTTTCAGAGCATTGGAAAGAAAGGGTTCCTAAAATATTATAATGGTGCAGTGCTAATGCCAAAGGCCTTTTATTCCCTTTCCTGCAAAACTTTGGAATGGTCTTCTTAGTCACTGTAAATGACGCCGACACTTGTAGGTTTAAGACTGACTGCGACGCTACTTGAAAGCACTTGGTGCTATTACCTTTGTTTTTTACTGACTTAAAATTTTAAGTAGCTGAATTAGTCATCTAAATTTATTTGTTATTCTTAATGTCCTTCGCTTTGTTTTGCCCTTCTTCATCCAACGTTATACTGCTCTGGAAAGCTTTCGTTTTGTTTCTGACTTATGAATATTTGAACAGTGGTACGTAGAAATATTCAAACATTAAATGTAAAAAAAACAAAAAGTTTACTTTATAGAGCAAAATACGTAGTAAAGGATGAAACAAAGTAAAGGAAATAAGTAATAACAAATAACGTGTGTATTACTAACAACATTATATATATATATATATATATATATATTTATATGTGTGTGTGTGTGTGTATATATATATATATATATATATATATAAACGCACACACACTTGTATATATATATATATATATATATATTATACATGAAAATAAAATGAAAGATACCAAGACTTGCGGTTTTTATTCTAAAGTCATCTTCAGGGTACCGTGAAAATGCAGATTTATTTTTTATACTATAAACTAAATAGTAGAAATCAATCTTAACATATATTAATTAATAAAAAAAAATGTATGATTTACAGTCAAAAGGATATCAAAAAGTGAAGAGATATTCTAGTATAAACTGGGAATGGTGACTCTTGTTTGACGAATTACATCCTAATTTCTTCAGTTGCTAAACAAATTTTGTTAATAAACACATTTAGATTAGGAATTAATGTAAAAATTCCCATACAGTTCTGTTTTCAACGCTTACACTAATCAAGTTTGTTCTGCTTCAGTGTTGTATTAGATTATGTCCAGAAGTGCTAGACATCACGAATCCTAGCTCAATTCGATCAGATGTCATTTGGGTTAGGGATGGATTGATATGAATATTGTCATACGTAAAGAAACTTCGTTTGTTATAATACTCTGTCCCATATATTTGAAAACAATAAAGAAACTTCGTTTGTTATAATACTCTGTCCCATATATTTGAAAACAAATAGTAGTTACCAGTGGTTCTTCCTTCGATTCTATGAGATGTTTTTCTTGTTTAAAGGCAGCATTATTCTTTGGTGGTGTAGTTGAATAACATGCGTCATTCTTTCACCCATAATGTCTTCATTTATAGGGTTATGTCTGCATAAAATGTAAGATAAAGATAAGTAAAATGTTCTAAACGTCACATAATATATTGAGTCCTCAATAATAGCTTTATTTGAGAGGTCATGTATTTGGGAATGTGTCACCACCTGTTTTTGTGGGAAGTGTGATTTTATTCAGCGAACGAAAAATAAGAGGCAGCCTATCTTGTTTCCCCTAAACTGTGTAGTAAAAGTACATTATTTAACTTGATTGCATTTAACCCGACATTCAAGCGCAATCACAAAAGATAAAAACGAAAAAATTCACGCCAATAACAATATTCCTTCTTTACGATGGGCTTAATTTAGCTTTATGAAAGTATATAAGCTTGTTTGAGTTTTATCTCTATTGGTGTTTTAACTCTGTAGCTTTGTTAAAAGTGCAGTTGCCTTAATTTTATGCTCTTTATATCCAGTTCGGTACGTAGCATTGATGACATTAGTCCACTACATATATATTTTTTCTGAAACTTATTTGCAATCTAATAGACAATCACTATTTCAAGTTTGATTGCATTATGGTATCATATCTTTCAATCACGTTTTGCTTCAGCGTTAGGCTGGTGTTTTATTGTAGGAACTTTTCTCGCTATCGGAATATAATGATACAGTATGTACATTATATTTATCTATCTATATATGTACACACACACACACACACACACACACACACATATATATATATATATATATATATATATACATACTAAGTGAACATAATCTTAAATGCAAAGATGAAACAGAAACGTGTTTAAACACAAACAGACAGACACATACAAACTCTCACATATATATATATATATATATATATATATATATATATATGTATATATATACATTATATATATATATATATATATATATATATATATACATATATATACATATATATATATATATATATATATATATATATATATATATAATATATATATATATATATATATATATATATATATGCATGTGCGAGAGTTTGTATGTGTCTGCCCGGTTGTGTTTAAACACGTGTCTGTTTCATCTTTGCATTTAATGTTCATTCAATAAAGGTTAATAAGCTTTTTGTTATTTGACAATTTTCTGATAGCGATGTCTTTAATAATTTTATGTCGATATTCCAGTCACAACACATAACCTTATTAAAGTCTAAAGTTATCCTCAAATTTTTAGTGTATAGATTTTATTATGGACTGGACAAGTAATAGACTGCAGTGGAATATCATTATAACCTTCATCGAAATTTAAAGTTATGACATGCATCTCTGGAGTGCAGTGCCGATATTATAGATGATGTAAGTGAACGGAGGGGTATATATAGTTGATGTATTATAGATGCCTTCTTGTCCTTTGGGTTTCAGGAAAGGGGCAACATATAAGATAAATTAACCTGAAGGTAAGATTATATTGAGCAGTACCTATATTGACGTTGTTTGTTAATGCAGTAGTATTTTATCTGTATTTATATGCACAGTTTGTGTGTTTCATAATTTTTAGTGTTGAAGTTTTTCTTTATTTTGCTACAGTACTGTCTGAATGGCTGGAAAGGTGTTCCCATTTCATTATGCTGTTATGTAGAATATTTCTAATTTATATTGGATACTTAATATTAAGGAAAAACAAAGATGTCTTGTTTTTTTAATTCTTTACTACGTTTAAAGGTTTAAAATTTATATAAGAAGGAATTAAAAAATGAAACATGTTTAGTATAGAGAGACGTCATATGAATTATTAATGACTGCATGAATATCATTTATCATCAGTGCGATGAGGCGTAATAATGTTCACAGTCAGAAAAATTATATTTTGGTATTAATAATAATATATTGCTCCACGTATTGTTGAGAATTTTGAACAGTCGTCATAGATGAAATTGATTATATGTGGTAGTACATCACTGAATTCAAATGAATTGTTTCTTTATCAGCTTAATTATTTTATTGAGGAGAAAGGAGAATATTTGTATTAGCCAAACCCAGGACTATTGGAATAGCTATTAATTGTTTAGGAGATTGCATTATTAAAGTCCGTTTTAGGTAAACAATTTCAGAATCAAGTCATCTCGATTCAAAATTCATAAGTCAGTAAAGCTATCATTATCCCCCGAACATGGCCTTCTCTCTAGAGAAAAATAATGCATAATGGTCGCCGCTTCCTTGATAAATTAACTGCGAAATTGTGGTTAATCCCTCTGTGTAAAAAATGTTATTAGCATTATATTGAACCTTCCTACAAGTGCTTTGCACTAGGTTCTCCCAAACGACAGTACTTTGGACCCACTGTCACTGCTATGATAACAAATGAAGAATTGTCAGATTACACTACAGCGTACATTTTTGTCTTCACTCCTTTTTATGATATTTTAAGGTGATAGATGTTCCATGAAAGCGAAAAAACTCGAATGATACAATGTGTCTGGGGTTAAACATACATTATTAGTCGTGGAGTCTTCACTGGTAACTGGAAATTGCATTTAAGAAAGTTGTTTGCACTAAACACTCTCGCATTATTTTCCTGTGAAAGTTTGTCTTTTGACATTATAACTTTAAATCATCTAATAGATTTCTTGTAGATCCAATGATTAAAATTTCCTTTTATTAATAGGATGTCTATAGTGCTGAATACGAACTGACAGTCTCAAACTGAATGTAATATTTGCCGATTATTAAGTTGATTACACTTTAATCTATACCAACATCTTTAAAAACAAAATTATTCACTCCATTCTTCAATGATACGATAATCGTACTAACACTCATATGTGGTTTTCAATCTTTTAAACTTCTAGGTCCATGTAGTTTGGTCACCACAAATAATATAATAAGATATTTTCAATATTTACTTTCATTCCTGTATATTATTTTATTGTATTAATACTGGGCTCTCGGAATAGGAATAAATTGATTATAAGCAAGTTTTGCCTGTTTTGAATGTATTTCCATTTTTATTAGTTCAAAAAATATGTTAGATGCAGATGCTTTATAGATTGCTGCAAACTATTTGCCCAAAACGGTTTAAGCCTCGTCTGTCCTTTGGCATAGGAAAGGGATTAGTGGCTACAGACTGTGTACAGCACTGGATTGAAGCTATTTTGGCCCGGCCAGATATCCAAGCATCCGATGCTATCTGGTTCCCAAACCCTTTGGGTTAATACTGTTCTTGACGTATTGCCTGCAGTTTGCAGAAAGTTATCATTTTCTGACATGTGGAATTGCTGAAATATTGTAAATGTCCTATTTACTGATTTATTGAGAATATTTATATCCCCATTTACTATTACGTTATTTCACTGTTTTCTTACGCATTTCCTCCCCTTTAGCATCTAAAATGTCGTAGAGTAAAACCAGAGTAAATTTAACTAACATTAAAGTAGATTAAAAAACAAAAACAATCACGTTCCTATAGGATGAGGATAAAATGAGACCCTTTTCTTGTGTGTAAATCTTATATATTGAAAGCTTTTTGATGACTACTATCCTCATAGGACGTTGAGGGCGGTAGTCCTCGTAAAGCTTCTGGATTTGAAATGTATTTTTATCAATATTTCAAGATTTACTCACAAAAAAGGGTCTCATGTTATCCTCATCAAGTACATCCATAATGCAGCTCTAGCACTTACTTGCGTAACTCGATTGTGCATTTCTGCTTTATTCTGGGTATGTAGAGAATCAAAGAACGAGCAACTTGATACTCTGACTTATCAAGGGCTTAAAGGAAACATGAAATTAACGATGAAAGATAAATGAACATACTCAACACTTGAAGAAGTAAGGATTCCATAAGGATTAAGTCGTTATCATGATATACGAAAGCTGGTCTTTATATGATCGCTCAGTTTCTAATGTGATTGATGGTGGTGCATTTGCCAGTATCATTGTTATAGTTATAAAAGCCACATGATGGTTGTACCTGGGTGTTTAGAATATGGCTCTGATATCCTTTCAAAGACATTTTTCTAATGAGTTCCCCTGCGGTACCTCCTCTCTCAGCTCTTCGTTGGGTGAGTCGGTAGAGCTGCGGAATGGCACTCGCTGGGCCGGAGTTCGATTTCCCGGCCGGCTGATGAAAAGTTAGAGGAATTTATTTCTGGTGATAGAAATTCATTTCTCGCTATAATGTGGTTCGGATTCCACAATAAGCTGTAGGTCCCGTTGCTAAGTAACCAATTGGTTCTTAGCAACGTAAAATAAGTCTAATCCTTCGGGCCAGCCCTAGGAGAGCTGTTAATCAGCTCAGTGGTCTGGTAAAACTAAGGTATACTTTTTTTTTTTTTTACCTCTTCTCTCGGTCCCAATTCCACTGCAATGTAATTTCTCTGTATATTTGCCATAGGAAATATTTTGGCCACTGTTCTTCTAAGAGTGAAGAAAGCCCCCTCATGCTCTAGGGACCGCCATTTCACAGATTTCTATATGAAAAAACCATTGGACTGCACTGTTCGGTTTGTATTTCTTTCCTTTCACTGCTGGATTTCCTAAAACGTCCATCTTTCTTACTGTCATTTGTAACTTTCCTTCAAGAGGCAGGCATGCTACTTCCTTAAAGGTTAAATTCGCTTCTTTTCTTTTTCATTTCTCCTTTTGTTTTATCTAAGTCGAGGATAGATGAAGCGTAGAGTAGCCGTTCTATTAGCATCAACACATATAGGAAAATTCTTCTTTGGGTTGCTTCTTCAGATTTTTGTGAAACATTCATCCTTGTCAAGATTATCCGTTCCATATTAAAAATAAAAAACTTCACACATCGTCCATCCTAATTTGGTTGATTCAAAAGTTT
>JANJGK010000014.1:33404571-33422071 GCA_039081455.1 Macrobrachium rosenbergii
TGTGCCAGTTGTGTCAAACAAACTTGTGCCAGTTGGGTCAAATAAACTTGTGCCAGTTGCGTTAAACAAACTTGTGCCAGTTGCGTCGAACAAACTTATGCCAGTTGCGTCGCACAAACTTGTGCCAGTTACGTCAAACAAACTTATGCCCGTTGCATCGAACAAACTTGTGCCAGTTGCGTAAAACAAACTTGTGCCAGTAGCATAGAACAAACTTTTGCCACTTGCGTAGAACAAACTTGTGCCAGTTGCGCAGAACAAACTTTTGCCAGTTGCGTGGAACAAACTTGTGCCAGTTTTGTCAAACAAACTTGTGCCAGTTGCGTAGAACAAACTTGTGCCCGTTACGTGGAACAAACTTTTGTCAGTTGCATAGAACAAACTTCTGCCAGTTGCGTCAAACAAACTTTGGCCAGACAACTGCCAATCGGGGTTCTCAGTTAAAACTTCTCGGCGATTCACTGAGTAAAAGCAATAGATAGGAAAGAACAAAGCGTCAGCGTAGGGCAAAGCTGTTTGTCCATACGTTCGTACATAGTCCCCTGGCATAGGACAGAGGAAAAGGAAGCTTAAGACCACTTCACCAGAAGCGACTTGGTAAACCCTCCCTGTGGGTTAGGCCCCCCTAATGCTAACCTATCTGCTACTGAAAGTGGTTATTTTTCGAAAACACGGCCTACCTTTGCCTGCTTAGCTTCAACAGAGATGCTGTCCCATCTTTGTTAGAAGACATTCTTACTAAAGTAATGCAGAGAGGGCGAAAGACAGAATATTTATATTATATATATATATATATATATATATATATATATATATATATATATATATATATATATATATATATATATATATATATATATACATATATATATATAGTAAGGAGGAAAGGCTGACCCAGAGCACATCACATGTGCATCCAGATCGTGGTCAGGAATGCAGAAGCAGATGAGATAGTAATGTTCTATGGCACGTAAGCACATCATAAGAGAGACCTGCAGTAAAATACAAGATATCAGTATAAATTACTTAAAAGTGCTGTTTACAAAACTATACTTTCAAAAGACACAATGCAAAAAGATAAAATTGGTAAGAACAGACAACACACTTAAATACAGATGCACTTAAAAACAAAATAGTACAGACAATAGACTTAAATACAAACATAATTACAGAACACTTCATGCTAACCTGCCATTCTAGAGGCTAAGAATAAAACACACAAAAGAAATACCAGAGAAAGGCAGAGAGTCATAACAAATACAAGGGTAAGGCAGTTTGATGATTCAAGAGGGAACTCGTTGTTTAATATTTAATGTTTTCAGAATATTTAGTTCTTGTGGATTGTTTGTATAACTAACAATCTGAAAATCTCCATAGCTGATTTCCGTTTTGCATTTAATGGTGTGATTGCGTACATCAGAGGATTCGGATTAGTCACTTGGCAATTAGTTATATAACATACCTCCCCTGTGGGAATCGGCCCCCACCCCGAGAAGTCTCTTGGAGGATTCAGTATATTATCCCGAACTACAATTAGGACAATAGATGTTTTTTGTGAGTACAGTCCAATTGTCCGGTGAGACTAAAATTGGCAAAAGGGCTCAACTGGTGAGGACCAGTGGCTGCCCCTCCCCACCGAAGCAGGGGGAAGGGATCAACCAACAAGGACCAGTGGCTGCCCCTCCCCACCGAAGTGGATGGAAGGGCTCAACTGACGAGAATGAGTGGCTGCCCCTCCCCATCGAAGTGGATGGAAGGGTCAGCCAATAAGGACCAGGGCTACCCCTCTCCATCAAAGTGGGCAGAAGGGCTTAATCAGCTAGGATCAGTGGCAACCCTTCTCCACCAAAGCAGGCTGAAGGGCTCAGCTGGCAAGGACCAGTGGCTTCCCCTCCTCACCAAACAGGGTGGAAGGGCTCAACCGGTGAGGACCAGTGGCTGCCCTTCCTCACCAAAGTGAGTTGAAGGGCTCAACCAGCAAGGACAAGTGGCTGCCACTCCCCACTGAAGTGGGCAGAAGGGCTCTACCAGCGAGGATCAAGCTGTCCCTCCCCACCGAAGCAGGCAGAAGGGCCCAACCAGCGAGGACCAGTGGCTGCCCCTCCTCACCAAAGAGGGCGGAAGTGTTCAACCAGTGAGGACCAGTGGCTAACCCTCCCCAATGAAGTGGACAGAGGGGCTCAACCAGCGAGGACCAGTGGCTGCCTCTCCTCACCGAAGCAGGCGGAAAGGCTCAACCAGTGAGGACCAGTGTTGCCCCTCCCCACCAAAACAGGTGGAAGGGTTCATTCGGCGAGGACCAGTGGCTGCCCCTCCTCACCAAAGTGGGCAGAGGGGTTCAACCAGCAAGGACCAGTGGTTGCCTCTCCCTGCCAAAGCAGGCAGAAGGGCTCAACCAGAGAGGACCAGTGGCTGCCCCTCCCCACCGAGGTGGATGGAAGAGCTAAGTAATCAATTGAGGATGTCCCTCTTCCTGATGCTTGTCATCCTGAACCTATTCTTAAAAAATTTGCATTTCACTCCAGGGATGTTAAGAAAATTCTGGATAATCTTCATAGTTGGTGTGAAGAAGATCTAGATGGTTTCTTCCCTTTGTTTTTTTAAAAAAAGCTTCTTGTTTGTTGTCTCCAAGATTAGTAGATTTTATAGATTTTTATGTCGACATAGTATCTTTGCGGATGAGCACAAGCTTAGTAATACAGTGCCTGTTCCAAGGAGTGGCATATCTGCAGACTGCAGTAACTACAGGCCAATTTCTATTCTCCCCGTGCTCTCCAAAGTTGCTTTAAAACTTATTGTTAAGCCACTGTATACAGTAAGTATGTGGAATCTAAAAGATTGTCAACTGATAGTCAATTTGCATATAGAAAGCAGTTAGGTACCTGCGATGCTTTTTTAGACTTGACATGCCATTTGCAAGAGAACCTTGATAAGGGTTTAGAGTGCAGAGTAATTCAAATAGATTTTAGTGCTGCTTTCGATTTCGTAATTCATAAGGCGCTTGCTTATAAACTTGAAAATCTGGGAGTGGGTGAAAATGTTTTAGGATTACTTAAAGATTTCCTTACGGGTAGGCAGCAGTGAGTTGCTATTGATGGAATCTTGAGTGAACCATGACCTATTGTGTCCGAAGTTCTGCAGGATAGAGTTCTTGGTCCACTATTATTTTTGGTGTATACAAACGATATGGTTGTTGACGTGGAAAACAAGATTGTTCAGTATGCCGATGATGGAACACTTGTGGGTGTAGTATACGTCTCCATATAAGAGAAATGAAGCTGCTCTCAGTCTCAAGCGGGACATGGACCGGACCAGTGAATGGTGTAGTCGGTGGGTTATGAGACTGAACTTCAGTAAAAGAAAAACACTATTGAATAGCGGATCTTGTACGGATTTTCCACCCCGTCACCCCCTTCAGGTTGGTGTAACTTTTGACTCGTATTTTACTCTTGAGAAACATGTAATGAAAGTTTCAGGAAATTCCGGACGAAACTTAGGTATTGTTCCTAAGGCCTCATATATTTATAACAGTGATAAAATCAATGCAACCTGTTTTAGGTCATTTATGCTTGTTTTACTAGAAGACTGTTCTCCGATGTGGATGGCTGCTTCTGGCAGAGATTTATCTCTTTTAGATAGAGGAGTTCGTGGTGGTAGGTTTCTTTTTCCTAATATGAGCAGTTATGACATGGACCATCGACGGATGGTCTCTTATTTGTCACTTTTTTATAAGTTGTATTTTAATAGAAATCTTTCATATTCACAACTGGTATACGGTATGTGCCTCGCTGTCGAACTTCTCAGTTCCAGAAGTCCTTTATTCCTCACACCGTTGGAATGTGGGACAGTCTTCCAGATGATGTTGTGCAAGTGGAACTTCAAAAGTTCAAGCGAAGATGTAATGCATTACTACCCTAATGCTATTCTCCTAGTATTTTAATACATTTTTATCTATTTATTCATTTATTTTTTTCTTTCTAATAAGTGAGATCTCTTCACTCTGTATTTTTCTTACTTCCTAATGAGCACCATATTCTTTGGAAGCTTCAATTTCAAGTCAATGGTCCCTGTGGTCTTGTTACATATGAATAGTGTTCATCTTCTGAACAACAACAACAACAACAACAACAACAACAATAATAATAATAATAATAATAATAATAATAATAATAATAATAATAATAATAATAATAATAAAACTTGTACAAATATGAAAAAATGTTAAGCGAAAAAACAAATACGAAGCATTTTTGAAACAAAAAGAGAAACGAATTGTTTCCTCTTGAATAGCGACGCCAAAAGTGCTACATTTTCCACGGCCAATAAAATTTCCTGACAAAATTCTCGATTATGCATGCAAATTGCAAGCAAAGAAAATAGTTGCGTGCCATGGAAATGGAATAGACAACCAATCACGAAAAAAAGTTCAGACTTTTCCTGAGTTTCAGGAAAAGTCTAAATTTTTTTCATTTGAAATTATTCGTTAGAATTTCATAAAAATTTAAGCATAAAAAGGTTTAATCTCGCGGCATTACAAAATCAACGACGCAGTGACTGAGCTGTTAAAATGAGCAGTATTCCGATAAAAATCGATCCAGCGTCCAGAAAGCTTTTCCGCTCAAAAAAGGCCAATTCATCTCGGTCTTTATATAAAAAACGTAGGAGATTCAGTCTGGGAAAAAGTCTAAGAAACGTAAAGCGCCATGAAACAGAAACACACAAATCTCATCTCAGTGAAATACTTATGACGCTGAATCTTCATGAAAAAGCGAAACAAAATCAGACGCATAATTTCAGTTTCATTTGTTTATCAATCAGAGAATCCTGACCACAGACGATGTAATTATTTTAAACTTACATGAATACAAACAGAATTAAAGAAAAGAAAAACGAAAATAAAATCATCTTCACTCGTTAGAACGGCAGACCCAGTCAACAAAGAAAACATAACTCTGCATTGATTGCTACAAACACTGCATATTTATGATGGTGACTTATGAAATGATAGGAAATTACTGTGTGTATGTGTCAGAGAGAGAGAGAGAGAGAGAGAGAGAGAGAGAGCGAGAGAGAGATTCCAGAATGAATGGCATAGACAACGTTCATAACATTCCAAGATCAGTCAAGGAAACTAAAATTTTCCGTCTCAAGTAAAACGCCGCGGACTTTGCTCGTCCTCAACGACGATAAAAATGGAGTCCGGAGGAGGCACCAGTTTCGAAGAGAGACAGAGGTAAAAGACAGCGAAATTTTTCTTTTAGTTTGCTGTTTTTCACTTCTGAGGCAAACGGACCCTTTACAGAAGAGGCAATGGTCCTTGAAGCCTTTATTTGATCAGTCTGCAGATCGTCCACATGCTAGGAAGTGAAAGCTCTGCTCAGTTGATAAGATGGCTCACATCGCCAGTCCTTGAGAGGTTGTGCAATGGAGTGCGAAGAAGGTACTTTCATTCTTGAGTGAACGTTAATGGGCGAAAAACCCATTGTAGCTTAAAACACGTGATGGGGCCATTGTACACACAGCACAGAATGTCTATCAAAAGTTCATATACATACAGTATATACGTATATAAGCAAAATTAAAGGTAGCTGACTACAACTAATTTAGTTTTTGAAATTCCAGTTATATATTTTGTTTAAGAGTACAGCTTCAAAGCAAATGCTGGCTCATTTTTACACAATACACTGAGCATTAGAATTCCTCACCATGTTGTATACTAACATATCAGCACATATTACTGTACGATTAAAAGATGAGAAAGCCACAAAAACGTTACGAGAATTCTCGTCTTAAATTATAACAAACATGCTTTTTTTTCTTTTTTTTTTTTTTAGTGAGGAAGGCAGTAAACTCATAATCTGGAAGCTATTGGTATAAGGTAGCTTGTGTGGCTTTGCAGATGACCATTTGATCTACTGCTATAAAAAAGAGAGAAAACGGACAGACATACAGACAGACATTACAGAGGGAGAAACAATCTAAGACGGTGTTAGTAGCGGGCTGATAACTAATTATTCTTATTAAACATGAAACATAGCACAAATAAATGTGAAATTCTATTGTACAAATAAATGTGAAATTTTATTTGTCTAGTGAAAACCCACAAGGTTAGCGGGGCTTGCTGACAAGTCGCCATTTGCCCTAAACGTTTGCCAGATAGGTGGGTGAGTAACTGAACTACAATGAGAAGACAGAGCGTAATATTTTGAAAGTTTGTATGCAGCTCAAAATACGAGAAACAAGTAAAAAATGCGCCGAAGCAATCGAGTTTTCTGTACAGCCGCTACAGCGTATAATCAAGGCCACCGAAAATGGATCTATCTTTCAGTGGTCTCGGTATAATGCTGTATGAGCCGCGGCCCATGTAACTTTAACCACGGCCTGGTGGTGGCATATCCTACACCGTTGCCAGAAGCACGATTATGGCTAAATTTAACCTTAAATAAAATAAAAATACTGAGGGTACAGGGCTGCAATTTGGTATGTTTGATGATTGGAGGGTGGATGATCAACATACCAATTTGCAGCCCTCTCTCCTAAGTAGTTTTTCAGATCTGAGGGTGGACAGAAAAAAGTGCGGACGGACAGACAATAGTTTTCTTTTACGGAAAACTAAATACTGAGGGACTCATGCTACATCAGTTTCTCTCGCTATGTTGCTTAGTAGTTTTCCTTAGTTTTTATTTATTTTGTTTTCCGAAACCAAAGCAGAGCTACACCTTCGAGGCAGTTCTTTACCACATAGCAAAGTTTCATTTCCTTCCTTATTTCAGTGACTTATTTTAGTTTTCTAGTTTTGGGTGCTCGAGTAAAATTTCTAGTTTCGTAATATGGATACGCAATCGTTTGAACAGTTGTAGAATTAACCCTGAAGTATTATGTCTATTTTCTGTATAAGTCAGTATAAATTATTAATTTCGAAAAAAATGCAAAATATTCACAAAATATGTTTGCAGTGTAAACTACAGAAACAATAAGTATAGGCTTAGGTATGCTAAAAACAGAATGACCTTTACATTTTACTGTCATCATCGGAACATTATAAATTACACCCAGCAACAACAGCCTCATTTACATTTTATGATGTTTGATTTGAAATATTTAATATTGCTTTATACTGACACAAATCACCATCTTCTTCAATTTAATGCTTCATGGTAGTTGCTAGGGACATTTTTTCATTTAGGTATCCATCATAATGTCTGGCAATCCCAGTTTGATTTTACAGTGAAATGATCACGGTTAATTGTGAAAGTGGTTGTACAGCCTAATGGCTATTATATTTCGTCTGTTTTTCCTATGATA
The DNA here is from genome assembly GCA_039081455.1 of Macrobrachium rosenbergii. Lineage (NCBI taxonomy): Eukaryota > Metazoa > Arthropoda > Malacostraca > Decapoda > Palaemonidae > Macrobrachium > Macrobrachium rosenbergii. The sequence continues at coordinate 33,411,877 of JANJGK010000014.1, forward strand.
GGTGATTATTATTATTATTATTATTATTATTATTATTATTATTATTATTATTATTATTATTATTATTATTATTATTATTATTATTATTATTATCACCATGCTTCTTGAATATCTTAATGATAATGTGCCTAATTAATGTGGAAATCGAGTTACATCAGACTAAGATACATTTTGCTGGGTAAGTCGAAATCACCTGACACCAGTTTGAGATGCAATTAGACAACAGCAACATGGCACCTGCTTTCTCTCTCTCTCTCTCTCTCTCTCTCTCTCTCTCTCTCTCTCTCTCTCTCTCTCTCTCTCTCTCTCTCTCCCCAATAGGTTATTGGCTAGGACAACTGTGCTCGACCCTTCTTCTGGATACTTCAGCAAGAGTAACTTTGCGCGACCTTTTGGGAGTGCTTCTCAGAGAAAGTTTGGAAGTTTTGTGTTTCAGACAGAACTCCCTTATTTGCTCTCATCTTCGTTACTCTCATTCTCGCTTATTCCGCGGATAATCAACTTGGGTGTCTTCGAAGGAGATATATCTTCAGATATCGGTATTACTGTCTTGGATCGACGCTTTCAGGTTGTGTTAATTATGTCATTCAGTTACATCTGTGTGTGTAATTTGTTCAGTAATGGTAGCGCTCTATTTGTTTTTTCAAAACTTGTACAATAAAGTATTATTCTCGTAATTAAAATTTGCTTTTTGAAACACTGAAATAATCATGCGTTGTAATAGAGGAAAATGGACTTCTCCTGTACAGCTGGGTTTAATTATAAACCTTTGAAAACTTATAACTGTAGGAGTTTTAGATGTTAGTAGTGAACAATGTGAGATCAAAATCCTCCCTTATTTCTCATTAATTTTTTTCCCGATAAAGATGAATAACTGAAAAGTATTTTACTATTGTAAAATAATGGAAAATGGGGAAATCTAAAATAACATTTTTTACGTTATGCTTTTACTAGCGAATCAAACAAAATACCCTACTGTTAACTGAAAATTAACGACGAACTATCTTGTCTATAGGCAGCTAAGAGAGTAAATGACTGAAAGCTGTGTTTATTAATCAAAAGCTGGCTTTCGTAAAGAAATATATAATTAAACGGACATTTTAATGAATATGTGATTAGTCAGATTCCGGAACTAGAGATCAAAGTAACTGGCATGTTCTTACCTTTTCCTTTTCAACAGTCGAAATGTATATTATCACACCATGATCACAGCATTGCCAAAGTACTCAAGACTTTTTCTAGGCTTGCAGTTTGTTAAAAGTACTCTTTTGGTTAAAAGGCTTTGATTCCTTAATGCGTCGTCCAAAATTACTGTTACTGTTCTTATAACTTGAGCTTTTTAACAGCCTATGTTTAAAATAATGTTTACTAAGATGGAAGCCATGATTTATTTCTTCCTATGGATTTCATCGAAGGATCAGAGAAAGAGTATTGCCTTGCTAATAGGTCATGCTTCTCATCCATTCACTTCAGGTTAATCAGGATTGGTCTGTCAGAGCTCATGAAGAGCAATTAATGGTACATTGCAGTGAAATTAAAATCCTTAATGATTCTCGGATAGAATACATGTGACTGATTCTGTCAGTGACTCTACCTCACTGTTCTCTACTGAGTTGTATTCGATGTCAAGGGCGTTTGAGTGCTTCATATGCATGTTTCATGTGTCAATACAATAGGAATGAAAGACAATGCATGTATACAATTATAGTAAAATGCTCATAAGTCAATCTTTATTGGTGTCTGCATTGAAGGAAACTTACTCGTACGATACCAAGGCGCAACCAACAGCTTCAGAAATTTACTTTGTAAGTACGATTTAAAAAAGTTTTTTTTAATATTTTGCAATAATGTTTTAATTCAACGAGCTTGGAAACATAACTACCGGGTCTCCATCCGGAAAACTTTTAAAAGCGTGATATACGATTTCCTAGGAATGAGTACGTACTTGTTTTTTTTCAGAAATTTATTATTGTTCTTCATTTTGAATGTCACAAATAGACGAGTACTTATTTTGGATGATGCACCACCTTGTATCTGAGCTTGACAAATATCGTTATTCTTTTCATACGACTTTACGATTTACCTACAGATTGACATATTATTTATTTCTGCACTTGAAAAATGGCCTTGAATTTTATTGTATAATGAAATTGTATCGAATACTAGTCTGTTGTAAGCAATCCGAATAATTATGCCTCCTCCATAAAGAATACACTATGAGCCTTTGTACACTATGCGAAAGAGATGGTAGTTTTAGCCAAACGCAACTCAAGATTTTGTTTTGCAATTCGTAAGACAGCAGATATTCTGTGGCAGCAGACAAAGGAAAAGAAATCGGAAGAGTTCCGATTTTTTTTGTCTGTTGTCACATAGAATATTTGCTGTCCGAGGAATTGCAAAACAAAATCTTGAGTTGCGTTTGGCTAAAACTATCATCTCTTTCGCATAGGGTAGAAGGTTTCATGAGATAGATAGATAGATAGATAGAAAGCACTGTTACAATTTCCTTTATTATTGTATGATGTTATTTTTAAAACATATGTAACAAATGCTATGCATATATTTTTTTTTATAAAAAGACCGTTGTTCCTTATTTCGTATAATTCACTGCAGCCCTTCAGTGAAAAGCTGTAATGTTTTTCATTTCTATAACAGTACTGATGTAGGAATGTGATCGCATATAATGGTAATGTTTACAATAATCACTTCAGTTATTTTGTGTATCCAGAACTGTGTAACGAGAATGAATGTTTAACCACATGAGGCAAAACAAAAACATGAACTTCCTGACCACTGATCAAGTGGCTAATTCACCTTATTATTATTATTATTATTATTATTATTATTATTATTATTATTATTATTATTATTATTATTATTATTATTATTATTATTATTATTATTAAGTTCGGGAAAAATAATTCTAATTTGTAAATAGATATTTTAAGGGTAAATGAGGTAGTTCTTATTATACGGTATATTGTATGTGGAAATTGACTAGAGAAGGGACTTTTATGGTCATGGAGCAGCATCCAAACTGGAATACCTCATTAATCCCAGACTTGAGCACAGAGGACTGTATGCATTTTCAGCTATAGGCACTTGCTTCGCTTTGTGCTAATGGGCCTGGCCTTCCCAGCAACAATTATTTATTAGAGAAACACCTAATGACGTACGCGAGAGCACTGATTACAGATTGCTTGGTGAAAGACGAAGCGAAATATGTAGCGAAGTAAAGTTTCGAAGGTGGAAACCGCGTTTTTGGTGGATGAACGGTCACGCTCTATTTATTTGAGTGTTGGGTCATTAGGTCTTCCGGGATCGATGCAGTTCAGTGGCTGGAGGACGCGTTTCTTTCATTTACTGGTAGTTGCTAGTTCCGTGATGTAGCTCGTATTAAAACCCTGCATTATTATAATGAGATTATTGCAGAAATAATTCTTTTATTCTGACGAACCATTTTTACGATGTATTTAAAATTCTGTTTTTGTGAATTTTGATATATAGTGTAGAAATCTTGTGTAAGGATTTCTCCGCGGTTATTATATTAGTAGTTATTTATTATTAATAGATGTAATGGCAGTATTCTTCGTCGGCAATATAATGTTTATACTTGATGATCATTATTGTTGGTGTGTGAGCTCTGGTATTATTAACATTCCAAGACTGACCCTATTCATGTTCAGTTATGTTGATGGAATATAACTTTAAATGCAATTTGGAAAATCCACGGTAAAAAAAAAAGTAAAAAAAAAGTGATTTTTAATAGCATGTATCGACATATTTGCTGAAAACTTAAAATATCACTTGTGATTCCTTTGTCTTTACACAAATCTGGGAACATACTTCGAGAAATCAAGCAAAACATATTTTAAATGACTCCTGTGGGTCCTAAGTGCTTTCGGTCCTGAATTCCCAGATAATGAACTCCAGAACATTAAACAAATAGGTAGGGACTTGTGGTTTTCAGCTCATATTTAGGATACTTGTTATAACAAATCCAGGAAATCGTTTTGTAACAAAATTGACACAAAGAAATTATTACCCATGAGCGCCCTTTCGTTGTCTTATTCATTGTTACTGTGATCTTTTCATATAATGCTATAAAAAAAAAACTTAGCAGTTGTCTTCACCAGAGTAGCAACATTGTTATAAAATCCCATGAATGGTCTGTGATTTATTTTGTTTCGGTCTGACAAGAAAGGAATTAAGAATTAGAATAAATTAACATAAATATTTACCTGACAAGTAAGGAATTAAGTGTTAGAATAAATTAACACTAATATTTACCTGACAAGTAAGGAATTAAGTGTTAGAGTAAATTAACACAAATATTTAGTTAGAACTGGCCACTGAGTGGAAAATCACTTACAATTGATTGGTCCTATAATAGATTAATAACACTTAATAATAATATTGTTACTAAAGCTCTCTTAGAATCTGCATTAATACAGCTGATAAATGAAATGAACATTAACTTCTATCGAAGTCTTTATATGTTTGACTACATTCTGCACGGGCTGTTCAAAGGAGATTCAAAGGAAATACTAAAGAAAGTGAACAGTCGTGGTTACAGTCCTTTCCTCTTCTTGGTTAATCCCAAACAGTTGTTCCTAATCTGAGCAGCGACCTCAATTGTACTGACCTTTGTAAGCGTTGAACTGGGGATGCACTTCTTTAATCTCAGTTGTTGTCTCACCGAGTCTTTATTATAATCCTTTTTACCATCGTACATAGTTTTGCTTGAAAATTCCTTGGTGGTAAGGCGAAAGATCCTGCACTCCGCTGTTTCAGTTTCCTTGTGGTCATATATTCTTTATATTTTATATCACGTTGTTATTCCCCTAACAAAAGTTAAATATATATATATATATATGTATGTATATATATACATATATACACGCACACACACATATATATACATACATACATATATACATATATATATATATGTGTGTGTGTGTATGTATATATATATATATATATATATATATATATATATATATATATATATATATATATATATATATATATATATATATATATATATATGCACATATGTAAGCACAAATTTCGATTAATGTCCGATTCGCTACACCCCGGGAATGACTTACACCCAAGGGGAATTATAAGTGATAAGTGCTTCGTCACAAGTGACATTCGCACTGCCGCCGGGTTAAGAAAAAAACGAAAATACAGTGACTGGATGGCTCGCGGCAGTTCAAATCCCACTAGTCACGAAGCACTAATCATTTATAATTCCCCATGAATGAAAGTTATTTCCAAGGTGTAGTGAAATGGATGTTAAGCGAAATTTGCCTTAATGTTAGTTAACGAAATATGTCTCGATTTATGTGCCAAAAATTTATATATATATATATATATATATATATATATATATATATATATATATATATATATATATATATATATATATATATATATATATATATATATTGTCACAAAGTGATCAAGCACCTGGTTATTACACAGATAATAAGACCAAAAAGTTACCTCACTTCAACCAGATACTTGAAACCCCATAACAAAATTATTAAGACTGAATACTATAAAGGTACAGTGATCCCATAAAACTTACTTATCACTTGAGAAAATCAATCTAACTTTATCAAGTTATGGGTGAGGTAACGACCAACAAGCTATAAACAGACAAGTGGAAAATGGGTAACACTTCAACAAACGCTATAACGGTTTCCCTGGTTCTATTTCACCTAGATATGTCTCAGGTGAACAAACAGATATATCACTTACCTTGTACACATTCATTAATTTCTCTAATTACTGGTGGTCAAAATGAAACACTGTGCTTTTAAAACTTTAAACAGACAAATTTATTTCTAAGTTCAAAAGTTATATGCAGAGTTCACAATCTCAAAAATATTTACTGTTATCCAGCAACAGTGTAAGATTTAAGTATTTCTTAATCAAGTTTAATTCACAAAACTTTAATTTATTAAGAAAGCAATTTGGTTAAGTAAGATTCAAATAATTAACTATCACTTAAGTTTCAAACATATACCTGATTAACTAACTCAGCACAAGTGTTCGAATGCATATAAGTATTCTCTGAAATCTCAATAATAAGTATGCACTATCAAAATGCTAAGTAATCACCAGCACAAAACTTTGTGAAACATTAATTATAAAATTAGAGTAATATGATGACACAGGCATATAAGAAATAAATATGCAAAAATGGAAATATACCAACAGCAATTTCACCAAGACAAAAATATGTTTAAAGGTTATATCAGTCTTTCAAAAGATTACCTTCACTTGTTAAAAAAAGGTTAAACTCACGACTTTGTAAGACTTTCTCAAAGACAACACTGCCAAGTCATAATGACATACACAATGATATATAATTAGCAGCAAGACACATTAGAACTCACAATAATAGATATTATCCACCTTTTATCCAAATAATAATTCTCTATCACAATAACAGCACAAAACATATCAAGTAAGAACCTTACCTTCTTCAACAGAAAATAGTAAAATACATTTTCACAATGCTTGCACAATATAAAAAAAAACCTTAGATCACTCTTACAAAATTAATATACTTCTTGGGTAGGTTTAACAAAACTTTTACAAATATGAGAGCAGCCAGTAAACCTTATATATGAATGGTATGATTGAGAGAGAGAGAGAGAGGGAGACAGCCTACTTCCAGTAGCCCCTGTTCCTAACTAAGTGTTTCTGGATCAGCACTGCTCTTTTATCTTCAAGCCCTCCCAGAATACATGATACATAAAGTGTACATACATTATACATACAGGTATACATGTAAGGTATACATACAGGGCATTCTAAGGCTCAGAAGGAAATATGCCAGAGCTCTTATCAATGATTGACACCATCCACTCACTCAAAACAACTGAGCAAATAAAAGAGAGGTATTTTGGACCCAATTTTTGGTCAGCTGTCAGTATGTCAACTTCACTCTCTCACTTACTCATTCTCTCTTTCTCAGATTATGAAAACATAATAGACATAGGCCAAGATAATAAATTCAGAATAGGCACACAGAACAAATATGTAACAAGTGATTCGTCAATAGCTGTCTAACTCATCAGAGATAAGACAAGAGGTCTCTGCCTTTCTCCAAACACGACTTTCTTCACACCAAATAACTGTGTAAACAGAGGATGTACCTAAGTGATCTGATAAGAATCTCACCCTTTCTCTCTGTTCGGCGTTAACGCTCAGTACTCTTATTAATATATGAAACAAATGGAAAAAACATATCAAGACATTTTAAGATTACATGATACACAATTTATCAGTAAGAAAAGACATTTTAAAATCATATCATCACAACAAATGACGAATCTGCAAGCAAAACATCAAAATTTTCTCAGAGATACATATTACAATTGTAGAATGATTTTATATATTATAACACCTTATAATATTCCTCCCCCCAGAAGATTAATTATCCCAGGTTCGAATCAAATAATCTGCAATTACACTGCTCTCTCCAAAAATCTTCTCTCTCTTTACACAACAAGATTATACAACTAATCAGGGAAATTACTAGGGCTGAAAAACTTGCACAAAACAGGCAATAAACTCTAAGCATATTCACAAATCTTTGCAACTCTTTCAAGTAATTGATCAATAAGAGGTAAGGGATAATTATCAGCTACACTGATGGAATTCAGTTTTCTGTAATCAGTACACATCCTAAATGAGCCATCTGGTTTCTTCACTAACACACAAGGAGAACTGTAATGACTTGAACCGGGCTCTGCAAATCCGTGTTGCAACAAATATTCAACTTCCTTTTTCAAAACATCTCGATGAAATGGTGATACACGGTAAGCTCTTTGCTTGAATGGTTTAGCATCTTCTTTGATCTGTATCTCATGCTTTGTACAGTTGGTACTCTTAGGAATGTCTGTAAAAATCTCAGGGAAACTTTGAATCATCTCAGTTAATTCTTTGCATTTTTCAACACATATGTTTTAGTTTGTTTTCTAAATTTTCTAATATTGAGGAATTGTTCATCTTGTTTTCAGCTCCCATCTCGTAGCCATCATCATCCTCTGCAGATGAAGTTGTTTGGGTTATAGACATAACCTCAGTTCTAGTCTCTGAGAAGTAGGGTTTCAAAAAATTTACATGTATCTTCCTCTGTTGTTTCCTTCTCCCAGGTGTTTCAGTCACATAAGTTCGATCATTTAACTTTTCTGTTATCCTATAAAGACCTTGAAATTTATTTGTAAGGGAAACCTTATCACTGGTAAAAACACTAGAACTTGCTGTCCAACACTAAAATTTCTTAGCTTAGTTTTAGCATCATACTTTCTTTTCATTTTCTTTTGACTTGTCTTAAAATTTTCTAAAGAGAATTTTCTAATTTCTTTTAACCTTTTCCTCAAGTTCTTCACATATTCTCCTTGGACTTCCTCTTGATTTTCTTCCCAGTTCTCTGCAAGGATTTTCAACGGACCTCTCACGTCTCGACCGAGAATCATTTCATATGGCAAACATCCCATACTTTCTTGATAAACATTTCTAACCTTAAATAGCATTAAGGGTAAACCAACATCCAATTCTCTTCCCAATTCATTACAGTACTTGGTTAACATACTTTTCAAAGTCTGGTGGAACCTTTCTAAGGCTCCCTGAGTCTTGGGGTGATAAGCGGTAGATAACTGTTGTTTCACTCCTAGCAAATTCATCACATCCTGGAATAATTTTGAGGTAAAGTTCGTTCCTCTATCACTCTGTACAATTTCTGGAATTCCAAACTTGGAGAAAAATTCCACCAACTTCTCAGCAATTACCTTTGTACTTATACTTCTTACAGGAATCGCCTCGGGATATCTTGTTATGGGACACATTAACATCAACAGATATTCATGTCCTTTCTTCGTTTTTGGAAGCGGACCAACCACATCTATTATCACCTTGCTAAAGGGTTCTCCTCTAACTTCTATCAGTTGTAGGGGAGCTTTTTGAATAGTTTCATTTGGTTTTCCAGCTATCTGGCATGTATGACACTCCCTGCAAAATTTGCTGACATCCTTGTGTAGTCTAGGCCAAAAAAAAAAAAAAATGCTTCATAACCTTCTCAACAGTCTTTCTGATTCCCATATGTCCAGACTCGTGCGGTACTGCTACAATTTGCTTCCTCAATGGATATGGAATCAAAATTTGATGATATTCACCCCATTCAGCATTTCCTGGTATATCTGCAGGTCGATGCTTCCTCATTAGCAATCCTTCCTTTAGATAATAACAGATAGAAGTTTGTTGCATCTCTTCTTGTTCAACAATTCTGAAGAACAGATCAGCCAACGTTGTGTCCCTCTTCTGCAGTTCCACTAGTTTCTCTGTAGTCACTTGACCAACTTTAAGGGCTGAACTCTCAATATCTGTTAACTCTAGTTCTGTAGTTTCACTACTATTTTCAGGAACACTTTGACTACTCGGAGTCTCTTTACCAATAATAGGATTTTCCTCTTCTTCAAGAATCTCTTCAGTACTTACATTAGGGGAAACTTCACTTTCCTGGAACAGCTCTTCTAAGCTCAAGAATCCTTCTGGTGCAGGTAAATCTTCAGTTTCTTCACTTCTATGCTCAGTTCTCTTCATGCTCCTGATAGTTACACAACTTGGAAACAGGTGAGGGTTTTTCTTCTCAAATTCTATCGTAGGACTAATCCTTAACGGTTTGTCTGTCACTACAGGACAAGGAACGAAGGGAACACCACCAACTTCATTACCCAGTAAAACATGCACACCTTCAACAGCTAGTGAGTCCTTTACTGCAAAATCAATATTTCCTGTCACTTATTCACATGACAAATGCAAGCGGCACATAGGGGTTACTTCCTCTCCTCCTATACCCTTTAAAATAACTGAATCTCCGGTGAGATTCTTCTCCAACTGTGGGTGAGCACCTCGAACTACCACACTATGATTACTTCCTGTATAACGTAATATCTTCACTGGTACCTGTACACTCAGAGAGGGAGTTGTCAGCATATCTTCATAAATATATGGCTTAAAAGCCTCCTCACTGTTCAGCCACTCACTACTGGAAGTTGCATTTCCACTGGTTGCCAAGCACTCTGCTTGTCTCATTTCATTTTCTCCTACACTGTCCCTTGTGTTGGTTTTATCTGGTTACCTCTTGTCACCTGTCCAACTAGTTTAGTCT
>JANJGK010000014.1:33427071-33554571 GCA_039081455.1 Macrobrachium rosenbergii
GTTTGTGATGTAACATTTATTTACATAGCATTGTAAATATTTCTTGGTAATTTAACATTGCATACTTAATTTAACATTGCATACTTAATTTAATATTGCATACTTAATTTAACATTGCATACTTGATTTCATTTATTGAGATTTTCTTTTTAAATCTTGAGTAATTCTTGATAGTTTAAATTTTGCTTGATTAATTTAAATTCTTGATAAAATTTTTGTGAATTAGATTTGTTTCATAATTTAATTCAAGAATTCATTGAGTTTTGTGTTATTTTCAACTAATAGTAAATTTTTCAGATTGCGAATTCTAAATAATTGTGAATTTTAATTATAAACTTTGAATCTGAAAATGAATTTTTGTATTTAACATTTTTAGAAAAACAGTGTTTCATTTATTGACCATCAGTGAATAGGATTGATTGTGTGTGCGTAAGGCAAAGTGATGAACATGTTTTGTTCTTTTAGTTTTGCTAAAGTGAATTAAGACCAGGGAAACAGTTAGAGTTTTTTGATGGAGTGATGCCCTTTTACTCTAGAAGATTTCTAGTTTAATTTTTGATACCTCACACATATTCTGATGAACTTAGTTTGATTTTTTCAAGTGATTGATAAATAAGTTTTTTCTTAAGGGATCACTGTTACCTTTAGAGTACTCAGTCGTAACAATTAATGTTATGAGAGTTCAGGTATCTGGCTGAAGTGAGGTATATTTTTGAATCTTGAGATTAGTTGTGTAATAACCAGGTACTTGATACGCATCGTGACATTATATTGTTTGGTGCCCAGAGACCCGTGGAACAAAACAAAATATCACTCTGGTTTATGGTTTATACTGGTGGTGTTAGGGATATATTTTGATAGGAGAGTGACCACATAGTTAATTTTTGCTTTGTATTGTGAATTATTTAGTTGAGTAACTTAGAGAATATGGCTCTGTTCAATGTTCAGAGGTTTTTAGCAACTCCTTCCATCCAAGAGTTATCTGAATCCAACCTAACTAAGGCACAGTGGATTGCTTTAGCAGTAGCATGTGGGGGTAATGTGTCTAGTGGTATGATTAAGGCACAAATCAAATATATTGCAATCCAAGCATTGATGGACTCTGGTAAAGTAGATGAAGAGTTAGGTGAGGCGCAAGAATTGTTGAATGCAGCTGAGGCAGAATTTACAGATAAACATGAGCAAAAGAAAGAGAAAAGTGATGCAGAAGCAGAGCTTAGACGTATAGAAGCAGAAGAAAATTTGATTAAGCTGAGGATACAGGCTGAAAGAGAGAAAATGCAAGCAGAAAGGGAAAGAGAAGATAGAGAGAAAAGAGAAAGAAAGGAATGAGAAGAAGAAAAAGCAGCAGAAGAAGAAAGAGAAAGAGCAAAAGAAGAAAGAGAAAGAGCAAAAGAGGAGAGAGAAAGAGCAAGAGAGGAGAGAGAAAGAGCAAGAGAGGAAAGAGAAAGAGCAAAGAAACAAGAAGATTATGAAAGAGAAATGAAACTGATAGAAGCCCGCTCCAAGTTACCTGTAACACCGTCTAACCCTACTCAAGGTAATTCAGACCCTGTATTTGATGTAGTAAGAGTGCAGAAATTAATTCTGAAATTTACAGAAGAAGCTCCAGATGAGTTTTTTGATCACTTTGAAAAAGTAGCTTCAGGTATGGGATGGCCAGAGGATAAATGGTCGGTCTTGTTACAGAGTGTTCTCATTGGTAAAGGAAGAAGTGCCTATTTAGCCTTATCAGCTGATCAGTGTAAAGAGTACAAGGTACTTAAACATAATGTGCTACAAGTTTACCAGTTGACCCCTGAATATTATAATGAAAGATTCAGATCTTTGAGAAAGGATGACAAGATAACTTTCTTGGATTATGCTTACAAAGTAAGATGTTTTAAACGATGGTTGGAGGCTGCTAAAGTTAAATCTATGGACGAACTTGAGGAGTTAGTAGTCCTAGAACAATATCTTAGAGGAATTCCTGAACACATAAGAGCCTATTTAAGAGAGAGAGAGGTTAAGAAACTTGACAAAGCTGCTACATTGACCGAAGATTTTAATATAATTTCTAGCAAAAGAAATTATAATGTCAAGTACCAGAACCAACAATGCACAGGTTTCAGATCTCATCCAAATTTCAGGAACATTACAACTGGAAATCCTTCTAGTGGCTATGCCAATACAAAGTCAGGTAACACCCCTCAGCAATTAAATGTTAAATCCTCATCATCCAGTCTGTTCTCAAGACAGATACAGAAGACTAATGTTGTCTGCTACAAGTGTGGAAGAGTAGGACACTACAGTCGAGATTGTTATCAGACACAACAGCAGACCAAACCAGTTGGTCAAGTGGTTAAAGGTAACCAGGTGAAGCAAACTACGAAGAGCAGTGTGGGAACGACTGAGACTAAACAAGCAGAGTGTTTAGCAACCAGTGGAAATGTAACTTCAAGCAGTGAGTGGCTGAGAAGCTTGGAGGCTTTTAAGCCATATATCTATGAAGGTACGCTGACAACTCAAGGAGGAAGTGTGCAGGTACCAGTCAAGGTATTACGTGATACGGGGAGTAACCATAGTGTGGTAGTTCGTGGTGCTCACCCACAGTTGGAGAAGAATCTCACTGGAGATTCAGTTATTTTGAAGGGTATAGGAGGAGAAGAGGTAACTCCTATATGCCGCTTGCATTTGTCCTGTGAATTGGTGACAGGAAATGTTGATTTTGCTGTAAAGGACTCACTAGCTGTTGAAGGTGTACATGTTTTACTGGGTAATGAAGTTGGTAGTGTACCATTTGTTCCTTGTCCTATAGTGACAGACAAACCGTTAAGGGTTAGTCCTACGGTAGATTTAGAGAAGAAAAACCCCCACCTGTTTCCAAGTTGTGTAACTACCAGGAGTATGAAGAGAACTATGTCTGCAAGTGAAGATACTGAGGATTTACCTGCACCAGAAGAATCAAGTGAAGGATCTTTAAGCTTAGAAGAACTGTTCCAGGAAAGTGAAGTTTCCCCTAGTGTTAGTAATGAAGAGATTTCCCAAGAAGAAGAGGTTCCTGTTGTTATTGAAGAGACTCCGAGTAGTCAAAGAGTTCCTGAAGATAGTAGTGAAACTACAGAAGCAGAGTTAGCAGATATGGAGAATTCAGCCCTTGAAGTTGGTCAAGTGACAAGAAAGAAGCTAATGAAACTGCAGAAGAGGGATACAATGTTGGCTGATTTGTTCTTCAGAGTTGTTGATCAAGAAGAGATGCAACAAACCTCCACCTGTTATTATCTAAAGGAAGGATTGCTAATGAGGAAGCATCGACCTGCAGATATACCAGGAAATGCTGAATGGGGTGAATATCATCAAATTTTGATTCCATATCCATTGAGAAAACAAGTGGTAGCAGTAGCGCACGAGTCTGGACATATGGGAATCAGGAAGACTGTTGGGAAGATTATGAAGTATTTTTTCTGGCCTGGACTTCATAAGGACGTTAGCAAATTTTGCAGAATGTGTCACACATGCCAGATAGCTGGAAAACCGAATGAAACCATTCAGAAAGCACCCCTACATCCCATAGAAGTTAGAGGAGAACCCTTTAGCAAAGTAATTATAGATGTGGTTGGGCCACTTCCGAAAACAAAGAAAGGAAATGAATATCTATTAACATTAATGTGTCCAGTGACTAGGTATCCTGAGGCGATTCCTGTAAGAAGTATAAGTGCAAAGGTAATTACTGAGAAGTTGGTGGAGTTTTTCTCCAAGTCTGGAGTTAGGAGTAAAACAACAGTTATCAACTGCTTATCATCCGGAGACTCAAGTAGCCTTGGAAAGGTTCCACCAAACACTGAAAAGTATGTTAACTAAGTATTGTAATGAATCAGGAAGAGAATGGGATGCTGGTTTACCTTTAATGTTATTTGAAGTTAGGAATGCTTATCAAGAAAGCATGGGATGTTCACCAAATGAAATGATTTTTGGTCGAGACATTAGAGGTCCATTGAAGATTCTTGCAGAGAATTGGGAAGAAAATCAAGAGGAAATCCAAGGAGAATATGTGAAGAACTTGAGGAAAAGGTTAAGAGAAATTAGAAAATTCTCTTTAGAAAATTTGAAAATAAGTCAAGAGAAAATGAAAAGGAAATATGATGCTAAAACTAAGCTAAGAAATTTTAGTATTGGACAGCAAGTTCTAGTGTTCTTACCAGTGAAAAGATTTCCCCTTACCAATAAGTTTCAAGGTCCTTATAGGATAACAGAGAAGTTAAGTGATCGAACTTATGTGATTGAAACACCAGGAAGAAGAAAACGACAGAGGAAGATACATGTGAATCTTTTGAAACCTTACTTCTCAGAAACTAAAACTGAAACAGTGTCAATAACACAGACAACTTCATCTACAGAGGACGATGACGGCTACGAATTGGGAGCTGAAAACAAGATGAACAATTCTTCAATATTAGAAAATTTGGAAGATAAACTAAAACATCTGAGTGTTGAGCAAAGTCGTGAATTAAGTGAAGTGATTCAAAGTTTCCCTGAAATTTTTGCAGATGTACCTAGGCGTACCAATCTGATAAAGCATGAGATAAAGATCAGAGAAGATAGAAAACCTTTTAAAATGAGAGCTTATTGCTTATCACCTTTTCATCAAGATGTTTTGAAGAAAGAAGTTGAATATTTGTTGCAGCATGGATTAGCAGAACCCAGTTCAAGTCATTATAGTTCTCCTTGTGTGTTAGTGAAGAAACCAGATGGCTCATTTAGGATGTGTACTGATTATAGGAAACTGAATTCCATCAGTGTGGCTGACAATTATCCCTTGCCTCTTATTGATCAATTACTTGATAACATTGGGCAAGCCAAATTTGTTTCCAAGATAGACTTGTTGAAAGGATATTATCAAATTCCCTTAGATGAGAATGCTAAGTTGCTGTCAGCTTTCATTACTCCTTTTGGACTGTATCAATACACTGTTTTGCCGTTTGGTCTGATGAATGCACCTGCAACATTCCAGCGAGTGATGGATCAACTACTAGGATCAATAGAAGGAGTAGGTGTATACCTTGATGACATTGTGATTTATTCTAATACATGGGAAGAACATCTGAAGATATTAAGGAAAGTGTTCAAGAAACTTCGGGAAGCAGGACTAACAATCAACTTACAAAAAAGTGAGTTTGGAAAGGCAACTGTACAGTATCTAGGATTTGAAGTTGGAAAAGGCCTTCTCGCTCCTATTGATGCTAATGTAGAAGGTATCTGTAAGGCTACCCCTCCTGCTACGAGGAAACAGCTACAAAGATTTTTGGGCATGGCTGGATTTTATCGCCGATTCTGTCCAAATTTCTCAGCCGTAGTAGCTCCCTTAACTGACTTAACCAGTCCTAAAAGAAAGTTTGTTTGGACTCCAGAATGTCAAGAATCATTTGAGAAGGTTAAAACCATATTAACTTCAAGACCAGTGCTTCAAGCTCCAGACTTCAATAAAAAGTTCGTGATACAAGTTGATGCATCCGACTGTGGAATTGGAGCTGTTCTACTTCAAGAAGATGACAACAGAATCTTACATCCAGTATGTTTCATGTCTTCAAAGTTGAAAAAGCACCAGAAAACTTACTCAACAATCGAAAAAGAAACATTAGCATTAATCACAGCATTGAAAAAGTTTGAAGTGTATGTGAACCGACCTAGGAATGAAGAAATTTTAGTGTTGTCGAATCACAACCCAATCTCATTCATCAATAAGATGAAAAATAATAATATGAGACTGACCAGGTGGTCTTTATGCCTGCAACCGTATAATGTAAGTGTTAAACACATTTCAGGAAAAGATAATGTCATAGCAGATTATTTATCCGTTGTGAATCGTGGGGATTCAAACCCGGGATAAGTAATCTTCTCGGGGGAGGAATTTCATAATGTTGCCTTGTAATACGTATATCCTCCAATAATTTTGACATATTTACTTTTTTCATGTGTTATGTTTAATGATAATGATCGTTTGAAGTGTCATATTTAGTTTGGCATCAGATCTCAAAAGAACTTGATTAAGTTACTTGATAGCATAATTTAGAATTGTTATTATAATTTTAATAGTAACGTAATTTAGAACGAATATCTTTCTTGGTAAAAGCGTAGTATGTGAACACGTGTGTGTGTCCACCAGGCCTTGTTTCATTTCAGTTGTCATCAGTTGAGATAAGAGGGAACGCTTTGTTTTGGGTTAGCGATGACAGGTTTGCAAAAACAAACGCCGATTCGTCCCATACGGGCTCAAGACGAGTGATTTCATGTTGTTACATGCGTTGTTCGAGTCACGTATGCCACTTGGAGAGAAAGAATACGTTGTCCTGATCAATTACGTCATGTTTTGTAAGATTTCATTCAAAATGTTTTGCTGGGATGACGTAACTTCCTTCTAGAAGCTTCTCCATTGTATCTCGCACCCAAAATGCTTTAGTGACGTCACCTCCCTGCTTCTAGAACTTCCCTTTTGTATCTCGCACCCAAAATGCTTTAATGACATCGTGTAATTGTTTCACGTATTACTGGAATCCTAAAATCTAGTTGATTCTGATTTCTGAGACCAGTCGAGTTGGGTTCTCCTCTCTCTCTCTCTCTCATTCCTAATTAGGAAGAGATTACTTTTAACGTAATTTTTTGTGGTCACTTTTAACATTAACTTTTGAGATCTGAATTTAGCAAAGTTATTTAGTTCGTAACGGTGCCTGGTAAAAAAGTGTGTATTGTGTAACGCAGCTGCAGCAAGTGATTTACAGAGGTTTTCACAAGTTGTGTAAGGTAACGTGAAATTTTACTTATTGATACCATGGTATGATAAGTTAGGAAGTTGTGGTCTGATAAGTTAGGAAATTTTGAACAAGTGAAATCATTATTGATAAATCTTATGTGTATTTTTGTGTGTTTTTCTATTTACAATTTCTTTATATTTTCACATTTTTTATGTTTGTGATGTAACATTTATTTACATAGCATTGTAAATATTTCTTGGTAATTTAACATTGCATACTTAATTTTAACATTGCATACTTAATTTAACATTGCATACTTAATTTAACATTGCATACTTGATTTCATTTATTGAGATTTTCTTTTTAAAATCTTGAGTAATGCTTGATAGTTTAAATTTTGCTTGATTAATTTAAATTCTTGATAAAATTTTTGTGAATTAGATTTGTTTCATAATTTAATTCAAGAATTCATTGAGTTTTGTGTTATTTTCAACTAATAGTAAATTTTTCAGATTGTGAATTCTAAATAATTGTGAATTTTAATTATAAACTTTGAATCTGAAAATGAATTTTTGTATTTAACATTTTTAGAAAAACAGTGTTTCATTTATTGACCATCAGTGAATAGGATTGATTGTGTGTGCGTAAGGCAAAGTGATGAACATGTTTTGTTCTTTTAGTTTTGCTAAAGTGAATTAAGACCAGGGAAACAGTTAGAGTTTTTTGATGGAGTGATGCCCTTTTACTCTAGAAGATTTCTAGTTTAATTTTTGATACCTCACACATATTCTGATGAACTTAGTTTGATTTTTTCAAGTGATTGATAAATAAGTTTTTTCTTAAGGGATCACTGTTACCTTTAGAGTACTCAGTCGTAACAATTAATGTTATGAGAGTTCAGGTATCTGGCTGAAGTGAGGTATATTTTTGAATCTTGAGATTAGTTGTGTAATAACCAGGTACTTTGATACGCATCGTGACATTATATATATATATATATATATATATATATATATATATATATATATATATATATATATATATATATATATATATACACACACAAATATATGTACATACTTATTCTGTCTTTGTGTGTAAACAATATGTACAGGTTTACATGTATATATACATACGTATATATATATATATATATATATATATATATATATATATATATATATATATATATATATATATATATATATATATTTATATATTTATATATGGAGAGAGAGAGAGAGAGAGAGAGAGAGAGAGAGAGAGGAATTGTATATATATTTATATGTATAATATCAGTTCAGCCATATCAGTTCAGCAGATGTCTCCTCCTCCTAATCAGACTCTTATCGATAAAGTGGGATTAATAATGGCTAGTTTATATTGGTTGAACTCTTATCAGTCATACAGCCGTTGATGAGTCACGCAGTGGGTCTCTCTCATGTCAGTTCCGAGCCTTGGCACCTTTTACCCTACGACATAATTTTTTTTATATATGCATGTTATTTTCTTCATCAAAAATATAAAAATAAAATAAATAATAATAATAATAATAATAATAATAATAATAATAATAATAATAATAATAATATAATAATAATAATTGAGGATGCCAAATGACACCGTTTCTTGAGGACGCCAAATGTTCAGGATGCCAGGATGCCAAATGGCACCTTTTATCCTACTTACGACATAATTTTTTTTTATATATGCATGCTATTTTATTCAGCAAAAATATAAAAAATAAAATAATAATAATAATAATAATAATAATAATAATAATAATAATAATAATAATAATAATAATAATTGAGGACGCCAAATGACATCCTTTCTTGAGGATGCCAAATGGCACCTTTTACCCTACTTATATATTTATATATATATATATATATATATATATATATATATATATATATATATATATATATATATATATATATATATATATATATATAATACAGTGTGTGTGTCTGAGACTGAATGTTATATGTAATTATGCGTATAACTGCATGCAGTCTTGGTTGAGTTTCACCTTTTCATTCTCTTTAGTAAATCATTGTGCGCCATCCTTAAGGAGAGTAACTGGCTAATTAAGGAGTAACTTTGAGGGTTGTTCGCTGTATGTATAACGTGCAAACAAAAGAGGAATTCAGGCAAATACTCTTCTTAATTTGATCCCCCCCCCTCCCCCCAACTTTTGGCCTAACCGTTCTCTCCCAAACTGGAAATAGCGTTGCTATGGGGCGAGATTAGAGAGGGGTGAGATTCAGCGAAGGAGAAAATGTAATACATGTGAATTAAGGCTGGAGGAGAATAAGATGTATTGCATCTCTTCCCTCGCTAAGTAGCCTTTAAATGGGTGTTTGCCAGGAACAGATTGATTATTAGATAGTAACTTCGGAGAAAAGGCTCTTAAGGAAGGTACTACATCCTGAATGGCAGAGTATTTTCTCGGAATGAGACTTGCATTTCTCTCAGGTATTCATTTCCAGTGTATTTTATATTTATGTTTTCCATGTTTTTTTTTTTTTTAAGAAATTCTCATTAGGGATAAATGAGTTGCGTTTCGCTGAACTTTTCTTTATTCAAAATGCAAATCCCCACCTGACTAACTCTCGAAACATAAATTCTCCCAGCAGTGAGATCAAGATTTAAAGTGTCCTCTATTATCTTATGGACGTTAAAATAGCCGTTCCCGTCAGTCTATTTAATGATTAATTCAATAAATAATTAAATAACTTTTAAAGGCCAAATCATGGATATTTCAATAGCCACATGTATTTTTTTTTATAATTCCCTAGTAATTTTCTCGGTTATTTGTCGAAAATTCTGTGTAACATGTCTGGATGCGGTTAATCCTGTAAGTGAAGTGAACATTACTCTATGGTTTTACGAACATATCTTCAGTACCCTTCATAGCTGTGGTAAGTCTCAGCAAGTTGTAATAGAACCTTCCATCCTCTTTAAGTAATTTGCAATGTTATGGATGAAAGGCAATTTGAAATTCCTTGCAGAAAGTCTAATGTCCCATTACCAAGTTGCCGCGCTCATTAACACTAATGACTACTTTTTTCTACTCCAGTCTTCCAAGTTCAGTGTCTCAAGAAACAAGAAAAATTGTGCTTCCGTGAAGGAAATCCCTTAATTTCTTTTTTGCCAAACGCAGAGTTGTATTTTGAGTTGCTAATGCAGATCATTTGAGTTTTGTACGAAGAAGACACGTTGTTCATCTGTCACTGAATCAAGATATGACGAATTTCTATTATGATACTTAGAGGCTATTATATTAGTTTTATTAGTGTTACTGTGGACTAAGATTTTATTTGACAAATGTTTTATATCTTAGATTTCTGGCCAATTTCACGATTGATCTTTTAACTCACATTTAATGGTGCGCAACTATACAGAAACTTTCATTCTGTAAAGCCCATATCGTGCCACATTAAACTTGAATTATGGGGCAACAAAACTTTGCAGTTACAGATCACAGCGATTACCTTCGATAATAGAATTTAGAAATCTTATCGTTGAACTATCATAATTATTTTTTCTCGAATATTTTATGAATAATGCTAATAAATTCCGACATTAAAGTTTCATATATTTTTGGTATTTACATTTCATCAAATTATGTGCGCCAACACTACGAGGTATAGATGAAATAGTTGGAGTATCATATGGCTCCTACATAAGTATGGAAACCCTGCGGCTAACAATTTTTGGGCATGAAAACAATGAATATTCACCCTTTTTGGATATTAATAACATAGTTTGTGCGAAAATCATGATCACGTGCTCTTTTGGTTTTTGAACGGCAAGGGACAAATCTTCGCGTTTAAACAGGAAACATAGCATTGCCAATTCATAACAATAAGCCCAAAATGATCCAACTGTAGTGTTATCTGCTGCCTCGTGATCTACAGCAAAATTAATCCACTAGTTCACACCTAAGTCATCTCTCTCTCTCTCTCTCTCTCTCTCTCTCTCTCTCTCTCTCTCTCTCTCTCTCTCTCTCTCATTATACTCGGGCCTTTATCGGCAGGCGAACCTTGAGACATCAATATAGAATCTTGTGGTAAAAAATTGTTCTAACTTCAATCCATCCTCGAATAAATCGACTTTTAATTTTTTAGTCAGTTTTAGCATCATAAAAAAGATATGTCAAACTTTTCACCATTCTGTGAATTAAAGAAAATTTCGACTGATATCTTTTACACGTCCAAGTACCTTAAAATTCCAACTTTAATGTCACACAAATTCATCTCTACCGTGAAGAAACAACAACCATAATCCATTGATCAGTTCGAGGCTCACATGATTGACAAGGTTCTTAAATAACGGACTTTTTTTATTTGTCACAACATAAATATACTTGTCTTGCACTTTTTATATAAATATATATGAGGAAATTGTGAAAGTGGATGATCAGTTGGCTTGTTTTATCGTAATAGGCATTGCTCTGTTAATTTCCAAAATGGTGAGGAATTCTAATGGTCAGTGTTTTGTAGAAAAATGAGCCAGCATTTATTTTGAAGCTGTACTCTTAAACAAAATATATAACTGGAATTTCAAAAATTAAATTAGTTTCAGTTGACTACCTATAATTTATACTTATTTACGCATATATATGTGGATTTTGGTTAGACATTGTGCTTTGTGTTAATGGTCCACATTTGACCCCATCACGTGCTGAACTTGCTTTAAGCTACAATGGGTTTTTCGCCCTTTAACGTTCACTCAAGAATGAAAGTACCTTTTTGTCAGTCCATTGCGCAACCTCTCAGGGACTGGCGATGTGTGCCACCTTATCAGCTGAGCAGAGCTTTCACTTCCTAGCGTGTGGAGGATCTGCAGACTGATCAAATAAAGGCTTCAAGTGCCATTGCCTCTTCTGTAAAGGGTACATTTGCCTCAGAGGTGAAAAACAGCAAACTAAATGAAAAATTTCGCTGCGTATCTCTCTCTCTCTCTCTCTCTCTCTCTCTCTCTCTCTCTCTCTCTCTCTCTCTCTCTCTCTCTCTCTCTCTCTCCCCGAAACTGGTGCCTCCTCTGAACTCCATTTTCATCGTCGTTGAGGACCAGCAAAGTACGCAGCGTTTTACTTGAGACGGAAAATTTTAGTTTTCCCTGACTGATCTTGGAATGTTATGAACGTTCTCTACGCCATTCGTTCTGGAATCTCTCTCTCTCTCTCTCTCTCTCTCTCTCTCTCTCTCTCTCTCTCTCTCTCTCTCTCTCTCTCTCTCTCACACACACACACACACACACACACACACACACACACACACAGAAATTTCCTATCATTTCATAAGTCAGCATCATAAATATGCAGTGTTTGTAGCAATCGATGCAAAGTTATGTTTTCTTTGTTGACTGGGTCTGCTGTTCTAAAGAGTGAAGGTGATTTTGTTTTCGTCTTTCTTTTCTTTAATTCTCTTTGTTTTCATATATGTTTTAAATAATCACGTCGTCTGTGGTCAGGATTCTCTGACTGGTAATAAATTAAATAAAAATTATGCGTCTGTTTTTTGCTTTCAATCTTCTTCATGAATTTTCCCGACAACTATCATGATGATTCAACGTCATAAGTATTTCACTGAGATGAGATTTGTGTGTTTCCGTTTCATGGCGCTTTACGTTTCTTAGACTTTTTCCCAGACTGAATCTCCTACGTTTTTTATATAAAGACCGAGATGAATTGGCCTTTTTTGAGCGGATAAGCTTTCTGGATGCTGGGTCGATTTTTATCGGAATACTGCTCATTTTAACAGCTCAGTCACTGCGTCGTTGATTTTGTAATGCCGCGAGATTAGATCTTTTTATGCTTGATTTTTTTTATGTAATTCTAACGAGTAATTTCAATTTCAGGAAAAGTCTGAACTTTTTTCGTGATCGGTTGTCTATTCCATTTACATGGCATGCAACTATTTCCTTTGCTTGCAATTTGCATGCATAATCGAGAATTTTGTCAGGGAATTTTATTGGCCGTGGAAAATGCTGCACTTTTGGCGTCGCTATTCAAGGGGAAACAATTCGTTTCTCTCCCTCTTTTTTTTTTTTTTCAAATGCTTCGCATTTGTTTTTTAGCTCAATATTTTTTGTCATATTTGTGCAAGTTATTCAAAATTCAAATCTTTTTTTTCAGCTTCAGGAACTTTGGCAGGAATAATTTACAGTCTTGCATTTGATTAATTTGTGTTGCTTTGAATCAAGTAGATTACGCGAAAACGGAAGAAAACATACGTGGTGATTTATATTGGTATAAAGTCTAAGGATTTGTAACAATGCATGGCCTTTGTTGATACAAAGCCAGTTCACCCATCAATAACGATGTGAAGTTTAAAGTCACTGTTAACAAGACAGAATAGGAAAGGGCTTGGTCATTTGGTTTATTAAATGTATTAAGTGCAAGAGGTATCGCTAGAATACACACGAGGATTAACGAAATAAAAAAAAAAATAGATATTATGTGAGATATTTTGCGAGTTTTTGAACTGCTGAAAGAGATCACGTTACTCAAGAGAGGTGATTACAGATAAAAACTTCAGTGAGTGAGGATAACATTGCTGTATTAGAGACGCTTTGAGAAAGAGGTGCCTAGACATGTTGTTGAATGTAGGTCCATTCCGGAGTTGCCGATAGAATAAGAGCATTGTTGTTTGACGCACGGACGGTTGTTACATAAAACACGGGGAAACCCTATTAATTAATGGCGTTGCAAGGGCAATATTTTGTTTTTGCAGAAACAGTTCGAATGAATAACCACACTAAAGGTGTTTAATTAAAATATCCTATTGATCCTCCATATTAAACCAAGCGATTTTGCAAGTACGTAACATTTCCCGAAATTTTATATTGCGTATAAAGAGATTTCAATAGATGAAGTATGGCAGATACTACAAAGCTTAATTTCACAAGAACGTTGTGGATTAAAGCAAGGAAGTTCCACAGGTTCAGCGATTGTCAAGCACACGTGGCTGAAAGTTTGAGAACAGATGGCAAAGTTTGTACCTGACCGGAGGAGGTTTACAGTCAAGATAGTGGAGTTAACGTATTTACTGAAAAAGTACAGTATAAAAGTAATCTGTTAACCGTTATTCATTTTTATGGTGTACGCAAAGCGCCTGCGAACATTTATCGACAAGAAAATGAATAGTTTGTTGTGCACTTAGGTAAAGGCTTATTGTATCTAGATCAGTGGCTGTGTAGCATTACTCAGTAAAGCGTTGCTTTTGACTGGTGCTGGACATAATGTGTATTATATATTTTCCCGTGAGGAGGTAGTGCCGTCAGTGCACCTTCTGTGTGCACCGTAGACATTACTTAAAGAGTCTTTGCAGCGAGTGATAAAAAGGAGCATGAATAGAGTTGTAAATTGTTGGGGTTTATGATGTTTGCTAGTGATTATAAGAGTTATATCTAAGACTATTGAGAAAATTTATACGAGAAAGTAGACAATATATAGTATTTATGTCCTCAAGAAGAGATTTATCCGTTGTGTGAAAGTGTGACGAATGTAAGATTGTGTAATGATTTTATGGGGTTCATAACGATATTGCTGAGTTCATGTTGCAGGTAATGATAGAACGAGTGATGAGGTGAGACGAAGGTCAAGAAAGAAAATTATTGAGAGTTTTGCTACATCTTTTTGGAGATAACGTAGTTACGACAAAGTTAGGAATCGTGTTACTGAAATAAGTGTGAACCTTTTTGCAATATACCAGGTAGATTAAGGAAACTTGGTAAGTAATTGAAGATCAGGGGAAAGATTGGCACTCTTGTGTTCAGGTTGCTGTTTCACTGGAGAGAATTTGATAGCTATATGAAAAAGAGTATACTTATTTTCGATATCCTAGCGCATGGTGAGAAGATGAAAGGTGATAAAGAAAGCGCTGAATTGATGTTAAGAACGAACTATTAGTATCAATGCAAGAATGTGTGAGGCAGAGTTGAACGAAACTGTGAGTGTGAGGTAAACATGTATGACGTGTTATTGATGGTTCTGAACAGATTTATAAATTGGCTTTGAAGTTTTACTGGCTGGATTTTCATCCTTTCAGAGGCTAAAATCACTAAAGACTAATATTCTTTAATCTTGAGCAATTTAGTTTCAATGGAGAGATCTTTGCTAGTAGACAAATTTGTACTGTATTAATATGTATTTTCGCATAAAAAAGGTATAAATGGTTACAAATGCATGTAAATGTATTAATGTAAACGTAGGTTAACTGCGGTTGACTCCCCAAATGAGGTATCAGATAGTTACTTAAATATTTAAATAAGATAATGAGTCTAAGTTTCCTCTTATTATAATGGTGTGCGACTAATTGTTGCTTTTTCATAAAAAAAAAAAAACTAATAAAAAGTGGCAGCGCTGAAGCTTCGTAAGTTTTCTGATTTGTTTCCATGGGGTGTTTATTTTGTGTACTGTCATCGGTTATGGGTGAAATGGTTAAACATTGAATAGTTAACTACCAAAGGAGAGCTGCACTTCCGACTTAATCCCTCTCTCTTTAATACCTGTACCGGTAATGCCGATGAAGTGTGATTGGTTTGTGGTGAAAATACCTTACCAAGGAAATCAGACACTGACAGCCAATGTGCTGTACCATCAACAGAATAAAGAACAAACAAATGTGAAACAGCCTCTAGGTTTTAACTCGCACTTACCTGGCAGTATTCGTACTGTAGATTCTTGAAGATTTGATGCAAACACAGTTCTTCCCTCTTTACATCAATTATTTTAGAATTTTAAGAGGTATATCTTTGACAAGACAGCACTTATTTTTGAGAAAAATATAGAATTTATTGTAATTTTAAACAAGGTTAAGAATGACATGCTCTCTCTGGTGAAAATTAAATCTCATTGGGAAATATATTGAATGGCAAATAATTGTGATGTATTTCAAGTTATATTTGAGGGATGGTTTTAGGGGTGTGCGGGGGACACAACCTTTAGTAACAGAGGAGGTATTTATTCTTATTCACCTGCACAGAGAGATCGTAGAGGGTATGATTACTTGTAAGACAAAGGTACAGCAGTCAGCGGTGCTTCGGTAATAAATTTGTGTCTTGATGACGATGATGCATTTGGTCATCCATCGATGTAATTCATTGTAGGAGGCGAGGTCCTTGGGGCTTTACATACAAGTAGACCTTGTTTAGGGCTATACTGGATGGTACCAGACTCCCGAACTGGTATGACCATGGGATTTTTATAGTTCCTCCATCATGCCTTGTCTCGCATTGTTTGCCTCTCTGTTTGACGTAAAAAGTGTCCATCGCCTTGATAGACCATGCGCTAGAGAGCTCTGCCTCCAGTTAACAAGAGGCAGAGAAATTACAGTTAACGACCTACTGGTAGTTGCACAAAGGGTAGTTCCTTGTTGGGTGTGTCGGTAGAGTTGTCGGCTAGCACTCGCTAGGCCGGAGTTCGAGTCTCCCGTCGGCTAACGAAGAATTAGAAGAATTTATTTCTGGTGATAGAAATTCATTTCTCGCTATAATGTGGTTCGGATTCCACAATAAGCTGTAGGTCCCGTTGCTAGGTAACCAATTGGTTCTTAGCTACGTAAAATAAGTCTACTCCTTCTGGCCAGCCCTAGGACAGCTGTTAATCAGCTCAGTGATCTGGTAAAACTAAGGTATACTTTCATGCACAAAGGGTGAAATGGAATTAGAATCCTGAGAATGTATGGTGTCTGGTGGACATGTGTGCTGTGAAAATCGCTAAACAGGTAAATATGAAGGTGTTGTTTTAATGAGATATAAATGGGCAGTGAGCCTGAGATGAATGAAAATGGAGCTAGGAATGTACGAAAGGAGAAATCAAAAATGGGCAAGACATGCGTCCTTTGCCACATGACTGATAGTTTTAGATGATGAATTATTGACAGGGGATAGTGAAGAAAAACTACAAAAAGTAGAGGATCCTACGAAACTTTTCAGGATGAGGAAGTTGAGATTAAATGTGGTTACGAGAAAGGTTAGTAGAGTTAATGGAATCCAGGAATTTCAAGAAGTGAAGACTAGCATGATTGGAAGTAGAAAGGAAGCAACCGAATTATTCTTGTGTTTAGGAGATAACATAGCAGATGAATATAGGATAAAAGAAGAGGTGAGTCACACGACAATAGAAGAAAGGGAGGTAACAGTATGGGTATGCACACAAAGGCTTTGTTGAGGACTTTCGAGAGTCTTGACTAGCGAAGGCTGAAATATAAGAAAGGATTGTTGACCCAAATATCCTCTATGGAAGTGAAGTGTATATGCTGAATGCAGATGAAATAAGAATATTTGAAGCAGTTGAAATGAACTGTTTGTGAAGTATATGTTTCTTAAGAACGGATAGGGCGAGAAATGTCGGGAAAGCCTTTGCTGATTTTACCTCACGCGGGCCTTGCTCACTCATAACATCTATCAACGTCGACAAAATAGTACTCGTAGACCGATACTCGAAGACAAAGACCGGAGATGGTTTTTCAAAACCGTAACAAATAAGGTAGTCCTTTAGCATCACTGGGAAAACTCAAAGACGACTATGCATTTTGAATCCTTTGCTTGATTAATCTAACCTTTCGTAGCCTTTCTTTCGCCACATAGATACGTCACTTTTTTAAAACAAATTTTTTGCGGTATTTTATACATGATTTGCACATGGTTTCCAGGAGAAACAGCCCAGCTTTTTTAATGGCCAGTCCTTTCTTTGATGTATTTCCGCCGGAATTTTAGAGTTGTCTTATTTTCCCAGCCCCGTACAGATGGAATTGAGCCAGACAACAGCCGACATCTTCAGCAGTGTAGCCATGACATAAAGTTTAGTGAAGACAGTATATCGATGTCAGAAGGCTGGCAACAACCATCGTAAATGTATCTGAATGCGACAGATTATGATTGTGATAACTGGAGTAGATACACCGTTCTTCATGGTCAGTTGCTAAGCTTTAGTTACATTCAGATATATCGAATCGGGTCCGAATCCTGCCATGAGTATCACAGTGTCTTCATTTGGATCTTAAGCTTTGTAGCGACAAGGGTTTCCAAAATGTTTAAAGAAATCGAGAAGTTAAAAGACTTCATTCTGAACATTACAAGGACCTTATATTTTGTAAAGAAAAATTACAATCATATTCTCTCTCTCTCTCTCTCTCTCTCTCTCTCTCTCTCTCTCTCTCTCTCTCTCTCTCTCTCTCTCTCTCTCTATATATATATATATATATATATATATATATATATATATATATATATATATATATATATATATTATATATATATATTTATATAGATAGTTGTGTGCGTGTGTGTGTGTGTATGTTTTTCCTGATAAAAGGTCGGAGATAACTGGTAAATCATTTTCGATATTCTTGTACAATTTTTCCCGCTGGGAATATAAGAAAAAAAAAAACGTAAGAGCACAAAGCCCTTTTTATATAGTATGAAATAATCCATTTTTGTTTGCAGACAAAAGCCTCTTAACGGCATTAGCACTCTCCGCCAAACCCATCTACTTCCTCAACACCCGATTTCCTCTCCCGCCTCCCCCTCACCCTTCTGTTTATCTGCGCTCCTCCTTCTACGCCTCCGCTCTCTGGGCAAGTCGACGAATTATAAGGAGAAAAATCCAAACTTTAAAAGGAAGCTCATTCCTCCCTCTTTGACCCGTCCAAAATGTTCTTATTTTAGATTCTGGTCTTGACTTTCTCCAGACGTTGTGTTGCCCTGGGCTCTAATGACATCTGATTAATACCAGGATCCTAAACCCCGAAGACCACGAAGGCTTAAGAGGGTAGGAAGGGCCCCGAGGTTGCCATCTGGATCGGCATTTCTTTCCCTTTTCAGTCCCAGGCTGCCTTTTTTCTTTCTCTCTTTCTCTCTCTTTCGCGTTCTTTGTCAAGGAGGACGTGGACACTGGAGAATTATATGTGTGATTTGTTGGTTAGCATCGATTTGTTTTTATAGATATATTTGTTCGGTAAAGTGAGATATATATATATATATATATATATATATATATATATATATATATATATATATATATATATATATATATATATATATATATATATATATATATATATATAGAAATCATCAACACACAATCACGTGTGGAACAGAAATAAATTTCTGACTCACGTCGGGATCGAACCCAGGTCTCTCAGGTGGAAAGCAAGGGCGTTATCCACTGGGCCATACAAGTCTAAAAGAAGTTGGAACCTGAGAGCAACTGCACCCAAGGAATTACCTGGGCAAGCTAACTGCTTGCATACCAGCGAGTTTTCCCCAACTTCCCGACTCAGCAATGACCCAATAGACAACATTTCATTCGAATTATCCCTTCTGAGTGAATAAGATAGAAATCATCAACACACAATCACGTGTGGAACAGAAATAAATTTCTGACTCACGTCGGGATCGAACCCAGGTCTCTCAGGTGGAAAGCAAGGGCGTTATCCACTGGGCCATACAAGTCTAAAAGAAGTTGGAACCTGAGAGCAACTGCACCCAAGGAATTACCTGGGCAAGCTAACTGCTTGCATACCAGCGAGTTTTCCCCAACTTCCCGACTCAGCAATGACCCAATAGACAACATTTCATTCGAATTATCCCTTCTGAGTGAATAAGATAGAAATCATCAACACACAATCACGTGTGGAACAGAAATAAATTTCTGACTCACGTCGGGATCGAACCCAGGTCTCTCAGGTGGAAAGCAAGGGCGTTATCCACTGGGCCATACAAGTCTAAAAGAAGTTGGAACCTGAGAGCAACTGCACCCAAGGAATTACCTGGGCAAGCTAACTGCTTGCATACCAGCGAGTTTTCCCCAACTTCCCGACTCAGCAATGACCCAATAGACAACATTTCATTCGAATTATCCCTTCTGAGTGAATAAGATAGAAATCATCAACACACAATCACGTGTGGAACAGAAATAAATTTCTGACTCACGTCGGGATCGAACCCAGGTCTCTCAGGTGGAAAGCAAGGGCGTTATCCACTGGGCCATACAAGTCTAAAAGAAGTTGGAACCTGAGAGCAACTGCACCCAAGGAATTACCTGGGCAAGCTAACTGCTTGCATACCAGCGAGTTTTCCCCAACTTCCCGACTCAGCAATGACCCAATAGACAACATTTCATTCGAATTATCCCTTCTGAGTGAATAAGATAGAAATCATCAACACACAATCACGTGTGGAACAGAAATAAATTTCTGACTCACGTCGGGATCGAACCCAGGTCTCTCAGGTGGAAAGCAAGGGCGTTATCCACTGGGCCATACAAGTCTAAAAGAAGTTGGAACCTGAGAGCAACTGCACCCAAGGAATTACCTGGGCAAGCTAACTGCTTGCATACCAGCGAGTTTTCCCCAACTTCCCGACTCAGCAATGACCCAATAGACAACATTTCATTCGAATTATCCCTTCTGAGTGAATAAGATAGAAATCATCAACACACAATCACGTGTGGAACAGAAATAAATTTCTGACTCACGTCGGGATCGAACCCAGGTCTCTCAGGTGGAAAGCAAGGGCGTTATCCACTGGGCCATACAAGTCTAAAAGAAGTTGGAACCTGAGAGCAACTGCACCCAAGGAATTACCTGGGCAAGCTAACTGCTTGCATACCAGCGAGTTTTCCCCAACTTCCCGACTCAGCAATGACCCAATAGACAACATTTCATTCGAATTATCCCTTCTGAGTGAATAAGATAGAAATCATCAACACACAATCACGTGTGGAACAGAAATAAATTTCTGACTCACGTCGGGATCGAACCCAGGTCTCTCAGGTGGAAAGCAAGGGCGTTATCCACTGGGCCATACAAGTCTAAAAGAAGTTGGGGAAAACTCGCTGGTATGCAAGCAGTTAGCTTGCCCAGGTAA
This sequence comes from Macrobrachium rosenbergii, assembly GCA_039081455.1. NCBI lineage: Eukaryota > Metazoa > Arthropoda > Malacostraca > Decapoda > Palaemonidae > Macrobrachium > Macrobrachium rosenbergii. The sequence goes on from JANJGK010000014.1 coordinate 33,447,687, forward strand.
TTCCTTGGGTGCAGTTGCTCTCAGGTTCCAACTTCTTTTAGACTTGTATGGCCCAGTGGATAACGCCCTTGCTTTCCACCTGAGAGACCTGGGTTCGATCCCGACGTAAGTCAGAAATTTATTTCTGTTCCACACGTGATTGTGTGTTGATGATTTCTATCTTATTCACTCAGAAGGGATAATTCGAATGAAATGTTGTCTATTGGGTCATTGCTGAGTCGGGAAGTTGGGGAAAACTCGCTGGTATGCAAGCAGTTAGCTTGCCCAGGTAATTCCTTGGGTGCAGTTGCTCTCAGGTTCCAACTTCTTTTAGACTTGTATGGCCCAGTGGATAACGCCCTTGCTTTCCACCTGAGAGACCTGGGTTCGATCCCGACGTGAGTCAGAAATTTATTTCTGTTCCACACGTGATTGTGTGTTGATGATTTCTATCTTATTCACTCAGAAGGGATAATTCGAATGAAATGTTGTCTATTGGGTCATTGCTGAGTCGGGAAGTTGGGGAAAACTCGCTGGTATGCAAGCAGTTAGCTTGCCCAGGTAATTCCTTGGGTGCAGTTGCTCTCAGGTTCCAACTTCTTTTAGACTTGTATGGCCCAGTGGATAACGCCCTTGCTTTCCACCTGAGAGACCTGGGTTCGATCCCGACGTAAGTCAGAAATTTATTTCTGTTCCACACGTGATTGTGTGTTGATGATTTCTATCTTATTCACTCAGAAGGGATAATTCGAATGAAATGTTGTCTATTGGGTCATTGCTGAGTCGGGAAGTTGGGGAAAACTCGCTGGTATGCAAGCAGTTAGCTTGCCCAGGTAATTCCTTGGGTGCAGTTGCTCTCAGGTTCCAACTTCTTTTAGACTTGTATGGCCCAGTGGATAACGCCCTTGCTTTCCACCTGAGAGACCTGGGTTCGATCCCGACGTGAGTCAGAAATTTATTTCTGTTCCACACGTGATTGTGTGTTGATGATTTCTATCTTATTCACTCAGAAGGGATAATTCGAATGAAATGTTGTCTATTGGGTCATTGCTGAGTCGGGAAGTTGGGGAAAACTCGCTGGTATGCAAGCAGTTAGCTTGCCCAGGTAATTCCTTGGGTGCAGTTGCTCTCAGGTTCCAACTTCTTTTAGACTTGTATGGCCCAGTGGATAACGCCCTTGCTTTCCACCTGAGAGACCTGGGTTCAATCCCGACGTGAGTCAGAAATTTATTTCTGTTCCACACGTGATTGTGTGTTGATGATTTCTATCTTATTCACTCAGAAGGGATAATTCGAATGAAATGTTGTCTATTGGGTCATTGCTGAGTCGGGAAGTTGGGGAAAACTCGCTGGTATGCAAGCAGTTAGCTTGCCCAGGTAATTCCTTGGGTGCAGTTGCTCTCAGGTTCCAACTTCTTTTAGACTTGTATGGCCCAGTGGATAACGCCCTTGCTTTCCACCTGAGAGACCTGGGTTCGATCCCGACGTGAGTCAGAAATTTATTTCTGTTCCACACGTGATTGTGTGTTGATGATTTCTATCTTATTCACTCAGAAGGGATAATTCGAATGAAATGTTGTCTATTGGGTCATTGCTGAGTCGGGAAGTTGGGGAAAACTCGCTGGTATGCAAGCAGTTAGCTTGCCCAGGTAATTCCTTGGGTGCAGTTGCTCTCAGGTTCCAACTTCTTTTAGACTTGTATGGCCCAGTGGATAACGCCCTTGCTTTCCACCTGAGAGACCTGGGTTCGATCCCGACGTGAGTCAGAAATTTATTTCTGTTCCACACGTGATTGTGTGTTGATGATTTCTATCTTATTCACTCAGAAGGGATAATTCGAATGAAATGTTGTCTATTGGGTCATTGCTGAGTCGGGAAGTTGGGGAAAACTCGCTGGTATGCAAGCAGTTAGCTTGCCCAGGTAATTCCTTGGGTGCAGTTGCTCTCAGGTTCCAACTTCTTTTAGACTTGTATGGCCCAGTGGATAACGCCCTTGCTTTCCACCTGAGAGACCTGGGTTCGATCCCGACGTGAGTCAGAAATTTATTTCTGTTCCACACGTGATTGTGTGTTGATGATTTCTATCTTATTCACTCAGAAGGGATAATTCGAATGAAATGTTGTCTATTGGGTCATTGCTGAGTCGGGAAGTTGGGGAAAACTCGCTGGTATGCAAGCAGTTAGCTTGCCCAGGTAATTCCTTGGGTGCAGTTGCTCTCAGGTTCCAACTTCTTTTAGACTTGTATGGCCCAGTGGATAACGCCCTTGCTTTCCACCTGAGAGACCTGGGTTCGATCCCGACGTGAGTCAGAAATTTATTTCTGTTCCACACGTGATTGTGTGTTGATGATTTCTATCTTATTCACTCAGAAGGGATAATTCGAATGAAATGTTGTCTATTGGGTCATTGCTGAGTCGGGAAGTTGGGGAAAACTCGCTGGTATGCAAGCAGTTAGCTTGCCCAGGTAATTCCTTGGGTGCAGTTGCTCTCAGGTTCCAACTTCTTTTAGACTTGTATGGCCCAGTGGATAACGCCCTTGCTTTCCACCTGAGAGACCTGGGTTCGATCCCGACGTGAGTCAGAAATTTATATATATATATATATATATATATATATATATATATATATATATATATATATATATATATATATATATATATATATATATTTAAATATATATATTTATATATATATTTTATATATATATATATATATATATATATATATATATATATATATATATATATATATATATATATATATATATATATATATATATATATATGATTAATGCTGTTTTAGTTTCCTGGAAAAGCTTCTTTTTTTCTGAATTCAAGATCCAAAAAATCGTACAGAAAAAAATAAAAAAAGTTTTGGGCTTTCTGGGAGAAAGCTCACCGTGTGGGATGGAAGCTGTTCCTTTTGAAATGTCAATGGGTATTTTTCGTTGTCTTGTTAGGCTTAATCTACATTCTTCGGACAAGAAAAATTTGTGAGGATTTTGTATCAATTTCTTTTGTTGTTTTTTTATACGTTTCATTACAACATTTGACCAACTCCATATTCTACTCCAGTCTCATACGGGTAGTGTCCTTGTTTTATTGATTTTCACTGTCATTGTTTGTTTCATCATTCAGAGAATCATGTCTCATTAACCTCGGAAGGTGATAAATATATTGAGATTCTTCCACGGAAAACCACTCTCTGTCCTCTAAATATTTTTAAGTGCCTTCAGCTGCCCAAATTTAAGTGACTAAGAGTTGTTATAACGTCTTTTTCTAATGATTTATTATGACTGTTCAATGACTGCTGAGGAGACCTGAGGCACCAGCCACACAGCACACAATCCTAAACGGTGTTTCACGATTTTTCCTGAATATTTATTTGCTCCTGATATTATATAGAAATTTCATTATTTTTTGCCAAGTTTGCTTCTGTAAGGGCGTATAACACATTTAATCTTAGTGTAAGCAGATATTGCTAAGTGTAAACAAAGATGCAGAAGAACAACACCCCTCATGAAATAATGTGTGTTGGAGTATCGACAAACCTCAGTAATGACTTGATAACCTCACTGGATTTGAAATATACTGAACAGGCAAGATACACCAGGCTCGTTGCACTTAAAAGTAATAAAAGGAAATAATTCTTAATTTTTAAAAATTTTGATCAGAGTGTATTTTGGATTTAATAAGATTATATATTATGCAAAAGATTTTAACAAGATAGCCTCAAAACGAAAAGAATTGTTTTTAATCCCAACAAGGGGTGGGTGAGAGTATAATTTTCTCTCCTTTTGTCCGCCCGCCTGTCCGTTTGTCTCTTCTGCCCATCATTGTCTTCCACAATTTACCTTGTCGCATACCCACCGGTATGGTTGAATTGATCCGGTCGAACTGGTTGCAGTGGTAGAACATCGTGTATAGATGTACATGAACGAAGACTGTCTGTCTTTCTCTCCTGTCAATGTATATGTCACAGTTATTTTGACCAATTGCAACTTTTACAGTTGAATAAGTTTCATTTAAACTAAATATAAAGATAGACTATCACGCATAGGTGTCTTTGAGGTACAAAGATTGTCCATTATGAACTGACGTACTTACATGGAAATCGTCGTCCATCTGTCTATTTTTCGCTTAGTCTGTGCGTCAGAAGTCTTTCATACTTAATTGGTCAAAATTCCTTCGGACACGGGAGAAGAGTTTTCAGTACAAAAGTAACTACTGTTTATGTGTCTTGCGCGATTACTTTGTCATTGTGACTCCTACGTCGTTTAAGCGATTTCAGTAAACTTGGTACAAAGTTTTACGACTATGTACAAATAGACCATCTTGCATAAATATGCATAAAAGGAGATCGCTTGTCCGGCTGTTTGTCTACATGTCTGGCACAATTACCATTTCATCATCTTGGCAACTCTACAGGGTTGAAGGGTTGTAGTCAAACCTGGTTCAAAGGTAGATCATAATGCACAAACGTGCAAGAAGAGTGACTGTTTGATTGTCTGCTTGTTTGCGCGTCAGTGCATCTGTCATACATACACAGTTATTTTAGTATACCTTCATGAGGGGTAACCGTCCGTCTTTACGTCTCTCCATCAGCGTATCTGTTTCGGTGACCTTATCATATTAACTCCCACACGTTTAGATGAATTGCAGTCAAACTTACTGTCTGCCTTTTGAAGAACTGCAATGTTGTCTTCGTCAATATTTCATCAACCAGAATGCTGTGGGAGATAGTTGTGGGTTGGTAAAGAACAAGAATTTCTTTAGCAATACCGTCAATATGATTTTCACAATATGCGAAACAAACTTTTGCTTTTGTAAACTATAGAAAAAAGGTAGGTTTCTTTTGAGACTTCCTTACCTTACTTTTTCTCAGCAAGGTGAATGCTGCATTTTATAAAAACTTAACAAATTTCACGAAAACTGGGGTTTTCTTTTATTTAGAAGTGAAATGGAATGACTACTTTCTGTATGGGAGTACCGAGTATATACATCTTTGTATATGTATGAATACCGGGAACCAAGGCATAACCCATGATTTATAGTAGAGAACTAAAGATATTAATTGAGGATATCGACAGTGACGTGTTTATTAGATCTGGAGGAGAAATAATATTTTCAAGCTAGGAAAATTAATATTGTTTTTAAAACAGTCGGAATCAAGACGGACGTTATTTATGTGTCTTGGATGTCAAATGCTAGGTACAGTGAAATTTACCAATCTCATCAGCTGTTGAATTGACCTATGACATGAGAGCGTAACTATTTGGTCACTTCAGGCAAAAATACACTTATGAAATTAAATAAGGTGTACTGTATTTATTTAGGTAGAAGAGGGCCAGACTAGGCCTCACGTAAAACGTGCAAGAGATACAATTTCAGAGAGACATTTCTTGAGATCTTCGATAGTATCTATAGCATTACGATTTAGGAAAGTGAACATTGTTTAAACTTCAGTTCTCCTGGTAATCAATGCTGAAGGTTTTTTGTTTTCTTTAGGCTCCGTTTTCTTCGCATGGCAAAATGTGAAAGGGTTATGTTGTCAAAGAAAATCTGGGTAATTTCAGTAATACAGTACTGCAGTTTTGTTGCCGTTTGTTAACTACAAAGGTAGCACAAACGACCTTGGCTGTTGTTTACATAAATGTTTACGTTTCGTGTGCGCAGTATGGATTAGCTAAAACTTTCTGAGTAGGCTATATTTACTCATAGATTGAATTTAGAAATCACATTAGCATTTTTGTTTCCAAATTTCAGCTTTACCAGTACGTATTGCTTAAACACGCATAAGCACACACACACATAACCATTTATGTATATGTATATATTATAAACATATATATATATATATATATATATATATATATATATATATATATATATATATATATACACATAAATGAGTATAATATATTAATACAGTTTGCATGTATATTTCAACACGATATTTAGTTCATACTTGTATAAAATGTTTATGTATTTTGCCAAGACGTAATCATTTTTGCAGTTGACAAAGACGTCATGAAATATGTAGTAAATACTTGTGTTTGTTGGGAGAATAATTCTGCCAGAACTTCTTAAGTCACAAAGATTAGAAGTATTGCATCTCACAGACAGCGATTTAAACTGTCAAGATTTATGAAATGACAACTTTTTAAGTAATGCAGCTAGTTCCATTGTTTTTATCTTAGCTACACATTTTTCTGTCTCAAACGATGCTAGAATAATGACAGGATACCAGATTGTACCTGAGCATGTTATTTATAAAAATGCGTGGCATTTACGTTGATGGAAGTTATACCTAATGTCAGTAAAGTAAAGTTTTCCTTAAGGTTAATATTTTTTTTTTTTTTTAACTTATTGTATGTTGCCACGTTTGCCTTAATTTGAGAAGGATGAACTTTTATATATAAATCTTCATCAGAAATCTATGAAATTCACACTTTCGTATATGGTTACTTTGCTAATGCAAAAATGAGAATGATTTCTACACACCGATAAAGCATTTAAGTATTTCAACATGAACCCGCGCACATAGCCAAGAGATTTTTGTTGTAGCTATTGGAATGAAAAAAAAAAAAAAAAAGTGAAACTACTACTCCTGAACTGAGATCAGGTTTTCTTGAGAAACATTTTTTCACGAACAGTAAACGTTTCCAAGAAGCCTTTAAAAATCGCTCTTACGAGACAAGGCGGTTGACATCTCAAGTTATTGATTATCTATAACATTTAAAAAAAAATGCTCACTATTGTTTTATTTTGAAAAAGTTTAGGAGATGAGTGGCAGGACGAAAACAGATAATCATTTATCATAACCAGAGGAGAGTGCCGTAGTTGTTAGTTGGTGGCAGTTTATTTATCAGTTAAAAAAACATTTGAATGAAGAACCAAGATAAAATATGGCATTTATTGCGTCAAACGCTCGGATAATATTTTGGTTAATGAGTGAAAAATTTACGTTCGCCCATAGGTTTCAATTTAATTTAACCTTAAGAGCCTAGTATACTGTTTTTTTTTGTACCCCCCACAAAATTTCAAGGTACTGAGCACTAGAGTAACACAGTTATTATTTTTGAAGGAAACCAAATACATAAATACATCTAATGTCAGTAGACTCTAGGATCCCAAGGGCGTAGTTCTTGTCACAAAATTGTTATTATTATTATTAAGTACCTTCTTATTTATCTCAGCGCTCGGAGATACAGTGCTGCTCTGCATTGGTAGTATCCTGATAGACACACCATACTCAAATCCAGTATTTTTCGGGTTCCATTTGTCTCGCATCAGGTTTTAAATTCTCGATAAAAACTGGTCTATCGTTGTAGATATGTAACTGTGTGAGTCTCGATTTCCTAGCATAGAGACATGAGGGACATTATTCCAGATTTCCAACTGATCCGTGCGTAGAAAAATTAAGTTCTTACATAGTTAAGGTATCCCCAGAACACAAATTATCAAGATTTGGTGTTCAAACAAAAGAATATGGATTATGTTTGAAACCGTTGTAGCTGAGGTGACATTATTCACAAAATTGTTAGAATTCAGGCTTGGGTTGAAATTATTATTTAAAAAATCCTCGGATTCTTGATTTTTTTTATTTTCGGTTTTTGAGACCTTTAAGAGTCATTTGAAATGGTAGTACCAAGACTAAGAGATAGGAATGAGAAATTGGATGGTTTTTTTTTATCGCGTTCTTGATTGTCGATAATCATCGAGGAATCAACATCGAAATCATTTGAGTTGTTTAGATACAGAAAAACCGTTGGAGCTATGTTTTAGAATGTCTGTCTCAGATACCTTCTGACATTATATATAGTTCCTGGTGATGTTTGTAATTCCCTAGGGAGGTTTGCAGTGCCACTATGTTTTTTTTATATATATATTTCATATCAAGATAGTGAATATTTTGCGGGTTTTTTTTATTCCATGCGTGGAATCATCCATATCTTCAATTAGATATTAAGATATCAAAGGCTTTGTAAAAGAAAGTCAACTTCATCTGTTGAGATTATTAGGAATTATTTATACCCCGCGAAAACAAATCAGGCAGTATATGAAGACCTGTGAATGCGTTGTCTGTAAAAAAAAAATTGTATGGTTTTTGTAATATTCTTCTTCACTAGTTGAATTTATGAGTTAAATCGATATACCGTACGTAATCGAAATCGACTTTTAATTTCTCTTAGCTCTCATGTATTTGGGAAATGTGGTGTTGATATTCAACAAAAATTCTCTCTCTCAGAATATCTATCTGTTTATTTATCTCTCTCTCTCTCTCTCTCTCTCTCTCTCTCTCTCTCTCTCTCTCTCTCTCTCTCTCTCTCTCTCTCTCTCTCTATATATATATATATATATATATATATATATATATATATACATGTATATATATATCATCCATTCATCCACATTATTGTAGGATCATGAAGAATTTTTTGAGAAAAAGACAAAAAAAAGTACTATTGAAATAACGCCACGCTTGAATTAATGGATGTCGTTAGGAATAAAGCCAGCAATTATCGTAGAGTTTCTTTAGGTAATTTGCTAAAATCTGGTTAGCGGGAGTTGAAGTGGCCAAGAGAAGCATCGCTCAACGTAATTGAATTACGCTTCCAGAAGCTCAGAGCGAAATTGCCAACGGCCTGTTTGTAACCGGTTTTTTTAATCGAGTTAGCGAGCCTTATTCAGATTGAATAACAAAAACCTAATATATTCGAGGGCCGTGTTTACTATTTATAGCAGACGACTTTTATATTAGAACCTCCAGGTTTCTTTTTTTTTTTAATTGTTTCTGAGTTTGAAATAATAAGGTAATATTGTCCATTGAAGTTAGGGATGACAGTGAACGTGTAAAGCCCCGTAGGGGGATAGTGCCGTCAGTGCACCTCACGCTGTGCACTGTAGGCATTACTTAAGGTTCTTTGCAGCGTCCCTTTGGCCCCTAGTTGCAACTCCTTTCTTTCCTTTTGCTGTACCTCCCTTCATATTCCCTTTCTTCCATCTTGCTATTCACTTTCTAACAATCGACTTATAGTGCAACTGCGAGGTTTTCCTCCAGTTACACATTTCAGACCTTACCACTGTCAATTTCCGTTTCAGCGCTGAATGACCTCATAGGTCCCAGCGCTAGGCCTTAGGTCTAAATTCTATGTTCCATGAACATGTAAATAGCGTGTTCTGTCAATGTTTACTACTTCCGTGTTTCAAGGAATCATTTTAATAATGGATTTCGTTTCCTTTCGATTGTTGATGGGTTGTTTTTTCATAAAAGATCATTTCTCTGTCCTCTTTTAGATATAGCTGAGTGAAGTACTTTATTATTATTATTAAATGGAATAAAAATTGTGGGATAAAAGGTCTTTTCACGTCTATAAAAGAAATACGGCGGCTATTTTTCTTTCCTTTTATAGTAAAACATTTGGTGTATTTTACAGATATTGGTGTCCAGCCCTAAGCACCTGATACGTTATATAATTTGGACAAAAAACAGAAAACAGGCTCAGCCAAAAACTGTGTTGGCAAGTGGTTAGGCCTAAAGTTAAGCCTAACCGATTTTCTTCAACCTAACCGCTGCTCGAACCTTTTTGCCTCTGACGCGTAACATCCGTGAATACCGTGCTGAGATACAGTGGTTAGATATATCACTAAAGTATGTAATTTGTTGTTTAAATGGTGCTGTAAAAATAATATTTTCTTTGTCATGTCTGGATGACATATTGAAAACTGTTAAAAGAAGAATATGCTCCATACTCTCTCTCTCTCTCTCTCTCTCTCTCTCTCTCTCTCTCTCTCTCTCTCTCTCTCTCTCTCTCTCTCTCTCTAGTTCGGCTTCTCTAATGTGCATACGAAACTTGTGAAGTAATAACGAGATTCTTGCCATTTTATAAATGAATTTTTTCCCATTTTTTCAGTATATAAGTATTAGTGTTGACTTTCATTTAATGTCACACACACTATATTATGGCTAGTGGTGCATTATTAGCGAAAAATTACGTAGAAACCTTGATGTTAGTCGGCTGTGCTTATTAGCGCCATGGGAATCTGTTTTCCCATCCAAAGTCTATATGAAAAGTTGACCTTTGATATGCAGTACGTACTACTCTGTTCTGTAACTGGAGGGTTGGGTGTCATGATGGATAATGTTCGGTTTAATACGTTTCTCGTTGACCTACATTGAGGTTAATCTATTTTCTTTCTTCCGCATAATGAAATATCGTCTAAAGCAGTAAATTTTGTGTTTCCTTAGTTAGACCAACGCCTTCCTCAGTATCGATAGTGATGCTTTTGGATATCGATATTACGTTTTCATGTTCTTGAGCCAAATTAATGATGATAAATATTAACCAAAAAAAGGGCAATTAGCCAAACTATAAGTAGCATGATGCATTTGCATGTCAAGTAAAAATGTATCCACATTGATCATAGAACTTATGAATCTTTTTGTGAATATAGGCTATACTTGTTTGATTTGTCTTGCTCTTTGCATGAATGGTGATTCACATGTATATATAAACAGTATATGTGTGTGTGTGTGTGTTTGTTTCTTGCAGTCTGCATCTGTTATGTGATGACGGTAAATTTTACAGGAGAACACGTAGACATTTCGAACATGATGCCATTGGTTACTGAATTAATATTGGTCGGCGGGTCTCATTCTTTTGCTGACGGTCTGGTTGGCAGCATGAGCATTCCTGGTGCTCCGTAGGACACGTCCTATGCCGCGGCTTGCAGCCAGAGGCGTGGCAATGGGCAAAGTCGTGATTCCCGTTTCTGGCCGATAGTCATGTCCAGGGATGCTGTTTTGCTTGTGTGTCCAGTAGGGTGAGACCCCACCGACCAAGTAGAAATTCAGCTTCTGATGATATCATGTTCGAAATTCAAACATCCAAATGCAGTAGTAAAAGCCTTGTATGTCACTTTGTTATCCAGTCCTGATGAGAGGTGGGGAAATGGTCCATCAACTAGAAAAAGAAAAATTAAATGGAAAGAATCTCGAATAATTTTTCTTTATTCTTGAGAAGCTTGCCAGAAGAGAAAAAGAAGTGTAGAGTGATTCAAAGCCTTGATAAGAAGTTAGTATTAGCAAACGATGCCACTGACTTCAATAGAAATTGCATAAGAGAGAAAATATGCCTAAATAGCATATGTATCTATATGTGTGTACTGTATGTATGTATGTATGTATGTATATTTACATAAATATATATATGATATATATATTTATGTATGCCTGTATGTGTGTACTGTTTATTTGTGTGTGCGTAAATTTGTGTTTCTCAGTCTATACAGGTTACCTACATTTGTACTTGTTATTAAAAAGCACTTTTATTAGGTGAGCAATTTTTTATGCAGATTTCCATAAGGAATTTCAAGGTACAGTTCAGCTGTTTTCATATGATGTTTTGAAAAGTTGAATGGAGATTTATTGCTTTTGAAAAGAAAGCTTTTCTTCATTCTGAATCATTAAATTATGTTTGTTTTTAGATTATGTAAGAACTCTCGCAGAAGTTACTGAAATCTTTGTGTCCCTTTGTATGAGAGAGAGAGAGAAGAGAGAGAGAGAGAGAGAGAGAGAGAGAGAGAGAGAGAGAGAGAGAGATGAATATTGTAGAAGTGTGTTTATTTCTCCGTCCTTTGTTCTCATGCCCACCTGCAAAAATACTGTTGCTACTCTTAACAAATTTTGGATAGACATTCGATTTATGAAAGAACAATTCACCAATTTGCTTGTTTGTTTTGTAAGTTGGTTTTGTTGCAGCTTCACTACTGTCGTGGAGCTTTGATGTTCTAGGCGAGTACTGTCAATCAACTTTCCTTTTGCTGGAATTACTTTCTGCCTGTGCGAGCCTTCATACATATATACTGTATACACACACACACACACACACGCACATATATATATATATACACAATATGTGTGTGTCTGTTTGTTTATATATATATATATATATATATATATATAATATATATATATATATATGTTTGTTTGTATAGGCTTGAGTCTAGATATATATACTGAAGCATCCATGTGTCAGCTTAGCAGTGTTTTGTGGTACAGATATTTGTTGTATTTGAAATAAAGATGAAAACAATTTTTTTACTAATTTTAGATATCGCTGACAGGCGTGTATCATTACTTATACGGTATGTCGAGTATTTTATCATTATTTTTGAGGTGTCGGTTACTTTAATATCTCATCGTTTGCAATAATTCTTTGTCACTCACAGGGTCACGTGAAAACCATTCATTCTGCAACGAATGTATTGTCTTCTTGACTGTCAGACATTTGCTGGTCGAATGTCCCAGTCTTGGGGATCTAAGACATAGATTCCTCTCTTGGGGATGTGACGGAGATGGACATTTTATCCTTGCTACGATTCCGGGGAGGACTGTAACATAGAGCAGTTATGTATCTTTGTTGAGAAGGCGGGCTCCTCAACAATATTTAGATCATATACGTATGCAATATGTGTGTTTGTATGCATATTATAAATGTATTTGCAGATTTGATTATACACACACATACACACAAACCACACACACACACACACACACACACACACACACACACACATATATATATATATATATATATATATATATATATATATATATATGTGTGTGTGTGTGTGTGTGTGTGTGTGTGTGTGTGTGTGTGTGTGTGTGTGTGTGTATGTGTGTGTATAACTGAATCACGAAAATATGGAACGTGATGAATGTATAAATAAAGATAAAATCCACGAAGGAAAGGGAAACACTGGAGTGCTGCGAGGCCTTTTGACTCTTTCGTCCTTTACTTAGCAGACTGAAGATATATAACAGTAAGTTTACAAAGAAAGCCCATATAAATGACAGATGGGAATTATAAAGGAAAAATATGTACCTGAATCCAACACTATTGAAGAATTAGTAGAACTGCCAAAACAGGGTTAAATATTTAAGAGGTTTTACAAAGGATTAGGATCAGCCGTTCAGAAGCAGGGACAGGACAACCACCCAAAAATATATTAGTACAACAAAATAATATTTTTTTTTTTGTAAACAATAATAATTTTTGCAAGATGAACATTTTTACAAATAAAAAATTATTATATTAAACTTACGGTGTGGTTAGATTAGCTCGCAACCCTGTTATTTTAGTTTACAGTCCCCAAACTTAGGCCAGCGAGGGGTCCTTCGGGGCGAAGCCCCCAGCTCCGGAAGGGCATGGTGCCTTAGCTTAGGTTGGGGTGGGGGGTCCAGGAGTCAGAACCTTCAGCTCGGTAAGGAACCAGCGCCCTAGTTTAAATTAGGTTGTGGGGTCCAGTTTGGAGAAGCTTCCCTGACTAGGGAAGGACCCACCCAAAAAAAAAAACACTTTCTCGCTGTGATCCCACGAATTGTAGGATATATTGGGGTGTCCCAGTAGCTCTAAAGCTATCATTTGCTAACGAAAAGAACCTTAGAAACGTTCATAGCACACTTTAAAACAGAACACAACATAATTTTAAGTAAAAATTCACCCCCCCTCTCTCTCTCTCTCTCTCTCTCTCTCTCTCTCTCTCTCTCTCTCTCTCTCTCTCTCTCTCTCTCTCTCTGCCTCAAATTTACTACGAGAACAGGAGAAAGTTACTGTATCGTATAGTTTGTAATTGGTAAAGTTTCCTCAGATATAAAATTTTGATGCAATCCTCTTTATCCAGGAAACGTCCAGCAAAATTATATTTTGGCATTTGTGTCCCCCTCTCCAGCTATTGGATTAGGGCTACGAAGAGCCGAAGTCCTTTATAAGAACAGAATAGTATCTGTATGTCGCAATTAGCGTCAGCTGGGATTACCGTTATCGGGTAAATTTCAGCTCAATCGTATCTTTACACTTTCCGAAGCGTATTTGCTGCTGCCTTAGCTTCAATAAATTGGCATTAGTGGTGAAGGTGGCTTCCCCTCACCCGTTTTTATTTACAGCAAAGCTTTTACGGTCTTTCCGGCAGGCAGCTTGTTTTCGTCAGGTTATCCGGGAGGTTTTTCGCAATTGAAATCCACCAAGACATACTTGTTTACTTTGGAAATTTAGTGGCCGTATACTTACTACATGAGCTCGTAATGTAAAGTCCAAATATCGGGTTTAATCTTGAACTCCGAATATACTTATCTCAAACTCGGGTTTATGGGGAATATTTATGCTGAAAGAAACATCTTTTGCTAGTTTGATATTTATTGCGCAGGTTTAGGTATTTCGAAATTTTTACCATTTTTCCGATGTAACGTATTGTAAGGTCAAAATGATTTTTCGGGGGTGTGTGTATATTATGGCAAGACCTTTAGAATTTATGTGTATTTTTTCACCTTTTTTGTATTTATGACTAATTTAAGTGGGTAAACTGACATCTAGGGAGATTATTATTATTACTTTTGTTTATTGTTTTAAACAGTCCATTTTTATATATAAATATTCTTTGATTTCTCTTTTGCTTTCCAGCATTCGCTTTTGAATGTCCAAGAAACGGTCGAATTATCGATGTTATGGTTACAGATTCATATGGTAGGAGTACTAAGTTAACTTACACCACCTTTGTAACCCGTTCTGCATATGGTTATTTGAATGTTGTCTGTGTGTGCAAATATGTGTGCTTGTGTCAGTTTCAAAGTAGATTCCAAGCTACATCTAACGGATATTCATGCATAATACTTGTATGTTTTCCCACGTCCTTATGTCAAGCTCGCCTGAAATGAACCGCATTGATGCATTATTTCTCCAGCTTCAGTGACTTTTGGAACTCGAAAACTCTTTTCCTCATATTTTATCTATCTGGAGAAGATCAGCAAAAATATAAAAGGCAAGAAGAAACTGGTTGTTGGAAGATCCAGATAATCCTTGCTAGGGGGAGAAAGTGTTGACTTTCTTGCACCGTTCAATTACGTCTCCTTTTTAGATTTTTCGCAGCCTTACGATGTAAACTCCTTGTGAATCTAAATACATATTTCTTTTCTCGGCTTCGAACTTATACCATGACCATTCTCTCTCACCACTAGCACCTATGAAGTACGAGGACAGATGTCTAAATGTGTAGATTGTTACCCATTGGTTTTCATCCCAACCCTCTCTTTATATTAACAGTTTTTATGGTATGGATACGCTAGCATGACTTATTTGTCTTAATATATAATTTTTTTTATTTATTTCTTTTAGATGTCAGTTAGTACATTACTTGAGATTGCTCTTCCACGTTCATGGCCTTTCTTGGACCTAAAAGATTATTATTTTCGTAATCTAAGCTAATGTTTGAATCTTCCGGCTGTAACGCCCAATGTTTATGAACGTTATATCACCTTGGTAAAAATTTTGAATCGTATACGGAATTTTCATTGTTTCCTTCGGTGAGGAAAGTTTGAACATACTTGAGCTGTATTTAGCATTTCTCTCATTGTTTGGAAGTTTAGATACTTATACAGTGTTTGCATTATCTGGTAATAAGACTAACCTAAGAATATTCGTTATTTTTCTGAAGCACCGGGCTGTTCAATATTCTTATCTCAGATGTTTTTCCCCGCTGTTCTCTATTAAGGGATTTTAATGTGTAGCACGTTAGGGGTATAATCATATGAAGAAATCTGGCAAGGAAGAGGGAGTTTTAATCTTATTCTAGTGAATTTTGACTTACAGGCTCTGTGTCTGTCCCTGAGTGCGATTTCCTATCTCCTAAGTATCTCTCTGCCCTGAGATATCTTGTCCATTATCTTGCCGCAGTATCAACCGGCAGAAGTTTCTGAACTTCTCTTTAGTCTGATTCTTTCAGTCTTCCTCAGACCGATATCTCTTTTCGAAACTTTCTCTTCTTTCCCCCTGCTGGATCAAGAAAATGGAAAGTAGGGTCTTTAAAGAGCCTGGGTTTCATGTGAAGCGTATTATTAATTTTTCAGAAGAATCTTTACTCGCTGTGAACCTTATATCGAGGTGCTTATGATACATAAATTTGATATTATAGTTTGAACTTCCATAATGTTTGAACACAAATTATTTTTATTAACTCATAATGCCGTTATATAATTAAAGTGTAACATGACGTTAAATGGGAAAGAAAATTCCAGGCGTAAGCCTTCGACAGCTTTTCCTGTTAGAAACATCCCATATGTCAACGTTAGAATGTAAATCACGCAATTCTGTTGCTTGGTTCCATAATCCTTGGAAAGGAATCTGATAAATTTCTGTGACATTCTGACATGTTCAAAGTAATATTCATAGTGTCTGTGTGTGTATATATATATATGTGTGTATGTATATATATGTGTGTGTATATATATATATATATATATATATATATATATATTATACACACATACACATATACTTACATACATACATACATAATTATCAAGCGACAAATATCGTTCAGTACAGAATTCCCTCTAACTTCTAAGTTACACTCACGGGGTATCATGACTGACAAGTGTTTCTGCGCCGTCCAGGATTCGAACCGTGGTTGGTTTAGAAATAACGATAGACAGTGATTTTATGGTAAATATCATGAAGAGGTAAGACGATTGCTTAAAGAGTAGAATAATTAGATACAAACTGAGATTCTTTGTTTAGAAAATGTCTTGAAGGCGGAATTTCTGAACGTGGGGTTCGTTACCCGTGGACTACCGGTTACTCATTAAAAACCGTTACTATGGATGATACACAATGCTTTCCATAGTACAGAGTTTTCTGTAAACATGAAATGCGTTCTCTCTCTCTCTCTCTCTCTCTCTCTCTCTCTCTCTCTCTCTCTCTCTCTCTCTCTCTCTCTCTCTCTCTCTCAAAACAATTCAACTCAATGAAACAGCGAGTCTTGATGGGTACCAAATATTTATAGTACAATATTGTCTTAGTTCCTACTTTGTTATTTTCAGATAAATCAAATATTTTTACTGGTTACATATAGCCTGCTACCTACATTTCTAAAAGGTTTCTCTATGAAAGGCCATTGATGTTCTAACCATCTAGCCAAGGTTGTCAACATTTTTAATGCATTGTCTATAGAAGACTAGGTTATTTTTATTCTTTGCATGTATTCTTAATTATATCTGTTTCATCATCGACATACTGTACTTAAGGCTACAAATATATAATACTCTTGAAAACGTGGATGTGAAAACTGATTTCTATTCTTTATTGTATTATCCAGGATAAAAAAAAGCGCTTCAGCAGTAATATTTGCAGTTTTTTTATGTATACACTGCATTTAAGTCCATTTGCACTTTTATGCATATATATAAATATACATATATATACATACAAATATATACATATATGTATATATACATATACATATACATGTATATATATATATATATATATATATATATATATATATATATATATATATAATGTCCTCAGCTTACCTAAACTACATAGATTGTGGGAATGGATTTTTCTCAACATTCTACTTTTAAAAACTTCCATGCTCAAATTGCTTCAAACTGGAGAATTATTTTTCCCATTAAATTCATATTTACATTCTTTTACACTTATTGTAATCATTTCCATTAATGCATTCTTAAAGAATGGTATATATCCAGCCATTTTCTCTCTAATGTATCAGATAAGAATTATGTTGAGACATTACTAAGCACTTTGATGAAAAATACTGCTATATCAACTCTGAAGCCAAGAATAATAATTACATTGTATATTGTTTATTTTTTTTATCAATCCTCTTTGTTCTTAATATGGGACTTAGAAATGATACTAACTAGTGAATTGAGCATATCAGCAGATATCTGCATGGAGCGAAAAGTTATTTGTGCTTTTTTATTACTCCGTACAAATAAGATAAAGTTGGTGATGTCACACAGCACGCTTTTATCAAGTTTTCATTGATTATCATGAAATTGTCGGTCTTCCACATCCAGCTGAGGTTTTGTTATCATTGACCTTTGGAAAACTTGTTCTTCCTGACACTCAGTTCTTTGGCTGTATGGGCTCGTGGGAGGGCATTTGCTTGTTCATTAAAAGTCTGGTTTAAGGTGAGAGAAACCACAGAGAGATTGAATGAGCTTGGTAGCCATTCAAGCTTTGAAACACCGTACTGTCTGATGGAGATGGACAATGGGGAATGGTGAAGCACAGACTGGTTTCATCTTTAGTTACGACGTCTTGTAGAGGACTGTTATATTGGGTTGAAATTTACATTACATATGCTAGGTTGACAGTACAAGCAAATATACAGGTGTTAAAAAAATTCTCACCTGACAGGAAAAGCAACAGTAGTCATCTCATTTGTGATAGAGGTCAGTGTTTCATTTAAATTTTTGTCCATGCAGACGGGATCAAACCTTTGCTGTTAAGCGCAGACTACCTTGCCTAAAATCAGTTCATTTAACAAAGTTCTTTTTTTTAACAGATAGATGAAGTTGATTGTATTACTAGGCTGGTTAATTTTCTTACAAAAACATTTTCTTATAAATCTGGATTTAATAAATAACTTTCCATCATATTGGAATAAACCAACCTCTTTTTGGGCGTCTGTTCAATGGATATACCATGATTGTTATCACAGTGGCATACCTTACAAATATTTTTTATGATGAAAGTCAATCCTTTTTCTTTATAAAAGCTATAAATAATCTGAACTGATTAACCAGCTCTCTCTATTCGTTTTCTTTCTTTGACCATATTGATCTCGTCCGCCAGATGGCGTTTGGAGTAAATGCTCATTGTAGTCAGATAACAAAATACTGGGCGATAAAAGAAATGGTCCTTTCATGACCATAACCTTTTAATTGTTTCATTTGACATTTGCTGATGTGATTGAAAACAAAAAATATTTATAAAATTATTTTATTGTAGCTGTAAGTATTCTTCGTGTAGTTTTATATTTGACTTTGAATACTATATTAGGAACAACTAGGCATGCATGCGTGACTCATCAGAAACTTTATCAAGTTTCGTTTGTGATTCATATTTGTTTTTAAGCAGTGTGTTTCTGTTATGACGTTTTGTGGTCTAAATATATCTAATAACATTTTTATCAATATCGTTATTTTTTTGTGAAAATATTTCCGATAGGTGCCGTATCGGCGGTTCATAATGAATGTGAACAATATGAATTCATAAACATAATGGCTATTATTGTTACCTATTAAGGGTGTTCATAAACATCTTGTTACTTTTTAGTACCATATATAGCTTTTATTTCTTATTGTAATAACATAAAAGTGATGCTGCTGGGACAGACTAATTATAGTGCACTGAACATGCGTTAAAGAACAAAAGGAAAGCCCAGAACGTTCCCTTGATTTTGACGTAATGTTTCACGAATTTCCTTTCATATCTTGCAAGCCCTCTTGACCAAGCATTTTCCTTCCATTTGTTTAACCTGTATGTACTAATTAGGATGCGTTCAGCGCTTGGCGTGTAAGAGAGAGAAAGAGAATTATCTTTTCTTCCTTTGAAGAATTTTTTTTTAATGAATTATTTCAAAGGAGCCTATAATGAGATGTACTTGGCGCATGCTGTTGACACTGAACATGAGTATGTTGCGGTTGTAAGCATGTTGAGGATATTGTTCATTGCTACCTCCGAGCGGAGAGCCCTGGCCTGCTTCCAGGTAAACAAGAGAAAGAACATAATTCGGCTGGACTCTTTAGACCCTAACGACCTCTGTCCGAGGATCACTATTGCATCGACTTTGGGCAACTTGGAAACCTTATTGGCGTCCATCGTTGTCCGTTGCCGAGTCGTTTACTTTGCAGTAATGTGGATCTCTTATATTGCATCGACGGTTAATGGCAGTAGTTTGGGACTTGGGAAAGTGGATGCGGTCGACTGTGAGTAAGATGGGGAAGGCTATGGAGAGCCAGAGAAAGAGGGAGAGAGGCCATACGTAGATTGTTAAGGGATTCCTTTAAGAGTGGCTCTCTCTGGGTGGAAGTGCGCTCGTCTGACGAGAGAGGGAAGACTGGCCAGGCGTCCGACATCAACATGGGCTGCCTTCTTTTTCTTGCAGTATGAAGCACTGTGATTATAGGTTCTTCATAACCAGAAAATTTTATTTTCATGTCAAGATCGAAATTACATTCGGCATTAGTGCAATTTTTTACTCTCTATATTGAAGAATATATTTTTGTACAAATTATTATTAGCATTATTGAATTAGTTATTATTTTATTACAGAAATTTTTATTCCCAGCGGTTTAAAAGCTTGTAATGCCAATATGAACGATTTATGATTTCGCACTCTTTGTATTTCATTTTAGAACCAAATGTCTCCAGGTACATGGAATAGTAGAGGAAGCAGGAAAAGGCCTGATAGAACTGTTAATTGTAAGACTTAATTGGATATTTTTCTTTAACCTTTAGTTGCCCATGATGGAAACATTAACTAAGTAATCATTCAGTGCAATCTTCGTCTTTATATGTATATCATCTGGTCTTTGTTATTACGTCACAGGGCTCTTGGATATAGTCTGGAATATATTGATACCACTCAGCGGGTCCACGCTTCAGAAATTTAACGTGTGCACTAAAACGGCAGTTTCTTCATCTCAGAGTCATTTGCTCTTACTTCGTCTCGTCTTGTTTTTGTAGGAATGCGGAGTTAAGGTATTTCATTATACACATCACAAGGCATTTTACTGACATCTTTTAAGACATCCCTTTCATATATTTTCCTTCACGCCGTTGTATTGCCACATCCCCTTTAACTGTCGTCTTACCGCCACCATTTCACTTTCTTAATGTATACTAAGATATTGTTTCAGGGAACGTTGTCATTTTCAGAACAACAACATTTTCTATTCATGCATTTGATCGAGTCTTATTTTTACATAGGAATCATTAAACAGAATTATAAATGATATCTTTCCTCTATACTGTAATGCTTTCTTCATAAAGACTTACTAATACTCCTCTCTCGTGGTCATGTCTCTTGTTTAGTGCAGCAGTGTCCATCACTTACAGTTTGATACTTCTTCGTTTTTGACACTTCTTCGATTTCTCCTTATCTTAAAGTAAGCCTGGGGAATTTCGTAGGAAAAGGAATATTTCTAACGGCAGGACGAGGCGTCAGTAAGATAAAAGGCACTATATGGAGAATGGGTATATTTATTATGTATAAACCTATATTGGCAATAGGCCAAGCTTTAAATCTTTTTAATTTCCGGCCGTTTATGAATCCCGTGATTTATAGTAAGAGGGGAATGGGAGATATGAACGAAAGCCTTGTGCCAATACTTGGATTAAGAGGCTGACATTGCCGATATTGAATGAAAGAATATCCACGCTCCCTCTTTAAATATTTTGGATTTTTACAAAGATAAACGATGTTTAAACTTTAGGGGTTTACTCAGTAAGCATGCTGAAAAATTCTCGTTAAATCCTTCTGGAGTGATAAATGGACACCTCTGTAGATATCGATATACCCATTACTTAAGTGAAAGAATTCTATGGTAGCACTATACACGTTTTTAGCGACCATGGTTTGACTTGTGTCCATATTTTTGTATATTTTAATGCTCTTTCACATACAGAATTTTACTCATTTTTTAGCCGGATTACTTACGGAACACACGGGTTGTTTTTTACGATTTTTTTCCCAACTGTGTTAGGGTACTGGAATACAATATTGTACCCGTGTTTTTCTATATTCAGTTTTTGCGAAATACCTTTAAGCTCCTCGTTGAAAGGGAGTGAACGTGATTTCAGAAATGACGGCTGTTCAGGTCTTTCCTTTGGGTGATAATACATCTCGAAACTAGAAAGTTTAACTCTTTATCTAAAAGAACAAGGATCACACACTCGACATGCTCGAACAAATAGATTAGTAAGTACGTTACTTTCCACTTTTGAAATCATGACACGAGTAAAAATGAATGTAAGAATTAGAATGTAAGTTCTTTCTGTAAACAGAAAACTTAAAGGACTTACTAATTTCGTCTCAATGTATTGCAAGATCTAGAAACAGTAATTTATGATCTACTTATTCAACAGTGAACTTAATGGAAGGAACATAACTATTCAAAACCGACAAAAAATTGTTGAATCATTCTTCATCAGATTTGTACACAATGAAAATATCGTCCACAAACCGTACTCATACAAACAGTCTGAGACCACCAGGTAATTTTTCCACATATATTCTCTCAAAAAACTACATACACAGATTAGCTAAACTTGGTCTCGAGAGTTAGTTGGTTGTTGCCACAGTCCAGTGCAATAAGGATTCATTGCCAAGGTGCGCCACAAGATTAAAAGGAAAATAAAGAAAACGGCACTCTGCAGCATTATAATTGTTACACTTTGCCAAAACAAGGAAGTGTGCAAAAAAGGAATGGTACAACGGGTGGTTACTTGAAGTGCGAAGGAAAGCCATGTAACAGTTTTACATGAACTGCGAGATAGTTACGAATCAGACTTTAAAAACTACATGAGAGTGGTTTTGCCTTCTCTTAGAGGAGAAAACCCCATTTATAACCAAGCAGGACACATTTATGAGGGACTGTATATCCCCAGATGCTCGTCAGTAGGCAACACTAATTTTTCTATCAAGCGGATGTTCCTCCGCTTCATCCTTCACATTCTATAAATAAGGTTATGCCACTACAGTTCTATAATAATGGGGGTTTTTAACTATCCTATAGACAAATTTTCCCTTTGACGGTACTAAGGCTTCCCTTGTTGGCTGGAAGGAAAAGACCAAAATCACTAACTGCCAGAGGTCATGCGGTCAACATGTTACTTCTGGAACCGTGTGCCTGCCAGTGTCGTCGTTCTTTGTCGTCACGCGCTGCCCAAACTACGAACACTAGCAGATTGCTTGTCCGTGGTGTTCCCGCTTCTCACGACATTGGCGATCATAGTCGCTCCCATCATGATCTGGTAAAATTGTTCGCCCGACGGGCACTGCCTGATCGTGTGGACGCACCCTTAAACACCGTGATCTGCTATTATCACCTTCAAACTACATTCTTGTCATTGATAAACTCGTGGCGTTTTTCTATTCTTCATACATCCTCACTAATAACTTCCTCACTCATTCTTAATCCACTCTAACGCATTTCACTCTTGCATGATTCAGATATGCTTCTCCACTAACCTTTAGATTAAAGAGCTTCTCAAAACACTCTCCTTCGACAGAGCTGCATTTTTTTTAGAAAGTATCTGTCCCTTGACATCTTATTTTCATTTTCATTTTGCGCAAAATAGTATCTAAATAAACACGCTCACACACACACACACACACACACACACATATATATATATATATATATATATATATATATATATATATATAGAGCGATGCTGGCCACGTGTCATAGGCATTGGGACCTGTCCCCCAACTAGCTGTCGGCCTAAGCAACAGGAGATCAGCGCCAGCCCTATGAGCCTATAGAGGCCCAGGAGAAGTTTAACTTTAATATATATATATATATATATATATATATATATATATATATATATATATATATATATATATATATATATATACAGTATATATATAAATTATATATAGTATATATATTATATATTATAAAATGGCTTCCAAGAAGAGGAAAGACAGTTATTACTGCCACACTCACACCTTAGCTGCTGGATCGTAAATGAACCCCGTGTAGAAAACATCCACAACAGTTGCGCCTCATTCGTACACAGGAAGCTCACCAGCACTGTGTCGAGCTCCCCTACATACTTCTTTCACACCATCTGTTCAGCCCTTTCCAGATCTTGCTCTTTCGATGTGACTGAACCATTTGAAATTACTCTGGTCTATCCTTTCGGCTTTTTATAACTACATATACGATGTGAAAAATTCTCAACAGATTCTACCTTCTTACTTTGCATTCAACATCCACACTTCACTTCCAAAAAAGAGTTGGTTCAACAATCTTTTCATACCATTATAAATCTCTAAACTGGGTACAGTACAAAACTTCGAAATGGAATGTACAAATTTACATGAATAACAGGACAAAATGTACAGTCCAAACTTCCTTCGTATCTTTTGCTTACCTTGTCTGTACTACCCTTCTTGCTTCAGCTATTCTATGATTCACTTTTTCTTTCATCCTACCAGCATACAAAATATTCACATCCTAAAGTCTACTGCTTTCATTCTCTCATCGTTCACATCAAGGAACCAGGAAGAAGTATCAACACATCTTCCTGTTTCCCATTTACCTTCGTGACCGTAGTCTTTTAATCCCATTTACTTACTGCTTTCTTCTTTTGCAAACGCTTACAGATTCTTTCATTAGTCTCTGCATTTTCTCTGCACTATTTCTGGTCAGAGCTCTGTCCCTTGCAAACTACAGCTATGCCCCATTCCATTCACGATCCATCCTCTTGTCCTGTATCTTTGCACACACATCTTACTTTACCTGCTGTGGCTTCTCAAATCACCGCATAAAGATAATTACCAGCCAAGGTGGCTTAATCCACCTCTGTTTCAGCCCCTTTTTTACAGGAAGCCTGCGATTGTCCCACCTACAAACTATCACGTGCTTCCCTTCCATCATAAACTACAGTAGTGTTATAATTCTCAGCGGTTTTCTTCTGTAAAATACATTTTCAACACCATCCACACAGCCTGTCTATCAATTATATTATAAGGCTTTCTCTAGATCTTTTGTATGCCACTCACAGCTTCTTTACTTTGCATTCAGACCAATTACCTAACTTTTCCATAACAAAAACGTTATCAACAAACCCTATTGCTTTTTCAGACCCACGATGGTTTTATTAAATCTCCTGTCATTTGCTCGATCTTCAATCAGTTTGCTACCACACACCGTCTTGGTATGCTGAGTTATGTCCCTATTATTCTTGACGCTTCTCTGTCACCTTTTATTGTATAGGAAGAATTATTCCTTGTACAAAAATAAATTTCTGACTCACATCGGGATCGAACCCAGGTCTTTCAATTGCCACATAAGCCGCACAAGTCATATATATATATATATATATATATATATATATATATATATATATATATATATATATATATATATATATATATATATATATATATATATATATATATATTTTATATATATATACATATATATATATATATATATATATATATATATATATATATATATATATATATATATATATATATATATATATATATATATATATATATATATATATATATATATATGTATATATATATATATATATATATATATATATATATATATATATATATATATATATATATGCGTGTGTGTGTGTGTGTGTGTGTGCGTGTGTGTGTGTGAGTTCATGCATGCTTATGTCATTTTTAAAAATATGTTAATCAAAATCCGAATAGAATTCACGTTCATTATTCAAATAAAATTATTTCTTGTGGGCTGCAAACAAATGCTCCTTTCATCAGCGCCAGTTTGCGCAGTTGGGATTTCTGATAGGTGGAAAATGTCAGGAAGAAGGAGGCGCAAACACAAGTCACTAGTAAATATCCTCGATTACAATGATCATAAAAAGAAAATTCAGTTACATGTATTGTAATATGTCAAAATAATCTGATTTATGTTTTTCTATTAGAATGCATGATCTACTTTTATGGCGTCAGTTTTTCCGAAAATTTTTTTGATGATGAATGCGACGGCATGAGAAATTATGATAAAGTTAATAATGGCACTGGTTACACAGTGCGCAGTCAGTGAAAGGGATTACAGAGTGCATACTCACTCTTAAGTATCAATGATATTGTTCAAAATGTTGTTAATTGTAAGAAATGATGCAAAAGGTAAATAGCTCCATGTTTACATGTTAATTTTCGCTCTCTCTGTTGGGTTCTTGAGCTGTGTTTCAAGTTTCTTGGCACCGCCAGTGCCCCTCGAGAGGGTCACGACAGCCAAAGTCCTGCTGCCTCTGGGATTTACGGATGGCGACCCGTGCAATGAACTCACTGAAAAATTTAGCAGTAAAGCGAATGTACTTCTTTTGAATTTTATACCCTATCAAAGTCAGATTAAGAAAATTTTACTCCTACAGATAATTGCAATTTTTGTTTTATTAGGCTAATGCGGAAGTTGATTCATCGCAAACATAAATATCTAGATTTTCTGATAATCTCTTTAGACTTATGTACCCCTGTTGATAAATTTTTAGTGAAGCAATTGTAATGATGCAAATGCACATACGCACAGCAAACGGAACATGAAGAGCCATACCGAATGGGTAGTTTGATTTAATAATTTTTCAGATTTCAGTTTCGTTGTGATGCCACTGACACGAAAAGCTCTTGAAATTGCGAATTTTCGAAAAAAATATTTGAATTTAGTGGTAGAGATTGGACTTGTAGCTAAAACCATTGTGAAGGAATAGTCTACGGCAATTAGTATTGTGTTGAGAAGTAACTGGCTTAGAAGGCGTTACTTTTGGTGCCCGCCTTTTTTGTTGTCAGTTGTAATATAACTCAAAAGGAGTACCCTAGAGGATTTGCATTTTCCCCTGAGAGGCAAAAAACTATTGCTCTCTCACGGGAAATTGCAGTAGGGGAACTTTTCCTTTCATGCTGGTCTTTGTTCCGTATTTCAAAATAAGTTTGTTCCAAATGGAAATATCCTGCTCGTCGAGGGCAGTGTTCGACGAATCTGTCAGTTATTTAGTCCATAGGATTAAAATAATTAGAGTTGATTATAATAACGCCAATCCGTTCAGTGATAGCAATATTCCTCTTCGGGATATCAGTTTTTCTCTTAAGTTTCTAAGAAAAAGTAACCGTGGGTAGGCTGCGCTGATAGGTTAAGGGTTTAGGAATGAAAATATATCATAACCCTTTAAAACCATATTTACAGTTTCATGATTTTCTTATACTATAAAGACAACAAGTCTGGTGCATTTCTAGAAAACCACATTTCTATTTCAAATAGAGATTCTAGGAATATATATATATATATATATATATATATATATATATATATATATATATATATATATATATATATATATATATGTATATATATATATATATATATATATATATATATATATATATATATATATATATATATATATATATGTATGTATGGTATATATATATATATACACACACACATACATTTAACGGATGTAGTATTTCATTCTCTGCTAGATAAGCAAACTCCCTCACATAATAATGTTTTTCTGCAATACTGTTTTGTATAACAGGAGGAAAAGAAACTGACTGCATGGGTTCATCTCACATTCAAGCACCATGATGGACTTTAATTATCAACATATCTACTTTAACTGCAACGCTGTCTTTGCTGTATTCTCTCAGCTAATATCACAGATACTTCATCACAGTAGGTTTACATCAAAATCTTGTATCTTCAAGTTTTCTTTCCAGTAATCTACATTCTCTGAAAAAACACCCATAATTAGGGCAAACGCGGCTAACTTGAACAGTCTTTGAAATAAAAAACCATGTCTTTATTTCCTAGGGACACTGACATCTAATAAGTAACAATTAACAGTTTTTAAATTGAAATAATTGAATTTAATTATAACGTCCAAAAAATAAAGCTTGTGGTTTCAATCATTACTCTGCTCAGTAACGTGTTTTACATTTATTACTTTTTATATATATATGTATATATATATATATATATATTATATATATATATACACACACACACACACACACACACACATATATATATATATATATATATATATATATATATATATATATATATATATTATATATATATATATATATATATACAAATACTTAAAAAGTAATGATTGTAAAAGACGTTACTGAACAGAGTAATGTTTGAAACCACAAGCTTTAATTTTTGGACGTTATAATTAAATTCAATTATTTCAATTTAAAAATTGTTGATTGCTCCTTATTAGATGTCTGTGCCCCTAGGAAATAAAGATATGGTTTTTTATTTCAAAGACTGTTCAAGGGAGCCGTGTTTGCCCTAGTTATGGGTGTTTTTTTCAGAGAATGTAGATTACTGGCAAGAAAACTTGAAGATACAAGATTTTGATGTAAACTTACTATGATGAAGTATCTGTGATATTAGCTGAGAGAATACAGCAAAGACAGCGTTGCAGTTAAAGTAGATATGTTGGTAATAAAGTCCATCATGGTGCTTGAGTGTCAGATGAACCCATGCAGTCAGTTTCTTTTCCTCCTGTTATACAAAATAGTATTGCAGAAAAAACATTATTATGGGAGGGGGTTTGCTTATCTAGTAGAGAATGAAATACTGCAGCCGTTAAATGATTTCCTTTCCTATTGTTTTGTATGTTATATTTTGATTCCATAAGAGTACTATCTCTCCCTAAGTTAAGTTAACTATACCTTAGTTTAACCAGACCACTGAGCTGATTAACAGCTCTCCTAGGGCTGGCCCGAAGGATTAGACTTATTTTACGTGGCTAAGAACCAATTGGTTACCTAGCAACGGGAACTACAGCTTATTGTGGAATCCGAACCACGTTATAGCGAGAAATGAATTTCTATCACCAGAAATAAATTCCTCTAATTCCTCATTGGCCGGCCGGAGAATCGAACGCGGGCCCTGTAGAATGACAGCCGAGAACGGTACCGAACGGTCAACGAAGAACTACTATCTCTCCCTAAAAGGTGGGGTCTGACTCAGTGCATCACTGCGACAGTCGATGGATTGTGATAGCATGTTCCCATCTGTCGTAGACAAGCAATGGAAGGCTCGATCCTCTTTATGTTACTGAATATGATGTATTGAATTTGTCCTATACCATTTGTAGCAATTTAAGAAAGTCAATCTCTTTTGAAATGGTTGAAGACCTTTACTTCCTATCACCTTCATTAATCACGTCATTTGCATCATGCATTTAAGACTTTCATCTTGACTAGTCAAGTTCATCTTATACGCATCTTTTGATAGTTGTCTGTCATGCGGTACCCGAGAACTGAGAATGTCAATGCAGGAATCTGCAAGTAAAATGAATGGACTTGTGCTCTCCCCGTCTTTGTCTTGAAAGAATCCTTTGTTTCCATACTATTTGAGTTATTTTGCAGTTCTTCCTGATTTAGTTGCCAGCTGAACGTTCAAGACCATGGATATTTAGATGCTTTTCTTTAAGTCTACATGATGTTTTTAGATCGCGCTCACTATTCTTTTAGATCCACAGCAGACAAAAACTGAGTTCATTCACTTGAATTCCATGATCGCGTGAATTACTTCTTATTACTTAAATTACATGTGGAGCATGACCAAAGACAGATATCTCGAGCAGAGATAAATGAACGATCAAGACTGATGCTTAGAATTTTCCATAACCAATATTTTTAGGACTTGGGTCATTTAGTATAGCTACACAAATGGAAGTCCTGTTGCCTCTGTCTCTGAAATTGTTTTAAAAGGTGCGACTTGGAGTACTCAGCAGACGACGGTTTAACAGTAGATAACAGGAACACTGAGGACCTTCGCACTGATCACCAGTTTGTTCATAAACAAATGGCGGATACCGCAAACAATAGGTAATAAATTACGACATGTTACTCCCAGGCTTCATAATCCGACCCAGGTTTTCCCTGCACAGGCTATGCAGGAATTTGCAACAATTTCGCCTGACTTAAGGTAACACTAGTCAGAAGATAGAGTATATATATATATATATATATATATATATATATATATATATATATATATATATATATATATATATATATATATATATATATAGAGGTCACTCTTTACCAGATATGCACATAATTATAGTAATGGCCTTGGTCTCTTAACTTGTCGATTTCTTCACACTTTTTGGATACACTTGTCACTACAAAGCCCAACATCCAATTGAAAGATTATGAAGAAATTCTGACGCCCTTGGCAGGATTCAAACTCGCATCCGGAGTATCACAACGAGGTCTCGATACCGACCTGACCTCCTCGTGGTTAAGTTGGTAACGAGACCGCATTCTGATACTCCGGATGCGAGTTTGAATCGTGCTACTGACGTCAGAATTTCTTCATATTCTTCCGATTGGATTTTGGGCTTTTTATTGAGAACCGTATCGAAAAATTGTGAAGAAATCGATAAGTTAAGGGGGCAGAATGGTTATTACAATAAACTACGTGTATTTAGGCCAAATGTAGATTGAATGATTTTCATATTTATTTAGCCATTTAGGAACTGATTTTAAATGGGACACTGAATAAGATACAAAAGCAATATCACATTATGACTTACGTATTAAGATTAAAACTTATAGTTTAAAGATTTCTGCTACCCGTCTGTCACAGTATTCAATATTTTTTACCTTCCGCTATACTTCTTTATTTAATATCTTGGGCTTAGGAACTTGCAGTGCAAATATAACCTATAATTACACAACTGCAGCAGAAACTCGGCTGGCGGTGACAGCTGTGGCCTGATGAGGTCCGTTGTTTTCTTTCTCTTGCTTGAGATGTTTTAACTTTGAACGTTATTTGTGCTTAAGCTTGCACTATATTTCGGTACGTTTAATTGCTCTTCCCACTGAGGAGAAACTCTGTCCTTGCTCTCTTCACAAACATGTTCCTTTTGCGGTACAATGTCGAATAAGCATTTTTTCCACTTTTTTGTAATTATCGGTATCATTGACTTCCTGCTTCTGCTCAGTATCAGGTGTGTGTCTCTCACCAAACATCTTGGATGGTGAAAGACAGAGAAAAACTTTAGACTTGGCTGAGACAAGAAGTCTTTTTGAGATTTATTTTCCTGCGTTTTGTTACTTCTATCTGTATGCATTTTTGTTGCATTATTAGTTCTTGTTGTCGAGGCATATGTAAGTTTCGTAGCAGGATCTTGAATTCCTCTCACTTTCAGTTCTAATTTAGCCTCGTTAATAGACATTCCTGTTCTTTCTTGTAGCATTTCCAATTCCGTATTGTATATGTAATACATGCATTCTTAGGATCTTGCATGATGATTCTGCCCACAGTTTATACATTTTGGTTCGCTGCAATTCCATTGTGTGGCATATTCTTCAGATCCACAAAACGCACATAAGTTCGTTTCGACAATATTTTTTGGCATGCCCATATTTACTACAGTTTTGACACTGAAGTGGCTTTGGGACATGTGACTTTATTTCTCTGTTTTGACCTAAAACGTTTATTTTTTGGGGTAGATCTTGACCCTCAAATTTTATTTTTGTGAATTGTAACATTTTATTTTTTTTTTATTTTTTTTTTTTTTTGTTTACTCGATATATTAAATACCTCACAATCTTGGACTCTGGGATATCTATTTCTAAGAGAATCCAAGAGAATATTCTTTTCGGTTGGTACGTCACTGCTTTCAGGAATCACAATGGTGTCATGTTTTTTAATATTTACATTTATATTATCTATTGTTGTTATAGACATATAGTCCTCAGACTGACTCTTTGTTGTGGCTTCTATAAGCCACGTCTTTTCTCTTATCTGTCTAAACGTTGAATGTCTATTTAATGGGTAGTTTTCTAACCTCAGGGCTGAAATTTTCCGTTCTGTTTCTAAGGTTAGAAACTTTGACCAACTTCCATTCCCAAAGAGGAAGTCGAAGTGAGTCAAGGTTGGGAAAAGACGATATTTACTTCTCTTGGGTTTGTTTTGTACTGGAGCATAAGGTTCCAGTGTAATTACGTTTTGATTTTGTTTTGATTTTTCGAAAGAAAGGTTGTCTGAGGAGGTTCCAGCGGTTATCAACTGTACCGAGTCGCTACCATCAAATGGTCCAGGGGTATTCAAATCCTTATAATGACTAGTCATAAAGACTGAGGGGAGAAAAAAAAAGTAAACCTGAAAACCTTAAAAAGATATCATCAGCCTTTCATGGAGTTTATTCTTCCACCAGTGGGACAAGTGAGAACGTACTCCCAAATGTCCGCCCCCTACCCTACCCGACAGGGGGATGGCACAACATGATTTAGAGTGGCCCAAGTGTAAGCCAAACCCGCTTGCTAGGACTGAGAGTATTACAAGAATACAATCGTCCCCACCCTAAACATATCATGGGCAAACCGGATAGAATGCCGAGAGTCCTATCCCCAGAACCAGACTCCCCCGGAATCCGTGGTCCAGCCCTCATGAATAGTTCCGCCTTTGAGATATCAATCTGATAACTCTCAGGTCCGAACATTATCGGGCAGTTGATGGTCCTACCACAGTTCCCACTATTTAGCTTCGGATATAAACCCAATCCCAATTGTGATATCTTTCCCTATTTATCAGGTCCAATAAATTTTACAAAAAGTGGAAAATTCCACAAAATTAACCCAAATAAATATAAAATAATAATTGAGACTCTTGGACTCCAACCCCGGAACAAATTCATGGGGTTCAAGAGCCCCCTCACCACGTCAAGGTGGTCCCACATCTATGGGGCTAACACTACATAGACCATCACAACCACAAACCTAAGACACAAGGGCTAGTGTGGAGAATACAGATATCATCTACACAGAACATAGTCGCCATAGATTAATCATAGCAGAATCTGTTTGCATTTTATTACATAAACCTACATTGAACAGACAACTAGGAGCGGAAAGATCACTCCCATCTAGCAGACGCCCTACAACATACAACACTAACACAAGAAACAATCATAACACGGCATCAACACCTTTTAAATCACACGCTTTCTCTCTCCTCCTCCCCCCGCCCCCGTTTCCACTCCTATCCCCATAACCCATATACCTGCATTTCCATTTCTGTTTTGTTTGTTGCCCCCAGAACGCGTGATTTTTTTTTTTTTTCATAAAGTAAATTATGTTTTAGATTATCAATTTTATTGTATTGTAACTTTTATTACTGTAAATAAATTAAAATTATTTATTTTGTACTATATTGTTATTATAATGATTTATTGTATTATTATTGTTTTGGACGCTACATATCCGTCCGCAAACTGTAACAAAACAACAGGACCTTATGTCCAGATTATAAACGATCACCAACATCGTCAAGAGAGGAATAACACCTAAAGCCCTGTTCGAAGAGGTCCATGTACACGTTTACTGCAAACCGAATTTGACAGCTTCTTTCATAATGAGAAATAATACCAGCCCGAACCCAGACAAGGAAGACAGTACCAACGTCGTTTACCGAGAGAGAGATAATGTGAACAGAGGTCAAATAAAAGGAATGGAAGGGGTTGCAGCTACGGGCCGAAGGGACTTTGCAGAGAACCTTAAGTAATATCTACAGTGCACCACATGGGGTCGTACCGTATTAAATCTCATGTTCATTTTCCATCCCCTATCCGTACTGCTCACTCTCAATGTCACTATTATCTTCTATTCATGGTTGTGAAAGTCATCAATGTCACCATCTCCAACAGCTTCTTGTAGACATTTCTGCGCTACACAGATCACGGCCAGTGAGCCTGACATCTTATCTGTTAAATGGAAACAATAAGGAAAATGTTACGTCTTTGTTTTTAATTACATTCAAAGCAATTCAAGTGACCACTATGTATGAATATAAACGCACATGAGCAAATGAAGTCTAAAAGGAATGTTCTCCCTTTTACAGTCAATTTCATGCTTGTTATTTATTTATCAATATGTTAATTTATGTTTTTTCTAATAACTGATCTCATTCTGTATTTCTCATTACCTTCTGTTACTTCTTTCGAATGAACACCATATTCTTTGGAACGTTGAATTTCAAGCCAATGGCCCTTCTGGGCTTGTTCCGTACGAATAGAGTTCATCTGAATAATAATAATAATAATAATAATAATAATAATAATAATAATAATAATAATAATAATAATAATATATGAAGGTAAGAGACCCTCTTGGGTTCTTCATTGGAGGGGTGGGTAGAGCTCTCGGCTAGCACGCTGTTGGCCCAGTGCTCGACTCTCCGACCGGCCAATGAAGAATTAGAGGAATTTATTTCTAGTGATATAAATTCATTTCTCGTCATAATGTGGTTGGGATTCCACAATAAGTTGTAGGTCCCGTTGCTAGGTAACCAGTTGGTTCTTAGTCACATAAAATAAATCTAATCCTTCGGGCCAGCCCTAGGAGAGCTGTTAATCATCTCAGTGGTCTGGTTAAACTAAGATATGCTGTTTTTTAAGAGACCCTCTTTCAAGCATGTTTTGTTAAAGAGGATGGCAGCATCCATGGAATTGATTTTATATTATTGTGGTGTTCTCAGTTCTTCTTATTTTCTTCTCGTCAGAGCTGATATTTGCTAATAACTGGCCGATGTTTATAGTCAGGATAAGGAATTGGTTTCTTGAATTATTAATTTTTATTGCATACAAGAAGTGGAAGTTAAAAGGGGCGTTTGATCGCCGCAGAGTTTTTGGAAATCAGGATTTGTTGTATTCTAGTGAAGAATCTTCGTCGTTGTTCAAAGGGCGTAGGGGAATTCCAACGTTTCCAACCGTATCTTCGGTTCATTCTCAAGGAAGGGTGGGCTTGTTCTGGTTGGAATGGGGTCGTCAGGCAGTATTTACAGTGTCCCAGTGTCCTGTGTTGTGAGGGCTGAATTTTCATTGGCTGCTTCAGGGGATTAAGTCCCTGGGCCAAACCATCTCCCAGAGGTCGATGCTCGCACTGGTCTCCGCGTGCGGACGTTGGAGACTGGGAGGGTAGTGTGGGGAAGGTCACTGTTGGTAGATTGGGGCACCAACTAATTGGTTCGTTCGTCCGGCTCTGGGGTGCTGGCGGGCGGTGCCCTACATGCCACCGTCGGGAGGGGAGACGTCTCCTGCGTGGTGTTGAGGCTAGGTTTCTCCTTTCCAATGTGTAGGGCCTCCAGGAGGCGGAGGCAGCAGTGGTCTGTCGCCTTATCAATATTTCCGATATTAGGAATAAAATGTCCTTTTGCGTTATTCTAATATTGTGGATATTCTTGGCGTGATTATGGATGGCACTTTCCTGAGCGTGGCAGGAGATCCTCTTGGAAAATCTCATCGTGGTCATCCCAATGTAGGCGCCGGGGCATTCCTGAATAGGACATTTGTATTGGTAGACCACATTGGTTTTCTTCAGGGGGTCCTGCACTGTAGGGGCCACGATGTTTTTCATGATCAGGCCGCTGGTCTTCTTGCTTTTGTAGTAAATTACAAATTTTACCTTTTTGCAGCATCCGTATGGGTGACGTTTTCTTCTATGATACTGCGAAGAGGTCGCTCATCCTCTTTGTATTTCCTGTGAAACATTCCCTCGTAATAAAGGGAGATGTCTTCAAGGGCGGCGGGGCAAGGCTCCTGCTGGTACCATTTGCCAATTGACAGATGGTCCTGGAAGAAGCTGGAACTCGTGAGCGGAGGTGCGCACCTGGAAGACCTATGGCCATGGCTGGCGGATGGACAGCGGCTGTGGGGCTGCTGGACGTTCACTGGTCCTGGAAGAAGCTGGAACTTAGACCCATGGCCAAGGCTGGCGAATAGACAGCGGTTGGGGGGTGGATAGACAGCGGTTGGGGGGCCGCTGGACGTTCACTGGTCCTGTAAGAAGCTATGGCAGATGGACAGTGGTTGGGGGACAGCTGGACATTCACTGGTCCTGGAAGAAGCTGGAACTCTGGAGTGGAGGAGCATACATGGAACTTAGACCTATGGCCAAGGCTGGCGGATGGACAGTGGTTTGGGGCCTGCTGGACGTTTACTGGTCCTGAAAGAAGCTGGAACTCTGGAGCAGAGGAGTGCACTTGGAACTTAGACCTATGGCCAAGGCTGGTGGATGGACAGTGGTTTGGGGGACGCTAGACGCTCACTGGTCCTGGGAGAAGCTGGAACTCTGGAGCGGAGGAGCGCACCTAGAACTTAGACCTATGGCCAAGGCTGGCGGATGGACAGTGGTTTGGGGGCCGCTGGATGCTCACTGGTCCTGAAAGAATCTGGAACTCTGGAGTGGAGGAGCACAACTGGAACTTAGACCTATAGCCAAGGCTGGCGGATGGACAGCGGTTGGGAGGCTGCTGGATGTTCACTGGTCCTGGAAGAAGCTGGAACTCTCGAGTGGAGGAGCGCACCTGGAACTTAGACCTATATATAGCCCAGGATGGTGGATGGACAGCGGTTGGGGGCCACTGGACGTTCACTGTTCCTGGAAGAAGCTGGAGCTCTGGAGCGGAAGAGAGTGCCTGAAACTTAGACTTATGGCCAAGGCTGGCGGATGGACAGCAGTTGTGGGGCCACTGGATATTCAATGTTCCTGGAAGAAGCTGGAACTCAGGAGCGGAGGAGCTCACCTGGATCTTAGACCTACGTATAGCCCGGGATGGTGGATGGACAGCAATTGGGGGCCACTGAACGTTCACTGTTCCTGGAAGAAGCTGGAGCTCTGGAGCAGAAGAGATCACCTGGAACTTAGACCTGTGGCCAAGACTAGCAGATGGACAGTGATTGGGAGGCTGCTGGATGTTCACTGGTCCTGGAAGAAGCTAGAACTCTGGAGCGGAAGTGAGCACCTGGAACTTAGACCAATGGCCAAGGGTGGCTGATGGACAGTGGTTGGGGGGCCACTGGACGTTCACTGGTCCTGGAAGAAACTGGAACTCTGGAGCAGAAGAGAGTGCCTGGAACTTAGACCAAAGGCCAGGCTGGTGGATGGACAGCGGTTGGGGGACCGCTGGACGTTCACTGGTCTTGGAAGAAGCTGGAGCTCTGGAGTGGAAGAGAGCACCTGGAACTTAGACCTATGGCCAAGGAGTTGGGTGGGCCATTGGACGATCACTGGCCCTTGAAGCAGCTGGTACTCTGGAGCAGAAGAGAGCACCTGCATATTAGACCTATGGCCAAGTCTGGCGGTTGGACAGTGGTTGGGTGGCCACTGGATGTTCACTGGCCGTGGAATCAGCTGGAACTCTGGAGCGGAAGAGGGCACCTAGAACTTAGCAATATGTTCCAGGCTGGCGTACGGACAGTGGTTGTCGGGCCACTGGACGTTCACTGGTCCTGGAAGAAGCTGGAAGTCTGTAGGAGAAGAGAGTGCCTGGAACTTACACCTATGGCCCAGGCTAGTGGATGGACAGCGGTTAGGGGTGGCTGGACGTTCACTGGTCCTGGAACCAGCTGGAAAAATAGAGCGCCTAGAACTTAGACCAATAAGCCCAGGGTGGAAAGCATACAGCAGTTGGGGGGTCGCTGAAAGTTCACCGTCTCTGGAAGCAGCTGGAAAAATGAAGTGCCTGGAACTTAGACCAATAAGCCCAGGGTGAAAAGCGGACAGCGATTGGAGGACCGTTGGACGTTCACTGTCCCTGGAAGTAGCTGGAAAAATGGAGTGCCTGGAACTTAGACCAATAAGCCCAGGATGGAAAGCGGACTGCTGTTAGGGGCCCGCTGGACGTTCACCGTCCCTGAAGCAGCTGGAAAAATGGAGGGCCTGAAATTTAAGCCAATAATCCAAAGATGGACAGCGGACAGCGG
Source organism: Macrobrachium rosenbergii (assembly GCA_039081455.1). Lineage (NCBI taxonomy): Eukaryota > Metazoa > Arthropoda > Malacostraca > Decapoda > Palaemonidae > Macrobrachium > Macrobrachium rosenbergii. The sequence goes on from JANJGK010000014.1 coordinate 33,484,994, forward strand.
TTGAGGGGACACTGGATGTTCACCATCCCTGGAAGCAGCTGGACCTCTGGAGCACCTGGAACTTAGACAAATAAGCCCAGAGTGGAAAACAGGCAGCAGTTGGGGGGCTGCTGGACTCTCACTGGTGCTGGAAGCAGCTGGACCTCTGGAGCGCTTGGAACTTAGACCAATAGGCCCAGGCCAGTGGGCGAACAGCAGTTGGGGTTGCTGCTGGATGTCACTGTCCATGGAAGCAGCTGGATAAATGGAGCACCTGGAACTTAGACCAATAAGCCCAGGGTGGAAAGCGGACAGTGATTGGGGAGGCACTGGACGTTCACCGTCCCTGGAAGCAGCTGGAAAAATGGAGCACCTGGAACTTAGACAAATAAGACCAGGGTGGAAATCAGACAGCGGTTGGGGGGCTGCTGGATGTTCACTGGTGCTAAAAGCAGCTGGACCTCTTGAGCGCTTGGTACTTAGACCAATATGCCCATGCTGGCGACCGGACAGCGGTTGTGGGGCCGCTGGACATTCACTGGCCCTGGAAGCACCTAGACCTCTGGAGCACTTGGAACTTGGACCAATAAGCCCAGGTCGGAGCTCGGACAGTGGTTGGGTAGTAGCGGTAGTAGTATTATAGGGCTGGCCCGAAGGATTAGGATAATATACCACATAGGCACACGTTCTCATACTGTAACACATACACTCAATAAATACATTATTCATGCTTCCACACTAAAAAGGTATATACAAATTCATAAGTTGAGTAATATTTTAAAAAAATTAAATTTAAATTCGACAAATGCTATGTTTTTGTGCTCTTATTATTTACGCATTTTTATATTTTATCAGTCAAAACACAGTTCCTCATGAACAACAAAATCGGAACGACTGAAAATGTTTAAAAGATTCTGGCAAAATTTCAATTATTGAATTATATCCGAAAGTTGACAGTTGCTGTTGGTCATACTTTGAACACTCACACAGTACATGTTTGACCGTTACCATCACCTTGCACTCTCAGCACTCTGGAGCCAGGCCACGTGGGCTGCTCATTAAGTGTCCATGCGTCAGACGAGTATGGCCTATTCTGAGACCTGTTGGAATTACTTGTGTACGTCTCTCTCTCTCTCTCTGATATGATGAACGCCAGTTTTCAACCTTAGGTTTTATTTGTTTTATTTTATTATTTTCAGGTTCTTCATTCCATATGTATTGCCATTAGTTTTAATTTATTATTTTCAGGCTCTTCATTCCATATGTATTGCCATTTGTTTATGGTACCCACCTTTATGTGTGTTACATAATCAGCAACAGGGATATTCACATTTGATCTTGTCATGTGGGTTGCTTCTTTGGCTGCTTTGTCTGCCTCTTCATTTCCTTTGATCCCTACATGGGCAGGGATCCAACATATTTGTACATTTTTTTCCATTATTATATAATTTATGGAGAAATAATTTAATCTGTTGTACAATATTATTTTTTGATTTGTAACTCTGAATAGCTTCTATAGCGCTTCTCGAGTCACTAAAAATCACAAAATTATTGAATGATGTTTCTTTAATTAGTTTTATAGCTGACGCAATTGCACACAATTCTGCTGTGAATATTGAAGAATTATTAGGTAGAGAGAATTGATAACTTTTGTCTTGGGACAATGCAGCATATCCCACTCCGTGCCCTGATTTAGATCCATCTGTATATATTGCGTAATGTGAACCTTTTCGGTTTATATACTCTATTGTATGTTGTCTATGGCGTTCTGGTGTATATGTGTAACTTTTTGATAAATATTTCAGGTGTGTACAAATTCTCATTTTATTCATTGTCCAGGGAGGAGGTGATTTTATTGTTAAAGGCACTTGTATATTTACAGTATATTCAGCGACTCAAACAATCTTCTAGCTCTAATTGGGAAAGGTGGAGGGTGGTTATTTATAAAAACATCTCTTAATGCAAATAATTTTTTTGGGAGGGAATCACTTCTCTGAATTCTTAGATCACTTTTCATTGTTACTAGCTGTCTATGGAGAGATAGAGGTAGTTCACCACATTCAACTTGTAAAGATGATTTTGGTGATGATCTAAAGGCTCCTGAGCATATTCTAAGGCCTTCATTGTAAACAGGGTCTGAAATTTTCAGCGCTGCGTCAGATGCTGAGCCATATACTTCGCTTCCATAATCAATGATAGACAGAACTATTGCTTTATACAGTACAGTAAGGGTATGTCTATCGGCTCCCCAAGTACTGTTTGAAGTGAGTATCGAATACTAATCCAAAAAATTTTGCTGTTTGGTCAATTGGTATACTATGGTTTCTGATTTTTAAATATATTTCTTCACCTTTTTTCCACTTTTTATTTTTATAAAACATTACTGCTTGAGTGTTTTGTATAGAAAATTTAAAGCCTACAGATGAGGCCCATTCATCTATTTTTATTATAGTTTTATTAATAATTCTCTCTGCATGCTTTATGCGAGATGCTGAATAATATAGGGCAAAATCATCCATATACAAGTTACTTTTAATTCCGATAGTTAGATTATTACTGGTATCATTTATTGCTAAAGTAAGCAGTGTGCCAGTAAGGGCACTTCCTTGTGGAACACCATTTTCAAGTGGAAATGCACTTGACAGTGCATCATCAATTCTCACTTGAAAAGAGCGATTTGTCAGAAAGTTTTGGATAAACCTAGGTAAATGTCCATGGGTGCTGTTTTTATGTAACGTTTTTAGTATTGCATATCTCCATATAGTATCACATGCCTTTTTAGTGTCAAAAAAGACAGCTATAGTAATTTGTTTTCGTTCAAATCCTCTTCGTATGTGGCCTTCCAAGTTAGACAGAGAATCTAGTGTAGATCTGTTACATTGAGACCCAAACTGAGTGGCAGTCAAAACTTTATTTCCTCGAATGTGCCATGTTAGTCGAGCATTTACCATTTTCTTTAGTAATTTGCATAAACAACTTGTGAAAGAAATTGGTCTGTAATAGTTTACATTACTGGAATCTTTTCCAGGTTTGGGGATAGGAATAATTATAGCTTTGCGCCATTCATTAGGAAATAAATTTCGAAGCCATAAGTGGTTATAAAACTCTAATAAGTATGACTCTGCCAAAGGTGTTAAATGGCAGATCATCTCAAAACAAATACTGTCACCTCCAGGGGCAGATTTTTTGCTGTTCAACAGAGCAAATTCCAACTCTTCCATATTAAATTTTCTATTATAATATATATCTTCTATTATTTCAAAATCTATTGTTATTAATTCTATACTATTTTTCTTTGTGCGGAAATGCTCATCTAGATTTTGTCACTACTTACTTTTGCTAAGTTTTCTTCTATTACATTACTTATTTGTTTTGGATCAAGCATTCTTTTCCCATCTTTATTACGGTATGTCTAGGTGGTTTAACATGAGTGCCATTTATTTTCCTGAAATTTTCCCATATTTTTTGTATGGGAGTAATACTAGAGAGATCTGATACATATTTCCTCCATGAAATGATTCTTCCTTGAATTACTTCTCTTAAATTTTGCAGATAATTTGTTATATAGAGGTTTTAATGTATTAATTTCTAATAATAATGTAGTTAGTTTTTGTAAATTTTCTTCTAATATCGGTAATGTTTTATTTATTTTACTGAACTTTCTATTCTTATAATCTAATCATCTTTCTATTCTTATAATCTAATCATCTTCCAATTTGGTATTTTATATTTTTATTAATTCTGTTAGTTTTTCAGACCACCAGGGGACTTTGTGTTTTGTTGGATGAGATTTTGATTTTGGTATTGGCTTATCAGCAGCATTTTTAATGAAATCAACAAGAAATTTATTAGTTTCATTATGGTCTTTATAATATTCAAATGATGGGATATTCCTAGTGTGAAATTCATATCGCTCCCAATCTGCTTTATAAATGTTATATTGAGGGACATGCTTGGTGGGATTATTTTGTAATAGTGAAATTAATAATTGGAAATGATCACTTGTATGTAAGTCGTCAACTGTATTCCAATCCAATCTGTCTACTATGTTTGTTGTACATAGAGTTAAGTCGATTGAGGAAAATGTTCCCTGTGTTTTATTAAAATATGTGCTGATTTCGTTATCATTTTACAGCACTTGTCATATGAATCTATGAATTCTTGTATTTTACTTCCTGCTCTATTAGAGCCTGTACAATTACAGTTCCACATCGGGTTATGAGCATTAAAATCACCTACTATTAATGTAGGTTCCTTGGCATTATTAAGTAACTTTTTAAGTTTGTCAGTGTCGTAATTTTTATTATTTTGAATGTATAAATTATATGTTACTTAATTATCGTTTTTTATTCGAATTTTAATACCTGATATTTGCTAGTCAGTAATGTTAACAGGTACTTTGTCATAAACTACTTTGTTATGCATATGGCTGTACCTAAATTTCCTTCTTCTCGTGATGTTGATGCTAAGGTATATTTACCTTTTGATGATATTGTTTTGTTGACATGTTGTAAACATAATATCATTGGTTCATATTCTTTTAGTAATCGTTGTATTTCTCCTACGTGGATTTTTTCTAATAATTTACTCACGACATTCGTTTGTTTTTCTTTATCATATCAACCTTTTTCATGGGTACTATTAGAGCCTGTACAATTACAGTTCCACATCGGGTTATGAGCATTAAAATCACCTACTATTAATGTAGGTTCCTTGGCATTATTAAGTAACTTTTTAAGTTTGTCAGTGTCGTAATTTTTATTATTTTGAATGTATAAATTATATGTTACTTAATTATCGTTTTTTATTCGAATTTTAATACCTGATATTTGCTAGTCAGTAATGTTAACAGGTACTTTGTCATAAACTACTTTGTTATGCATATGGCTGTACCTAAATTTCCTTCTTCTCGTGATGTTGATGCTAAGGTATATTTACCTTTTGATGATATTGTTTTGTTGACATGTTGTAAACATAATATCATTGGTTCATATTCTTTTAGTAATCGTTGTATTTCTCCTACGTGGATTTTTTCTAATAATTTACTCACGACATTCGTTTGTTTTTCTTTATCATATCAACCTTTTTCATGGGTCGTTTGTTTTTCTTTATCATATCAACCTTTTTCATGGGTACTCAAATCTGTGCTTTCCTTTTTTCTGTATTTCATAAAATTTTTATAATGTTTGTTAATGAGATATAGGGCTAAAAAGCCACTTTTATTGGACTTGTTTTTTCATAGTAGCTCACTGACATTTATTCGCTACGGTTGTGAGTATCGTTTGTATACTTTTTTTTATACCGGCACTTGATAGGCTTCTTTAATTTCATATTCGGCAGATATTCTGCTTTATCAATTTTTTTTTTTAATTTGCTAATGTTCCTTATCCTAGATTGAACTTTTTATTTCGCTGAATCCATTTTGTATTCGTAGCTGCCAAAATATTCGTACTCGAGAGTAGAAAATGTTTTTCATAGTATGGTAAGAAGCCATGCCCTTTTTTTTCCGTATTAAACCTATTTGTTTTTGGATATCACAAGCCACTTTTTGCAACAAAGGAAACAGTGAATGCGCTTCTGTATATTGCTGTTAGGCATTCCCTCAGACATGCATGACTTAGTTAATCGAAATTGCTTGGACCATGCAAGTTTTTGCAAAGCCAAAATACAAAAGTTCACGTATCATTCATTTAGGACATCAATTTTATTTATTTGGCTGCAGAATTATGTTTGTTTACGATAACGTTCTAATGAAATGTACATAGACACAACACGACATTTTCAACAGGTTTTCAGAAATATACAGTTTCCAGTTGTTACGGAATTTCACTAATCAAATTAGGCTGATCACTCGGTGGTCTTATTATCAGTTAGGTGAATTCTTCAATAAACTGCCTGTCTTGCTTTTAATAATAATAATAATAATAATAATAATAATAATAATAATAATAATAATAATAATAATAATAATAATAATAATAGTTATTGTTAATATTATTATTATTATTATTATTATTATTATTATTATTATTATTATTATTATTATTATTCAGAAGAGGAATAATAAAGGGTGAATGAAATCGTACAATACATTTGCGTAATTCTCTTAATATTTCTTATGATAGGCATTCATGTTTTTCTTTTAGACCCTTTTATTTGTTCATGTCCTTTTACAGTCATTTGTACTACTTTGCTCTTGTAATTACACAGATACCATTTTCGACGGAACCATTCCATTACCAGGATTCTGAAGAAAGGATAAGCATCGTTTCCTTTTAGATTCACCTATTTTTTCAGTGGAGTGACAATTTTAGTTTTTTTATTCCATATTGTCACTTCTTTCTTTTTCCGTGGAATCATAAATTTCCAATATTATCCATAATATTCCCCTCACTTGACAACAATCGTCTATTCCATAAGTTATTCAGTGGAGTGCAGCAATGGCCATTCCGTACAGTTTGCGACTTCTTCAATCTGGACATTTAAAGAACAGAACATTACAAGAACGACTCAGAATGCCTTTGTTTTTGCTGGTAAGAAATATGTTTCATGGTAATGTTCAGAGAATTTTTCTCGTTTATGTGAGTATACTCCTCATGGCTGTTCACCTTGATGTATATTCTGTCAGGATTCATAACTTCCCAATGTGATTTGTCAGTAATCTTTCCTGGAACATTATTAGTCATGGAAATACATGGAAGTATAAGGAATATGTTGTGTTTTTACGTTATTATATTTAAGCTTATTTACTTTTATGAGGCTTTTCTATCTCCTCTATATTCATTTTACTTGAAATACATTGATTGAAGAGGCTGTGTGAATGAAACCTCAAAGTTTTTTCTTAAATTTACGCGTTTCAGGGTTATGAGGGTGTGAGTAACGCAGGAAAAAGGTTATCTATAGAAATTTTGGCATAAAGATTAATCTTCTCTTTCATCAATTGCCTCAGATAATTTTGATTAAGGTTCAGTTGATATGGCCTTTGATGGTCCTCAAACTGTCAAATATAATGTGGAAAAGTGTAATAAGAAACATAATGACTATAACACGTTCAAAGACGAGATTCTTTTCCATAAGAAATACGGCATCGGTGAATTATGACAGGAGTGGTAGTGATGAAAACGAAAATTTACATGAAAATATTGTTGAGACTGACAATTATTGTTATATCTCTCTGTAATTATCATTGGTATTAATGTCAGTATTAGAAGTACGATTTAGTTAAACTACTGTAGCTAGATTTCCATTATGCAATTGGCACTTGTTTTAAACTGAGTCTTGCATTGCTATTGAAATTTACTAGTCCCTCAATAAAACAGTGCTAATTATAACAAGTCTGGCTTGGATTAGTATAGAGACGTCTTAATCTCTAGTCTTAAAATTTTTGAGAGAAACGACTGAGCTATGCGCAAGCGTATTTTATATTCCTGCTTGTGCCGTTCTTCGTAGAGCATTTCTTTTGTTTTTTAGCAGCCAAAGAATACGAGAAGTACAGACTTACGCACGTATACCATAAAGTAAAGAACCCCGTGGTCTGGTTCGTTTCTTATTTTTTCCTATTTAAATTTGAATATTTTTGCTAAAGCACTTACTTTTGTTTAACTATTGCGCGTTTAGAAATCTGAATATTCATTGGGAAGGGTAGGCTTCGTAATTCAGAGCAATTATTGAAGGAATAAGGTATCGCAATTGCCACTGTACTTGCGAAGTACATGTTTTTAATACTGCATTATTAGCTGCCGTTCTTTTGTTTGCGTTCTTTTTAATTTTTCTTTTATGTTGTTATATAACCCAAAGGAAATGTTTGAGCGGATTGTGGTTTCCTCCTTTAAGGGGCAGAGCGGGAAAAAAATTTGGCTCCCTCAAGGGAAACAGATTGCAATGGGGGAACCTTTCCTTTCATGCTGGTCTTTTTTCCATATTGCCCAAACAACTTTGTTTTTCTGTGGACGTTCCGTGTTGGTCATGTGTAACTTCTACCAAATCTTTCAGTCTTTTCGCTTAAACTTGACGCAAGATTTAGCCGTGCAATGCATCTAGTAGTGAAGTTGTCTTTCTCTCTAGGGTATCAGATTTTTTTCATTATGTAATATATTTATGTGTTAAAAAAAATAAAATGTAACTTTACCAATTGAACTCGGAATTTGTGGTAGAATTCACTCAAGAAAACCTATGCTGTATCAAGCGAATGTGTGTTTTTCTCCCAATTTAATTCTACCGGGTAAATAACCATTAGTTCAGATATAACATTACCGTTATGAGTGACGGTTGAATTTTAGTGTGGGAAGAGTTTGTTCATCAAGATGTTAATGCACTAGAAAAACAATTAGGTGAAAAGGGAATTATCAAATAAATGCCTGGTGTACATTAACATAAATTCGGTCTATTGAGGAAGCGCCCGTAGTTGATTGAATGTAATTCGCAAGTCATTATCTTTAATTAAAGACCACCGGTGGGTGTTTGCGTTGATCGAAACAAGAATAAACTGGAGAATTAAAAATAAAACGCGTTCCAGGAATTAAATGGGATATTCTTGGAATAGAAAAAAAGAATATTGTCCTTTATTTCTTTCTCAAAGTGATATACAATAATACATTCACAAATCTGCTGTTTGTTTCTCATTTTAGAGATAAAAAAATAAAGGAAGCCTAAGATGGATTGGATATGTGGCCAAAGGGCACCTTTTGCATGTTCGTGTTCTCAAATATTCCTCTGATAGTTTTTCGTGATAGGATTCTTTTATTGTATTTTTTATGGATAAATTACTGTATAGTTTTCTTTGAATATTGATTTTCAGCTAGAGTGATTCTCACCATTCTTTCAAAACCCAATCGATCACCTATTGCTAAAAGGTTCCCGAAGAGAAGAGAAAAAGAGATCATTCAATAGTTAGAAAAAAAAGGAATGTTCACTTTCTCTCTCACCATCTTTAAAACTCAGAACGCATTCAGCTATTGAGAAAATTGAATGCGATTCTGTTTATTGCTGCCCAACAGAGAATGAATGACCCCGTTACTCAGAAATTGCCGTAATCATACCAGTTTGTTGGTGCTTCTGCGAATCGTTTAGAAGTGTGAGAATTTGCAAGGGCAAATACAGATGTTCACGTACTATATATTCTTCATGTGATTATAAATTACTATCGAGAGTTTTTGAGACCATAAGAAAAATCACTTTCATTTTCTTATTGGGAAATTATCTGCGTCTCATTGCATTTGATTGTGGTAGCAGCATTTCAACAATACCCTAAACTTTTCTGTACAAAGATAATCCATAATACTTTTTTTTCATCAAGTCTCACCCTTTGTCAAGCATGCTGTTCACTGAAATATCATTTATCTTTTGGTTTGGTTCTCCATAAACAGCAGCTTATGGTGAATGATCTTTGTATATCTGACAGGATTAAACTACGAAAAAGTTGCATTTTAAACTTATGCGTCTGAACAAGAGAAATATGTTCATGGTGGTAGTTGTGGGAAAAGGTATGATATTGTTGAACATAACGGGGATAGGATTAGTAATAGGAAGCCTTGCCTCAATATATAGTTTAAGATGGTGGAGGTGGTCAACCTCATTTATAGTAAATAATTGAATATTGACTTTCTTTTTAAATAATATAATATTCAGCGTCACTAAGTGCGCCAGGTTATTTGAAAATAAAGTATTTTATAATTTTTACTTTTGCTGTAGTTTGAGGCTAGCAGTTCAACTATGATCCGGAATTTCATTTTTGTAACAATGGATAAAACATATCTTCTGACAATAACATAGAATTTGGGGAAGCACTAAATATGCCTCGGGTTCAAGTATACGTCTCGGGTTGAGGGTTTGTCTTTGCAACGACGCCACAGTTGCTTGTTTTTTTTTTTTTTTTTTTTTTTTTTTTTTTTTAGTTCTGAATATTTCATGTTTTTCATTGCGTCTTTTTCTTAACATTTGGTATAAAACTTCTTCTTTTTTATTTTCAATGTTATTGTTACTGAATAAAAACTTTCCAGAGTTTCTAGTTTTGTATTCTTCATGTGGCTATTGTAGTTCAACTAGTTCACTTTTTGCCTTGCGGTATTCCTGTCAAAATAATAAAAAAAGAATTAGATATTATTTTATATTTTACAAAAGACTGCCGCTTAAACTTCTTGTGTATCTGTTTACGATATACAATGTTAACGTATAAGTTCTTGCTCTAAACAAAATACGGATACAAAAGTACGAGTATTGTTGCATATTTATACTTAAGTTTCTTTTTTCCATATCTTGTATATTTGTAAGCTAACCTTATTTCCTAACTCTTTTTTCTTTTTTCCATATCTTGTATATTTGTAAGCTAACCTTATTTCCTAACTCTTCTTGTAACTGCCTGGTTTTGGTTATTATCTCTATTTTTGTAATTTTTGTTTTATTTGTCTTGTATTCAGGTTTACCTCTTGCACGTAGTTCATTTCTGGTTTCCACCCTTCCTCTTCCTTTTCTCATCTCCATGGTTATCTTCTTCAGTATATATTACTTTTAATTTAGGCTACTGTTTATAGACTACAACTTCCCATTTTCCAACCTCGTCTTCACAGAATGCTCCTATCTCTCGCCATAAAAGTCATAATTGCTGTACTGTTTGTGCCATGAAATATTTTCATACGTACCCTATTTCCAATCCTTTGCCGCTTTTCAATTTCTAATTCTGTCAAATTTATTACAGTGGCTCCATAGAGGAGGGAAGAAATTGCAGTACCCTTCCCTAATCTCGTTCCTGTCTTTACTTTGTTACAACTTCTGTGGATGGATATGTTCGGGTTGCTAGTCCTTTTACATCTCGAACTGTTTTCTCTTAGTATCTAATTTATTGCCTAAATAAGTTGTATTTTCCACTACGAATGATTCTCTCTTTGCGCTACTATTTATCTTTTTTTTTCTAATAAGCATTATGATATTAGTTTTTCGTTTTCATTTCTAGCCCATACTTTTTCCCTGCTTCTATTCACAGTAGTTTCTATACGTTGTGCAAAGAATACCTTTTCCTTTTTAATACTACTTCTTATCTAACCCTTCCCTCGTCTATATTTTCATTATCAAGTAGTATATAATTTAAAAAAAAGTTATGTTGATCCTATGCGTCCCCTTATCCGCTTGTAAATTCCATTTCTTACTCTAGGTATTAACTTCTCTTAATACCTCCATTTTTACAGTCAAAACCTTGACTGAAATCTATAGCAGATACTATTAGGGGCTGTTTATAGCCATAACTCTCTTCTATACAGTATTGTATAATAAGAATATGTTCTGTGTAGCCTCCTCTTGTGAATCCTCCCTTTGCTTTCATTTGTTCTTGTGGTTTTCATTTTCCTCGTCTTATAGCACCATAAATATCTTACATACGTAACAGTTTTAGATCTCTTGCCAGTAGTCTTTTATTTTCTTTGTTTTTTACCTCTTCCAGTTTACTGGTTTTTCTTCTATATCTGTTTCATTGATGTAACATTTTAAGTCTCTAAATACGTCGTACTCCTTATTAACACTATAGAATTCTTCTTCAAGAAGTGCAGTTTCACATAACATCTTTATTTTGTGGCATAGGTTTCCTGCAGGTTTGAATAACGTCCGAAATGGCTTTAGTGAGTTTTTTTATATAATGTTTTATGTTAAAAGTACTGTACCCTTGCTGTAAAAAATATCGGTAAAATTTAGATAATTTTGTAGTTATTTAATAAAACTAATTTTTAATATATGCATTGTATTCATACCGTTAGATATAACGGTAATATGCTTTACTGCACATTGGTTTGCGCAAATAGCAGCATGTTATAAGCCATTGGAGAGATATTCTATCGACGTTGAACAAGGTGCGCAATAATTAACACGTCAATACTTTTTTTATCTTTGGTAATGATTTTTGCCACAACGTTTGGCATTTTTTTTTTTTTTTTTTGGTAACTTCAGCTCTTTATTTCGACTATATTTTTTCGTGAAAATACTGCGATAATGTACAATTGTACAGCTTTGACATGACATCAGTGCGTATATTAGGATGAAAATATTCTTACACAGATAATTAGAAGGTATTTACTTCTGTGTAATGTCTAAAATGATAAAATTTTGTAAGTTCCGCTCTTACATTTTAATACGCAATATTTGGCGTTAAGGCATTAACCTAAATAACACGAGAAAGGCAAATAATGTTAGTTTTGCATGGTGCATTGTGCATACATAATAATAATTTATTCTTCGCAAATATTTTTCTACCTCGAAGTATAAACATTTTAATTCACGGGAAACCGTAACTGATCATTTTGACATTTTAAAAAAGCAGTATCATAGTATGAAAATTAACTTGACTCAGACCAGTCAAAAGAAGATACTCACTAAACTGAACCTCAGCGAGAGAGGGGTGCACTGTGATCGCAGTATTAAAACCCAAAAATATATGAATGCACATTGTCATGTATATGTCTTCATAAATATTAAGCCACAAATGTCGTGTAATATTAAATCCACTATACCTTGGGAAGAACTTGCACTCAAGGGAGATTTAATCAATAAGTGCCGATGGTCGAAGCATATATTAATTATAATTCCCCTTGGGTATAAGTTATTCCCAGTGTATAGTGAAACTGATATTAAATTATATTTGTGGCTTAATTTTTATGAACATGAAACTGCAAGCATGTATACCTGACTAAAATTTATATACACACACACACACACACACACACACACACACACACATATATATATATATATATATATATATAATATATATATATATATATTATATATATAATATATAATATATAATATATATATATATATATATATATATATATATATATATATATATTATATATTATATATTATATATTATATATAATATATATATATATATATATATATATATATATATATATATATATATATATATATATATTATATATATATAATATATAATATATATATATATATATATATATATATATATATATTATATATATATATATATATATGTATATATATAAATATATAAATATATATATATATATTATATATATATATATATATATATATATATATATATATATATATATATATATATATACATACATATATTATAATTGCAACAGGTAAATATGCGTTACGATTAGATACTTCTCAATACTCTAATCACTCACAGCATCCAGTGCCTCGAACTGAATTTGGCATATTTGTAAACATACGTATTAATTAATCCGTTTGCTCATTCGCATTTATTTATAGAAAATTAAATATTTCGTTATATGCTCTCTCTGTGAAACTTAACCGAATTTTTATCATTAACCCCTTTGCAAGAAGACGGAGAGATTGGATTTGTTTTTAGATTTCACCAGTAAGGGAGTTACTTGGCAGCAGCTCTTCTTTGTCTGCAATTTCTTCCGAATCTTTAGTGGTCATTTTTTATGGGTCGATCTTGCATTCTTTATCCATTACTGACTGTGCGATGCCATATTTGTTGAGAAATGGTGAATATCTACGGATGTGCGATCTGTTGGTTTATATGTGTGTGTGTGTGTGCGTGTAAGTGTGCGTGTGTGTGTCTAGTTAAGGTACCCGGACTTATAGGATAAGGACCCTGAAACAGCCTTCCTTTTCAGTGTGGACGCTCACGTATACCTTAGTTTAACCAGACCACTGAGCTGATTAACAGCTCTCCTAGGGCTGGCCCGAAGGATTAGACTTATTTTACGTGGCTAAGAACCAATTGGTTACTTAGCAACGGGACCTACAGCTTATTGTGGAATCCGAACCACATTATGACGAGAAATGAATTTCTATCACCAGAAATAAATTCCTCTAACTCTTAATTAGCCGGCGGAAGACTAGAACTCGGGCCTAGCGAGTGCTAGGCCACAACTCTACCGACTCGCCCTGTGTGGAGCAGATAACTAAAAGTATTTATGTAAATATGTAGTAGAATAATGTGAGCACACCAGAGGTTACAGACGGTGTTGTTATATATTTAAAAAGGTACCAAAGCATGTACACTCACAGAGAAGATCAGTATTCTGGATAAATAACACAGGAACGTTGGTATTTTGACCTCTCAACTTCTTTAGCTTTCTAAAGAGCTCGGAGAAACATTAGTAGATTGAAAAGATGCCATTAGTATCTGAATAACCAGGTCATGCGCTCTCTAGGGGCATGTCTAACGGTTAAGAATCAAAATCAGTCATTTCTCTGTTGCTGAAGAGGATGTGAGCTATGCAGAAATAAGTGGTTTCAGGCACAAATGAAATTACTCTATCACTGGTGGACACACTTTTAGTTTTCTGTAAAAGAAAATTATTGACATGGCTTTTTGTTAGTCCGTCCGTCCGCCCTCGGATCTTAAAAACTATTGAGGCTAGAGAGCTGCAAATTGGTATGTTGATCATCCACCCTCCTGCCATCCAACATACCAAATTGCAGTCCTCTAGCCTCAGTAGTTTTTATTTTATTTAAGGTTAAGTTAGCAATGATCGTGCGTCTGACACCGCTATAGGCGCTAACAACACAGGCCACCACCAAGCTGTGGCTGAAAGTTTCATGGGCCGCGGCTGAGAGTTTTATACAGCATTATACGCTGTACAGAAAACTTGTTCTAATTGTTATTTACGATTGTCTTAGGAGTTGTGAGTGTAGGAGGTCTTTGGTAAAAGCAACAAAAGACACACTGCTACGTAACAGAAATTTGTAAGGCAATAATTCGTTTTTATAAAAAGACAGGAAACCAATTTAAAGTTAGTGGAGTGCGTATGCCAACAAATATTCCCTTTGTGCTGTATCGTCTTCAATTGCATTTTTTTATATTGTTGGAAAAGAGATATACTCTGTAGATTTATGGGTCACATTTTGTCTGATATTCACAACGTTAAAAAATATATACTCGTCGAAATGAAAACTGTAAGTTACAGTAGTTCATAAATATATTTCTCCCATATATACTTTTAAACTGTGGCAGGGTCTCCCGAATTCTTTACATGTCCAAAGAATTGTGTCCTTGTATCTCGTCCCATCTCAATTCCCCGCTTTATCATTGTTTAGAGCAAGGCAAACACTCTCCTCTGGTCTTTTATCAAAGGTAACGAACGTTTGACAACAAATTGGAAACAAAAGGACGGGCAGCATCTAACAGTTTACCTCGCTCTCCCTGGACCTGACGTTTAGTGTATTGTGTGACTTCTCTTGAGAATTATGTTCTTTAGACTGTATTGCTTCTCAGTTTACGCGTGAACTTCATCCCTTGGGGTATAAATCACAGGCTTGGTAATTTTGTCTGATCTAAACGTAATTTAGCGTTCGTAGTCTCATCTTTCGGCAAAGTCTCTTCCTCTTCTATTTTCAAGTTTTCCTCATTTTGATGCTACGTCGTGAGAATTAAAAACACGCACTTCAAACAAATTTCATTTTTTGAGTAAATAACAGTACAAATATAAGAATAAATGATTTGATCCAATGATCCTTTGTGGTTGGTAAATCACAGGCTTGGTAATTTTGTCTAATCTAAACGTAATTTAGCGTTCACAGTCTCATCTTTCGGCAAAGTCTCTTCCTCTTCTATTTTTAAGTTTTCCTCATTTTGATGCTACGTCGTGAAAATTAAAAACACGCACTTCAAATAAGTTTCATTTTTTGAGTAAATAACATACAAATATCAAAATAAATTATCTGATCCAGTGATTCTTTGTGCTTGTTAATTTCGTTAGGTGAATAAGAGACAATTATGATTCCTCTAAGATACGCACATGTTATTATTATTTTTATAGACATCGGGAAAACAATACAAGGTTTGGTGGAAGTCACAACTTGCCTTGTGAGATATGTCAGGAGGAAAGCTAAGTTGATTGGCACTATGGAACAAAGACCAAGAGTAAAGGAAACGTTCTCTAATTGCAATTTGTTTCCTGTGAAAGAATCGAAGGTTCGTCACTTCCCTTCAAAGGAAGAAAATAGAAAATTGTCTGAGCTGTTTCGCTTGAATCGTCTTCAAAAGAAAGGAAACAGCAACAGCAGGTCAAAGACAACATTTTTATGTATTTAATCCCTAGACACACTATTTCTCCACGAACTGTTGTCAGGCATAATGTCTTAACTTATTGTTTTTCACCCGTTTAATATTTAGAAAGGCTGTTGACTGGGGCATAATATTTTTGAAGGTGATAAGTAAAAAACTAAAACTAACCAAACCTCAATTTTGCATTACGACTGTGGTGACCACTCAAAGGCTCTACCTAGAATTATATAGTAGGCCTAGAACGTGTGTACACATGCCTTAAGTGATTGTTTGAAAATACTGAAATAGTTTAGATAACAATTCAAGAATAGAAACTTTTATTATTTATATTCTCCAGCATCGCTAACACTGAAATAATGTTAGCATAATGGAGAGATGTAGTAACAATCATTTTTATTATCGTTATTTATTGTACACTTTTATTTTAACTGTTTTTTTTATCCTAACAGCTCATTGACTTCTAACTTTTATAGTTCTACAGACAGACCAAGGAAGTCTCCACAAACGGTCTCTTTTCACGGGGGAAGTGGAAGTACCAAGAAAGTTAACTTGATTGTTATTGTGCTTATTTTTTTCTGATGTATATTTTACTTGGAGGAGATGGAGTGGCTTATCCAAATCTACGTGAACAATGGGTACAGCTTGGGTTAGGTTACAATTATGAAGTAAAAAAAGTTAAATAATGTAGAAAATTGATCACGGATAATATTTAAACCAAGATGGAAATTATATATATATATATATATATATATATATATATATATATATATATATATATATATATATATATATATATATATGTATGTATGTGTGTGTGTGTGCGTTTGTGTGTATAATAAAGGTTGCCCATAAAAGCACCAAAGAGTGTAGATTTTACGGCGTCATGTTTCGGAAACTACAGTTTCCCTCAACGGATCAATACTGGATTGAGAGGTACAGAACAATGGTATTTATACAGCTGTATAAATACCGCTGTTTTCTGCACCTCTTAATCCATTTCCTGTCCGTTGAGGGAAACAGTATTTTCGAAAATGTAATGCTGCAAAATCTGCGCTCTTTGTTATTATTATGGGCAACCTTTATTAGATTCATTTCTGTTAAAACAACAAATGTTATAATGTTATATATATATATATATATATATATATATATATATATATATATATATATATATATATATATATATATATATATATAAAATACAGAAAATGCATGTACGTTAACTGCAAGGTTAAAGGATGTACGGAGAAATCTCTCTTGCATATCAGTCCATCATACGCCGAGACTGACTTGCAGAGAGTGACGTAGGAATGAAAATATACTTCTGCCCGTACATGGAAATCGTTCACCTTGTTTTATGATGATTCCTGGCTGCATTCACATCCTGAAATAACTTTGCCAAGTTATGTAATATGGTAATAGATACTTCCGTGAACAGATACCAAAATTAACAATTTTAAAGTCTACCAATGATAAATAGGTTCAAGCTGCTGTGCTGCAGAGTGCCCACGTGAGAGGAAAGAACCGAAGGATGTCACAGATGGGGAAGAAAGAGAAAAATCTATGTTAAATGACTTGAAATTCAGAAAGACCTACCGGGAAATGAGGAAGCTACCCCAAGATCAGGCCAGGTGGGAGATGACTGACCCATGAATACGAATTCGAACGCCAGTACACTTTCCTTTATATAACTTACTCTTCTGCGCCTTTCAACGCATGCAAAGACTAAATTTTTTCATTACTTGGATTGTGTTATTATCTAGTTAATTTCTTAGCATGGTTCCTGGTCTCTTTCAGTATTTTTGTATTCCGCGTTTTCATTCTTTTGTTACTTCATAATATTTTGATTTTTACCGCCAGGATTTTCTTTCGCTGCTAAAATTTATCATTCATATATGCTCCAAGATGCGTTGGATCATATATATATATATATATATATATATATATATATATATATATATATATATATATATATATATATATATATATATATATATATATATATATATATTTATATATATATGTGTGTGTGTATATATACACATACATACATACATATATATCAATATATATATGTATGTATATATATACACACACATATATATATATATACATATATACATACATACATACATACACACACACACACACACACATATATATATATATATATATATATATATATATATATATATATATATATATATATATATATCGGCTCGTGATACCCTTAAATTATACTTGTACTCTGAGGTTTTTTGCTAAGTAATAATGAGATAATCCTTTAAAGATATTCTATATTGTGTAATAGTAATAGCCACAATGCCCTCTTAACTTCTCGAATTCTTCGTGCTTTTTGTGGCTATTACAATTACATATGTATGTGGTAAAAGTGACCAGTAGATTCTACATATATTCTATCTTCTTCCATAAGCGTTGTGTCCACAAGGAACTTCCTCTATTGCCTTTTAGTGATAGTGCCTCTTGAATGATAATGTGCTGCTCATTTGCAGAGCGTCAGCACCATGCCTTGATATCCAATGTCAGACGCCTTTCTTTCCTTTATATTATGTAAAAATCTGGAGCGTCTTACCCGGCAGTTGCACTATTGCTGATGCTGAGGCTGATGCACCTTGCTTTTTCTGACTTACTGTGCTCTTTATGAATGGTGACATTTTCGTTTTTGGTTGTTATTTATTAATTTTTCTTTTCGTTCTGCTTTTTTCAGTTTCCTTAATTCCGAGTATTTTATCCTTTGGATTCATTCAGCTTTAATTTTCAGTTATGGTCTATTTTTAGGGACTCCATATGAATATAGGCTAATTACCTTGACGCGTGATTTATACGAGTATATCTAACATCCACAAGGAAAAATTAAAATGGGTTTTAAATCCTGAATGGTTTCGGTTTTAGTGCTAAATCATTTTCGGAGGACTGATACATAATGGTAGAAATTCACAATATATATGCTAACGGGACAGTACATTCTAACGTATAGATGGATGGAAACCAGATATTTGCATCTGACGGGTGCAAGGGGCATGGCGACCTATCACTCAAAAGTGCTTGGGTGGAAAAAAAGTATACCTTAGTTTAACCAGACCACTGAGCTGATCAGCAGCTCTCCTAGGGCTGGTCCGAAGGATTAGATTTATTTTACGTGGTTAAGAACCAACTGGTTACCTAGCAACGGGATCTACAGCTTATTGTGGAATCCGGACCACATTATGACGAGAAATGAATTTCTATCACCAGAAATCAATTCTTCTGATTCTTCACTGGCCGGTCGGAGAGTCGAACGCTGGGCCAACAGCGTGCTAGCCGAGAGCACTACCACCCCTCCAATGAAGAACTGCTTGGTGGAGACCTTACACTCATTAGTGACAGGTCAACTTTGCGAATCCGGTTATCGACCTGGTGTTCCGCTTACCAGGGGAATAGTTGAATTTTCGGACATATTAGTGAAAACAATCGTATAATCAACTGGGCAGGGGGCAAAAATAATAGTTTATTCTAATGATGCACTGGAAAGGAACTTCATAAGGTTTAGTGCTATAAAAGAAAGCTTGTTTAAGAATCTGAATATCAGTCAAGGCATGTATAATCTTGAATCGCTAATTTCCAAAGAATTATGCAAAAGTTTTAAATTTTAAGGAAATGAGTCGACTGACAGGGTAAGTGGGACACCCACACATTATTCGAATCTGTAAACGATGACCTGTCATTAATGTGTGTGAGGTCTCTAACCCACGCGCGCTTGTCAGGTGTGAATATTTGGTTTCCAGCTGTCAGGACGTTCGTATGCACTGTCTCCTTAGCATGTGTATTGTAAATTTCTACTACTGTGTATCAGTCCTCTTAAGATGGCTTAGCAATAAAGTCGAAACTGGTCAGGGTTTACAAAATTTATGTTTTCCATTCTGATTTGTGGATATATATATATATATATATATATATATATATATATATATATATATATATATATATATATATATATATATACATATATATATATATATATATATATATATATATATATATATATATATATATATATATACATATATATATATATATACATATATATATATATATATATATATATATATATATATATATATATATATATATATATATATATATATATATATACATATATATATATACTCGTATATATATATATATATATATATATATATATATATATATATATATATATATATATATATATATGGCACAGTATATGTATATATATATACATTGTATGTATTTATATGCATGTATGCAGTGCAGATGAATACGTGACAATGCATGTATATATATTTTATGCACTTTTATAATCACACACAAACTCACACACACACAGACACACACGCATTGTATATATGCATACATACGTACGTACATACATAATGATAGACAGAATTTTTTTTCTTTTGTTAGTAACGTAACACTTGTCGTTTTGACAGGAATATTACGTATTGGGGAACCTGGGTATAGGAGTAAATGTTAAGTTAACAAGTTTGTCATAAAAGTAATAACGCCAATTTATACTCTTATTTGACCGTTTTTGTTCCTGGTTGTGTATTCATTGCAGCGTGGAGACAGCAGGTCAGAGATACATTTGGCTCCTTCAAGAGCACCACAACCACCATTGTTTCTTGTTATAACAAATCTGGACTGACAGAGGAAATGGTAGTCTATGATGACTATCTTTTGTACAAATGTGCTCTTAAGAGCTTGCGAAATTGACAGGTAAATATGCAGGCGATCCCAATAGAAGCAGATGCAATAGGTCAAAGCATACTGCCAGACCCTGGTGTGAATGCATTGAGTGCTTGCCCGCTTATTTATCTCGTGCTATTTTTCGTTCCTGATCAATTCTGGATCATGTTTTATGGGAATGCAGCTGAAAACATATTTGTTTCGGAAAATGCATGCTCGATACGAGAGGAGGAGGAGGAGGAGGAGGAGGAGGAGGAAACCGTAATTAGCAATTGTTATATTACACTGCATTTTTTATCGTGCTGTATTTCCATTTTTATAGTTAGAGAAATCCCAGACCGAAATCTACATGTCAATGAAAACCTTTCTCTTTGTGGACGTCTGCCAAAGTCCGACTGCAGGGAAAATATAGTAATTGTTGTAATGTGCTGCAAAGTTTGTGCGCAAATGACTTATTTTCTCTATTGTCCTCCCGTTCTCAAGTATTTTTCTATATCAAACAGAGAAGAGCTACTCATCATAATGATTCTAGTAGTATGTGGACAGAGCCATGTCTCTGACAACACAGAATAATAATATCGTCTCATAAAATTCAAACCTGTTGCATGCATTAGGGGAGCAATAGAATGAATGTAAAGGGTCCCTACAAAAAAGTATTTCCAGACTGGAGAGTTTAGCTCTTTGTAGCTCTCTTAAGTTTTCTTTGGAGCGATATTTTTGTATACCGAGCATTGTCCTTTATGGTTAAAGGAGATATTTATATCTGTCCACAAGGCGGTCGGGGAAATATAGCTAAGTGCTCCATCTGCTGACCTCATGTCTACTCTGTGGCCTCTCCCTCTCTCTTTCTTCTGTCCGTGTGTCCGTCATTCGCACTTTTGTTTATTCAAAAATGTGGAAAGGCTCCTAAATAATTGTATTTAAGGCATTACTTACGTGTAATATGGTATCGTTTGAGTCATGGCCAGGTCCAAGTTTCTCAATCAGTTTGAAGGAAAATAAGGCAGAATCGTTCAGTTTTAAGCAGAACAGCAAATTCACTCAGCTGTAAGAAGTTGGTTATCAATGTAAACGTGTGATGCGTATTTTTTCACAGGTCAGCAAATAATTGTAACTATGGTGATTATAGCCGAAAAAGATAGTTCTCCCACGTGTGCCAGGACGTCATAAAGTATGAATAAGTGACACAATCAGACTCTATAAGGCACTACATGGTGTTGTCAGAAACCTAGGATTATTCTAATAGCAACAAAAATAAAAATGCTAAAGACAGATGCATCAGATTACTTGTTCTGCCATTCTGAATATTGTAACCTGGCCAGAGTTCAGCAGCTTACAGGATCTTTGCTTTCTCAACGAAATTGCTCTAAGCAGTTACTGTTTATCAAGGAAATAGTAATTATGGATCGTTCCTTCTTTTGCGCAACAGGGAACTTCGCTAGCGCCTTTGGCTCTCGTGTTTTAAAAGTAAATGTTTCCATAATGCTTTGAAGAGCTTCGGTATCCCATATTGTGGTAAGGTGCCATCTTGTCACACTGCAGTGCCGCAGAGCTTTCATTTTCGTTGCCGTATAACTGTGAAAGTCTTCTTTGCATTGTCATAGAAATAACAGTGTAATAGTACGGTAAGATCAATCCCCCCTTAGGATTTTTTTTTTATTTTTTAACTTACGTATTTGTTTCACATTTTCAATTGTATTTTTCTTTTATTTTCTTCTCTGAGTCCTGATTCACTGTAGTGTTTCCACATTTATCAGTTACCATTATGTTTTCTGACAGGTTTTTTTATGAAGTGGTTTACATTTACTTGCAGTATATATTGTTGTAGTTTGGCATCGGTAACCGTTGCTGTTGTGATACTACATTGCTATAATTGATTCAGTCCATCAGTTTCTTTCCTATATAACACTATCATTGAACGTGCATTTCTAGTCACAGAATACGTGCAGTAATAGAATCATGATGGTAAAAACCAAAATATATATTATTTAAAATATTCCATGGATACCTTGAGTTACTATATATAGAAGAGAAACAAAGAAACAAAACGTCTCTGTTTTCTCCTTGAATGAAAATGGAAAAATGAAAAAAAAAATGGATATGTTTTAATGGAGATGAGAGTTGGGATTTCGAAATATCCCGAAGGATTAGGGAAAGTACGGCCCATCAGGAACCTTTTATGTGGATGCATTCTGTAAAAAGCATTGATAATGCATGAGGCCTTCCATCACCATGTTTTGGGAATACAAAGTACAGAAAGAAATCGTGAGGCATCATATCTTAGCGGAAAACTTATACTCTTGAAAAGAGACGGGAACCAGATGTGACAACAACGGAATAAATGTCGCCGGTGTCTGAGGCAGAGAAAAATATACATACACACACACACACACACACACACACACACACATATATATATATATATATATATATATATATATATATATATATATATATATACATATATATATTATGTATGCATGTATGTATGTATGTATAAATGAAAATTGTCACGGTCTTAATACTATTTACGGAAAAAAGGAGGCTGAGCTTATTGACGCAATACTAAAAAATTTTTAGCTTAATTTTGGGAATGCATGTGGAAGTGACTATTAAGGAAGAAAGGAGGGCAATTTAGAGGTTGAGTAAGGGAAAGGTATTAGAGATTGATGGGGTAACGACTGAGATGCTGTTGTATGGTCAAGGTAGTGGGATAGAGTGGCTGCAGTTAAACAGAAGCAGCATTTCCAAGTTTTGTGTACAACAGTTATCCATATGCATTTGTAAATAGATACAAACATAAACTCAAAGTCAGTATGTATAGATATATCATTACAAGCAAACATACACACCTCAGTTTTATAACGAACGCTTTATTGACGTATTATTCCTCCTGTTATCTGCTTGATGTCTTCAGTGAAAACCTTTCTTCACACCATCCATATACGATTAACCTATCCGTATAATTCTGAAAGTTTTTCTTGCCATCTTTCCTTTCTTGCAAAGGGACAGTTATGGTTTCATTGTTTCTATAACCTTTCCTTCATTATCTGCCATGCCACTGTATTGTCAACCCACCAACTCCTGATGCCATTCCATTCTGTAGCTTTTTAATTGGTTGCATTCTTAGCATTTACCTCCACAACATGCACTATCTTACATGCCATCCAACACTTGCATTATCCAAGACCATCTTTTCTAAAATCAGCATTCATCTTTCCAAAACACTTATGCCTTGATCACAAAATCGCATATCCTTCATACAGAATCTCACCTTCTATATTTTTCAGGACCTAAGACCCATATTTTTCTTAAGCTTTCTCATGCTTACTGCTCTTATGAATTTTTTTTTTTTTCACTAGAATCACTTTGAACATCTTCAAAGAGCAAGAAGGGTAAACTATATACATGCACTTAGTTAGGTTTGGTGTTTGTGCTACAAGCCAATGTGTAGCTTCCAGAAGCAGAGCCAGGATCTGATGTGCTGATATGGATGGAGCGTCACTGATGAATACACCAACACCAAAAGCATTCAGACAGTGTGCCAGAGAGGACATTCTTCCTACAGTAGAACATTGCCATAGTAATCACAAGGGAACAGATATCATCCTTGATGTATATCATCAGTCCAGTGTGAATGCTAAAGCAAGACTTCAGCAAGTGAAATCCCTTAGAAGAAAATTAACAACACAAGTAAAACATCTTAAACTAGAGAGCTTCCTCATAGACAGAACCAGCAAAACAGAACTGTTTCTTTTCCTTGCCGATTCAGTGTATAAAATGACTGCAAGCAAAGTATTCAATGATTCAAAGTTACACAAAAGCCAGCCTAAAGGAAACTGACACGAATATTCTTGCACTTAGCGAGGGATACAAATCTCTGAGGATTGATGCTGATGACAAGGAATTGTATTGATTGACATATCCCTTATGTGGTTCACATGTATGACTGGTCAAGTTCAATTGCTGCTGTAGATGACATAGTCCATTTAATATACAGTGCACTGCAGAAATATGCCTGATGAGCTATTTTTCAGACATGGTATATTTGGGACGAGTGTTTCATCTGTCAGCCAAACCCTACATGTCCTTCCAAGTGACGATGGTCAAAGCAGGGTAATAAGTTGTTAATCGTCTGGACTGTTCTTGAACCTACTTCTGATAGCTTCCAATGTGTAAGGAATGGACTGCAGTGTACTCCCCACTGCTGTTGCCTTAGTCAAATTTAGTCAGTTTGGTAGTGGGTTTTCATATCTTCAATATCCGTATTGAAAAAACATATAAATTGTCTCCACAATCGCAGTACCTCGGCATATGTCGCACACTATGGGTGATTTGGTGGCTATCTAGGAAAATAGCTGACAAATTGAAATTTCAAGTGACTAGGACTGATTTCTCAGAATCAGCAAAATTTCACGATTATATTATATATATAATTATTTATGCGTTGTTTACACTGCTATCAATCTTGATCCTCGGAAACTCCTCAGCCACCACCACACTTCTATACCTTTAATGTTAGCTGAATTTTAACCAGGACTTTCGCCCTACATATATCTTATTCCAACAGGGTATTTACTAGTTATTCATTCCACCCTCTAAATGTTTCACCCATTGACCTTCCATGTACCTAATACTAATCCATCTAATAGGGTTTTCCATACTGTATTCACTTTTCCAAGTACATATGCTTAGATTGGTTCTTTTGAAACTATATCTCAGAGTGTATTTCCAATCAAGTTCTTTTCATAAAACATTTCCACAAGTTCCTTTTTTACTTTTGGTCTCTCAAGGCTCTCTTAAACTGAACAAAATTATATAAATACATATATAACATATATATATATATATATATATATATATATATATATATATATATATATATATATATATATATGCACACTGTATATATATACTCGCAAAAAGAGAAATTAAAATCATCTCTGCTTTGGGATTTTCTCTTTTAGTGTTTTGTATCATGTTGGCCAAAGACTAATGGCCCTTTCACTTAA
This sequence comes from Macrobrachium rosenbergii, assembly GCA_039081455.1. Lineage (NCBI taxonomy): Eukaryota > Metazoa > Arthropoda > Malacostraca > Decapoda > Palaemonidae > Macrobrachium > Macrobrachium rosenbergii. The sequence continues at coordinate 33,510,725 of JANJGK010000014.1, forward strand.
GACTGACGTTTCTCTTACAGCTAAAAACTGATGGTAATTGCTTTTACTTCCCAGGGCACATCTCCGTGAGACTCCTGATCCAGCCTGGTGAGTTTTGCTGCAACACATCTTGTGTGTCAAGTTATTTATATTTTGTCCCCAAGATTCCTTCTCCCTTTTCTTCTTAATTACTTTCTCGTCCTGCTGCTCAGTTTTCTTTTTAAGCACGGAACGGGATAGATAAAAAACAACTTATTTTAGTAAAAAAGACCAACGTGGATAGTTATGAGCTTACGAGCTGCGAAAGACGTTAAGATTTTTTCCAGAATTTTCGAAGCGGCAGATGTTGGACCCTCAAAAAAGGGGTCGGCACTTTTAAGAGAGAATTTATAAAAGGATTGCTATGTTTTTCCGATTCGGGTTATTTTGTGGACCATGCACTTCTGCAGGGTTCGATATCTTCATCATAATAAAAGTTTTTTTTTTGCGTTGAATGAACTCAGATAAAACCGATAAGTGGGTCCACGGTAGGTAGTTTGATAGGCAATGGGAGGTAAACCTGGTCGCGCCACTTAGAGTAAAGAATAATTCGTGCAAAGCCATATGTAGATATAATTATACTATTTGTTTGAGTGAAACCAAGGAAACGCATAAAGTTCATAGCTTTATGCATAGTACAGAAATATCATTATGTAGTAGTTTTTAATTAATCATATTTTTAAAAACAAATTATGTATTGATAGATGGATGTTGTAACGAGAATAGAGTAGTTTCTTGTAATGGAGGAGCCGAAAGATATAATGAACTTATGCTGTATAATTTTACTTAAAAAGAAGAAATGTACCCAAATTATGTTTGTATCGTAAACTGTAGAATTAAAATCTTTACTAATATATGCACAAATTATGATTGTACACACGCACCCGCACATGCTCAGATAGAGACGCGCGGTACACACACATTCACACACCCATATATATATATATATATATATATATATATATATATATATATATATATATATATATATATATATATATATATATACATATATATATACATACATACATACAGACTTCTCCCATAACATGTGATTCCAGAGAAGAACAACACGATCGTCACTGCTGCATTCATACTTTCAACTGTTGAATTTTGGACAAACTTATTATACATGAAACTTCCACAGCATTGATCGCTTCATGCAATCGGACTGAAGGCTCATCATCAATGTCCCAAACACAAACTGAGGTATTCACCTGTGGTCTTACTTACGGTCTTAAGCTTCCCTACTATTAATGCCTTACTTTCAACATCGCTTTCATCCCAATATCTTGCCCTGCCCAGGTAATCCTCTCGCTCTCCCTCTTGACACTTTCGAATTATGCACTCTGTTCACCAGTCTATCGTCCTTTATTCTTGCCACAAGACCAAACCACCTATAAACACGTATTACCATCCTTTCATTTAGACTAACTTTTTCACCACCTGTGCATCTTATTAGTCACGCTTTTCAGCTTTTCTTATATCGCGTATACAAAGCAAACACATCATCTCATTTTCATTGAGGAGTCAAACTTCACTTCCATAAATGAATGGCGTCAATAACCTACATGTTGTGACGCCAGTTTTAGTGGCCATAATAAATTAATCAATAAGTTCCATAAATGAGAGTTGTCTCAACAGTCCCTTCATTCATTCCGGAATAACACGGTTTCCATAGACAGTCCAAGTCTGTTCCCAGTCTTTTGCATCCACCCTGCTACCTTTCGTGTTTCAATTTCTTTGTGAATTACCTCTTCTCATATTCTGCCATCATCCGTTGTATTTACTTCCAAATACTAGTTCCTCGTTGGGAGAGTCGGTAGAGTTGTCGGCTAGCACTCGCTAGGCCCGAGTTCGAATCTCCGGCCGGCTAATGAAGAATTAGAGGAATTTATTTCCGGTGATAGAAATTCATTTCTCGGTATAATGTGGTTCGGATTCCACAATAAGCTGTAGGTCGCGTTGCTAGGTAACCAATTGGCTCTTAGCCACGTAAAATAAGTCTAATCCTTCAGGCCAGCCCTAGGAGAACTGTTAATCAGCTCAGCGGTCTGGTTAAACTAAGATATACTTAAATTTCTTAACTTCCAAGTACGTGTACGAAAAAGCCGACTGCACTCTTCGCACCATCCATATTAACATTTATTGCTCCATCTTCCTGGTTCCATTTACACTCACAACCTGCCTCTTGCTTACATTTACCGAAAACTTCCTTCTCGTGCAAGTAAATTCTAGATAGATCTGACGGAACCCATTCATCAGTGAATGAATATAAATACATGCAGAATGCAATACGTGATGACAATATCACGATGACTAAGATGACGTCTCTTACTATACATTAAGTCGAGGAAAAAAATTATTAGTAATGATATCTGCAAAAGAGTGGAGTTGCTAATTCCCTTAAAGAAATTTAAATTATTGATCTGCTAAAATCAGACAGTGTAGAATGTATTATGAATGTATATAATCTGGTGAATAACAGTGAATAATATATGGGGCCATTGACTGAGAAATCTAAAACGGTTAAGAACAGATCACCTTAGTTTAATGGCGAGGCTTTGAATCTGAAGCAGTGAAAAAGAGGGCTTAATGAAACAAGTAGTATAGAACAAGTGGGAGGAAAATACGAAAGCACCAGTGAATATCAGAAAATTGTTTAGACTTCTTGAAGGTTTAACTGGTAATGTTAAGCAAAGCCGTCTCCTTGATTTCAGCGATCATGAAGGGGCTAATAGTTATTTGAACTGTTTAGTGAAAAGATGGAGAATTTAATTATCGCTTAGATTATTAACCCTGATACCGGAGAAGGTATTTAATAGTTTATTATAAAGGATAAAATAATTATGCAATTGAACGATTGTCATTATCTGAATTTGGTAATTATTAAACCTCTTTTGAAAAATTCACTTGATTATCAAAACTCGAGATCATACAGAGTTTTCTTATGTTCAAAGAACTAGAATATGAAATTCTAGAACGGTTAATTATTCACCAGGAAATGGTAATTGCTCTACCGGATAGTTAGTTAACTTACAGACGATTATATCTAGAGAGACCGGTGTACGTTGTTCTAAAAGATTTATTTGAAATGATGGACGGCAGCAAATGTGGTATCCTGGTCTTCCACTATCTTAGTGAGGCTTTTGATTTGCGGTCCTTTGCAATTACAGGCGAATCTTTTGGAAGACTGCTAGCGTGACAGAAACTACTTTCTCTGTGAAACATTAAGAAGAGTGCCCCAAGGAAGTGTGTTAGGTCCTGTTAATCTTGTACATATGCGAATTTTCAGGTGTACTGTAGAGACATGGAGGAAAGTTCAAGCTATTTGGGAATGAAACTCAATGTAATTTCTCCAGAAATGACATCAGCGCTACAAATTAGAAAGTAAATAATGTTTTTACCATTCTTAAGGAATGAATGACATTTCAGCAGTTGAAAGTATAAGAAAATAAAATGTAATTTATGTTGATGGAGAAGAAAAATAACTTGAGAGACCTTGGTGACATTCGGCAGAATATAAACATTAATTTTGTCTTTATTACATATAATGTCCGTTACTTATGTGTGCTGCTGGACTGTAATATATCTCTCTGTGCTCGAACAGGTAATGTTGTATGGGTTACTGTACACCATCATAGAAATATCGATTGCCTTTACTGAAGAATAAGAGGGATTTATTTCTGGTGATAGAAATTCATTTCTCGCTATAATGTGGTTCGGATTCCACAATAAGCTGTAGGTCCCGTTGCTAGGTAACCAATTGGTTCTTAGCCACGTAAAATAAATCTAATCCTTCGGGCCAGCCCTAGGAGAGCTGTTAATCAGCTCAGTGGTCTGGTTAAGCTAAGATATACTTTTTCAGCCTTTGTTAAAAAAAAATTCTGACGTGTGTTTTACTATAAAACTTTAAATTATGTCATTAATAGAATGGACTGTTGGGGCATTATCAAAATCTACCTGAAGTACAGTTTAAGATGCTGCAAAATATGTTACATACAGTGACTATATTGAAGAAAGGTTTTGTACCTCGGGATAGGATTACTCTTACATTTAAGTTGCACTGGATGCTTCTGATTGCACTGGGTGCCTATGAGAGCTAGAATAATGTTTGAAATGTGTGTAATGACTCATCAAGCTATCGACCATAGATCCCCAAAGGATTTGAAAGACTTTCTGCATATAAGAGTAATACAGCCAACGAATGGAGTCAAGTCAAGGCTAGCTACAGATGGTGATAAGTTGCTTGAACCAAGATGCGCTTATAATGTTGGCTTTAGAGCCTTCAGATTTGCATCCCCAAGACTATAAAATAAGCTCTCACTTGATATCAAATATATCAAGTCTTTAAAGAAAAAATTAAAACTGATTTTCTGAGTACTATGATAGTGTGGATGTGACAGTTAATATGGAGTTTACCATAAAACTATTTGAATGTCTCTGCACTATTATATATAATAGAAATGAATTTGTGGATTATACAGAGTAAATTCTTGCATTATAGTTTCTGCAGTTTCTTTTCACCACCCTCTGTCCGCACAGTATCTGCTTGCATTGACCATCTCAAACACTATTCATGACTCCGTATCTTATTGCGGCTCTCATATATATATATATATATATATATATATATATATATATATATATATATATATATATATATATATATATATATATATATATATATATATATATATATATATATATATATATATATATGTGTGTGTATATGTGTGTGTGTGTGTGTGTGTGTATGGAAAGAGAGAGATTTATGCTTACCTCATAATTTTTAGATGCGTGCGCAACTTTTGTATTATTTCTGTGTATCTATGAGTAGGTGTTATAGGACCACCCCTAAAATAAGATTTTTAGTTGATGCTGACACGGGTTAAACATAGGCTGATAGCTGATTATATTTTCTTCTTTTAGCTTGGAAAGGTAAAAATTCAAGAGAAATTTAAAGGAATATTTGTTTTGTCGGATTTAAGAAGCTGACATTTCATCACCTTCTCTTTAGGATTTACTCCTCTACGTCCTCTTAAATTGTGTGAAAGCATTCTAATACCGCGGAGATTGTTGGAATTAGATGCCACTATCATACAAGGCACCAATTACTAACATCTTGCATCTGCACTACCTTGAGAGAGAGAGAGAGGGAGAGAGAGAGAGAGAGAGAGAGAGAGAGAGAGAGAGAGAGAGAGAGAGAGACATGATTGCCTTCGTTGTCTGGAGGTACATCATTGTTCCTAAGTTTGTTACACCTTGTCCGTTTGCGAACTGTTCTCATCTGCATCCTAGAACATTGCAGCGTTAGACATCAAGATGTCTTGTTGGTTGCATATCCAGTTATCAGCGTTATTCGCATTCATAGCCTTACATTGTCTGCTCTTCAGCTCGTATCGTAGGCAATTGTTCATGGAGATTGAATCATGGGGAGGTAAACCAGTTGGAGAGGCGGGTAAATTGTCGAAGGTTACGTCACACGAAAACTTCTGATAATATTTATTATAGTTATCAGTTTTTCTGTACCTAATTTTTTACTTTCACGTAACTCTCCCAACCTTAATATTAATTTTTATCACGCCAAGTTAAAAGTAGTAACGAATGGTAAGAGAATGTAAATTGTGTAAGGTAGTCACTTAAAGCTTGTAGATTTATCTTTGAAAAATGATTTTCCGTTCTTCCATTACATTGTAAACAAATTAGTTCTTGAGATTATTTCTTGGAAAACTAGTTTTCTTCGGTCTGTTATTTTCTTGGAAAACTAGTTTTCTTCAGTCTGTTATTTCAGTGTGACATTCATAGGGAAAAGTTGTAAAACGTAGTTTAGAGAAATACTGGAGCGAATATTTCTGTGATGTAAAATAATCTACTTATTACAAACATATATTTAATAAATGAAATAATCGAAAGTCCTATTGACAGAGAAAAAATATTAAGAGATTTTTCTGAATGGTATGCTATTTCGAGTTCATTGCATGTTTCTGTACTCTTTATACTGCAGAATACAAAGAAATTAATTGCCACACTATTATAAATCCCCTGTTCAATCACCTGAATGTTGGGGTTATCTATTTCTTTTATTTTTCTGATACGATTTTGATGACGGTTCCAAAAATATCCCAGAACAATGTCAGATCATCCTGTTAAATAAGTTTAGATTATTTTTAGGGGGGAATGAATGAATTTGCCAATCTTAATGTTCTTTCTTTTTTATTTCACCCCGCAGTCAAATTACAGTAAGCAGGCTTGTATATTAGATGATAAAACCGTGCTTACATTTATTTATATTGAATCGTTAGATAAAAACCAGTGATTTAAGTTTTAATTAGGTTCCATTGTGTTGGAGGCTGAAACAATTTATTTGTATAATTTCACCATTTTCTATGTTACTATTTAAACAAAGTGTTTAGGGTTGAATCTTTACAACATTTCTCGAAATGAATCGGGGCCATTAAGAACTAAAAAAAAAAGTATGATAAATGTTGACAGCAGTATGTATTCTTTCCGGAAGTCTTTTAACTCTGTTTTCAAGAGTTTTGCTTCTTATAAAAGTTTTACAGGAATTTACACCCCGTAGGAGAGTAGTGCCGTCAGTGCAACTCACGGGGTGCACTGTAGGTATTAACTGAAGGTTCTTTGCAGCGTCCCTTCGGCCCCTAGTTGAAACCCCTTTCATTCCTTTTACTGTCCCTCCACTCATATTCTCTTTAGTCCTTCTTACTGTCCACCCTCTCCTAACGATTGTTTCATAGTGCAACTGCGAGGTTTTCCTCCTGTTACGCCTTTCAAACCTACCCACTCTCAATTTCCCTTCCAGCGCTGAAGGACCTCATAGGTCCCAGCGCTTGTCCTTTGGCATAAACTCTACATTCCATATCCCTACAGGAAATTACATTCTTTGTTTCTCTCATCGATCGCATAGGCTGTAGCCCAACTCTCTTGCGAATAATTTTCATTTTCCTTGACCTTCCTACTAAATATGTGCTTAATGAATGTGCCACGGAAGTAATCCAAGCAGTCTCTAGACGCCACTCGACGTCAGACAAGCGAGCGAACTGATTTCCTTCCCTTAATGAGCATTCCTTTGTTCATCACAGACATCTACTTCTTAGTATCATTATTATTCCTATATTATGTTAAGCTAATCGGAATTAACCCATTAAATTGCCTGATCGTATTATCCCGGTGACTTATTATCCCGGAAATTAAGAAACTGAATGATTATGGGCAGAAATTTGTTTTAAGACATCCGGCATGCTGATAATCAGCAGAGCTTTTATTTTCCTTTTGTTTCCTAAATGATAATAACTCAAATTTTTTCTTTAGGTGAAATTTTATTATTTATTCCCTGGTTCGTTAGTTGAATTTACGAAGTGCGTTTTAAAAAATGTAAGACATCACTCTCATCCTTCTTAGCTAATCCTTTTATAGTTTTTCAGCTTAGCTAATCCTTTTATAATTTTCCAGATGAGAGTGTATAGTTAAAAGCAGACTGGTCGTGATTGTGATGGCTTTTGGTTGGTTATTGTATCAGAATGTATAAAAGAGAATTGCTTCGTTATTTTATCAATTGTTTTATGAGGAACGCGAGTCCCCGACTCTTATTAAGACATATTTTCATTTAGTCTTATTCTGAATATCCCACAGTAATATATATTCTGTGTGAATAGAAACATTCAGTAACTCATATATTCCTCAGATGTATACTGCGGCAATTAGTAATGCTGACAGGTACAAATATTATGAAGTAATGTTTAGATAAATTCAAGTTAAATAACGCGATTTGTCTGTGTCAACAAACCAAGCTTGTTTTTTTGATGTACGCAACTTCATTAGTAACTTTTCGTATATTTTAAGCAAACTGAGACAGATTGCACTTGGTGTGAGAATAAACATGTTTATCATATCTTTTGCAGCTCTTATGAAAATAGACACTACTCAGAATAGAGAAATATGACACTTGCTATATTGTAGGATTTTATGAACAACCAAAAAAAGAACAAAAAAAAAAAAAAAACTATTTTGCTTGGTGGGAACACTTAAGCTGATTCTTTTCACAGCATTTATTTCGGAGTAGTTTATTTGTTGATGATTTTTCTTTGTTAATTCTATTTGTAATAAATTTCTTCATATTTTTGCATTTCTGTATTTTAATCGCTTAAGTATATTGGTGCAGCAGAAGCCGCGGTTCCATTGCATTCTGGGACGAGCAGCCACCCACCTGTCCTATACGATTGATTGACGTTCAGCACCTCCGCCGCTCACCTAACCCGTTTTGTCCATTGTTCCTTATATTCCTCATCCACCGACCGCTTCCCTTCCATTATTTCCCTTTGCCTTGGAAAAATAAAGAAAGAAAAAATACAAAATATAGATTGGAATTTATTGAATTGAACTGAATTGAATTGAATCCTTTATTCTAGATATAAGCCATATACATTCGATAAAATTTTTACATGTACAATTGTACATATCTTACAAAAGACTTTACAGGGAATATTGCATAATGGTGTATCCCCCATGTCTGGATAAATGAAGAGCCAAGAAAGGAAAACTGGTACTGACCTCCGGCTATAGACAATATCACTGATGATGAATTGTGAATGGGAAATTGCCTGTTGTGGCTGGTAGTCATACTACTTCAAATGAAAGCGGTTATACCAGTAATGTCTTCCCAAACAGCAGGTGCGGATATTGGCATCTCCCAGATAGCAAAGGAAGGAAGGGCAGATATGATGGATGAGATGTAAAGAATGGAAGTAAATAACAACAAAATTAGCAGTTATTACAAAGAGACATAGGGCGGATTAAACAAGTTCGAAAAATGCTGATGAGACTCGGCTGTACGGCCATTCACACTAAGGGCAGTGATTGTTCGTTTTACCTACCCGTAACAATTTATGAAATAGCGATTTTCATTAATTCACGTTTTGAGTCGACTCTTATCATCAGAAAAGTAGACAAAAGTACAAAAAATATATGTTCTTATGTTTGGACAATATTTTCACAGTTTGCATTAAAATGTGTAAAAAGTTTTCATAAAATAATATGTCTCCAAAACCAATCTTAGTAAAAAGTTTTCATAAAATAATGTCTCCAAAACCAATCTTTGATATTATTTTTCAAGTAAACTTACAAATACATTCCTTCGTAATCAGTTTCCTAGTTAGTGATATTAATTACCATAATTTATACCCCAGGGAGAAATTATATTAATTGCCATAATTTATATCCTAGGGAGAAGTTATATTAATTGCCTTAACTTATATTCTAGAGAGAATTTTGGAACAGTAAATAACTATCGTTTCACACTATCAGTAATTATTTTTGAAAAATGTCATTTGAATCAGAAGCGTTCACCCTGTCATTTCCAAACTGGCAAATGCATTTTCACCTTAATTTTTCCTTAAATTAACCGTAATAAGCAAAACGTTCATAGTGTCGCAACGTATTGCTGTAACTAAGAATATGGAACATTGTCTCTTATATAAAGAGCATTTGTATTCCAGTGCTTCAAAAGACCTGTGAGTCTGAAATTAAATACTTCTAATGCGTTGCTTCCCTGAACAATTTCATCATCCTGTTCCCGGTAAACGTATTAACCGTGAAACATCCTATACATGCACAAGATATCACAGAGAGACGGAGAGATGGAGAGAGAGAATTTCCTGTTTGATATGCAGGACACTGACCTTTACTGTTAGCGAAATGCAACGCTCTCCACTACAAGTTTTGCTCCGTGCAGTCTGTATATTTTGTATATGAAGACTTTGAAGTTTGGAAGGACTGGAATACAAATACTTTTGCATCAACAGGCTCCGTGTTTATTTTCATTCATTGTGCCAGTGCTTAGAATGTTGGTTTTATAAATAATCATGGTTTCAAGACACCCAAATTCAAATTATGTCGAAGAAGAAACAAATGAAAGTAGTGATAAGTGAATTGGTATCGTGTTTTAAATAAAACAAAAGCTGTGGAAAAAAGGTTGTTAACCATTTTCCTAAATATATGAATTGTTATAGAATGTGAAGAAAGTTCAAGCATATCAGGAAATGGAATTTAATAGATGATCAAAAGAAATTAATTTTGCTTTGGATTTCTGAAATATTGCGAATATATCTTAAAAATTGGGAGTGTTCTTGCAGGTGTAAATAATTCTTAACATATGCAACCCTTCCATTTATATCTTGAATTACGTTTGTAACCCTGTAAGTAGATAGTGTCAAGGGAGTATACTGTTATGCCACTAGGAAATTTCTTGAAAAGTACGACTTTTACCGGGGCCAGGAGTCTCTAAGGTGGTCGATAGCGACCCCTGGGGATCGATGGGACTATTCAAGGGGTCGATAAATGCCTGGGGTTCAGAAGGGGGTCGACTGAACTTTTAGGGTCGAATGTTGACATTCGCATAAGAAATAAAACTACATAAAATACAACTTGCTGATACACATTTTTAATTTATATATATATTAAGTTTTTATTTTCTACATATTTTATATGGTGTTAGAACTTCAGTTGAAACATAATGATAATATAGATACGAGTATACTAATTTACCATTAGTTGGAATCATACGGCAATGGACCGTTGTAATGAAAAGGTATCATAATTTAATTTTCATGAACTTAATATTACGTATATTATCCATGGAGTTTCTCTCTCGTTATTACTGATGTTAGCTTTGGTATTGAAACTAGGGGTAATGCAAATGTAGCGCACGCGTACAATTTAGGGATCTGGGAGGTTCAGCTTGTTCGCCTGCCTGTCGTTGTTTGCCTGTCACAAAACTCCTCCGACACTGTGGCAGTAATTGTTTTAGTTTTTCTGTAAAAAAAAAAAAAAATCTTGTGCCGGCTTTGTCTGTCCGTCCGCACTTTTTCTGTCCGCCCTCAGATCTTAAAAACTACTGAGGGTAGAGGGCTGCAACTTGGTATGTTGATCATCCACCCTCCAATCATCAAACAGTAAATTGCACCCTTCTAGTCTTAGTAGTTTTTATTTTATTTAAGGTTAAAGTTAGCCATAATCGTGCTTCTGGCAGCGATATAGGTCATACCACCACCGCCCCGTGGTTAAAGTTTCATTGGCCGCGGCTCATACAGCATTATACCGAGACCACCGAAAGATAGATCTATTTTCGATGGCCTTGATTATATGCTGTAGCGGCTATACAGAAAACTCGATTGTGCCGAAGAAACTTCGGCACATTTTTTACTTGTTTCCTTTTTTTGTTTCCGTACATTTCATGAGAGAGATTCAGTTGGGGAGGAGATACAGAACAACAGTGTCGCAGGGCTTAGTATGCAGTTTCCCATAATGATGTACTCTTGTATTGAAAGCAAGGTTTGGTATGCAGTTTCCCGCACTCGTGTACATGGAAACTGCACATCCACTTAATTAGTATTTTTAATTGATTTTTTTGTACAAGTGCAGGGATCGATGAGGAATCAAGGGCTCCATGAAGGGGTCCATGGTCTAAAAAGTTTGGGGACCTCTGACGTAGACCCTTCATTACGGCGATTGTCCGCCCAGTATTTCAGGGACTCATTGACCCAGAAACCCTGAAAATTATTCTTTGTGGTGCTTTTTGTCTGTATATATATATATATATATATATATATATATATATATACATGTGTGTGTATGTATATATATATATATATATATATATATATATATATATATATATATATATATATATATATATATATATATATATATATACACACACACACACACACACACACACGCACACATATTACATTTATTATATGTTTACCCACACACATAAATATAATTTGATATCGAGTACAGTTCACCTAAATGCTTCCGCGCCAACCAGGATTCGAACCATGGCCTAGTTTAAAACAGTGATAGACTGTGACTCCGCCCACATGGATAGCAACATAGATTTAAGATGATATCGAATCTGCTGTACATTTGCTTGTCGAATTCAGGTTCTGTGTTTAGAACCGACTTCAGCCGATCTCCACCCTGATTGCTGATTGGTGAGTTTGTAACACCTGGCTAATTATGAATTTTTGTCACTTATGCATGCGTGACTTTTTTATGTTCAAAACTGTTAAGCCTATGCCTTGATAATTAATTTTTACTTGTTTCCTTCTTCTCTGGATATAAGTAGCATAATAAACATTACTCATTGCCCTCACTGCTATGAAGCACCTCTTTGGAAGAGTGTCAGTTTTGCCAAGTGTCATTATGAATTTTACTTCTAATGTAAAATTTTTGATTGTTGAGAGGGCAGGCAACAAGATGTAACCTTAGCTGCTCTCATCAGATTTTCATAATGCTCCTCATTGTCACGTTTCCTTGTCTAAGTAATTCAATCATTCCAAATGGTTGAATACCAATATTTCATTTCCTATGGGCAATCGGACCTAGCCAGTATGAATAATGAGCAGTACAGCATAGAAGTCTGACTGCTACAGAGCCTCAGGCGCTACCAGTTGAAGGATACCAGGTCAGCTCACCAACAAAACAAGGCCACTGTCTTCACTCGAACCAGTTGTCAGAATGGTGACCCATAGGACCACCCTAACTGAGGTACCAAGCCTTTACAAATACAAGGCCTTCAGTAGAGAGAGAGAGAGAGAGAGAGAGAGAGAGAGAGAGAGAGAGAGAGAGAGAGAGAAAGAGCACTTTGGCACATCTCTGTTGAGCTATCTACCTCCTGATCTCCAGGAATTGGCCACCGCTTATTGACATCAAGGGAGTATTTCGCGCAGTAAAGCTTTTCCTGGTAAACGATTGCGCTCTAACCGAAGTTAATTACTAATATCATAGTTCAAAGACTGAGATAAGCTTATTAACCCATGTTCATTAAAAAAAAAAATGTGCGGTAAAACTGTGCTAGTAACAATTTCACATCAGGAAGGTGTCTCAATCAGTGTGTTTTCTAGCTAATTTATCCTCTGAAATTTAGTTTTTCTGTAAACTAAGAATAAGATATTTTAGATTTAGATGCGTTCAAGGAAATACCTTCCAAGTAGTGATTGTAAAGATTCATTTAATTTATTTTCTGCTGATTCATGATCCTGAAAAATCTGCCTTGCTAATTAATGAATTGTTGCTGACACGCCATGTCTTTATCTTGTATAAGAATTTCTGGATATCACTGAAGATTTTACCTTTGAAACTAATTTTCATAAAAAAAAAAGAAATATTTATCATGCTCCCCATACGAACACGTAATATTTTGTTTTCTTTCTTCCAATAGCATGTGCATTATGTATTCATGTTTGCATATTTTTATCCTTGTGTGTATGAGGATTAGCGCATTTGTATCATTATGCGTGATTAGACAGGCACAATGAAAATACAATATATATAAGTGAGGGTCACATTAAAAATAAATACACATCAGAAGATATGCATACATATATATACATATACAGTATATATATATATATATATATATATATATATATATATATATATATATATATATATATATATATATATATATATATGTATGTATGTATGTATGTATGTATGTAGGTAGGTATGTATGTATGTATGTATATGTGAACTTAGTATAGAAGAGACTGCCAGACCCAAGCCTGTTTCTTGCTCTTAACAGATGCTGATATCGATTTACCGGTAGGTAAACTGGTAGTTAGTAGGCTGGGAGCGAGCCATGGGACCAGCGTCATAGCCTATCCCATAGTAATCTTCTCTTTGTGGTTCTCCGCGGTTTTTATCGCCCTTTTTGCACATAAAAAAATATTGTAAACTCCCTTCAGTGTTATGTAAATATCCTGCGATAACTGTTCAGCTTGCAATACCTTCTTTCCTATAGAAACAGCTTGTCTAAGGATGTAAGGATGTCAGTATCACTTTTCTTCGCAGAAAACACCATTAAGATTTCTAGCAGCTGGAAAGCAAGCCAGCAAAAGTGATTGTGCTCTCACTGATCCTTAGATTTCCATATTCTATTTGTAACCCCCAGGAGATCTGTAGCCCATGAATTATTTAGCAAACCACTTTCCTTCTTTTCATGATGCCATTGGTTTGACAACCGAGGCGCCACATACTTATTTTCTACCCAGTAGGCGATTTCACGGGGGAGTTAAATATGTAGATGAAGAGGCAGGGCATTTATTTATATGCAAGGGAGCCTTGAAGAGGAGTACAAACTCCACCCACCTACATGTCGCTGGAGGTGAACGGCCTCCATCTTGTAAATGAAAAGATACTGAGGTCAGTCTCCACAACGGGTCAGGTCAAGGCTGACTTGAAAGGAACTGATCCTTGAAGAGGGGCATCCTGATTACTCTCTAACTGTGTAAGTGGGAGTCCTTGAAAGGATTATGAATTACAGTACATTGCTTTGAACTGCCCTGATTCATAGGAGAGTGAGAGGAAGGAAAATTCACTGCCACTGAATCCTTATATATTTGCAAGAGCTGCTTGACACCTGCTGAGTTGTGTGAATCACCTGTAATGGTGGTGTTTGTACTCCAGTAGAAGCTCAATCATAAGAAGAGGTATTAAATGTCTAACTCGGGTGTAAAGATGAAATAGTTCTGGATTCGGCAAAAACTACGTATATTTGTAAAGGTCCATTTACTGATTCTGCTTTATATGACAGTATTATTGCAGTACCATTTTCCTGCACAGCTAATGCAAGTTAGGGGACCGCAGCCCTTAACACTGCTGTATATGAACTGTGTGCCAAACTGTGTTCATGTCATACCATGAGGAAACTAATTTCCAGCCTCTTCCTTGCATGAACTCTAGGGTGCAATAATTACTAGAACTGCTGAACATACCAAAATAACACTTGTTGTTCCCGCTGAAAACTACATGTTCCAAAACTACATACATACATACATATATATATATATATATATATATATATATATATATATATATATATATATATATATATATATATATATATATATATATATACATATATATACATACATATATATATATAATATATATATATATATATATATATATATATATATATATATATATAAAATATATATATATATATATATATATATATATATATATATATATATATATATATATATATATCGGATTGTATAGAGCTCACCATGCATACAGTGGTCACTGGTGGGCTCTGATTACATGTCCTAATATATAACGGACATTACAAGAAAGGAAAATCCACTGTCCCCAAAGGTTTCCCTTGCGTGAGGTAAGGAAATGTGTTTTCTTTCTAGGGAAAGAAAATATGATCTCAAGACACAGCACTATTTTAGGCAACTACAATAACGGGGGTGTAATAATGGTTAAGGTATTTCTTGTTTGGTTACTTGGTGGTAAGAGGGGAAGATGTACGACTAACAAAAAGAAGTTTTATTTTTCTGCAGGTAATCATGATTATTTTGAGGTGAGAAGGACATCGAACAATGAAATGATTAAAAGGTAATAATTTGACCTCTCTCTCTCTCTCTCTCTCTCTCTCTCTCTCTCTCTCTCTCTCTCTCTCTCTCTCTCTCTCTCTCTCTCTCTCTCTCAAGAACGCAAGCGTGGGGTGTACACATATAAGCATACAAATTGTTTTCTTGTCTAATTCAGCAGAAACTAGCTATTGCAATGAAATAATATTATAGTGATCTGTGCAGTTCATTTTTTTCCATTTTCTGTGTGTAACAGGCACGTGAAATTGTGATTCTAAGAGAATATTTCTATAGAGTATAATTTTTTGACAGTTTAATTAAAGAGTTTTTTCAGACGAAGTTCTTTCTGATGGGCCGATGGTAAAAGTCACTGTTCACCATTGCTTCTAATTTCCCATTGAGGATAGGTTATTCCCAAAGTTTAGTAAATTGGATGTTAAACGGTATTTGTGGCTTAGTATATGTGAACATCGGAAAGTCAATTGTTCAAGCGATACTTCTTCACATTTACTTATATATATGTGTGTGTGTGTGATTATGTGTGTACTAAATATAATTTAAAATTTTTCATTTATTTAGAACTTAGACTCTCGTGCCCAATTTTGTACGACAGATAGCAGAGATGCGGAACGTACCACAGCCCGCACCTGAATATATGTAAATGTGAAGAAGTATCGCTTGAACAAGTTATCGAAGATGTGAAACTTTTCTTTCCATCTGAAGAATTTCTGACAAGTCCTTTGTGCCTTGCAACCCGCGGGAGGTACTTGCAGACCATCGGAGAATGTGGTCAATTTCCTCATTCCGCTCAAGAATTGCTGATTTCAACAGCCTTCCTAACATCCCCGAATATACTTCTTATTGTGTCAGTGAGAATAAGGTGGGAGAATTGCATCCGGACCCAAAGAGGACCCTGCCTTTGCAGCGTACTGCAAGAATACGACTCCAGGTGCTATTCCCGTGCTCTGTGTTGCGTATCCAATGCCTTGCCAGCGACTTTTTCTTTTATGACGATTGTAATCTCAATTGAGGTTTGGGATTCTCCTGGAAGTCTAAGTAGCCTGTGGGTTTTGCATTCAATAAATAAATTGAATAGAATTCAGTATCGCTTTTGTGACCAGAATATTGTTGTTTTAGTTTATAACACATAGACAGGTTTAAATGATATATACACTTTTGAGTAAATGAAAATTAATCTTCTTGTTATCAGTGTAACATTTTCCCACCCTTTGGAATAACATATATCGTTCTTAAATATAATATATATATATATATATATATATATATATATATATATATATATATATATATATATATATATATATGCTTATATGTCACAAAATATGTCAGCTTTTATGTTTACTTTGTTAGACATTCTCGGTGTTTTTAGAGTTGTACCTCGAAAATGTGTTGTAATAACACGAAAACACTTGGTACTCTATCTTTTATTTTTCTTGTGGCCTTGGCTGAATATATATATATATATATATATATATATATATATATATATATATATATATATATATATATATATATATATATATATATATATATATATATATATATATATATATCACAATCAGACGAGCAAGTCATTTGGAAATTATTTGGTCAAGAGGACACAATAACTCCCAAAGTATGTTTGTATATATGTATTCCTGCCTTTCTCCACTTGATCATATATATATGTACATATATATATATATATATATATATATATATATATATATATATATATATATATATATATATATATATATATATATATATATATATATATATATATGCTTAAAAAATCACAGTAGATGCACGTGACTTCAGTGTATAAGCAAATCCCACAGGAAAAAGACAGGCAGAAGTTCAGTACCAAGCGCTTTCACGTTTATACGTTACTGCAATTTGAATGGGTAAGATTCCGTTTTCCTTATGGTTAAGTATTTATTTGGATTAGTTTGTGACCGCGTGATCCCGGATTTGCCGTGGATTAACCTTTTCTTTTTAACCCCTGTCAATTAACCATCTGGTATTCAAGGTTATACATGTTTTTGGATTTTGTAAGCCTAAACTTTAGTATGTCATTTTGTTTGGTCTTAGGTTCAGTTTGTGACAGCTCGATCCCGGATTATCCTGGATTAACTTTCTGTTTATTACCCTTTGACAATTGACCATCTGGTATTCTTGCTCTTTTTGTTTACTTTGTAACCTTCTTTATATTTGTGTCTCATTTGTGCCCCGACGATGCGTCAATAAACGTGAAAGCGCTTGGCACTGAACTTCTGCCTGTCTTTTTCCTGTGGGATTCGCTTATATATATATATATATATATATATATATATATATATATATATATATATATATATATATATATATATATATATATACATATACATATATATACATATATATATATATATATATATATATATATATATATATATATATATATATATATATATATATATATATATATATATATATATCATACCGACCATGCTTTGGTAAAAATGTTATTCCTCCTACTAGGAACTTAGTGTCACATACATACTTACACTCTGTCACCTTCAATCATACTTTCATGGAAAGATCTCTCACACTCCAACAAAGATATCGGTATCACTTTTCATATGATAGATATGAATGTAAATGAAATAGACATATTAAAATCGGCTCTCAGTTCATTTTAACTTGCATGCAATAGGCTGATAGGTACAAGTTCTCAGCATTACCGACATAGCAACTGTAGAAGAATTTTTCTCCTAATCGGAAGTCAGTCCTGCGTATTTGTGTACCCCATATTGTCTTCAAGTCAGGTTTCTTAGAGAGCTCTTTAGCTTGCAGTGTCTTCTGAGTCAGAAGGAAAAGCTTGTGGCGTGGGTTGATAGATAGGGCTGTTTCTTGTAGTTCCTAGATCTTGAATGCAAGTTCAGGCCACTGGAGGGGTGAAACTTATCACCTCATTTATTTGACAAATCACCTCATTTATTTGACAATCACATTCTTCTTCATTTAACGTGCTTTTTCCCATTTTTCATATGGGGTAAGCACGATGCCTTCTTTTGAAGGACTTTGATTTGGGATTGGGGTAGGCCGTAGCCTCGATCGGCTGCCCTGCCTGACATCGCCTAGACCCCGGTAGCACATGTGTATATGTATCATGCCAAATCCCCAGCTCCCTTTCTCCCAGCAGCGAGGAGACGTGAGCAGCTAGGCCGACAGTTCGAGACGTGTGAGGCGTCTGTTATGTTTTTAGAATATGTTGGAGTGGCTTTGTTTGTGTGTGTGTATTAGTCTGTAACACCCATTTGCTTTCAGCAAACCTATCCATTGATTACGTACATAATCCCAGGGTGTCTACACGGATAGCAAAGTGTCCACCCGCTCTGACTGGTCGGCTGCGGATTTGAACCCGCGACACAGACTTCGTATGAAGTCCGAGTCTGCTGCCCTACCGACCAAGCCATCGAGGCTCCTTATTTGACAATCACATTAACCTTCATATATATCTTGATTTTCAGTGGGAGAGCTTTCTATGAAGCATTTTCTAAGCGTACAGAGTAAACACATGAGGCAGTGATTTCCAAGTGGGAAAATAATCTTTGGTATAGTACAATCAGTAAAGCCGTGTGCTTAACCTCCTAGCATCATAGATCCACGTTCAAACCACCGATGGCTAAAAATGATTCTTTTATGTAAAATTGCTTTCTATAAAAGTATACTTTCTGCTCATAGTGTGTATCCACATACTTGGCACTGACTTCCGAGTGAGAGAAAAAGTTTATGTGGACGGTAATGCTGTGTATTTTTAGCTGTTATCTTGTATGAAAATTCAAGCATCTTGAGAACTTATATTTTCATTCAGCTAATAGTTTTATTTACTATGTCATCTATACTGCGTGCGAAAGAACTTTTTCTTTTTAAAATATGCTTGAAGCATACCTAAATGAAGCTGATTTCCTAATAATATATATATATACACATACACACACATACATACATACATGCATGCAAGCATACATGCACTAGTTGATCAACCTGACACTGCCCGGGAAAACTCTGAAAGACTCAGAAAGATTTTCCAGCACCTCCTTGTACTGACTATCCCTTTTACCCAGAAATTACTCTGCTGACTGTCCCTTGTATCCATACATAACTGCTAGTTGTCCCAATTATCCAGGTACTACTGTGGTGATTGTCCCTTTTGTCCCATTTATCCAGGGATTACTGTGGTGACTTTCCATGTTATCCAAGTATGACTGTGCTGACTGTCCCATTTATCCAGGCATTACTGTACTGACTGTGCCTTTTATCCAGGTATTACTGTAATGACTCCCATTTATCTAGTTATTACTGTGGTGACTGTCCCATTTATCCAGTTATTACTGTGGTGACTGTCCACTTTATTCAGGTATTACTCTACTGACTTTCCCATTTATCCAGTTATGACTGTGGTGACTGTCCCTTTTATCCAGGTATTACCGTGGTGGCTGCCCCATTCATCTATGTATTGCTGTACTAACTGTCCCATTCATCCAGGTATTACTGTGCTGACTGCCCCTTTTATCCAGGTATTACTGTGGTGACTGTCCATTTTATTCAGACAATAATGAGGTGACTGTCTCATTTATTCAGGCATTACCTTTCTGTCTGTCCCTTTTATCCAGATATTACTGTGGTGATTGTCTCATTTATCTAGGTTTTGCTGTGGTGGCTGTCTCATTTATTCAGTATTACTGTGCTGACTACCCCTTTTATCCAGGTTGGCATTACTGAGGTGGCTGTCCCATTTATCCAGGTATTACTGTATTGCTTGTCCATTTTATCTAGGTATTACTGTGCTGACTGTCCCTTTTATCCAGGTATTACTGTGCTGACTGTCCCATTTATCCAGGTATTACTGTGGTGGCTGTCTCAATTATCCAGGTATTACTGTGCTGACTGTCCCTTTTACCCAGGTGGTATTACTGTGGTGGCTGTCCCATTTATACAGGTATTACTGTACTGTCTGTCCCCTTTATCCAAGGATTACTGTTCTGACTGTCCCTTTTAGTCAGGTATTACTGTGGTGACTATCCGTTTTATCCATGTATTATTGTGGTGACTGTCTAAAACTTAATACAGAATTATTAATTATAGGAAAGAAATACATTTTCAATAATATGTTTTTACGGTGTCGAATACATGAAATGGAGTATAATGAACCCGTTGAGTTTATTTACCACAAAAGTTTCAAAAGGAGAAGAGGGGACGGGTTTGAAACCTACTCTATTATCTAAGTTCGGTCAGATGGTGGCCACATGCCAAAATTTGTCTAGATCGGTCAAGCGGTTCGGATTTCTATAGCCCACAAAGTTACAAGCATACAAATATACAAACATAAATACAAACATTCACTTTTATACGTAAGATTTATATATATATATATATATATATATATATATATATATATATATATATATATATATATATATATATATATATATATATATATATATATATATATATATATATATATATATATATATATATATATATATATATATATATATATATATTACTATATATATATATATATATATATATATATATATATATATTACTATATATATATATATATATATATATATATATATATATATATATATATATATATATATATATATATATATATATATATATATATATATATATATATATATATATATATATATTACTATATATATATATATATATATATATATATATATATATATATATATATATATATATATATATATATATATATATATATTATTACGAAAATATTATTTGGACTACTTCTCTGTTGCACCAGCGCCATCTAGCCATCGCTAAGCAAACACTCCGGCGCCATCTAGCCATCGCTAAGCAAACACTCCAGCGCCATCTAGCCATCGCTAAGCAAATGCTCCAGCACCATCTAGCCATCGCTAAGCAAACACTCCAGCGCCATCTAGCCATCGCTAAGCAAACACTTCAGCGCCATCTAGCCATCGCTAAGCAAACAATCCAGCGCCATCTAGTTTTCGCTAAATCGGCAATAAATTGTATATATTGTGCATAATCCATGATTAGGCATATAAGTTTACTTTTTCCCATTTGTTTAAATCTAGGGTAGTCTGGTTTACCCAACCAAAGTGTAAAATTTTATTTTAGTTTATACTTAAGTTGTTTATAAATGTATTACTATTCATTCTTGAGTGTCTTTTCCCGTTGGTGTTGCATCATTTATCTGCAGTAGCTGGTGACGAATAAATTAAGAACTGAAGTGGTAAGAAAACTGGGGCCATTGAGGGTACAGTTCGCATTCCTCAGAAGAAGGTTTTAAATCTGGAAATGAGAATATGAGGAACGTGACAGTGGGGGCCTGACCGGGATCTGTGTTAATTTTGATCCATTGTGAATGTTAGTGATATTATATAGTTTAAGTGCCCAAATTGCCCAATTTGTTATTGTAATTTAAGCTTTGTGCTGTGAAGACCCTTAAACAGTATTAGACCACCTTGAGTAACATATTGTAATTTGTGTATCAACGGTTATTGTGGATGGATGATTGTGGCACCAGCGGGAGGACCACATACAGCATTTGGGTAAGCCAGGCTCATCAACTTATTATCAGGTATTTAAGCTATGCTAAATATCTTAAGTGTTCACTAGCATACTAGAGTTACATACCCATTTAAGCATATTTTATGAGGTATCACGGCTTCTTTTGGGCCATCCTAGTATTGATCTGGGTCACTTCCATTGGCTTTTGAAAGCCACAAAGGCAAACAAGCCTTCATTTTTGTAGTGATATTTGATGGAAGTTCTTCACTAGGGAGTAGCTAACCCTTATCAATCTTCCAACTCTATATCACAAGTCTTTTCTATTGGTTACTTAATTGTTACATGTTGACGTATTGTTGAATGTTTATTTGCTATTGAATATTTTGCATTGTTTTGTGGATATCAAAACTGTACCATAAATGTGCTGAGGATAGGTATATATCATAGTTGCCAATATGTCATTTAACGCATTAGATTTTGCAGCCGACCCTAAAGAACATTTAGGAGCGTTGAGGTATGCTAAAAAGGCAGAGTTACTGATATTTGCGGCAGACCACAATGTTGTTGTTCCTGCAGATGCCATGTCTCGAATGAAAGAGAAAGTACTTTGAGTCTGGAATAAAAGTTTATACATTGTAATTTTCCAACAGATAAGCAGTCTCTAACCAAGGGGGAATATTACGAAAATATTATTTGGATTACTTCTCTGTTGCACCAGCGCCATCTAGCCATCGCTAAGCAAACACTCCAGTGCCATCTAGCCATCGCTAAGCAAACACTCCAGCGCCATCTAGCCATTGCTAAGCATACACTCCAGTGCCATCTAGCCATCGCTAAGCAAACACTCCAGCACCATCTAGCCATCGCTAAGCAAACACTTAAGCGCCATCTAGCCATCGCTAAGCAAACAATCCAGTGCCATCTAGTTTTCGCTAAATCGGCAATAAATTGTATATATTGTACATAATCCATGATTAGGCATATAAGTTTACTTTTTCCCATTTGTTTAAATCTAGGGTAGTCTGGTTTACCCAACCAAAGTGTAAAGTTTTATTTTAGTTTATACTTAAGCTGTTTATAAATGTATTACTATTCATTCTTGAGTGTCTTTTCCCGTTGGTGTTGCATCATTTATCTGCAGTAGCTGGTGACGAATAAATTAAGAACTGAAGTGGTAAGAAAACTGGGGCCATTGAGGGTACAGTTCGCATTCCTCAGAAGAAGGTTTTAAATCTGGAAATGAGAATATGAGGAACGTGACAATATATATATATATATATATATATATATATATATATATATATATATATATATATATATATATATATATATATATATATATATATATATGTATATATATGTATATATAATATATATATATATATATATATATATATATATATATATATATATATATATATATATATATATGTGTGTGTGTGTGTGTGTGTGTGTGTGTGTGTGCGTGTGTGCGAATGTGTGTATGTCGCCTGCATATATTGTTACTATAGTTACATATTTGTATAATGTGAATATGACTGCTGAAAACAGAACACAAGCATGTCTATTTTGTATAAATTTTTAAAAAACGTAATTTTCATCTATTCTCTCTCTCTCTCTCTCTCTCTCTCTCTCTCTCTCTCTCTCTCTCTCTCTCTCTCTCTCTAATAATGCTGACTACTCCATCATGCAAGTCACAGGCTTCCTAGAGAGGCGGGTCCAATATCGCCAAAGGCTGCCGCCAGTCCAATTTTCCGGCCGGTTTGCCGAATCCAGTTTGGTCGTCCCTCAAATTAGAATCGAGACAACCGATGCCGTTATTCCAACAGTCTACCGTCGCATCTTCTCGAAATGCAATGTCCCTCGTGTCCTTTGCTCCTTCGGGATTTGCTAATAGAAGCCATTTTCCCTCCTCGTAGGGCGACGCTCAAACGATAAGTTATTAGTCATGCTTCTCATCTCGATTACGAGCGGAGTTCCGTTTGCTCGGCTGCAGGCAGAAGACTGACTACCATAATTGCTCTGTTCTGTAAACTTTTCAAACTTGGTTTTGTACGATTTGTATGGTCACGGCCTGGATAAGAATCGGGGTTTCCGTTAATTTTTTTTTTTTTTTTTATGTCTTTCAAATTTGCAGTCGAGCAAAATTGCCCCTAAGTTGAGCTAACGCATGAGTTATTCCGTTACTTATGATTATTCTACCTTAGACTATGATCTTGAAATTGCTGTTTTAAAAAGATAATCGCACTGGCCGAAAAAACTGGGAAATTACATACGCTGATTGATATATTTGGGTGGTGGCATATGTATGGAATATGTATATACATGTAGTTACAAAAATGATCTTATATGCATTAAGAAAGTTAAGCTGTACTTCTCCGCAACCCTTGCTATCCCTCTTGACAAATATGTAAGAGGAAAGAAGGTGAAGGTCACTGATATTATTAAGATATGTGTTATATATATGAAGCAATCTAATATCACAACATCAGTGGCATCATTGTTTCCGAAGCAACATCACTTTGATCATCACTTCTGGAAGTCTGTGAACTAAAGTAGAAGTTCTGGAGGTACCAAGGATACCACCTTAATATTTGGAAGTGATCACTGTTGTAGTTTCCGCTGTGCTATGTTTACATTCGCCAGGCTTCCGTCCTTATTGTTAGTGATTTTCTTTGAAAACGTATCATGTTTGTATGGAGCTCTAGCAATCATATCAAATCTCTTTGATGGCTGTTAGGTGATTTGACTATTTCCATTCATGGGAATTAATGAAAGTTTACAAGCGATGGGTTGGGGCATTAGTCAAGCCCCCCCTTTTTTTCTTTTTTTTTTTAATTCAAGATTTGTTTGTTTTTCATTTACGGTATTTGCCGATCCTAAGTTTCCAGAACCACCGTGGCTGATGATTTTATATATAAAAAAGTTATTTTTTGAATGAAGGGAAAATTTTAAATATGGCATATATGGGTTTTGAGAAGCCATAGACTGAGATAGGTATTAAATCCTTGTCATAATAACTCGTACTGTTTGCAATGAAGGTGAATCTTAGTTTACAAATTTGTGTCGCAAGGAGTGGTCTAGTGTAATCATAGATCAGAGGCGATAGTGTGTTGGTAACCGGTAGAGCTCATGTGACAGCAGTTAAGATGAGGGAACTTCCGGAAAGGATGGGTGAATTTCATTCCACACACAATATACGGTATAATTATATATATATATATATATATATATATATATATATATATATATATATATATATATATATATATATATATAGGCCTATATATATATATATATATATATATATATATATATATATATATATATATATCTGTGTGTGTGTATATATGTTTGCGCTCGTGCGCGCACGCATATTTTTGATAGCCTCAGTGACCTGTTAACCTCTCGATTTCTGCAGATTTTTTTATATGCTTAGAATTCAAATAAAAATGATACGAAAAAATCACTACCCTGTGAGAAATAAAGTGTTTCAGCTCATTTGTACATGTATCTGTTGAATTCTTTTACACACACACACACACACACACACACATTATATATATATATATATATATATATATATATATATATATATATATATATATATATATATATATATATATATATATATATATATATATATATATTAATGTGTTTTCCTGTGTATCATGTATACGAGGGGAAGTGCTCTTTTGCTTTTTTTATTTCTTTTAGTAATACCCTAATGAAATAATCAATAGAAAGCTGGCTAGCATTGGTGTTCATGGGAGACTTATATAAATGGGGAAATGATCTTACGCAAAGGTAATGGTTTCCGTATTTTTCTGCTTTTTTTTATTTCATCTTTATTGTTTAGGAAATATGAAAACATACAAACAAAATACTTTCATCGATTAGCCTATATCTTTCATAACTGCATAATGCGGAATGAAGAATACCTCCAGATAAATAATCCAAAACTTTGATATAGTTTAGAAATGAGGTTTACGGAAGTTTTAACCCGTGTATCTATTCATACTTATCATTGTTTTAAAGCTTTCCTACGGGGAGGTGGATAATGAATGCCAGTTTCTTTTGGGGCAGACCATCTAATTTTAAGTTCTTAAGTGATTGGTAATGATTTCCTGTATGGTTTTCATTCTTTAAGTTCTGAAAACGCCATCAGAGAGGAGTCATTCATATGGCTATATATACTTCACTCTTACATACACACACACAAATACATACATACAGACGTACACACACACAATATATATATATATATATATATATATATATATATTATACATATACATATATATATATATATATATATATATATATATATATACATATATATATATGGAGAGAGATATATTTATTACTTAAGGTTAATAGCATAGCGCTGCTTCCTGAGAAATGACGAAGCGGGGACAAAGATACAGCAGATAAAGGGGATTGGCTAGGCTTAGTGAGAAGCCATTATGTGCCGTAGTTATTAATAACAACAAAGGAGCCTTAAGAATTATGAAGAGATATGAACGAAATAGGAGAGCATAGGCAAATAAACCGCGTAGGCACAGGTCATACAATTGGAAGTCATAAAACGCATGAACAGTGTTATAATTATTACTTAAACAGAGTTATGTATTGATGTGTGTAATGTACGACAAAATGGTTGTTTCAGAATAAAGCCATGAAATATGTGAGTTTTAAAGTAAACGAGAGATGAGGCGCGAGTTGTGAATCCGTAGAAGGAAATATTTATGAAATCGTAAAGAAAGTTTGCGCTAATGTATCGCTAGAGATACGAGTAAGGTAGATATTATCCAGAAAGCGAGCACCATTACCCAGAAAAAGAGTATGACTCCAAAGTCTTCGGAGTGATGGGCTAATCTGATGAAAAGAGATCCGGAAGTAAATCTTTACCCCAGTTCCGCACGTTAATATGACACTGACGGTGCAAGTAGGCCTAAGGCCTGAATTTGGTTAGGCTAGGTCTTTCTGACATGCTGTTATCCTTTCATCGCTGTTGTCCTTTTATCCAGAACATATATTTTGTGTTATTTACCTTATATTTCCTGGAGAATTATTTTGGCTTATTGATAAAGAAAACTAATGTGCAAACTTTACTCACATTATCGATGAAATTCCTTATTAATTGAGAAGACTCCTTACTTGTTGTTGCTTTTTCTAGTGACAAAATTTAAGCTGATGAATGAATCAGTCGTGAAATTTAGGCTGAAAAGAAAAGAACTGGGCACTTTTTACCAATTCAGAGCTTAAGACAGTGAAATGAAAGAATCCGTGTGATTGGAAAGCAAGATAAAGAGTTCAAAAAAATAAAGGAAATGAAGTACGACCATATACAGGCGAAACTGACAAACCTAACGAGAAACTAAGGAGTAATAGTAATTGGTAGAGAGAGTGGACAACAAGATGAAAGAAAGGAAGTGGGAATGGAAGTAAAGATAAAGGCTGAAAAGTGAGGTAGATAGGAGTCGAAGGAGTATATCGCTGTATTTCATTTAAGTTGAACTCTTAAGGTTTGCTTCCCGTTCTGTACCTTGCTGTGGTTTTGAAGTAAATAAACTCAAAATTTATTGACGAGTTGTCTTCAGTTGGTGAATGCTTTAAATAATAATAATAATAATAATAATAATAATAATAATAATAATAATAATAATAATAATAATAAATCTGCTTGATCTAATTTTTGTTAGAAGTCCAGCTTTCTGAACAATAAATGTCTTGGACTGGCGTCCTCCCTTTTCATCCCATGAACGTACCGTATATATAGCATTTTTAATTTGATTATCTCTATTTATGATAGATTTCTTTATTTCACTTGACTTGATCCGCATGTAATGCAATGTTAATATCGTAGGCAATTCGTGGTATCGGAATATTGTGTATGAGAGAGGATATTGTTTTGGATTGAAACGCTCGGCGTATAATTTCATCAGACCGGGTACATTCAATCAGCTCAGCGCCGCGGCTCTCTTCTTCCTCTTCTTCGCCTTCTTATCTTTCACAGCCACAATTTCGTTGGTCCTCTACGAACACATTTTGAGATTTCTCAGGTTCTAGTACATTGTCTCTCTTAGGCCAAGCCAAATTTTGTCATTTTTGTTCTGTTATTTTAAGCGAAAATTTTCTCTCTTGCAATTATGTGTTATATTTTCATTTTTATAATTAATTTCTCTTCTTTTGTGTTTAGTTTTGTAAAACTGAAGTCATGAACTCACAACGTCGGGAAAATTTTGTAAATTCATTGTAATATTATACCCAATCATATACGTGAACGCACGCTCGTACACGTTCATATAATGTACACATACATTATATATATATATATATATATATATATATATATATATATATATATATATATATATACCTGAACTGTATATATATGTATATATATATATATATATATATATAAATTTTCAAGGCTCAAATAACAAAGATTTCATTTTTCTTGTAAAGTATGGAACAAAAATGTGTACTTGAAATATAATTCATCCTTTCTTTAATTCCATTAGAAAAAAAATTATCTCGAAATTAAGCAGTTGCTAAGCGTTATGGGGAGTCAACAGAAACTTGTGCTTGGTGCGAGGCGTTAAACCTAAAATTTCTTATTTGTTTTATAACGCTTTGGTATTATGGAAAACTAAAAGAAGTGACCTCTGTGTTACCTTCAAAGGGAGCAGCTTATTTTTGAATTAACAATGCCACAAATTCTCACATTGCAACCCTTCCCAGTTTGGTAAAGAACCTCTCTCTCTCTCTCTCTCTCTCTCTCTCTCTCTCTCTCTAGCCCTATGCATCTACGTAATACGTCTGCTCAAATCTTCTCCACTTCATCTCTGTGTATTGCCGCGAACACCGAGCGACGTATCTTTCTGTGTATCCCCCGAGAGAATTTCATCTTGAAGCAATTAACGCGTCCATAAATAGGGGCGCGGGAGCGATCCGAAATTCATTAAGGCCAGGGGTTCCCGACTAATATTTCCAGGGTCGTGGAGACCCCCCACCCCTCTCCTATTTCAGCGGTAAGCCCGGAACCACTCATCACGAGAACGATATTTTATGGAGTCGTGGTTTCTCTAGTTAAGTCCTGGTAGGTTTTGGGGTCCATAGATATAGGACTAGGAGCTATTTAGTAGGCCGGGGTGGGGTGGGGGGCGAGTGGAAGTAGGCGGTGCTTTAGTTTTCTATCCCGAAGTATCTTGTTCGGTTTCTCCTGGTTTCAAACTAATTTGAGTGATTTTCCTTCTCTCTCTCTCTCTCTCTCTCTCTCTCTCTCTCTCTCTCTCTCTCTCTCTCTCAATTACTTTTAACGTTTTATCGTTATCATCTGCCTTTATACACAATTTAATATGATCAACTTAAGATGCTCAGGAGGAAGGCAGTATTAGGACTTTTGGCTCAGCGTCCCAACACGAAGAGAATGTTCATATTTTATTTCGAGCCGATTACCTAATGGATGTGGATCTTGTATAGAAAAGCACCTCAGTAGAGGTTGTTCTCCTAACCTTTAGCGCAGATCTAGGCATGGTGTCCACATCTACACAAAGGCCTAGTAACTCCTTTGTATCCAAGAAGCTAGATCTTCGGTCGGTGGGTCTCGTATCACTTCTAAGGCATTCATTGTTTAGCCTCTTATTTATAAAAAAAAAAAAACCTTATTCTTGATTGAATGAAGAAAATGAGCTATCAATAGAACTATTACAGGAATTATATCGAATAGAAAGATATGTGAACTATAACAGCAGGGGCAATAGTCAAATAAAAACCAAGTATTATTTACCCTAGAAGAAGCTTTTTTTAAATGAAGAGACAACGAAAAACCACTTATGTATCCTTCGAACCGGTTGACTTCGTTATATTGGAAAAGGCAAGAACTTCCAATCCAAATGCCTGTCAAGGATTCTCCAGTGAAAAAGAAGTATTAATTCTCTGATACAAAGACCAGGAGTTTCACATGAAGCCTATCGCCTACTAACCTTAATGCCTCACCGTTGATAAACCGCCGGAACTTGTGTTCTCGACCAGAATTATACGCAAGAAACTCGAGCAACTGAAGGCAGTGCCGTAACCTGATAGACAGTTTAATCGGAAAGAAAGACCGATTGCGTCATGTGGAAATCCACTTGTCTGCGATAACAAAACGAATAGCCCGTAAAAGAAACTTCGTTTTTCTTTTTCTCAGAAGCTCGAAATGGACTCTCTCTCTCTCTCTCTCTCTCTCTCTCTCTCTCTCTCTCTCTCTCTCTCTCTCTCTCTCTCTCTCTCTGCGAGTGTCGAGTTTTCAGTCAGTTGTGATTGAGATTAGCTTGATTTTCGCTGTTCGTCTCTGGAAAAGAAATGGAAGGGAATTTTATGTGCTTTTAGGCAATGCGCAAACGATTTGCAGACAAATGTCATCGACTAAAAAGTTATTAGTGTTGTAAATGTTACGATGTTTGTAAGTCGCGTGCTGTTGTTGCTTGCCACACACAGTCCTGTATGTCTGTCTCATCGACAATGGCTATCAGAACCATGATTATTCTCCTTAATAATTGAGCTTATGATATATTTTTAAAAGTATTTTAACTTACGTTCCTGCTAGAATTTGTCATTAGGAACTGGATAAGAGCTGATAGTGAGGTTATGGTATTTATCAAGAGGAAAACCCCCAGAAATCATTAAATATGGTGATATAGAATTGTGTGTTGATATTCTCGTCAGCGAGCTGACTAAAACCTGGTATTTAAAATGCTCAGCGAGAAAAAAAAAGAAGAGATGAAATAGTAAAAAAAAAGATATGAAATAGCCATATCCTTTGAAAACGGAGATCAGAAAAGAAGAAAGGAGAAGAAAATAACACAACGGAAAGAACTGCTGAAAAAGAAGAGGAGGAAAACAAGCCTCGTTTATGGAGAAAGAGCTGGTATTGTAGGCAGTTTTTCGCTTTAGAATTTTCAGTGCAGTCCCGTATATCTCTTGGCATTATATTGGATTTCCTTTAACTTCCAGCTTTTACTCAGCCGTATACACTCTTTTCTTGTTATTTTGTTATTCTTTTTATACTATGGAACCATTTCGTTTGAACGCCAGGGGTAAAATTCGGGTCTTTTATTTTCTTGGTACGGTTCCAGGAAAAGGAAAATCAAAGTTTAATGTTTATGTGAAACCTGATCACTTCTGGCTATTTAATGTAAACGAAGATACTTGAGAGAAACGTATTGTAAAATCTTTACAAATTATTCAATACATAAATTACTTAAATTATATAATATACAGTATGTATATATATATATATATATATATATATATATATAAAGGCAGGAGCCTTTGCCTTCCTGTGTGGCAGGAAGAGGACATTGTCAAGAGGCTTAAAATGTTAATCCTTATAAAATAAGCTGCGTTTGGACAGAAGGATCTGACCTTTTGCAAACAAGGTCTTAAAGGGGAAACAGTTGTTTACTTATTTATTTATATATATATATATATATATATATATATATATATATATATATATATATATATATATATATATATATATATATATATATATAACCATTTATTAACTTTATCACTTTATATATTTACTGTATATATACATTATACATATATATATATATATATATATATATATATATATATATATATATATATATATATATATAAAATATACACATGTATATATACGTGTGTGTGTGTATTCAGCATTACTACGATTCCTTTTAGATGGGTTAGCTTCCAATAAAAAGATATCGAATTACTGCCACAACTAAACTTTAATTGTCGTATCTTGGATGAACCTCTCAGCAGGAAGTCCACAACACTGGCTGCTTAACACACGTATAAAGAAGCCTCACGAGCATCGTACAAACTTCTTTACACTCTCCACGCAATGTGCTCCCCTCCCCCCCCCTCTCTCTCTCTCTCTCTCTCTCTCTCTCTCTCTCTCTCTCTCTCTCTCTCTCGTTCGTTGGATGCCGAGACTCCTCTTTCCCATTGCTTCTTGCAGTCCATATATTTATCCATTGCTTGGTTTTCCTCATGTTCTTCTTCCCCTACTTCCAATTTGTAGGCTCTTTTCACAAGCATATCTTTATTCTCTCCACATGGCCGAACCACCTCAAAGCACTCTGATCCATCCTAACACCTACACTACCTTCTTACCACTTTCCGTGTATCTCCACATTTTCTCTCTCTATCAGTATTTATTATACCGCAAATATTACATAAGAAATTCATCGCTACAGCTTCCACCAATTTTCCTTCATTTGCATTCAACATCCATACCCTCCTTTGCATCATCTACTAAGAGACTTACCCCTCATTACATCCTACCGTCGTCTGAAATCTTTACTCTCCCATATACGTGTGAAAATGTACTGCTTTAATTTTCTCACTGTCCCTACCACCATTCAGTGCCCCATCTTCCTGGTTGACGTTTACCATCATAACTTTATTCCTGCTTTCATTTACGACGAACTTTATCCACGTGCAAAAGTTTTCAAGCATTCTCACTATTCTCAGCTGTTTATCTTCACTATCCACAATCAGTACTGTATTCTCTGGTAACATCAGCATTCCACACCTAATTTACGATCCATATATCTCTCAACTTTATGCCTATGTCTGCTGTCCTTTCTCTGACTTTGTGCCATAGTCCATCCATAAAGATATTAAATAGCAGTTGAGACATAACTTACGCGTATCTCAGTCTATTTTTACATGAAACCAGTCACCTTACATCCTCTAACTGTAACACAAGCTTCACTTCGATTAAAAGATTTTTTATTGCTCTTACTGATTTCCCTTCTCTTAACATACATCTTCAACACCCTACGCATTCAATCTGTTTCCTGTCCTTGAACATATCAGCTGCCATATGTTTCGCCTCTTCTGCACCAAACCCACACAATCAGAACCCAAGATAAATCATCATTTAACCTTTCTTCTTATTTGCAAAATAAAAGGTTATGAGGCTGCAACTCCCATTCTCAAAAGCATTTAGTGGCCTTTACACTTTTCGAGGTGGCAAGAATGCTATTATTTCTTGTAATTTTACGTGAGTAATAATGTGATTGCCTGTTGCCTAATGTGAAGAGGCTCATCTGCCATTTTTGGAGAAATGCCTCTCCCAAGGGGGCCACAACATTCATCTGGTGCTCCTCTGCCGATGTGAGTAGTAACTGCAACCCAAAACGTTTTGTATGGTACCGCTGCCACCATTGTGGTAGCAGCCCAATGGTGGCTGCCATTGGCTTCAGGAGATAGGTCACTCTGCCATTTAGTGGGCATTTCCTACCCCAAGTGGTTCACAGTCTCGTACTAGGCCTTGGGGTTATATATATGCGTATACACACACACGCATGCATATATATATATATATATATATATATATATATATATATATATATATATATATATATATATATATATATATATATCACACATTACCACAGGTGAAAAATAAGAAACGGGGTATAGGTCCTGACCGGTTTCGACTTTATTTCCAAGCCATTGACGAAGGACTGATACAGAGTGTGAGAAGTCACAAATATATATACTACAAGAACAGTACTGACGAACATACACAACCGTTAGAGACTCCATATCCCCACTCAGGCCGGTGTCGAGGTAGGAGTGGCCTTTAAAACTCATTTGGCCACTCCTACCTCGACACCGGCCTGAGTGGGGATATGGAGTCTCTAACGGTTGTGTATGTTCGTCAGTACTGTTCTTGTAGTATATATATTTGTGACTTCTCACACTCTGTATCAGTCCTTCGTCAATGGCTTGGAAATAAAGTCGAAACCGGTCAGGACCTATACCCCGTTTCTTATTTTTCACCTGTGGTAATGTGTGATAAATGAATCACGTACAAAAGTGATAATAATCATATATATATATATATATATATATATATATATATATATATATATATATATATATATATATATATATATATATATATATTGTGATATTATGTATACCATGTCTCCGTTCTCTGTAATTATGTCACTTGTATATATTTATTCTTGTAGTGGTACTCCTTCTTACCACTAGGTTTGTAACACTTGTTTTCCTGTTTTGACCTTTTGTATCCTTGCCTATCTTATCTTTTCGTTACTGTTCGTCATTTAAGTATCCTTGTCGTTCATTTAGTTTACTTTGGCTTGTAATATTTTGAGGAGGGCAGAGTCGCTCTCAGGCTACCTTGACGACAACATATTCTGTATACACGGGGTAGGATAATCATCTTCCTATTGTTAATGTAAGTCAGTGTGTTTTCTTTTATTTTGTGTTTCGTTGGTA
The DNA here is from genome assembly GCA_039081455.1 of Macrobrachium rosenbergii. Classification (NCBI taxonomy): domain Eukaryota; kingdom Metazoa; phylum Arthropoda; class Malacostraca; order Decapoda; family Palaemonidae; genus Macrobrachium; species Macrobrachium rosenbergii. Next base: position 33,545,011 of record JANJGK010000014.1, read on the forward strand.
TATTTAATTCAGGTGTTTGTTTGATTGTATGTCTGTGTGTTCGTTCATTGGTTCGTATAATTGTGTTGGTTTAACTTGCGAATTGTTTTCTACTAAAGTAAATGTCAATGTAATTGCTTGTTATTTCTTTTATTAAATTGTTATATTTTGTGATCTGAGTTTTACACGTTCCTTCGTTGATTGATATTTCTTAAATGTTCTTATTATAAGCTGTAACAGGCTAGGCTAAGGCTTAGTTTATAATAATAATAATAATAATAATAATATATATATATATATATATATATATATATATATATATATATATATATATATATATATATATATATATATATATATATATATATACATACATATACATATACACACACAGAGCTTAGGAAACACTGTCATGGACTTATGGATGACTTCGAGCATTAGTTTAAACTATTTTAGCTTATTTAGAGATACCAATTGCTTTTAGCACTTCATGGAAAGCGCAGCTTGCCATAAAAAGTAAGCGTGCAACTATTTATGAATACTATTTCTAGAAATGCATAAATAACGTCAGAGTTTTATTCTGAAAGCTTTCGTTCTGTCAGAATAAAGTGGATTATGAAACTATAAAATCGCCTGTCATAAAAAGAGGAAACTTATTGTTCAACAACGATTCAACTTATTGAAATGTATATACAACACGTTTTATATCCATCAAAATATTGCCTATATCTGTTATGAGCATCATCACTACTGCTATTTCTGCTAGAGAAGAGAATACACTCATGGATATTGTAAGCGTAAATAAGGAATTACTGTATTTTGTCTTCTTTTTTTTTTTTTTGTAGGCCATACAACACGTTAGCGCCAGTCATAATTTCTTCTTATATAAGATTGTTTGTTCGCAATGCTTATCTGGTAGATGGATACGAGCCTCTTAACCAGGATGAACGTGTCCTCCCTCATCCTTCGTTCCCCTTGCTAAGGAATGGTCAGGCCTCAACCGGCATTACTCCCTATAGGCCTAAAGCTCCTGAAGTCAGCCTGAGTCATTAGTGTCAGAGTAACTCACTATTTCCCTCCCCTCCTCGGAGATGCAAAGGGAACTCTCTCCCTTTGTTTCTTTCTGTCTCGCTTTTATGGCATTCGGAAAGTTCTGGTTCTTTTTCTCCGCTCTCTCCCCTGCCATGAGATATTCATGCAAACAAGAACGACTGTAAATGTATGCGGAAAATCGCTCACAACAGAATTTTGTGAACACGCAGTCCAAAAATATATTACTATTTCTTCGGTGCATGTTTTATTATGCGTTTTGGGTGTCTACATGCTGAATAAATTAAAATGTACAATATATAATCTAAGTTGCAAAGTGTAGTATATTATTCAGCAATTAATTATGGACAAACTAGACAGTGATTTGAGAATTTTCACAGACTTAAGCATTTGTTCAGAAAGAGGGAAACTTTTATTCAGACCTTGTGACAATTTGTGTTACCATTTGCCAGCAGAAAGACTATTAGATTTTGGAATGACTTGATCCATGAACAAGCTTTTTAATAAATTTGCTCAATATTTTTTAATTCAACATAAAGTCCGGGGTTCCCATGGTTCAGTGTAAGTTGCTTTATCCATATGTTCACATACGATATTACACCCGGGTTTGATCATTACAATTGCCTTAAGTCCTTATTGCGTGGGAAGTTATAATTGCCAGGATTGTTTGTTTCTGTTGAATATTTATAAATTTTTATTGAATTAATTTGATTTTAATTTCATCATTAAGGATACAAGGTCAATGTCTTAAGCATATCTTGCGGTAAGACTTGAGAAAGTTTGCTTATACATGAACTACGGATTTCTAGACACTTCCACAAGCTCACTACGCTCTATCGTTTATTGTTTTATATTGGCAAAGGAAATTCCACCCAGGTGGAAGAAAATTAAGCATTTCCGTTTCAAATTGTAAAGGAACAATGAATACAGACTATAGTTAACAATCTTTGTCCATCAGTTGCCCTCGTTTGTTATCGTGAGGTAGCCAGGTTAGTGAAACGTTGTTCATAAAATTTCTGTGCTTTCAATCTTAAAACTTTCTCCATGATACCCAGTCGGTAAATAACCATCCGGTAAAAGGCTCAAGGCTTGCTTGAGATCAGATTTATGCTGCTTAACTCAATAGAAAGAAATGTTTCTTTTATTTTGTACTTAAGTTGCTGGAGGCTAGGTGCCTGGTACTCTTCGCAATATTTCAGATAACAGGGTTCCGAAACTTTCGAGAGTTTTTTTTTTTTTTTTTTCTAACCGAGCTAAGACCCATTCTAACTTGCATTCCACAAAACAGAGTTAATTTTAGACTTCTGGGGCTGAAAATAAGGTAGTTCGTGTTGCTAGAAGTCTCCCCCTGGGTATTGAATAGGGTAAGTGCTATTTTTAAATATTTAGAGTCGTGAATGTTGTAATTCAATGGCATAGGAATTTACCGTGAGAAAAAGTCGAGTTGGCAGTGTTATCCGAAACTGCAAGAACCGCCATCTGCAAAATTCAATATCATTTGCATAATGATTTCATGTATTTGGCAAAACATCGCGGTACTTTGAGCACATTTGATGCATCGTTTAGCTGGGGCGAGACATGGTATTACTTTAGCATTAATCTCAGATTGCTTACTCCTTAAAGTGTTATTTTGTAACGTTTCCCAGTAAACTGGTTTTTGTTTCCTTTGCTTGCAGTAAAGTTAAGAGATACTGGAACACTCATGTTAAGATTGCTGCGTTGCTTCTGTTAAATGCACAATATGGTACTGCAGTTTATTTGAATCATTATTAGGTATTACTGATCTGTCTTCTACCGTGTGTATTGAGTTGTCACTTTATTGTCTGTGTTGCGTTTTCCTTTATCACACATGACCTGTCCTTTTTATATAAAATCCTGTATTTATCAATATCCATTTCTAAGTTATGGTTGATGATTGTTAGTAATAATAAGGAAGGTTAATTTTTTGCTCAAGGCACCCCTCTTGATTATGTTCACCTCTCTCTCTCTCTCTCTCTCTCTCTCTCTCTCTCTCTCTCTCTCTCTCTCTCTCTCTCTCTCTCTCTCTCTCAAGCCCTTATCATTATTGTTTGTCTTGATCCCGGCGAAATCCTCTGCCCCCTTTATGAAGTGTAGGCTGTGGTGGTGGCATGTTGTCCAGCCCAGTTTCGTTGCGAGCACTTATTTATCGCTTCCTGCCATGAATATTCATGCCTTCTCAATACACTACGCCTTATTCCAGGGAAGAAAGTTTAGGAAAATCTTGTTAGGTTGCATGACGTTGAAGATAGTATATTTTTCATTTCTGGTACGAAAAAACGCAGTCTCCTTTATACACAAATTTGTCTTCAGCGTTCGTGCTCATGCTTTAAAAGAGGTAGAATTCAGCGAACTGATGCAAATCTTTCATATTCGGAATATTATGCAGAGTGTTTTATGGAAAAGGAGACTATGAGATAAATATCATATTCATATTTTCCCATCTTTTCATCTTCTTTCTCCCCCTGTGAGTCTATGTTCTTTACTATTATGCCAGACATTTCTGATCCATATACTTTTGTTGGAAGCAGAATCTTTTTATGTATTCAGTGAATGCAGTTGCAATAATGAAAATAAGACTGTGGTTATTTTGATTACTAAGTGGCTAGTTTTATATATATATATATATATATATATATATATATATATATATATATATATATATATATATATATATATATATATATATATATATATATTTATTTATTTATTCATCAAAATGAGTCGCCGACTACGTGCGTATTGGCCTCACGTTGTCGTCTCTGTTCACCCTTGTCTGGCTGTGTATTGTGGTCTAGAGCTCCCTGTCTGCATTAGTCGACCTCAGAGGTGCCGTATCTTACCACCGCTCTGCTGACTAGAAATTGTTAGTTCCTCCCACGTATACATTATTGCTGGATTCGTGTGTTACTGTATTTGGAGCTGAAAGCAGGACGTAAATGGTTTAGGTTGGGTTATCTCTACTGGGTTGTGACTTTTGGATGTTGCTTGGAATTGTGTTTTTAGCTGAACAGTACCGACCCTTCCTTTGCCAAGCCAGTTTCAGATGTCATTTATATATGTTAACACTTATTTTTTTAAACATCCTAGGCCAAAGTTTCAATTCCCGTAAAATGGTTTGCTTCGAACGTATTAATTCATTATCTATTACAAATTTCCCCGTCGGGAGGGGGGGGGGGGGGGATAGTGCCGTCAGTGCACCTCATGCGATGCACTGTAGGCATTACCTAAGGTTCTTTACAGCGTGCCTTCGGCCCCTAGCTGCACCCCCTTTCGTTCCTTTTACTGTACCTCCTTTCATATTCTCAACCATCTTACATTCCACCCTCTGCTAACAACTGATTCATAGTGCAACTGTGAGGTTTTCTTTTACTGTCAATTTCCGTTTCAGCGCTGAAAAACCTTATTGGTCCCAGTGCTTGGCCTTTGGCCTAAATTCTACATTCAATTAAATCAATTCTATTGCAGATTTAATTAAATTGTTAAGGTTAAGAATGGTATTAAGTATAATTGATCTCATTTCGTTATTGTGTTTAATGTCTCCAGTTTTGTAATTATTGATCAAATTGGCATCTATTTGGTAATGAGTATCTAAATCTACTCGAACTAGTAACACTGTAAAGTAAACCTGCTACTCATGACAGTTGGCATTCTCACCAGAATTTGCAGTTTTTTGTCATGTCCGTTTAGCCAGCGTCTAAACTTGTCTTGCGGTGTCTTTTCAAGTATGGAGAGTCCTCAGATTCTGGTAGTAATTGGGCATAATTTTTATGAAATGTGATTGTACCTAAGGATTTATGTATGCTAATCAATGATTTTATGAAGAGACTGTTTACGTAGATTTGAAATTTGCCCTGTGATATTGCAACTAGTAGCTGACGTATTTTTTTTCCTAAAAAATCTTATCTTTTATGTTCCCTTGCCTTATGTTTAAACTGTCAAAAATACACAAATTATCAGTACCTAATTGACAAAATGCTATCTCAAACGACACGCAGATTGCAGGGATAGGAAATAGACTGTGATGGCTAAGTCCATTCAGCAAAAAAATCCTACAGGAGGGCATGCTGTTTCTTGTGATTTTATGTTTAGGAGATTAAGAAAAGCAACACAGTCATGAATGCAAGCATGAAATATTAGTTCTGTCAAACCATAGAACTTGAGCTATCCAAAATTGTAGCAAATGCAATTTGGTGCATTTTGATATTATGTCCATGTTACGCCCTTTATTATCGGTCATTGATGTCTCAGGAAGTTCAAGTATTTCATGTGTGTGTATGATGACATTAACTATTATAAATCCAATTGACCTATATATCTGGTTCTTGACAGATAGGTTAGATATTTCTAATCAGCATGTTCACTTCTGGAGAATTAAAACCAAAAATTATTTTAAATATTCTTGGAGCAGTACAATCATTTCATATGAATTAATTCCAGATAGTGACTTGTTCAAAACTAAATATAAAGCAAAATATAACTATACTGCTTGCAAGGAATATTTTCCATTTATTAAGCGCTGTACATAATGTCCCAACTTTATTGGCTGGTTTTAATTGACTTGAGAACCTCTTGCCGTTATGCAGTAATCACTGGCATTAATGTTACAAAAGTGCCAAAGCTGGAACAGGTGAACACATTAATAGAACTCACCAAGTCCGTAGGAAGAGTATCCTGAGTCATTTGTATGCAACACTTCGCTCCCAAAGCTGGCACCCGAACTGTTGTAGGTCCGTCACCCATCAGTCGTACCTAATGTGAACACGCTATGCATAAGCCCTAAATTTGTTGCAAATTTCTATCAGATTAATGGGTCTCCTTCAGCAATGAGCCACTATCACCTTAGCAGTAGTACCTGCACATTGCAAGATGGTATTTTGTTTAAATTTGTGGAAGAGATAGATTCTCTATTACAACTGTCTTTTCTTAAAAATTAAATAAATAAACCGGTATTAGAGATGGTTCATGAATCTGTGTTAGTTTGTCAACTCACACAGAAAAATAGTGCGTGCCCTTGCCAGAATTTGATGAGGCTTATTTTGGCTACTGATGTCAGACAGCTTTGAAAAACTTTTGATAAGTTCCAGCGCTCCTCATCCATTGCTAGGATGAAAAGTATGCATGTGATGGAAATCATATTATCACTGAACTGTTACAGAGCGTCGTATCGGTCGACTTTGTTGAGCCTATTACTCCACCTTCTGAAGGTGGTTTGAAGATATACATTGATATACATTAAGAGATTTTGCTGCATTGTTTCAAAAGACTTCGCCTCCTAAACCAGGTTTTAAATATCTTGTGAAATTTGTCTAGACAGGTTCTCAGAATATGCTTGCTGTGACTGGGGTGTTACACAGGGTATTGGGCTGAAAACTTCAGTTTAATACTCCATATCATCCAATTGGAAAATGGTACATTTATTCTGTTCAAATAATAGTGTAACGTAAGTTGTGTAAAGTTCTGTTAAATCAAATGCCAAGTGCCAGTCGTATTTTTTGATCCCGTGTTGGAATTGCCTGATCCCACTCCCAAATTTGAATTATAAACTGATACCTCTAACCACTGCGTCATTGGTGGAATTCTCCAATACTTTCACACTGTTACTTCTCCGGTTACATATATTTGCCAGAAATGTCTAATAGAGGACACAAGCACAGCGTTGTTGGATGTGAATATCCTTCTACTGTTCACTTGGCGAGAAGCTGAAAAATTACTTGTTGGGGGTGAAGAATCTACAGTGAGAAAGGAGATAGTTCTAGATTGATATGATACTTACTAATGCCGCAACCTTTTTAAAATCTGGTAATCCACATAGCAGAAGAAACTAACTTTTTGAGATATTTACTTAGCCAAATCTGACCAAATGCCCTATACTACTACTATTTTGCCAAATATGTATATTTGTCCCGTGTAGAAGCTCCATGCTGAGTTCATAGTTTGAAAATTTCCTTGGAGTTTAAACGAGACTAGTTTATCTATGTTATTGTAATGTGATTTTTCGTGTCTTTCAGATCAAAGAATTTAGAGGGTAAATTTCTTAAGGGTGGACCAAAGTAAAAGTACAGCAGTTGTCATCTGGTAATAGGTGGACTGAGCTGAACCCGCTGTATTTAAGAAAAGTTTTATGCTACATGTTGATTGCCTTGACATATGACACGAGATACCTTTCCACCAAAGCCTTTGGCCCGAGATTTATATAAGACGTTTTATTACACCTTAGACACTCGTGGCTTCCCCTTCGTCCTTACCGTTGTGGCAAATATACTGTCGGGATGCTGAATCTGCTAACCATCAGAAGTGTAATTTTTTAGTTTTCTTTCAATACAATGACTGTATCAAATATGTTTTATATTACTATGCGGGAACTACATTCGTAGATTTTGCCAATATATTAGTAATTTTTATTCGGGAAAATTAATAAGAATTTCTTATGTTGCTTTGCTTATGTTGCACATTACTGTACTTCAAGCTTATGTGTATTTCTTAAGGACATAACCGAATTAAGCCTCAAAACACCCCCAAATTAGCTCTCCAGCCCTGAATTTCCTATTTTTGTTGGTACTTAATTATATGCCATTTTTGCCTCCCCAGAATGAGTGGAATTGTCTTTATGAGTTTCATTTATCGATTTTTATAATCGTATTAATGGTCTGTTCTTAAGGGTTATCTTTACAAGTCCGTATGAGGTATGTGCGGGAAATTTTATCATTCTGACCTGGGGAATTAGCGAGTATTGACCTGAAGTTCAGTGTAGAGGTGCGGCAGAGAATTAAATAAAGCAGCTTGGGCTAAATGGAGACAGCGTTCAGGGATGATCCTTGACAAGATTTTTTTTGAGACTTAGGGTTAAGGTCTACAAAACAAAGATCAGACCAGTGCTGCCCTGTGACGCAGAAACGTGGGCAATGCGCAGAATAGAGGAGGGAGCCCTGGAACGGACAGAGATAAGAATGTTTAGGTGGATCCTTGGAGGGTTATGCTGGAAAGAATTAAAAATGGACAAATAAGAAAAAAGGGTGGGTGTTTGTAAAATAACAGATAAGGCCAGGGGAAAGTAGGATGAGGTGGCATGGCCATGTGGTTCGCAGGGATGATGATACTCTTTGTTTAGGAAAAAAATTATATGACCGTTGAAGGTAGAGAAGAAGCAGAGGTAGTTAGAAAGCGACGTGATAGAATTCTTTGGAAAAGGAAGACTCGAGCAGCCGACATCATATGAAGACGGGATTACGGTCGTACGAAGAAGATCTAAAGTTCAATGTAGTTCGTGGTTAGATATCCAGAAGTTCCTCTGTTGGGCCATTTCCAGTCCGAATGAAGTCATTCGTAAGCCGAGGTTCAAAGACAACGTAGTTATTGCGGGAGGAATTGGCAACTTAAATTAAGTGTTTTGTGTTGATTGCTGCGATGCCACACTATCGAAAGGCCTGATGCATGCTGCGAGACGCGCAAGTAGGAAGCAGTCTTAATTGTTGGCTATGAATTGCCTTATCAGTGGCTTGTTAACCCATTCCGCCCTTTAGGTGGAGCCATTTAGAGCTAAATGAGGGTTTCTGCTCGTTCCTGGACTTCATTGCTTCAGACTTTGCAAGAAGAATTATTTAATACGACGATTCCATTATCATATATAGTGCAAAATCTTTGTGGGCTTTGCTATACTCGTTATTTCTTTTTATCTTATTACAGAGAGGCCTTTGGACCTCGTGATTAGGATTTTTATATTCCCGTGGGAAATAAGGCATCAGGTGGGATCTTGCTATAATACGCATATAAGTCTTATGTTATTGTATCCGTTTTGCGCTTCCGCGTGTTCTCTTACTACCATTTCTTTTGCAGTTGAGCAGAAATTCAAATTCTTTTCACACGTTAATGTCTTTTTACATGACGGTTTACAAGGCTTTCGGTTGATTCTTGGCACGTTTATTATATCTATTGATTATACGTTTTTTTTTTAATATGTATTATATTTGTTAACTTGTTGAACACGAACTTAGTACAGACAACAGCACCACATCGAGACTTCATTATTCATTTTTATTAGTCATTTTCTTTTATTTTCTAGTCCATTGACACATGAGTGAAGCTTATATGCAGATTTACACCGTTTTGCCAAAAGAGATTGCATTCCGTCTGAGATAACGAAGCACGAAAATGAGGTACTGTAGATATGCATTTCCTGGAAAGCCCTTTTTCTCATTAAGTAGATTTGTTTAGCCGTTTGTTCTAAACTTCATCACGTAAATGAGAACCTAGTACTCAAATGTGTTTTTATTATTGGAAATCTATACGTATGTAAGGTGTAAAATAAATGCCTATCTTATGCTTATTAATTCAGAAAGGCGGAACTGAGAACATAGGCAATTAGAATGGAGAGAATGGCTGCAGAGTTTAATGGAAAAGCCAGGTTAGTTATGAAAACAATTGGGTCGTATTTTTGAAAAGTAACTAACGAGAAGTACAGTTACCAGACGCGCAATAAATAGATGAAGGATATTTGCCAGTACGTTCCAGCAG
>JANJGK010000014.1:33557071-33569984 GCA_039081455.1 Macrobrachium rosenbergii
ATGTGTACAAATACATCGTGAAGTTATATGGCTGAGAACCTAAGATATCATCTCAGAGTGGGCGAAAACTGGCAATAGAATATACCTATCCTGAAGAAAGTGAAAAATTACAAGGATTATCAACATCTTGGAGGAGTTAGAATTGATTGCTCTGCACAAGCTTTCCGGATTCACTCAAAGGGAATGGTATTCTCCCCCCAGCTAGTGATGTATTCAGAAGAGAAACTCTTAGCAAAAATTAAAAGGTCAAGGTGTGATTAGAATGGAAAGCATGAAGTTCAGTGGTGCCATAGTTTCACTTCCAAATTTGCAGAGGCCAAACAAAATATTGGGCAGGTTATTAAACCAGGAATATCATTTTCTGATATTGCTGCTGCTAACCCAAGAAGAAATGCAAATGCTTCCAGAAATGTTTCCTTCCTTAATATAAAGGGAACATCAATGACAACTTGTACTCCTGCCCCTTCGGAGGCTGTGCCAGTTGTGTCTCGTGCTCCAGCCTCTCTTTAGGCTACGCCAGTTATATCTGGCATTTCTGTTCTCTGGAAGTTGTGATAGTTCTGACTGGTACTCCTGCATCTTTCGAGGCGGCACCAGTTGTATCTAGTGTTTTGGTCTATCTGGAGTCAGCACCAGTTCTGACTGGCATTCCAGACACAGACGCTGCCCAGCTGTGTTTGACACTTCCACCTCTCCTGAGGTAACACCAGTCTTGTATGGTGCCCCAGAATTGGCAAATATGCCATCAGTTATTCTAAACGTCCATAATTCTAGGAAGACTGTGCTGTCTGTGGCAGATTCCTGCTCTGTGGTTACAGCATCATCATCATCAGCATTGAAACAAGGCAACCGAAAGTAATAATCAGTCTCCTGTCAGAAAAAAAAAGCAGCAGCAGGTCAGTAAAGTAAAAGCATTTGAACGGGACTAATTTACAGGCCTCTATATCTAAGTAACATTCATTCAGTTTCTCCAGTGGAATTGTCAAGGATTAAGAGCTAAATGGGAAGAGCTAAAGCTGCTCATCTCGGAAGTGTTTCCTGTTTGTATAGATTTTTAGAAGGCTATGATAGGTAATAGTATGTGTGTGAGCCCACAAAAGTATACAATTACCATTTCCCTTATACATGAATATAGGAATCTATGGGGGTGCAGTTTTATATATTAGTATAAAGAAGATAGAGAAATTGAATAGAAAGTTGATAGATAATATAGAACTTTTGCAAAGAAAATGTTCATTATGCTTTCTTTATCTGCCACCTAGTGAAGTCTTCTCCATTAATGAATTTAAATCTACCATTCATCATTTGCCACATCCCTTTGTTATACTGCGAGATAAGAATAGCGGAAATCCTCTTTGGGATGACATAGTTGCCAATCAAAATGGGAATTACCTGTATTCAATCATAGGAAATGAAAATATAGGAATCTTAAACACACGGGAGTCCACACATTTTCATGTTCAGTAGGGCACATTGTTAGCTACTGACTTATCCATATGCAGCGATGACTGCTATGTTGACTTTAGTTGCAGAGTGATAAATGATAGATTTACCAGCGACCATTTCCCAGCAGTAGTGAATGTATTTTCAAGTCTTGCATCCTCCAGGTCACCTAAATAGAACACTCATAAAATTTATCAAGCAACATTTCAGGACACAGTTCATTAGACAACTTTGCTTCAGTCAGTACCTAGGATTTCAGTGAGATTAATCTGCCGTTCAATTCCCTGGTAGACTCTAAATGCCAGGAAACTCCTAGGACTATGAAGTCTGCATTTTCCAGATATTGTAGATGAAAATGTGGGTATTTACTCATTGAATTTCCAAAGGCAACGGCTCATTTCTGCGTGGAAATTAAAGAGGCATGATAGGAATTTGGGACAACTTTCATATCATTATTAAATTTAAAAACTCTTTTGACTGTAGTTTGGAAGAGATTGAGAAATATAGCAGGCAAATTTACTCTTTGTTCTCAGGATCAGTGGTTGTGAGGTTGCAGAACCCCGGCTGGTCGTAAATTAATTTGATGATCATTTCACTAATATTGCGATGAAATTGATGATAGATCCTATTCTGCTCACAGAAGGTAAATGGAACAGGTTTAACAAGACAATCTACATTTTACCATAAGGGAATTTGAATCGCCTTTACGGGAGTGTAGTAGATCGGCTCCTGGACAGGATGACATAACATACTCAGAGATTAAGCATACACCCAAAAATACCAAGTTTCTTCATATTATGCCATATTAATAGAATATTTCCAGAACATACCATCCCTAAGTTATGGGTAATGTGAAACCAGGGAAAGCCCCTTCAAGACAGAATTATCTGTCATGCCTGTGTAAACTTATGGGAAAAATGGGGAATTAGTAGTTGGAACGTGGTAAATATTAGTACCCTGCTCGTGGTTTTCGAAGCATGCACTCTACAGCTGGTGAAATGGTGTAAACGGAATCTTCGATATATGAAGCGTTTGCTAAAAAAGCACTCATCAAGTCACTGTTTTGTTTGGCATTGAGAAGGTCTATGATGCAACCTGGAGACATGGCATTCTGGTGATTCTTTATGAATGTAACCTGAGAGGCAATGTGCCTCTTTCAAGGTTTGAAGAAAAAATAGGCTATTTTAGGTTCAAGTTGGAATAACAATTTCAGATATATTTAATCAAGAAAAAGGAATGCCTAAAGGTAGTGTTTTAAGTGTAACTTTGGTTGCTTCAGCAATCAGGGAGGTATCCAAAATAATTCCCTCAGATGTAACTTACACTCTTTCCTTCTGTGTAATATTGATTCTGTTTTAGATGCTGGTATACATGATATATTAGGTAATGCTAATTCAGAATATGTTATACCTCATAAATGTGTCTTAATACATTTATGGTCTTTCGCTAAAGATTGCGAGTTGAAACAACAGTAAAATTGTTATTTCGATCACGTACTATTTCACCAAAATATTTTACGAAGATGAGCTTCAGAGTGTCAGAACGGGTTCATGTAATGGACGACTGTGTTAATATCATGAATTCTTCGTAAATGTATGCTTGGTGTGTATTTGGTACTGAAATACGTAAACAAAGTACATTGCATAACATACGAAATGGCAGTTACTGATAATTAAAACGACGTTCTTAGGTGCATTGGTCTCAGTTTTTCTCCGTTATTCATTATCCAAAGGATCGTTAAAAAAAGTAAGTTTTGAAAATATTTGCTCTAAAATAATATAACTATTTTGTGTGAATGCTTCATGATGTAATAAGTTTTTTCTGCTAACATATCCCAATATTTTTGGACGAAGTATCTCAAGAATTTAATATAGAATATTAAAGCGGCAAGGTCAAACATGTAAGGGAGCAATAAAGAATAAAACTTACATTTTAAAACGGTATTTCAAAGGGCAGTGTAGGTCTAGTAACCACTTATAGTTTGACAGTTAAGGTAAGGTTCGTCTTTTATATATCAATAGAAATCCTAATCTAGTTATCAGTAGTCTGTCATTACGCTGGAAAGCATGCAATAAATTCAATTGAATTAAGAAAAAAATATATTTCTTCTCTTTTCTGTCTCGTTAAGCAGAGAGAGAGAGAGAGAGAGAGAGAGAGAGAGAGAGAGAGAGAGAGAGAGAGAGAGAGAGATTAACAAACGTGGTTAGCTGGAAAGAACGTGCTAAGGGCTGGGAAGGACCACGGTCAAGTGAAACCTTGGAATCCATAGCGTAGATGTGCATGTAACTCTTGGTTTGGGGTTTTCTTTCTGTGAGCGAAAGGCTCAAATTCTACTTAATGAGGACACTGCACTGGAGAGCCTGACAAAGGAATTCTAATTAAAGGTTTAAAACAAGGCCCTCTGCCTCGCCGGTGCTTATATGCCCGCATCTCAAGAAAGTTATGGTTAGCTGTTCCAGGTAACGTGGCTGCCACATACCTCGTACTCCAGAAATAGGATTTAGAGATGAGGGTGTCGAACAGAGATGTGGGTGTCGAACAGGGGTGAGGGTGTCGAACAGGGATGTGGGTGTCGAACAGGGATGTGGGTGTCGAACTGGGATGAAGGTGTTGAACAGGGATGAGGGTGTCGAACAGGGATGAGGGTGTCAAACAGGGATGTGGGTGTCGAGCAGGGATGAGGGTGTCGAACAGGGATGTGGGTGTCGATAAGGGATGTGGGCGTCGAACAGGGATGAGGGTGTCGAACCGGGATGTGGGTGTCGAACAGGGATGAGGGTGTAGAACAGGGATGTGGGTGTCGAATGTCGAACTGGGATGAGGGCGTCGAACAGGGATGAGGGTGTCGAACAGGGATGTGGGTGTCCAACAGGGATGTGGGTGTCCAACAGGGATGTGGGTGTCGAATGTCGAACTGGGATGAGGGTGTCGAACAGGGATGTGGGTGTCGAACAGGGATGAGGGTGTCTAACAGGGATGTGGGCGTCGAACAGTCAGACGCAAATGGTAAGAGCGATGGATTAGTGAAAGGAAAATAGCAAAATCGTGATAAGGGAAGTAAAAAAAATGGAGTACATATTGATGACTTTCCTCACATGCAGTGTTTTCCTGAAAGCAATGTTAAATCTAGTAAGAAATGAGTTACACAGTAGTTTTAAAAATAACAACAACAGAAAGTTCGAAGTGACAGTCGTTACATTGGTAATAGAATGGAACTACAAATAAAAAAAAATATGAGAGGAAGAGAACGAGTGCAAAAAAACTTATTGTCCTCAGTAATGTAATGTTGGCACGATTATCTTGAGAATTTATGAATATTAGCCTAATCATAATTGATACGATACAGAATACACTAAGATCAGTGCTACTTTATCATCAACATCACATATTCTGAATATGCATTATTTTCTTAACACGTACTGCCTTGAGTGCAAATAAAATACCTTTCACAAAGGTTACATACTGATACCTACTAATAATACTAACAACGATATTCCACCAACAGATGACACTATTGCTGCTTTGAAGCTAATATTGCCATCGAATAAGGTTACCTTTCAAATTATTGTTTTATGATAGTATAACCATGCTCAAAACTGGCGCTATGTCACTGCATAAGATTTCGGTCAAAAGTCTTCAAAGGCACCTTATCAAGCTACTTATTCATCCCTTCTTTGAATGTCAAAACACATATATCAAAAATGTAAGTAAATATTACATATAACCAAATTGCAGAAAAACAGTGACGAAACATTTTCAAAACTTTCGTGCCTCCAGTGCTGATGCCTTCGGCATAAAATGGCTTTATGCTAAAATGCTAAAATACTATAAAAAATAAAAAAAAAATTTCTATAACATTATGATATTGCTTAGTGTCACCATAAGATTTTAGACAGTCTTATTTGATTATTTTTACGCTTCAACTTCGAAAAAAATAAGTAAAATATGCAAGTATTATTACTGTAGCTAAAATTCATCCACTGATATTAGTGTGTGGGCGTGGCCTGTATGTTACGGAACAAAGATTTTGTTACTAGACCCAAGCTTGTTAGTTTTCTTTACTTGCTAAAAATACATTTTACACTTAGTATTCAAGGTTGTATAATTAATTCTGGCAGGAAAGCAAATGAAGTTATGTACATATTTTTGCACTTTAAATTTCCTTCAGAATCAATTACACACCAAAATCAAGCAGAAGGACTTCTAAGGGATTAACAGTGTTCGTCATTAAAAAAAAAAGCCGTGTTGCTTAGGCCTAAACGCTAATACTGAAAACTGTTTAAATTAATAACTAACTTTTCCATATGATTGAAAGAATCATCTTTGTTTATTATTCAAAGAACAGATAATCTCTAAAAATAAATCCTTTAGTAAACTTGATTGCATCCTGGAATCTTGAGATATTTTTGTCAGACTTATTAATCCTTAGTGCAACATGCAGGCAGTTTTGAACATAGCCTAAAACTCACATATTCAAAGAAGACTGTTTGTAATTCATATCTCTATTTTCAAAATTTTGTTAGAACTGCTGGGCTTATTAAGGCAACTGCTATATATTGTGGACATAGTTCTGGTGACCGTTTAGAGTAGCAAGCCTCGCATACCAACCATGTCACAATGTTCCTTGAGCTTAAAAAAAATAACAGACTACAAATGATACGAGTGCTTAAAATATTTTTGTTAGTTATGAATTCACAAACTTATTGAGGTACATGACATCTGAAGTAAGAAAAAAAAGTTTGACAGTATTTGACGACAATACGATAATTTATTGTACTTCAGAGATTTGGGATGATACAAAAAGAATAATATGAGTATGACTGTACGAGCATGTTTTTTGTGTTGTAAGTTTAATTTTTGTTTTGCCCCAGAGTCTTTTATGCTGCTTCCACAACGCATTAGAAGCGGGGAAAAAAGCTTGTGAATCAAAACAAAAAAGAAACTTAAACCACTAAAAACTTCTTTGCACTGCACTACCATATCACAGTATTTGAAAGATATCCCCCCATCTACTTCAGGATTTTCGAGTTAATGTAACATTAAAGAATAATAAAACAATGACACGTACTTATAAAGAACTGTCCCGACAGTACTGAAGGATTTTTGTATATCTAATTTCCTTTAATAACTTTAAAATTGGTCAAACTGGAAAAACATTAGAAAAAAAGAAGAACAGCATAAAAAGTGTGTAAGATATGCACAGATGAACAGTGAGAGTTTTGTTTCGTGGCCAGAGTTAAAAAAAGATTATTCTTATAATGCTCAGGAAGGAAACATCATTGAGTCTAGTTCTATAAAAGGAGGCTTTTCTAATAGTATGAAAATCAGTCAAGGCGTGTATAAACTCGATCCATTAATTTCTAAATAAATATGTAAAATGTTTATATTTTAAGGAAGGTAGCAGATATGTATGGAAAATGGATAATCATATTAGTAAACAGTGTAACTGACCCAATCTCAAAAGAGTGCTTGTCCCCACCCCCGGTACTAGTCAGGTGTGGATTTTAATTTTCCAGCGGTCTCTGTGTTTTTGTATTGATCCCTTAATATTTATCTTGTGAATCTCTGCCACTATGTATCAGACCGTCGTCAATGGCTTAGAAATAATGCCGAAACTGATTATGACCCACATCCACTCTTTTATTTTTCCTGTTGTAATGAATGCTATATAAATCACGTGTCAGAGTAATTGTAATCTTGTGTGTGTGTATATATATACACATATAAATATACACACACATATATATAAACAACTGACAGTTAATTAAGAGTAGTGAATTCCAGCTTTCAAGCGGGATGTAAATTCGTGTCGAACGGGTTGTGACCACACTGCTGTATGTGTCTGTTAGTGTAAGTATGACGCGATGACAACTTTGATAAACGTGTGCGATCATCACGTACAAAAAACTTAAATGTCTATTCATTTTACCCATTTTACCACAAGAATAAAAACCACAGACAATTTTACAAAGATAATCGAGTTATTTGAATGCTTAAGCCCTCCATTCTGATACATGTAACGAGTACGGTAACGACGCGGAAATAATCATTCTGCTATATAACAAATTCTTTTGGGTAATCTTCTATGGACGCCGAGGAATTATTCCCAGTCTTATTTCTAGATATCTTTAAGTAGGGGAATCTGCTTTTGTGCCCCATACTTTATGGAGCCACATTTTATTGAATATATACAGTATATGGAAATAAAAAAAAAGGAGTTCACTGCATCTGCGCTGATTCATAGAGAACAAGTTACTTAGCAAATATGTTAGAATATTTTTTTTAGAATTCCTCCCTTCAGGAGCATATATTATTTCCTATTGTTCCCGCTTTGGGATTTTGTTTGAGATTTACGGTAGTCTTTTTTTTTTTATTTCATCATTTTATTGTAAACAGTTTCCACATTCTTTTACGTAGTAAGGAACGTCTTTGTCGTTATGTCTTGAAAAGTTCTACGTAAAGGGTTATAAAGTATAATAATATGGTAAGCTGGCATTTCACCCTGGAATATCATTTTGTACGCAGTCAGCTACTGTAGGTATATTTGCTCCTTAAGTATTTGTTATCTCACTGTGGCATGTATGATTTTCATATCGCTTTGTGGCCTTTCTGTTTTTAGGATCTGTATATCCATAACCTCTCAGTTGTTACGCAAGTTGATTTGATTCTTTTTCACGATGGAAAGTTTCATCTTACGACCTTTAATGGTCATCTGTTGTGAGTTTTACATTGTTCTGGTCTCAACTTCCTGTACTCTTTTCATTGTTTGATTTTATGTTAATTCATTTGTCATTTTCGTTAGTTGGAGTGCTTACCATCTTTTCAAATTGTCTTTCAGTACCTTTCTAAAGAGTTGTTTCATATCATATGCCACTATTCCTTTTCCCCCTCAAAAAAAAAAAGGACCGAGGCTTACGTATTTTTCAGCACTTATTTATGTGTTGTCAATCATGTATACTTGACTTTAGTGTTTAGTTGTGTGCGGTGTTCTTTCTCTTTTTCTTGTGAGCATTCTTTTTTCTGAAGGATCATGCTTTTCAAGTTCTGTAGTTTGTGTGGCACATACCAAATCTGATTCATGTGGACGAATATGGTCATATCCATGTTCCGCAGAGGTCTCTCGGTTTACTGAAGAATATTTTATATCAAATCAAAATTAAGTAAAGTGCAAGAAAGGTTGTTGTGAAATACGTCCGTAAAGTAAGCCTTAAATGTTTTGTCGATGATGAAATCAAGAACGTAAATCCTGCAGTTACATCTGTATTACATTAATGTTGCCATGGAGACAATACTGCAGGGAATGTAATCGACATCCCGGTATCCCTCACGTTGAAAAATATGCCCTGGATCTTCTATTAACCTACGGTCTCGTGCGCCCTCGATAATGGATCCTAATTACGGAGAAGAAACCTTTGATCTCTGTAATTGCAAGCATCTGCATCCCGCTCTCCCTGAAAGAGGCCGCTTCGGGGAACAGGATGTAAGTCACGTATCTTCTCCCATGGCAAGTAAGGAGGCTCGATTTATGTCTTGCAATGCATCAGGTAATTTATGGCATACCATTTGCACTAGTGGTGGTGGGCTATTGTCAAGCTCGTGTCATGAACGTGGACGTTCCTGTAACAATTTTTTTTACAATTTTATATAGATATATATAATTCCTTTTATTGTCCAAATCTGTAACTTCTTTATTCCACAGACAGTCAGTCATTATCATTAATGATTTAGTAAAATCAAGAAATGAATTATTGTTGCAGTTATTGTTTTTTTTTTGTTATATTTTGTTATTATTAGAATGGTAAAGTGATTTATTTTTGCAAGTCCAACCTTAGTTATTGGTGAGATATCTGCACTCTGGTTCCTTCCGTTCAGTTATAAATTCATATATGATAACCTTGCCTCCTTTGTGGTATCCAGCAATTGAAAATTAGTATGAAAAAAAATTATCATTCTGTTAATTGCTGTGAGCAATACAAATTATGCAAAGGTCTAGAAAATGATGCGATACAATTGTTGATCCTATTTTTATGGGATAATCACCAGCAGCCTTTTTTGAGCCATATTTTGGCAGTCGAACTTCTTTCTCCCCTGGTACCCAGTACTCATTTAAGAATCTTTGTTTTGGTGGCCCTATCTCCTAAAATGCATTCTGTCTTACGTGGGAAATTTACAAAAGAATTGCTATCTTTGACTCATTCTTGCTCTCACTGCAAAGTGAATATGGTTGTTTTTACAACAGACATCAGTAATACAAAATGCATGTCCAAGAAGTCAGTGATTTTTTTTTCTTTTAGTTTTCATTCAAATGTCAGAAGGATGAGCAATATATATCGTTTCGCTCTCACTAGATGAATGGTCCTCGTTCTTTAAAGACTGTCTCATGATATATTCATACAGTTTACATAATGAGAAATGTCCAAAGAAGAAGGCTGATGAATTTATGAAATTATATTCATCGGATTATTTTTTGTAATTTACGGCCTGTTATTTAGCTTGATCAGATCAGGACCTCTGAAGGATAGTCCACAAGATTTACAAAGGGTTTAGAATTACAATTGCGTGGTTTCCGTACTAATCATAGTACAAAGAAAAAAGTCTGTTTGGTGTAAATCTCAGATATTTAACAATCCTCGAGCACTGGCGTTTGTATCCTTTAACCCACCACAAAGTATAAGCAGTAATGCATTTATTTCAAATTCACTTTGTAGCACAACAGGCACAGGTAAATACGCACTAACGTGAATTGGTTTAAAGTTACTGAAAGAAAATATGTTTTCTGAACTTGGTCAAATTTCCACAAGAATATGTATTTATATTATATTATATATCGTTCATTTAAGTCATTAAACTTTTTTACTCACGATGTCCAAATTAGGTATTTTAAGTATATTGTATTATAGGTTTTCTATCGTTTACTGATAATTATGCCATTTGAAGTCAGAGTTTTTACGACCTTATTTCCAGCATCCTTTTATTGATACTATGATAAAATCTCCTCTAGGATAAACTCCCCAAAAAGGACAAAGTTCCCCTTACACAATATCCTCGATTTAAAAGCTGAACTTTTTCCGCACCCTATGTAGCTCAGTAGTTTGGTACAGCATTCGCTTGACACTTGTTTCTACATTAAGCTTAAATAAGTACTTTCCTCAAGAAAAACTTTTTCTAAGAAACATGTAAAACAGCTTTAACGTTTTGTGTAAGATTATTTTGCTTAAGGCAAGAGAGGACAAGTTAGATTGTTATAGATATATATATATATATATATATATATATATATATATATATATATATATATATATATATATATATATATATATATATATATATATATATATATATATATATATATATATATATATATGAAGCAGTCAGAGTTTATAAGTAGTGTAGCATTCAAGGAACTCACTTTTAGAAAATTTTTCGTAATAATCCACACAAATTTTGCTTCATCCTATCGAAACACAATTAGACAAATGGACAGCCATTCCAACAAACAAACCACAAAAAGTGTAAGTTCTTATTTGACCTATGACCTCTAAGTATGGCCATGACCTCATTCAGCACACTTGGACCATTAGTGGGTTGTGCATGCTAGTTATGAAATAACTGTCTCGTTTAGTAAAAAAATATTGTTGCCAAGGTGCAATTTTCATATTGACTTTTGAATTTCAGTGTGACCTTTAACCTCACACTGCATATTAACGTACGTATGACAAATATGAAGTCTTTCATGCAGTCCAAATGCTTTTACCGAGGTTCAGTTCTTATTGGACTTGAGCTCTAAGTATAAACTTGACGTTCGCTAGTGAATTTTGTATGCCATCCATTTAGTTTCTGTTGTGTAGAGTTCAAAAGTTACAGAAAAAATTAAATTCCTGTTTGACATTTGACCTCTAGGTATGAACTTTACCTTGACCTCAGTTTTCATATTGCCGTCGTCAGGAGAATATGCAATCTAAAAATGAAGTCTTTCATGTATCATTCGAAAGCCATGACCATATTTATATTCATGTGTGACATTTAACCTTTAAGTGTGACCTTTGATATCAGCGATTCCCGTATTGGATTCATTAGTAGGTTAGTATAGTTGAGAAGCTTTAGCCACCCTTAAATATTTTTTTATCTTTGAATTATAATTATGACCTTGACGTCAGTGACCATCTGCACATTAGATTCATCAGTGGTAAGCATACTGAAAATGAAGTTCATATCTTGTATACTTAAAAAAGTTATGAGCAAAGTTAAATCCCTGTTTGGCGTTTTGCCCCTGAAAGTTCAGACGTTGTACTCTTATCTCTGCCAGAGATTAATCAGTTCTCGCGAGTCACGAGGAGCACATTTTTAAAATGTAATTAAAACTTTAAACATGACTTTCTGCGCAAGCCTTGAAACAAACGGGCAAACAAATAAATATTTAAAATTACCGGACCATAAGCACAATCTCCTTATCGGTAATCACATCTACGCACCAGATACTCTAGAGTTTGAAGCTATAAAAGTTTGTAATGAAATTAAAAATCGCGTGAGAGAAACAGCAGAAACCACGGGAACAGGATATCACTGAAGCTTGCGGATCAGCATCAGAATTTTAGGATTTGGCGCTTGGAAAAATTTAGAATTTGCAGTCACAGGACGTCATCCTTTTGCTAGTGAACAATAGCCAACGTTGGCCTACCCCGCAAAACCGAAGGTGGGGAAAATTCTAAATGTCCCAACACCTAGAGAGAGGTGGGTCCAAGGGAAGCCTTACTTTTCAGTTAAAACCCGACGTTGTACATTGCATTAGGTTAAAATGCGTTCTTGTATATTACTCTATGATTTTTTTTTTTTTTACTATATTAGGTTATATTCGCGGATTCATTGAGGCACCCTAGGTCGACTTAGGTTAGGATGCATCTTGGTTTCTCACTCTAGGCCAAGTTAGACTCTGTTAGGAGTTATACCTGAAATTGCTATTGCTACCTCTTCTTGCTTGGTTACGTAGCTTGTGATTGTTTGATTACGCTTATATTGATTGTATCTGATAATTTTTGTATGCTTTTTAATCTCTGTTAGTGCAGTTCTAGTTTTTGGGAGTTTTCCATTTTGGAAAAACTCTGGTATCTCACTCAGCTGTAGGATGTAGAGAGAAATACAAAATAACAGTGCTTGCATCAACAACAACGGTAAGAAAGGCAAAAAATTATATAAGATAAGCAGTCCGAAAATATGTATAGTTAATGTCGGTGGGGCGAAAGTCATCTACCAATAAAGACTCAGATTATGTTATCGATGAATTTTGTCGTAATATCCCTTTGATCTCAGCAGGGGTTGAAAAACTAATCAAGTGGTCAAAATCTTTTTATTGGCTTGGCTCTGTGGTAGCGTGCTGAGCTGGCTGTACTCCCAGTCTACCACCACCAGCTGCTAGGGCCAGAGCAGTACCAATTTAGTTTGAAAAGTCATTAAAATTGGAACCTAAGCACGT
>JANJGK010000014.1:33570084-33590084 GCA_039081455.1 Macrobrachium rosenbergii
TATATGTATATTTATATATATATATATATATATATATTTATATATATATATCTGTATATATATATATGTATATATATATATATATATATATATATATATATATATATATATATATATATATATATATATGTATATATACATACACATACATATATATATAAATATATACAGTATATATGTATATATATATATATATATATATATATATATATATATATATATATATATATATATTATATACATATATATATATATGTATATATATATGTATATCTACATATATTTATATATCTCTATATATGTATATATATATATACATATAGATAGATAGATAGATAGATAGATAGATAGATAGATATCTCCTCCCGACGACGAGGGAAAAGGATACGATGATGATGATTTTTCGCTACATTTACATTTATTTCTTTTAAAAAAAATGCTATTTTCGTGGCAATAAAGCTTTCTAGAAAATTTCACCCCGGGGAGGACAAGATCAACTTGGAAATTATTATTATAGATAGATACATATACATAAATATATGTATATATAAGTATATATACATATATTTTATATATATATATATATATATATATATATATATATATATATATATGTGTGTGTGTGTGTATACACTGGTTTGTGCGTCTGTGTGCGTTAATTTTTCCCAATAGTTAAAAATAAGGTGGTCTCAAGAATTTCTGTTTCCTGAAATGGTCATCACTAGCGCCCAGTAATCCAGTCAGCTTCAAGAGAAAAGTGACCTTTTTTGTTTTAACAAGGCTTCTCCATTGC
Source organism: Macrobrachium rosenbergii (assembly GCA_039081455.1). Taxonomy (NCBI): domain Eukaryota; kingdom Metazoa; phylum Arthropoda; class Malacostraca; order Decapoda; family Palaemonidae; genus Macrobrachium; species Macrobrachium rosenbergii. The sequence continues at coordinate 33,570,878 of JANJGK010000014.1, forward strand.
CATTGATCACCTTATTAAGGGGGAGAGAGAGAGAGAGAGAGAGAGAGATGGCTGCCTCCAGCAAGGAATGATTAAGTTTTTTCGCATAGCAGAGTAAGTTATAAATATATAGTTTTTTTTATGGTACCAGCATCAAATTATAATAGTAGATTTTTTGAAGGATACAGAGTAGTTTAAATCGCTTGTCTTATTTAAATAAAAATTCTTCTTCGGAAAAGAAATAAGTTTTAGAGTCTTCAAGAACACTATTAAAGACGCACGGAAAACTTTTCCAATATTCCTGGAAAACCTGTCTACCATATACTTTGGAGGCTTGTATTTCAAGTCAATGGTCCCTGTATGCTTGTCCCTTATGAATTGGATTCATATTCTAAAAAAAAAAAATAATAGTAATAAAAAAAATACTCATAGTAGCATGAGTCTTAAAATGAAGTAGCAAATCCACAGTTGTATATTTATCTTTAAATATATGTACATATACATAACTGTGGAATTGCTTCTCCAATAATAATAATAATAATAATAATAATAATAATAATAATAATAATAATAATAATAATAATAATAATAATAATAATAATAATACTGAGATAATATTAAGCAAACTTTTTACTGATGAAGATGCAATTTTTAATAATTTTAGTAGGACATTTTTTAAACAACTTTTAGAGCTGGCCGTGCTGGACACGACCTTTGCCTTCAGTTTGTATAAACAAACTGAAGGGATGGCCATGGGATCACCACTTGGTCCAATTTTTGCTAACATCTTCATGTGCTCCCTGGATGAGCGCATAATAGAAGAATGTCCCATTAGGTTCCGCCCTCTATTTTATCGAAGATATGTTGACGACACGTTCTCCCTATTTCGTCATGAATGTCATGCAGAGTCCTTTCTGGAGTTCGTCATCCGACAACATCCAAACATAAGGTTCGCTATGGAGAAGGAGGTAAATAACAAACTCCCCTTCCTTGATCTTATTATTTCCAGAGGTGACTCAGGTTTTTACACAGGTGTGTATAGAAAAAATACATTTACTGGTTTGGGAATGAATTTTTATAGTTCGTGTTTCTTTCATTTGAAACTGAACTCTATTTTAACCCTCCTCCATAGGGCTTACACCCACTCGTCAAACTGGAAGAGTTTCCACGATGAGATATCCTTTTTAGTGAAATATTTCAATAATAATTGTTTTCCATCACGACTTTTTTTCAGATCCCTAAATAAACTGCTACTACAGAAAATGACTCCGGCAACACCTGAATCGACTGTGCCGAAACTAAAGATGTATGCAAGTTTCCCTTTCGTGCATGATGATACTTTTAGGAGAAAATGCACAGCCATTATTCAAAAGAGTTTTCCAGCTTTAAACCTGAAAATCATCCCGAAAAATCCCTTTACAATAGGGTCTCTGTTCAGAGTCAAAGACCGGCTCAGTCCTCTGTTTTCGTCCAGCGTTGTTTACAAGTACACTTGCCCGGGATGTGATCACGGGATATACATATGTGGGATGCACGAGGAGGCTGTTGAAGGTCCGCATAGATTCCCACAGGGGCATAAGTCATAGAACAGGTAGCAGGTTATCTAATCCTGAGCAATCAAATATACGAAATCATTCAAAATTATGTAAAACTTATATTGACAGCAAGGATTTTTCCATCCTAGGCCGAGTGCAGAACAACAACGACTTAACCATCCTAGAATCCATAATTATCAGGAAGACTGTGCCGTCGTTAAATACTCAATCGTCCTCAGTGAAATTGTTTATAGCCTAGTTTGGGCAACTGGTTTTCCTCACTCTGTTTGTACTTATTTATGTTAGTCTTGTTCTTTCTTTCATATAGGTAGGTTGTTTTAAGATTTTAGTGAACTCCTTTTACTCATTATTGACTTGTCTTGGAATGAGGTGTTTTGTTTTAAATATTTTTACTACATAAAGAGCTGTTGCCATTGCATTAATTTGTTATTGATGTTCGCAAATTATATTATATTTTATAGCCTTGAAAATGCGACTTGGAATTCGTCGCGGAACGTCGGCATTGAAAATAAACTGTAGATGATGAGGATGCCTTTCCCTACTGCTTCCTTCGTGATGTATATATATATATATATATATATATATATATATATATATATATATATATATATATATATATATATATATATATATATATATATATATTACTAAAAGGACCTCATTCAAACTGCATGGTATCTATAGATACCATCCAGTTTGAATGAGGTCCTTTTAGTAATTTAGTTAATGCACAGAACAATTGTGTATGTGATAAAGTTAATATATACGTATGTATACATATATGTGTGTGTTAGTGTGTGTATTAACAGATAGTTAGACACAGAGATAGATGCATAGATAGAAAGATATATATATATATATATATATATATATATATATATATATATATACATATAAATACATATATATATATATATATATATATATATATATATATATATATATATATACATACATATATATATACATATATACATATATGCATATATATAGTAGAGAGTACGGATAGGAAGAACAGTCAGCTCATCATTGATATATTTATTAATAGGTGCGCTTCGGGATCACCCATATCCCATCTTTTCTGGCTAAAAAGATACAAAAACACTAATTAAAACTGACAACAGAGCTTACAAAATTAAAATGCTTTAAAGATTGAAAAATGACAATGACAAAACAAGAAATAGATTACCTTCAGTAGTAAAGTCCAGAGGATGAAAACTGAATAAGAGTAAACAAGAAAGGCCGGGGGGGGGGGTTACTATAGTACGACCGTTTTAGGAAGAGACTTTGCCCCTCTTAAACTGACCATTAACCTTCTGACTTCAAGCTCTCATTGTTTGCGCCTGTTATCAAGCACGTGTACTATAATAGAAAGTTCTGAATGAAGTTTTGTTGTCCCACTTAAATTTTAGATAAAAAAAAAAAAAAAATTCAATATATGAAAATGATAGATGCAAGAAATTTGGAAACCTAGATGTGCTTTCATTTTCAGTTTTGTTTATTTGGATGCTGTACTGAGCAATGTTCTTGAGTTACGTCATCTACTATAGTTTTTTATCACTGTTCCTTTGCTGTTATCGAAGTCATATAATTGTGATATAGTTTTGAGCTTTTGAATTGTTTTCTTTCGTGTATGCCGTGATCCGTCTTTACCTCCTTGCTGTATCAAGGTTGAATTTTCACTGTGCAGCTATAAAATAGCTCATAATAAATATTCTTTAAATATTGTTACACCCATATATATATATATATATATATATATATATATATATATATATATATATATATATATATATGTATATATATATATATATATATATATATATATATATATATATATATATATATATATATATATATATATATATATATATATATATATAGGGTGTAACAATATTTAAAGAATGTTTATTATGAGCTATTTTATAGCTGTACAGTGAAAATTCAACCTTGATACAGCAAGGAGGTAAAGACGGATTACGGCATGCACGAAAGAAAGCAATTCAAAAGCTCAAAACTATATCACAATTATATATATATATATATATATATATATATATATATATATATATATATATATATATATATTACACATTTATACAGTATTAGATTTACCTGTGCTTTTAAAGCACTGTCATATGATACTCATCACTGCTGTGACATTTCTGTTATATGTAGATTTTTAAAGATATTTCTGCCACTTTCTGTCGAAAAAACAGATCTATATTTCAATTTATTTCAATTTCAGTGTTCAACAGGATATCACACAACAAGGGAAAGCAATAAATTTATTTACAATCGAAGTATGAGGAGACATTACTTATGAAGAATCCTCGTCAGAGGATGCTACATCGATAACAAAAGAATCTATATATTTATCAATGCAAACATCTCTTGAAGCGTCATCTCTTTTTATATCTTCGGCATGTCTCACATCATTAGCCCAGTTGTCAGAAGATATGGATTCAATTGCTTCTTTGACCAAAGGAAGCAGGTCTGATTTTTTAAAATGATTCTTCTTTGCCACGTATGATTTCACCTGCGCCCATATCAGTTCTGTTGCATTATACTGGCAGTGATATGTAGGCAGCCTAACCACTATGTCCATGATCTCTTGCCAGTCTGTCAATCACGTAATCATTTTCTTTACATGAATGTCTTTGCAACTTTACTAATTTTTTATTAGCCAGTCTTTAACTTCATCCTTTTTGGCAGACATTGTCGGAGGTTTATTAATTCGAACTGAATGATAAGAAGCGTTATCCAACACTATGATGGCAGATGGCCCTATATTGGGAAGAAGCTGGGTTTTAAACCATTTTTCAAACACTGCAGAATTCATCTGAATTTCTAGATTGCGTATCCCTTGTCAGCTGGGTGCTTGATCATTGATAAAAATATTACCCAGAAATGTGGTTAATATTGCAACCAATATTGTGATTGTGTCTACTTACTCTCCAATGTTATTGATGTACAATTAGAAGGAATAAATCATAGGTAAAAATTTTTATTCTGTCACGCCTCTCTCTCTCTCTCTCTCTCTCTCTCTCTCTCTCTCTCTCTCTCTCTCTCTCTCTCTCATTTTTTTTTTTTTTTTGCCCGGCTAGTGGAATAGTAAGCGGAATCATAAAAATGATGAACATTCTTTATGATTAGTTTTCTGACGAATATACAAATAATTTTTAACTATAATACACAACTGTGATGTAGCTGTCCTTTACGGATTCAAACAGAATTAGAGAAAATGAAAAAAAAAAAAAAGAAGACTGTCATCCTCAATCAGTGCAGTGCTTATACCTCTGGCAACACTAAACCCCGATATATAGTACTTATCCTATGTTTATTTATTTGTGTTGTTACATTAATTACATAATATCTATATCACGGATCGCTACTATCACAATATTATCATATAAATAAAACAGGTTAATTTGCAGCAAAACAACAAATACAAACGCTATTACAATGATTGTTTACGATTTCGTGCGTCTGGTAGCATGCTACGGGTGACTACCGTCTGAAAACCCTCCGGATTGTGGTAAGTGTGAGGTCTCATCTCGGCCGTAATCAAAGGGTTAATTACATGCTGTAGCGGCTGTACAGAAAACTCGATTGCACCGAAGAAACTTCGGAGCATTTTTTACTTTTTCTTTTTTTTTGGGGGGAGGGGGGCAGGGGTCTCTGGCCAGTCTTTAGATACTGGGATGTAATCGTCTTGTATACTAACAAAGATATATTCCTATTCCTTTTTACATTCATCCAGTGATTCTCTTCCCTTGCCACAGCTGCATAAATTGTAAAAAAATCCGATTGTACATATTATAGAAAACTATTTAGCTGCTTTTTTTTCTGTCCGTACTTTTTCTGTGTGCCCTGAGATCTTAAAAACTCCTGAGGCTAGAGGGCTGCAAATTGGTATGTTGATCATCCACCCTCCGATCATTATTTTAAGGTTAAAGTTAGCCATAATCGTGCTTTTGGCAACGATATAGGGTAGGCCACTACCAGGCCGTGGTTAAAGATTCATGGGCCGCGGCTCATACAGTATTATGCCGAGACCAGCGAAAGGTAGATTTATTTTCGGTTGCCTTGATTTTACGCTGTCGTGGCTGTACAGAAAATCGATTGCGCATTATTTTTTGTTTACAACTGAAATGAAATATTTTGTGTTAAGACATAAAGTGATGGCACTTTAACAACTTGTTTGTTGTACTGCAAGATATAATCTTTCACGAAAAAACAAAGTAATCCAGTTAAAATATACCACCTCACTAATAGAGACTGGGATTTTTAGTTTGAATTCTAATTTATATAAATGAGATACTGCATAATGACTATTTATCCCTTTTGATGGTGTGTGGATTAGTCTGTAGGATTCTCGAGTCAGGCTTCTTCAATAATGGAGAGCTTTTTCCATATGTGGGCAATTGGATTTCAAAGTCAAGTTTTTTCTTGATGAATTTATGCTCTTATGTATACAGAACCACAAATGTATATAATGGATACAGCGAAGATATATATATATATATATATATACATATATATATATATATATATATATATATATATATATATATATAATATATATATATATATATATATATATTTATAATATTATATGTATATATATGTATGTATGTATATTATATGCTTTTATGTATACAGAAACACAAATATATATAATAGATACAATGGATAATATATATATATATATATATATATATATATATATATCCTCAAGGAACAAGGGAAACGAAGACCCCCGTTATTACTAATTTATTGCCGACGTTTCATGACACATGTCACATTTTCAAGGCTAAAAAAGAAAATAATTTGCACTACAGATAGAATCACGGCATTAAAAGAATAAAAAAAATTTAAATATTTAAAATTCACAAAAAAATGGCAATGCAGCGTTAAAAATAGTTATATAAATAAACATAAGAGAAGGATCACAAAAGATATAGGGCAAGGGAACCACGACACAGACTCACCAAGCGAAATGAAAGAATAATACTGACAGAATACAGAAAATAAGCATAAAGGAAAAACTAAGCAACTTATAGCTGAGTTGACGACAATTGAGTATTTAACGAGGGAACAGTTCTCTTTATGGTAATAGACTCTAGGCTGGTTAGATCGTGATGGTGGAGACCCGCCCCACTATCGTAAAATCTTCATCTCTGATGTTTGTTTTGCACCGTACAGCATGGTTTCTGATGTTAGAGGCCTCTGGATTCGATAGCTTGCATCCTGTACGGTAGCTTAAGCTTCTGTGAGAGTCAATTCGTACCCTCAACAGCCTCATCGTGCATCCCACGTATGTTCCGCGATTACATCGCGGACAAGTGTATTTATATACAATATTGGATGCGAGGAGGGGGCTGAGACGATCCTTGACTGTAAAAAATGAACCAATGGTCAGAGGATTCTTCGATATTAATTTAACATTTAAAGCGGGAAACTCTTTCTGAATTAAGGGGCCCATACAAGTTCAAAAAAAGCGTCAAAATTTCGCATCAAAATTTTGATATCAAAATTTTGATGCAAAATTTGAGTGTGTGTAGGACGTTTTGATGTCAAAAAAAGATTTGATACATCCATGTCGAAGATTTTGACGATACTGAATTTTGATGGGAAAAACGCCTAAACGTGTGTGGGCAATTATGCATCAAAATTTTGTATCAAAGTTTTACACGTCAAAATTTGATGCAAAATTTTGACGCTTTTTTTGAACGTGTATGGCCACCTTTAGGGAAATCCAGTTCTTACGGAAGTGGTCGTCATGTAGAAAGGGAAAACTCGCATAAAATTTCATTTTTGGGGCAGTCAGCACTGGCAAGGAAACTCTCTTACTCCACATTTGTCTAAGTTGTTTGTAAAAATTATTAATTGGGTAATAATTTTGTTTAAAATAACTGGTTAAAAAAAGTATGTCTTCGTGAAATAAGGACCAGTTAGATGTAAGAACTGGATTTCCCTAATTCAGAAAGAGTTTCCTGCTTTAAACGTTAAATTAATATCGTAGAATCCTCTGACCATTGGTTCATTTTTTACAGTCAAGGATGGTCTCAGCCCCCTCCTCGCATCCAATATATTGTATATAAATACACTTGTCCGCGATGTAATCGCGGAACATACGTGGGATGCACGACGAGACTGTTGAAGGTACAAATTAACTCTCATAGAGGCTTAAGCTACCGTACAGGATGCAAGCTATGGAATCCAGAGGCCTCTAACATCAGAAACCATGCTGTACGGTGCAATACAAACATCACAGATGAAGATTTTACGATAATGGGGCGGGTCTCCAGCCATCACGATCTAACCATCCTAGAGTCAACTATCATAAAGAGAACTGTTCCCTCGTTAAATACTCAATTGTCGTCAACTCAGTTATTTGTTGCTTAGCTTTTCCTTTATGCTTATTTTCTGTATTCTCTCACTATTATTCTTTCATTTCGCTTGGTGAGTTTGTGTCTTGGTTCCCTTGACCTATATCTTTTGTGATCCTTTTCTTATGTTTATTTATATACCTAATTTTACCGCTGCATAGCCATTTTTTGTGAATTTTAAATATTTTAATTTTCTAAATTCTTTTAATACCGTGATTCTATATATATATATATATATATATATATATATATATATATATATATATATATATATATATATATATATATATATATATATATATATATATATATATATATATATATATATATATGTATATATATGTGTATATATATATATATATATATATATATATATATATATATATATATATATATATATATATATATATATATGTATGTATGTATATATATTTAATTTCTGTTTGATCTTCTTTGTCATTTTGCACATACAGATGTAGCCACTCGTTTAATTCAATGCATCTAGACTGGATGGAGAAGGATGCATCCTAAATCGCAGTGCGCGTTAATTTCGCCAAGCAATACCCCGAGAATATCAGGGCAGAGCGCGTCGTATCTTGTTTTGCAGCAAGCGGTGAATTACGGGCAAATTATTCCCAAGCACATTCCTCATCATTTCCAAAGCTTCATTCGGTGTTGCAGCGTAGCGCAGTCGTGTTTGTATTCTGCAAAAAAGCCCCGAAATCTTTATACCCTCGCCATGGCTCCCTCCTCATTCGTTCCCCAGCTTCTCATGCTTGGAAATACGATTTCCTCTCGCTGTCTGTCTTTTCTCTTTCTCCTTCTCCTGAGCCATAATCTGATCGTTATTAACGAGTGGACGAAAAGGAAGCACATTATAAATTTATCTCTATATAGTCTTCTCTTTCTGTACATGCCTACATATATATATATATATATATATATATATATATATATATATATATATATATATATATATATATATATATATATATATATATATATATATATATATATATATATGTATATATATATATATATATAAACTTACATACATACGTATATATCTGTATATATATATGTAAATATATGTGGGTATGTATGTATGTATGTATGTATGTATTGTGCGTGTGTGTGTGTGTTTGTGTACTTAGGCATGTCCATTTATCTTCAGGAAAGATCTCGCTGCCTCTGGTGGATTACGACGAGAACGAAAGCTTTTGACGGAAGTGTGATTTTCAAATAAATGATTTTTTTTACGGTAGCAGTGAATTCCATATTTACATTTCTGCACTCTGACTTGCTAGTGTTGCCTGATGCAGCCGTTGTATTCCTCAGTACATTTACTAAATCAACCAGTAATGTCTATCGGATGTATCTTGGTAATGCAGATAAATATGCCCATTAAAGTGAACATGGATGAGTTTGTTATTCGAGGTGTTGGATTTTTAGTTTGAAGTCTGTCTTTGCTTTTTATCAACTGTAGTTCAGGTTTTCATTTTTAAGTCATCAGCGTGATATATGTGAGGTAAGATCTACTGACTGTATTTTTTCCTGTTTCACTAATTTGGGTCATCTTATATACGAAACTCCAGAGTTTTTTTGTTTCATCATTCTTGACATTCTTCAGACATTTGTCGGTCTTGCATAAGGCTTTGTTAGTTCGTCTTCATGTTCATTGTTCTACTCGTCAGTGTACATTTGTTTATATCTTTTTCTCTGGCTATTTTATATCTTTAGTTGTGTCGCATAGGTTTTGCTGTCTTACCTGTTCTTTTCTCCCTCTGCATCATTGACATTCTACTCTCTACTCTTAGTTTCATGATTTTGCCGGTGTGTCGGCCTTCCAATATCTTTTATCTTCCCCTCCCGTCTCTTGGTGAGTTCAAGCTCAGATTTACTTTCTTCATGTACTTGCTATGATCCGAAAGGCTATCTTGTCATCAGGTGTGCTTAGTTCTTCCAAGACACAGTTATCACCTAGGTTTCTTTTCCTCTTCCAAGACACAGTTATCACCTAGTTTTCTTTTCATCTAACTGCTGTCAAATGTTTGGCTGTTCAAATTATTTCAAACTGCCGTTGTAGAGTCCATATGGTTGAAATGCTAACTTTGCTTAAACAGTGTGATGTTTTGTTGAGGATTATCTGGCCCACAGTGGTGGGTGGCCTTTACTAATTACATCTGTTCTTCACGGGAGAAAATTCAAAGGCAAGTCACCTGAGGAATTTCCCCGTTGTTACAGCCTCCAATGACTCGTTTTCTATCCACTGCAAGTTGGCTATTTCTGCTACTGCTCAGTTGAATCTGAGGAGAGTGTCCACTTTTCCTTGGAAGCTTTATGAACACGTCAAGCCACATCCTCCTTTAAGTACTCGGAGGAAACACTAGTTCAGTTCAGTTCAGTTCACTAGTTTGGTGGCTGCTGCCTTCTCTCTGATGGCTTAGTTTGACTCTCTTCATGCGTTGTGTTCCACGACCCCGTGGAGTTGGCCGAGTCGGTTGAGCTTTAGACCGTCATTCGATGGGCCGGAGTTCGATTCCCGCCGCCGGCTGATGAAGAGTTAGAGGAATTTATTTCTGGTGATAGAAATTCATTTCTCGCTATAATGTGGTTCGGATTCCACAATAAGCTGTAGGTCCCGTTGCAAAGTAACCAATTCGTTCTTAGCCACGTAAAATAAGTGTAATCCTTCGGGCCAGCCCTAGGAGAGCTGTTAATCAGCTCAGTGGTCTGGTAAAACTAAGCTATACTTACTTACTTACTTACGACCCCGTGACCTTACATTCTTCAAGAGGCAGACCATTCACTTCCCTTGCGGTTGATTTTATCCTTTTTCCTCCTCCCTTTTTATTTTATTTCCTTCGGGCCTTGCTGGATATATTCCTTGGCTTTCACATTTAATTGACAGCTACAGTATTTATGAATAAACCAAAGGAGCAATTGGAGTAAGTATTCATAAGGGAACCCCGTTTTCTCATCAGATTATTCGTGATCGTGTTTTTATAAAGTATTTCTAAACAGACAGATGGGACTTTCTTGGCAGCATTCAGTACGAGAAACTGTACTGCTTATATTTTATGTGAAATTTGGAGCATACCCACACAAAGCAATGGTATCAGTACAATCTCTGACACAGAGTGTGTGCCAAATTTGATGTATCCAAAGGCATTAGGAACAAAGTAAAAAGTGAAACATTCTATATAAAAAAGATGATGGTTAAGATGCCTGCAAGATCATTATGAAACCAATGAGTGCTCGTTTATGTCCGTTAAAACACATTCTCGTATGAGCCATTGACAACTGGTTTGCAGAAGCTGAAACTACTCTTATTATGTAGAATGGTATCGCACTGAGAATAGTTTCAGTTGGATACCAACACCATTGTAACAGCAGCTGCTGAACTGAATAGAATATTATGTTGTCATAATGTTAGGTCAGCTGCGGTTAGAATGGTGTTGATTTCCAAATGAAACTATTCCCATTACGATACCATTCAACATAATAAGAGTAGCTTCAGATTCTGCAAACAGTTGTCAGTAGTTCATACGAAAATGTGTTTTAGCCGACATAAACGAACACCCATTGGTTACATAATAATCTGACAGGTATCTTAACGATTATCTTCTTTATGTATTCACTGTTTAGACACTGTAGCTCTTTAGAGATCACTTAGTATAATGAATAACTGAGATATCACATTTTTCAGAAACTTGCGTTTCCATTATCCTTGTTCTCTAATGGGTAAGACATATACTTCTACATCTGTTCACCTCTTAGATTTTACCGTTGGTTAGCCACCTTTCTCCTTCATTTTCTGTAATAGCTTATGTTCCCTGTAGTCTCAGAACCTATAACTTGCTTATAATTGCGATAACCCAAATTCTTTAAAACCTCTTTCAACGTATATGACTGTCTTTGTCGTCAACAAATTCTTATAATTTCGATCATTACTGTTACAGTTTGCCTTCTTCATCTGTACCCTGCAATAAAGAATTATTATTGCTACCATGTTTTATCCTCGCTTTCGACGTTATTCCAACCATTAACAAGTTAACCAAACAGTAAAACAGAACAACCTTTGTCCTCCGAGGAGATAAAGTTTGACCTCTTGCATATTTTATTTTTATCACCCATTGCAAATGATCTAATGTTTATGTAAAGATATATAAACTTCAAGAAACTTTTGGATAATGTATGTACATATTCATGCAGAAATAAGTGTACATAATTCTCGGTGGAATTGGTTTCATGAACAATCCCAGAAATGGATGGATTTCTTTTGAAGTTCAGTCAATTTTCTCCTCCATAAGAAAAATTAAACAACTACTGTATGAAATCTTTAGGTCAAGAGATATTTTCTTCACTCCATAATGCAATTTCATAACGTTGTGCATGATCCTGAAAAACTGCGCACGCTCCTCAAAAGAAGCTGTCATCAAAGAAACCAACACCTTGGGTTTTTGCGCTTCCATAAAAGCATAGCCGGTCTTAAAAGCAGTATGCCGGTGACGAAAAACATTAAGCTACATTAGCCGCGTTCTCAAAACTAAAAGGGTCCTGTTATTAGGATATTAAGTTGGTGGTACTGAAGGAGTTTTCCAAGTGTGCGTGTGTTTGTTTGTTTTTTTGTGAGTCTATGTGAACATGTGCATAACTTTCTTCTCCTCAGATGCGGTGGCATTTTAGACATATTTTCCCTGTGTGTGTGTATATTATTAGTTACACAGCAATGGTTTTGGTAAATTGTATTATTCTGCTATTCTGATACTTGTTTGGTATACATATATATATATATATATATATATATATATATATATATATATATATATATATATATATATATATATATATATATGATGCCTCCTGAGGAAAAACAAAACAGATGCCACTGCCACAATTGTACTTTGGTTGCTGAGTCTTGGATGAATCCTGAATCCCATGTGTAAAAAACATTTTCATACACCTACACAGAAAGTTCATCATGAATGCATCAAACCCCTGCACGCACTGTGCCCTTCACCCTATCTAGTGAGCACTCTCGCGCTTCCCGAATTTAACCCCCTCGGCGTGGGACCACCTTGGCGTGGTAAGGGGGCTCTTGAACCTCTGGAATTTGCTCCCGGGTTCGAGCCCAAAAGTCCCATATATCATTGTATATTAATTTTGGTTAATTTATGTGGAATTTTTCATTTTTGGTGAAATTTATTGGACCTGATAGATAGGAAAAGGTATCATACTGGGACTGGTTTTATATCTGAAGCTAAATAGTGGGAACTGTGGTAGGATCATCAACTACCCGATAATGTTGGGACCTAAGAGATATATTGATAGCTCAAGAGTGGAACTATTCTTCAGGGCTGGGCCATGGATTCCAGGGGTGGTCCGGTTCTGGGGATAGGACTCGCGGCATTCTGTCCAGTTTGCCCCTAATATGAATAGGGTGGGGTTGATTGTGTTCTTGTAATACTCTCAATCCCAACAAGTGGGTTTGGCTTACACATGGGGCACCGTAATTTTGTTGTGCCATCCCCTGTGGGTTTGGGTAGCGGGCAGACATCTAGGGGTCAGCTCTCACTTGTGCCATTGGTGGAAGAATAAACTCCATAAAAGGCTGATGATATGTTTTTTAAGGTTTTCAGTTACTTAATTTTTTTTTTACATTCGATCTCTATGAGTAGTAGCAGTAAAGAATAGAGTACCCCTGGACCCTCTGATGATACTGTTTTGCCACAGATGGCGACCTCTGAACCCTCCTTGAACAAGCTGTGTTTGGAAAAGGCTAGGAAACCTGGGGTAATTACACTGGAACCCTATGCTCCAGTAAGGTGCAAAAGGAAATTGACCAGAAATGTGTGTTAAATAGGACCAGGTATATTTGAATCCTCTTATGAGAAGGGTTTGACCTTTAAGCTGGAAGATTCTAATTGTGATATTTTTAATGTATGCAGACTTTATGAAGTGCTGTAGCCAAGAGCTAAGATATTATCTGAAGGTCGAGGAAAACTAACAGTAGAATCGGTCTCAGGAAAAGAAAGTGAAAAATTAAAAGCATTTTTGCACCTCAGAGGAGTTAAAGCAGACTGCACAGTACATGCTTTTTGGAAACACCCTAGGGGAATGTTATATGCACCTCAACTGATGACGTACTCGGAAGAGAAACTTGCAGAAGAATTAAAAGATCAAGGTGTGATTAGAATGGAAAAAATGAAGAGGAAGGTCAATGGAGCCTTAGTTCCACTTCCAAATTTAATGTAAAAAAAAATTACATTCATTTCTACTCGATTGCCTAATATAATAAAAGCAGCATGGTTACGGTTTAAGGTTAAGAATTATATCCCAAGACCGAGGAGAAGTTTTCATTGTCAAGAATTTGGACATATGTCAGGGTCTTGTAGGCATAAGCTACAGGGCAAGCCTGCCACATGCGTTAAATGTAGTGAACCAGAGCATGGTGTATGTAATAAAGAAGCAAGATGTATACATTGTGGAGATAGTCATCCATCATCTTCACAGAACTGGATAAAGAAATCCAAACATTAAGGGTGACCAACATATCACATTTAGAGAGGTAAAAGAAAAATTATTACATCAGTATGTTAGACCAGGAATATCCTTTTCCAGTCTCGCTACCAACTGAAGAAGATATAAATGCTACAAGAGGTGTTGTAATAGATCAGTGACGACCTGTACTCCCACCTCTTTACAGGCTGCGCCATAGATTTCTGGTACTTCTGCTTCTTTGAAGGCTGCGCCAGTACTTTCTGGCACTCCTGCCTCTTCATAGGCAGCGCCAGTGATTTCTGGCACTTTTGCCTCTTCGGAGGCTGTGCTGGTTGTCTTTGGTGTTCCTGCCTCTTCGGAGGCTGTGCCAGATATGCTTGGCACTCCCATCTCTCTGGAGGCTGCACCAGTTATACTTGGTGTGTCAGCTTCTTTGGAGGCTGCACCAGCTGTAGCTGGCACTCTGGCTTCTTTGGAGGCTTCATTATATATGTCCGGTTTAAGTGCCCTTCTGGAGCCTACACCAACCCTGACTGATGCCCCTGATGCTTCAGAGGATACACCAGTTGTGTCTGACTTCCCTACCTCTCTTCAGGCAACACCAGCTTTACCTGGTGCTCCTGAGCTGGAAAATCTGTTATGAAGATGCCTCCAAAGGTGCCCAATCCCATGATACCTGGCAGGCTCCTCCTCCATGACATAGCAGCACCATCACCGTCAACGTTAAACAAGTAAAAAAAAAATGCACCAAAGTTTCTTCGTCACAAGCGAGTTTTCTTTATAGCGTATAATGCTGTATGAGCCGCGACCCATGAAACTTTCAGCCATGGACCGGTGGTGGCCTGTCCTATAGTGTTGTCAGACGCACGATCATGGATAACTTTAACCTTAAATGGAATAAAAACTGCTGTTGTTAGAGGGCTGCAACTAGGTATGTTTGATGATCGGATAGTGGATGACCAACATACCAATTTGCAGCTCTCTAGCCTCCGTAGTTTTTAAGATTTGAGGGCGGACAGAAAAAGTGCGGACGGACAGACAAAGCCATCTCAATAGTTTCCTTCAATAGAAAACTAATCAGTCTCCTTCCGGAAAAAACAGGAGAATGGTAATAAAGTAAAACCACCGAAAAGGGGCTCCAGTTTAACGGCTTCAGAATCTAAATAAAATTAATTAATTTTCTCCAGTGGAACCGTCACGGATTAAGAGCTAAGGCTGCTCATATTAGAAGTATCTTCCTTATATTTAACAACGTACCATCTAGGCGTAGGGAATTTCCTTAGCTTTTATAGTTCGCCTTCAGTTTTTGCAATGGAATCATACTGATCCTTATAAAAATCATTAATATTAAATAGCATCGTTCATGATATGATAATTAACACAGTGCTTGGTAAGATCATCAAAAACTTTTACAGGTGATGTGTTATTCACAAATAGGCAAAAATTTAAATGTTTTCTTCATCAGCTAAATAGTTTCGTCCCCTGTGGTTATCCAAATCGCTTAGTTATTAGGTATATTTCTTCATAATAATGACGGACATTTGTTCAGTAGAGCACTTTATACAGCATGCAATATTTCCACCTTGGTGCCCCGAAGGCTTTGTGTAGTGTGACTGTTGCCATATTGCCCTTATTCAAGCCATCAGTTATCATCTTTGTCATGTCAACATCATGGGGGTCTAGTAAAATCAGTAGGTTTACTATTCATTGATGAAAGGTGAAGAAAAAATATATCAAAATCTTAAAAATCATTGGGCACCAGTAAAAGCTGATTCTCAAACTCCACTGTCAGTCACCTCACGTGGTACACAGTAGGCATTCCTAAAGGTTGTTTGCTACGTCCCTTCGGCCCTTGGCTGCACCCACTTTTTAGCCTTTTGTTTTACCTTTACTCCCATTTCCATTCTTCATCTTCCTGTCCAGCCATCCATATTCTTTTCGCTGTCTTAAACAGTGAATGGCTGCAAATGTTTCAGTGCTTGGCTTTACAGCCTAATTTTCAGCACAGAATACTTACATTTCAGTACTTGTTCAAGTCAAGTAACTTCTACAAGGCTATCCTTCAGAAGTTATCCAAAAGTAGATTACCTTTTGAGAGAAAGTCCAACTTCGAAATTCAACGTCTGAATATGCGTCTTAAGTCGACACCTTATGCCCCAAGTTTTAGATTTATATTATAGTTAATACATAAATCCATCAAAGGGTAATTATTATTTATATATACTGACAGTGATATTGTAATGCTCTCTTTACTAATAAAGTCACTCCGTGAAAAATATATGGTCTTTCAACAGATATCCCAGGTTCCCACACGAAATGGGGAAATAAGCAAATGGTTGCTTGATAAAGTGAGGTGGGGGTAAAAGGGCCGTAATTGAATAAAGTGAAAATAGAAATGTATTTTAGGTTACATAATTATGCCTCAGCAACTCTATGGTGCTGTAGAAATATTTTGTTGAAGACTTTTCTCATCTAACTGAATAGAATTTCTATTAGCTGCGAATCATTTTAGTTACTGGAATGATGATAACATCAACTAAATATTTGATTTTGATGATTGAGCTCGTAAGCTTACAAAGCCTTTAGAGAACAGAAGAAATTTCAGTTTTTTTGCCACTAATATAACGGTTTTTATGTAAAACAGTCATGAAACCAGCTACTTTGGAATCTTTAGATTTAGTAATTACTTCTTAAAGAAACAATAAGTGTCAGTGGCGGGAAATAAATGTGAATGCATAATTTTCTTTGACGAGTGAAGTGTTGTACATCAATGGACTCACGATAAAGGCATTAATACTGTGAATGAACCAAATCCAAAGTGCATTATTAGATGGCCAGAAATCTTAGACGTTCTTAAAAGGAATTTTTTTTAGATATAAATAAAAACCTCTATGAATATATTAAAATTGAGAAACCTGGAATTCCTGTACTGACCTTGGTTAATGGCTTGGGGCTTTCAAATATAGGATATGAAATTCACCAGCGATTAACGTGGAATATTCCTTATTTGTAATCCAGAAGAATATGGCAGGTAAAATATGTTTGCTGAAGTTCGACACCTGATGAAAA
This sequence comes from Macrobrachium rosenbergii, assembly GCA_039081455.1. NCBI lineage: Eukaryota > Metazoa > Arthropoda > Malacostraca > Decapoda > Palaemonidae > Macrobrachium > Macrobrachium rosenbergii. The sequence continues at coordinate 33,588,381 of JANJGK010000014.1, forward strand.
TTACGCAAAAATCACCAGTGAAAACTTACAGACTGAACTTCGAAACCCAAAATATTATATTCCAGTTTATAATTTATTTACCAGAAGTAATAAAAACAGTTAACTTTAAAGGACTTGACACCATTCTAAATGAACTTGCTGAATCCGTATGAACTAGGAGAGCACTTTTTGGTCGCATACGGCAAATGCGTGCATTCCATCAGCATTCGTCACTTGTTGCCTGCAAGAACCTTATCAATGCCTGCCTTCAAGAAAAAGAATCACCCTGTTAGACTCAAAACGCATCGTTAAAAGTTACGACAGCGTTAATATGACCTCAGGGACATTTTTCCATTTTCCTGGTACGCTAAACGCGTCCATTGAAGCTGAAGTAAAACCCTTTATAAAAAAAAAAATCTCGCTATGATGTTTTCCTTAACAATAGGTTATTGGAATAATTCACAAAAAGTCTTTATGTTTGTCGAATATGAGTTATATTACATGTGACTCTATGCAAACTAAAGAAACTTTTATTAGCATTGTTATTCCCAGCGTTATTATTATGGCTATTAATTATTTGATATTTCTTTTTATCTAAGTGTATTTTTTATTGCCTATATTGTAGCTGTGCGCTGTTTGTAAATGGTCTTGGAATAAGTAAAATTATTGTTATTATTATAATAACAATAATTTATTATTATTATTATTATTATTATTATTATTATTATTATTATTATTATTATTATTATTATTATTATTATTATTATTCATGGTTGCCAACAGAAGAGGTGGGAAGTTTTGATTATTATGAAAGTATATTTCCTTTCTGTAATGGGGCATAATTTGTAAAAAAAAAAATTAAATAAATAAATTAATTACCTGATGTCAAGGCGAGGACATTCCAATATTTTTTTTATTTGCATTTTAAATAAGGGCAACAATTCTTCAGGGAAATTGCTAAGTACAATTGAAAATAGGAATTACGGAGAAAACTGGTAACATGGTAACCTCTGACCAAAATGCTGTATAATTTAAATGTACTTGTGGATGGTGTTTATAACCACCTTCAAGTACTGTAATATACTGCTAAAATTAATTTCAATCTGACCATTATTTTCACTGAAAATTAAAAGGAATATAGTGGAGCAGCAGCACGGTTAACTTATTTTGAGGGGCTGTGGTTATTCTGACGTCATTCATCTTGACTGCAACCCCTCACATGAGAGTGAGAAGACATTGTAATCTAAAGGCCCTGACCAAAGTTTCATAAAATATTTAGACACTGTAAACTTTAAAGGTAAGTTATGTGATATAGACCGAAACTCAACGACCTTGAGCTGGCCTTGGGCTGATTCACAAAGGGGCCAGGACTCGAAGACCTAGTACAAGTCACTGTTCCAAAATCGAGGCCTACCTCCTGTCATTCAACACTGGTAAGAGAAGTATGTACAGTATACTTTGAGGACAGAGTCAGTGGAGAGTGTTTGGGGTATATGAGGGTAACAAAATTGAACAAAAGCAATAACTGATTGGACGAAGGGAATAAGTATTTCACTGGAGAAGAAAAAACAAAGAGATAATTATGGGTGCATTTGCATGATAGAAAGGAAAATCATGACTTAAGTATGGAAGAAACTGGATTAAGCAGACACAAAAAAATGTAAGGGAGAAAAAGATTATGGGCAGTTGAAATAGAGGGACACTAGCAAGATTTCTGGTTTGTAT
>JANJGK010000014.1:33595084-33610084 GCA_039081455.1 Macrobrachium rosenbergii
CTAACCCAAAACAAAGCGCTCCCTCTTATCTCAACTGATGACAATTGAAATGAAACAAGCCCTTCCTGGACACACACACACACGTGTTCAAATACTACGCTTTTACCAAGAAAGATATTATTCGAAATTACATTACTATTAAAACTGTATTATCAATTCTAAATTACGCTATTAAGTTACTTAAACATTAGTTCTTTTGAGATCTGATGCCAAACTAAATATGACACTTCAACAATCATCATTACACATAAACATGGAAAAAGAAGTAAATATGTCAAAATTATAGGAGGATGTACGCATTACAAGGCAACATCATGAAAAAAAAAAAAAAAATAATATATATATATATATATATATATATATATATATATATATATATATATATATATATATCTATATATATATATATCTATATATATATATATATATATATATATATATATCTATATATATATATATATCTATATATATATATATATCTATATATATATATATCTATATATATATATATCTATATATATATATATATATATATATATATATATATATATATATATATATATATATATATATATATATATATATATATATATATATATAGATTATACGTGAGAGTGTATGCCTTAGTATATAAACAAAAGTTGAAAATGTGAATAATTTCTTTTTATCAAATATGTGAATCCTATCACATCTTTAAACATTCCTGTGCATAAAAAAGTAAAATTGTATTGGATCGTATATTACAACAAGAAGCATGACTTGAAAAGAAGTATAGAGTTCTTGAAAATTGTGCGATGGAAGGAAGAAAACAAGTCCATTAAAAAGTCCACTTTAATAAAAGGCTGAACTTCTATGTGAAGTTATTTCAGAACTGGTTGCTGGTGGGCTTGTTGTCGGAAAGAAGGAATTTCCTGTGTCAGAAGTAACTACAGGTATGCTGTCTTCCTTCTCCTATCCTCCCCGCTATTCAAGAATCCCTGAGGACATAAATTAAATAAGAAAAAAGTAGAGGCAAGCTCTGCTAAATCACTCAATAATTCAATAAATAAACTCAGTGGTTAAATTTAAAATTAACTTGAATTCTGAGCAATTGGAATTAAAGGATAGCCTATATTTTGTCACCCACTTAACGTGGCAACCACCTAACCACGAAAGGCTTGACGATCCGAAAACTTCGGCGTAAAGTAAACATAACAGTTGGCTACTAATGTAAAAACTGCCTCAAATCCTAACAACTTTCCTAGGGTAACATGCAAGGTTACAGCAGTGATAAATTACGAATATTTTAAATACCAAATCCACAGGGTTTATTAATTGGGAATCGAGCAATGGAATATTTATCTACGATAAATAAATTGACAGGGAATCACTTTAGAAAGTCAGCATATCTTTCGTAATGACGTACCTTATCAATTCTATTCCTCGGAAATTCGGCGAAAATGGTGTATTGATGTTAAAACACTTGTGGCTGGTTTCGTCTTGTGCAGGATGGCGGAGAAAAGAGGGGATATATTACTCCTCCATTAAACGACTTCGACAAACGGTAGATAACATTCCTCTTGTAAAAGCCAGCCGTATGTCCAGTACGAAAACCTTCTTTCAACTGCCTTTTTTTTTTTCCCCTGCTGGCGATGGTTCCTTTAGATTTCGTATTACTGTAAAAAAAAACAAGACCACCAACAGATAGTTCCGAAAGGGTTGTTAAGTAGTTTACGCTTCAAAGGATTTACCGTCAAAACGAAAATAAATAATATGCTGGGTTTCCCTTTAAGCGCAAACGACCATTAATTATTATAATGCATAAGTTATCACTGGGTAACACAGGTTTACCCAAAAAAGGGAAAAAATAAACAATTGAATATATAATTAACTAACCAACTACCAACAACAAAAGGAACAAAACCGTTCTTTAAACAGATAATTTTCAACACTCCAGGGAAGGGGCTCGGATTTTCTAGCCATTGAAAATTTGAGGAAGTTCTTAATTTATTCTAGGAGCATCTCCTTAGTCCTTAATCCTGAAGCAACTGCAGCTTCTCTCTTTGGATACCTAGAAATAGAGTCCACCGCTAGAATTTTCTTGTCTCTCACCGAGGGAGCTATGCCACTTGAACAACCTTTATCCCTGAGCAAGGGTATAAGGCTGGTAACATGTCTTTTCACAACTTCACCAGACTTCCCTTTCAAAATATGAGCATTGGTCACCTCTCCAATGTCATTCTTTACCACCTCCTTCACAATCCCAAGTGGATAATTTACGGCCTTAGTATGAAGATCCTTCAGCAAAACAAGGTCTCCTGGTTCAATCATTTTATGGGTAACAGGCTTGTATCTGTCAGTCTTATCAACTGCTTGATTTATCAATGTCGTCAAAAATTCAGCATGATAAATTTTAATCAGGTTTTCTCTTACCTTCCTCAGCTTGCTGTAAGTGTCCTCAATTTTTCTTGAGGGTGAGTCTTTTAAGTCATACTCCCCATCAATTTCAGGATCACACTGCAATTCGGGTATAATGTTAACAGAGGTTAACTCATAGCCGTGTATTAATTTTTCTGGGGTTATTGGGTTAGGTACTGATTCATCAGGTACATCCCTTAAACCATCCTTAAAGGCAATGGGACGACGATTTATAAGATGAGTTGTCTGAGATATAAGAAAGTCCATATCCCTTATGTCTAACACGTTGGTTTTAATGGTTTTGCTAATTAGATGTTTTACCATTTTTATGCAAATTTCTACTAAAGAACCCATTTGGCTACAACCTTTGTAATAATTTTCGAATTTAATAGGCTTAATTCCATTTTCTTCAAAGTATGACTGTGTCTCGGGATCTTTTAAAAAATCTACAATAACATTAGCCCCGGCAACAAGTTGTGTCCCTAAGTCGCTCACTACAAACTGTGGTAAACCATGTTCAAAGGTATGTAGAGTGAATGATCTCAAAAATTCCTTGACTGACAAATCCAAGCATAACTTCAAATTAATGGCCCTTGTATACATACAGCTGATACACAGAATCCAAACCTTCACCTTAACACCCTGCATCTTTACAAAATATGGTCCAAAATAATCAATATAGACATAACTGAAGGGAATCTGGGAAGGATCCATCCTAAACTCCCGGTAAGGAGACTGATTTAACCGAATTGTACGCTCCTTGAACCTTTTACAGATGACACAATCTTTTACCACTCTTTTAACAGCTGAAAAACATTGTGGTATCCAGAACTTCTTACGAAGCTCATTCAGAACAGAATAATAACCAGCATGCTTGAGTTTTATATGAAGACTCCTGATTATCAGTTCTGTTAATGAACTTTTGTTAAACAGCAAGATTGGGAAGCAACCTCTCTGTTTACTTTTCCACCTGTCAAACTTGCTTTTGACTCTGAGAATTCCATCTTTATCTGGGTAAACATTCAACTGTCTTACCAAATTAGGTATATCCTTAAGTAGTTTAGAACTGGATGCAAAATACTCTAAAACAGTAGGAAACTGAATTTTTTGTTCTTTCAATATGATCATCTTTAGAGCTTTCACATAAAAACCTGTATCATTAGATTCAATGGGAACATTCAGCTTTCTAGCTGTAACTATAGCTTTCCACTTTGCAAAACACTGAGCAACCCTAGCATGCACTTTAACCAGGAGAGAGAAACTAGAGTATCTGTTTGGAGAAACTAGATGCTCAGCAACGTCCTCCCTAAGGTCTTGTGCACAATAATTACTTACAGCATTCTCCTCTTTGAAGTCAAAGGTAGCCCTAGGGTTAGGAACTGTAACTCTCAAAATATCTTGACTGACCACAGACTGGTTGATATCATGTTGAGGGCCAGAAAAATAGTTTGTCTGAATTAATTGTTTATAGGACAAAGTTCTTGTTATGCAGTCTCCAGGATTGGCAGTTCCAGTGATGAAAGTAAAATTAACTGGAAACGTTTCACATAACGTATCTATTTGCTGTAGTCTGTTAAGGACAAATACAGACCTTTTCTGCATCTTATCCAGCTTATAGGAATATGAATTGATCCAAGAAAGAGCTACCAAACTATCAGAGTACAAATCCAAGCTTGTTATTGTAATTGGAACGAGGCAACCAGACCCTCCTAATTCTTTATACAAATCAATTAACAACTCCACACCCAAACAAATGGCTTGTAACTCCAGGGAAGGGATGGACTTAGTATTAGACTGTTTGTTTATCAGCCTGTTTTTGGCTAACAAAAAATTTGTTTGGCCAGTATTGATGTTCTCTATATACAGAACAGCTCCATATATCATACTGCTAGCATCTACACAAGCAAGAAGTCTGTATTGTCCATCTCTTTCACCAACAAATCTTTGAACAACAATTTCAGGAGTAGAATTAGCTTGCCTTGCAATGCATTTCCATTCTTTTAGCTTTTCAGCTGGTAAAATATCATCCCATCCTAATGACTTATCACACTGTAAACCATGCATAAATAGCCTTGCCCTATTAAATACTGGACCATTGATATTATATAAATCAAAGTTAGAAGCAATGGACCTAAGGATGGACCTCTTAGTACTCGCCGAAGTTTCCAAAACAATGGGAAAAGTTGAAAGTGTATCCAGCTCCCTATTCCATTTCAAACCTAAGAGTTTAACTTCCGTTAGTGTTTCTTGATCCAAGCCTGAGTCAATGACTTCTTGAAGTGGCCCATCATTGGTGACAATTTGTTGCAATTCTATCCTATACGGAGCAAATATATCTGTTAGCATAGTATAGGCCCATTTCAAGGTATCAGAATGTTCGCATGTATATGCTCCATTATCCATATAGAACAACTGGTAAAGCAATTTTTTCATATTTTTTACCTCTAGAGTATCATCATCCACATCCAAAACCAGTATCTTATAAAGACTCAACATCAAAATTGTAGGGCTACATCTTAGACCAAAACTCAACCTAAGATTCTTATAACCTACTAAAGAAAAATCTTTCTTCTTAACACTTCTAACCCAAAGAAAAAGTAATTTATTCTGGTCTGAAGGTCTAAGTGCTATCTGATTAAAAGCCTTTTTCAGATCAAAGCAAAATATCTTTGAACCAAAACGTAAGTGAAGTAAGGCTGAACTTAACTTTTGGTTTAACGATGGCCCTGGATGAATAGCCTGGTTATGGCTTACTGTCATGGGTTTTCTTGGGTCTGCCTCACAGATGTTTGATAGAAACACTACTCTGCATTTTGTAGTGTCTCTATCAAGTTTGAACACCCCCATGTGGGGTAAAAAACTATGTTCCAGATGTTCAGTTAGGTAATGCTCAAGGTTTGGTATCTTTTCAATTATTCCTAAACTTTCTTGTTCTTTAATGGCTTCATCCATGAGTTTCAGATGCATCTCCCTTTTGCAAAGCTTCTTTAAATTTGACTTTAACACTGCTTCAGCTAGTTTATAATTTCTACCAAGTAAGTGGGACACCTTACTGTTCCATAGCAGAGGTATGGATATTCTTCCTTCATCATTAACAATGGCATTGTTAAGTGCATATCTTACCAGAGAATTATTGAGTTCCACAGATGTCTCATTCTCATCCTTATCATAATTAAGGATCCTTTTGCAGTCATATTCTAACATTTGCTCAGTTGCCATTTGTAGTGCTTGCTCATTTATGCCACCCTTCTCATTTAAAACTAGAAAATTTGCTTCTATCACCATTTCCTCATGCTCCAATATAGATTCATCATTAAATTTACCTAATCCAAGGCCAATGGAATCAAGAGAACCTACATCCAAATGAGCAACACCAGACGTACAAGTAGTTGAAGCTTCAACTGTATTTAAATCGGGAAGGCAATGCAAATTTTTTAACATTGTGTTAACATTACCAAGAAGCATCACTCCAAAAGAAGTTTGAAAGTACACTGAAGGACTATCCTGTCCAAACCTAATTGTTGACGCCATAGTGCAGTGAGCAGAGTTAGTGCCTAGAATGAAATCTATACTATTTAACTCATCCCCATTATTCAGCAACTGTTTATCTGCAAGGGTGTAGCCCTTGGCAGAGAAATGGCTTGCTACCCTGGACAAATGTGGCAACTTCAAATTTATATTGATATAAGGTACACATATGGCCTCCACCTTGCAAATTTCATGTCCAAATTTTAAATTCAGCTCCACAACCTTTGTATCATAGGATTTAGCAGAGTTAAAACCATTAACGGTAAGACTCACATTTCTCTTCAAAACTTTTAAAGGCGTCTTCTTAACCACTCTCTCCGTAATAAAATTACACTGACAACCAGAGTCTTGCAAACCTCTCACTTGGGTATGGTCCTCTAGCTGACAAGTAAAAGTTGGTAGAGCAGATCTATTACCATAGCACTGAAGAGCATCCACTGAAAATACTACCCCCGTGGAGACCTTGTCAGATTTCTCATTAACCAAATTTGAGTTTTTATTAAGGCTTCTAACATTGACTTTCTCTCCTTTCGGGGAATCTTTTTTAATGCAGAGAAATGTGAAATGCCAGCCATTACACCCTCTGCATTTCTTATGAAATCTAAACTTGCACAAACCTGCAGAATGAGAGGAACTGGCACACTTAAGGCAACCTCCTATCTCTTTCAGCTTATCCACCTTTGCCTTATTACTATCATAAACCGGGCACTTGAAAACTTGATGATCATCAGTTGCTCTATCATAAGCACATAAAGAGCACTTCACCTTAGTAGGCTGCACATAAACATTCACATTAGAGGCTAGATTAACAGCCTCTGAAGTTTTGGGTAACTTTTTAACTTTTGTATCAATTTTCTGAAGTGCCATGGCATATCGTTCACATGCTTCAAAAATGTTATCATTAATTTCTGTAAGGGAGGGCCTCGACTTATTGGTAATATTTACTAGCTGAGATTGGAAGGTGCTGTTCATGCCATTCCAAAAGTAGTAGTTCAGAAAATCATCCACTTCCATTTTCAACAACTTGACAGATTCCATCAAATTTTTCATCTGACCAACGTACGCAAATGGATCTGTTTGGTAAGGCATTTTCATATCTGTCAACTGTTTTATTAAGGTAAACTTCTGAAACCTATGGGATGCTAAAGCAGATCTTAAAATTAATTTTGCATCTTCATATGTCTGTTTGTCTGTTTCAAGTGAATTGAGCAGTATGGATGCACGACCTGAAACTTGTTGCTTCAACAGCAATAACTTGTCTCTCTGAGTATACTTGAAGGTTTTAATAACCTCTTCAAATTCCGAGAGAAATTTCTCTATATTTTCACCCTCTTCACTTTTAAATGCTGGTAAAGGAGCTTTAGGGCTTTTCAAAAGGCTTCTTGCTTCTTCAAGTAAAGAATGGGGAGGACCTGAATCTTTAGCAGCCTCAAGAGTTGCTATAAAATAGTTTATTTTATCAAAGTAGCTCTCACAAACTCCAAACTCCATATTCAGTTTTGACTCATTTTCCTCTTCTGCCCATATTAACTTAGCTATTTTAGAATCATAAACCTTCAGGTCTTCAGCAAATCCATGAAATTTAGAGATAAGTGATCGTCGGTCAACTTCTGAACCCAATTTACATTCTTCAATTCTATTAACATTCTTAGTCACTTGACTGCGGATGTATTTCCGAGAATTTACCAAAAGCGATAATTCCGACATTTTACCGATTGCTAATAAAACAATATTTCAGACAATCACGGATTAATCTATAGAGAAGATCTAAACCAACAGGGTTTAGATGTGCGGCGTCCCTGTATAACCTTCTATTATCTAATCTACCTGGCCCCTCTACTCTGAACAAATAATTCTTGAAACTCAACTTTTTAATAAATTTATTGAGATAACGCCTCATTAACTTGAAATCTTCCATGCAAGGGCTATCAAACCGATTTCTCCTTTCATAAAATCGGAGTTCAATTTGAGATGCAATTATGCAAGATCTTGGCAACCTGGATCTCAGAACCCTGTAAAATTCTTTGCAATTATTCTTTACCACTGACAAATCTACACTAGACTTTAAATCATTACCTCCTAAGCATACCAACAAATAACCTGGGTTATATGTGAAAACGTCTTCTAGGAGAGCTAGATTATTCAAAAAATAATTAAATGTGGCACCAGGAAAACCAAGAAACTGAACATCAAAAGATGTCTGTTCAATCACAATTGTAGAGCTGTTAACTCTCAGCTCCAAATCTCTAACATAAGAATGTCCTAGGACTGACAGCCTCCTGACAATAACAAAACCAAAATTTAAAACAGGTAAAATTCCAGGACACCTTCAATTATAAACAAAATGGAAGCAATGATAAAATTGAAAATTCTCGTACTTTTGTCATTCTCTCCGCCAATCCTACACTCAACGAGACCAACCAGCAACCAAATTCCTCACTCGAGCCCCTCGTTGGGCGCCATCTTGAAAATTGTGCGATGGAAGGAAGAAAACAAGTCCATTAAAAAGTCCACTTTAATAAAAGGCTGAACTTCTATGTGAAGTTATTTCAGAACTGGTTGCTGGTGGGCTTGTTGTCGGAAAGAAGGAATTTCCTGTGTCAGAAGTAACTACAGGTATGCTGTCTTCCTTCTCCTATCCTCCCCGCTATTCAAGAATCCCTGAGGACATAAATTAAATAAGAAAAAAGTAGAGGCAAGCTCTGCTAAATCACTCAATAATTCAATAAATAAACTCAGTGGTTAAATTTAAAATTAACTTGAATTCTGAGCAATTGGAATTAAAGGATAGCCTATATTTTGTCACCCACATAACGTGGCAACCACCTAACCACGAAAGGCTTGACGATCCGAAAACTTCGGCGTAAAGTAAACATAACAGTTGGCTACTAATGTAAAAACTGCCTCAAATCCTAACAACTTTCCTAGGGTAACATGCAAGGTTACAGCAGTGATAAATTACGAATATTTTAAATACCAAATCCACAGGGTTTATTAATTGGGAATCGAGCAATGGAATATTTATCTACGATAAATAAATTGACAGGGAATCACTTTAGAAAGTCAGCATATCTTTCGTAATGACGTACCTTATCAATTCTATTCCTCGGAAATTCGGCGAAAATGGTGTATTGATGTTAAAACACTTGTGGCTGGTTTCGTCTTGTGCAGGATGGCGGAGAAAAGAGGGGATATATTACTCCTCCATTAAACGACTTCGACAAACGGTAGATAACATTCCTCTTGTAAAAGCCAGCCGTATGTCCAGTACGAAAACCTTCTTTCAACTGCCTTTTTTTTTTCCCCTGCTGGCGATGGTTCCTTTAGATTTCGTATTACTGTAAAAAAAAACAAGACCACCAACAGATAGTTCCGAAAGGGTTGTTAAGTAGTTTACGCTTCAAAGGATTTACCGTCAAAACGAAAATAAATAATATGCTGGGTTTCCCTTTAAGCGCAAACGACCATTAATTATTATAATGCATAAGTTATCACTGGGTAACACAGGTTTACCCAAAAAAGGGAAAAAATAAACAATTGAATATATAATTAACTAACCAACTACCAACAACAAAAGGAACAAAACCGTTCTTTAAACAGATAATTTTCAACAAGAGTTTTTAGAATGGTTGGAAATACAGAGATAATTTCGAGATAAACTCTCCAATATCACTTCGCAACGCGAGATAGAGCACCGAAAAATTATCAGGCGTTTATAAAGGCCTCGTCGTTCAAAAATAGAACTCTAAGAGAAGCGTTCTTTTTCTGGGTCAGTGGATATGATGATAGCAAAACATTCCAGACAAATAAAAAAAAAAGAGATCACAAGGAATCACGAGGCTTTACCCATTTTAGGGTTTTACCTTCTTTCCTTGTTTTTACCTGTTTTGTTAACTCCTAACCGTGAGAAAATGGAAAAGGCTGGTGGAAAAGGGGAAGAGCGAGATTGCCATGGAGGTAGGAAGGATTTCGGGGGATTTTGGTCCCTAGAGAATAATATTGGATTATCGACCTCTCTCAGGGACTGATGTCACTCGCATGACTTCAAGTTTGTGTCTGTACAAATAGAAGAAAGATAAGGAGTGCCCCCCCAAAATTTGAAGAATTAGTTTGTTGGCGATCGTTTGCCTGTCCCGGTTTTCCTTTTATGGTGTTTAATGGCTTTTTACACTTTAGATATGTGCTGTTCCTAAGAGATTGCCATCACTAGGAACTTTGTAGGATGTGATTTAAGGCTATAGTTTGCATTCGTTTGTCTGCTTTGGTTTTTTACAATTATTTTATCATGCATATATATATATATATATATATATATATATATATATATATATATATATATATATATATATATATATATATATATATATATATATGTATGTATGTATATATATATATATATATATATATATATATATATATATATATATATATGTGTGTGTGTGTGTGTGTGTGTGTGTGTATGTATGTATGTATTAAATATATATATATATATATATATATATATATATATATATATATATATATATATATATATATATATTATATATATGTGTGTGTGTGTGTGAATTTTGTGCATATATATGTATATGGAATTTTGTGTACATGCACTCATATTTTTTATATTCACAAATATAGAGCCACAAATGACGCGTAATATCCAATTGACTATACATCAGGAATAACATACACTCGAGGAGAATTATAATTGATAAGTGTTTCGCCAACAGTGGGATTCGAACTGCCGCCTGTTTTGGCAAACAATGACGTACAGTGACCTTGACCATTGAGTCATCAAGAGAGGTATATAAGTTGATACCTGAATTCGACAGGCATATGTACCACAGCCACTGATTCACGCCACCCTAGGTTTCTCTGTGACGACTTTATTCCATATGATTAGAACCCTTTGGAACAGACTAATTATTTTTCTTAACACCATTGCAAGAATGATGGATGTCACCTCTGATATAATTGTAACCTGTATTCTTAAAGTCGGTGATCAAGAAACATGGAAATTTAGTAATGACTGTCAGCTTTAATTGTTTTAGAGTAGCATCAAGAGTTTGTAATTTTAGAACTTGGATAGGAAATTACTGATGAATGTTTGTTTGGAATATCACCCTTGCCATGAATAATCTGTGTTCCATAGGGACCTCTTACCTGTTAGTGTACATACTTGTTTAATATTTGAATTACCTGTCCCCTGACTGATGTCAGCCTTCTTAGTTCAGACTTCACAGAAAATTTGCGACATTTTTTCTGATAAACCAGGTCAAAATGCCTCCCATTTAAAATATGAGCAAATCAAGCAAATATTTTGTGTGACACCAATACAGAAGTTTGATTTCTCAAATAATAATTCCTAGTAATCTGCAATTTTTTTATCCAGCAAATACTTCCGTGACTTATAATTTCACCTTCTTTGCCGATACTCCTGTTCCCTTGACTCGTAGGTGTAGATAGTTACTTAGTGAATAGGCATGGAATCTGTTTCCACAGTTAATTGCACACAGAAACATAATGTCACGGTTCCTTGAACAGTTACCAGAGCAAAGTCATAGTAACTTTGTAGATTAATCTCAGAAGGTCCGTGATTGGCTTGAGGAGGACATCTGGGATCAAAAACATTAAGTTAATAACCATGATATGGGTCGTAACCTATCGATTGCCAGTGTTGGAAACGTGCTCATTTTCCTTCTGACTTTCGGAAATATGTTTACATTACCTGTAGTGAAATGCTGCTGGAACCGTAGTTTCTACCTTCTGGATAGCTGCTGACAGCTTTTTTGGATGCCTACCTCGTATATTAGACCGCGAGCAAGGTATTAGGATATATATATATATATATATATATATATATATATATATATATATATATATATATATATATATATATACATATATATGTGTGTACATATACACACACATACACACACACATATATATATATATATATATATATATATATATATATATATATATATATATATATATATATATATATATATATATATATATATATATTGCATATATATACATAATGTATATATAGGCATGTCCGTGTGTGGGTGACTCTTGTGAATGGAAAAGTCTGGCTTCACTTTCTGTGTAACAAATGGAAATGTTCATCTAATGTTAGGTAAACTAAAGTTTACAGCGCTAAGGCTGACAAAGATTTATTGAAGTTCCGATTAGCTCTTTTGGAAATTTTTTGTCCCATAATTGCTTACGACCTCTGTACGCACCAGTTTTGTTGATGCAATAAATTTTATTGTGTTTTGTTGTGTCAAGTATTCAAATCATGACGAATATGCGACCGCTCGTCATACTCCGCTACGCATTTTTACCCCCTCCTAGCATCCCTGTCCCCCTTTGCTTCATAGGGTCTATAAATACGAGTTTAAATGAGGTGTGAATGATAAAGCGAAATTATTGGGAGGAGGAAAAGAAAGCACCATCGAGCACGGGAGAGAAGGTGATAAACTACGTGCGAGAAGCAGGAAAAACACAGAAGAGGAAAAAAAATGTTAGATTTACTGAGGGGCTAACGAAAGTGCAGTTGCGGATAAATTTATTCGTTGGCGTGGCTGAGTTATGGTGTGAATGTAATTTTTTTTTCCTAGTTTGTAATATATTTTCACAGACTTTGTCGATAGTCCGCTTTTTCTTAAATGACGAACAATTTCCAAGTTTTCAACCCAAACATGTGCATACACACACGATATATATATATATATATATATATATATATATATATATATATATATATATATATATATATATATATATATATATATATATGTATATATATATATATATATATATATATATATATATATATATATATATATATAAATATATATATATATGCATGCTTATATATGCAAATACATATACATATAATTATACATATGTATATACACACATATATGTATGTATACATATATATATACACATACACACATATATATATATATATATATATATATATATATATATATATATATATATATATATATATATATATATATATATATATATATATATATATATAAAAGGCAAATGCCACGAATGAAAAATGAAACAACGGTCCTGTGTGGAAAGTCCTAGCAACCACACTCGTTTCACTCTTCGCTCGTGGCATTTGCCTTTATTTATACATTCATCACGTTCCATATCTTCGTGAATTCTGCCGGTTTTATAATATTGTCAACATTATTTAAGTTTCTAAGTATTTCCCTCTGTTCAGGAATCAAAACTTGAAGGAAAGTAGTGTAACTTTATTGCTAATTGCAATGTCGATAACGACATTGCAATTTGCAATAATGTCGTTATCGACAGATCTCATCTTCAAAGCCTATAAGACATTCAGGAGAGCATAACCGGCTAAATAAACAATCGGTCACAAATGCACAAACAAGCGAATTCACAGTCGCAGGGTTACACCCGCACACGAACTCTGAGATTGCACATGCATCGCTTAGTGTCTCCAAGTCGATGAGAGAATGATGAGTAAGGGCTCGGACTGTATCGACAAATTCGACATTACCCTCTTTCCGGAGTGTCAGAAAAAAAGAAAGCTCCAAAGAGAAAAATTTGGATAACCTTGCAAATTTACACGTGACAGTCTTCTAGAAGAATTGACATTGTCAGCCGTTGGTGACGATGAATTTTTTTTTTTTTTTTTTTTTATTAATCATTGAACATTTTTGTACTTACCAGAAATTATGCTATGAATCAAGAAACAAAACACCATTATAAGAAATTTTAAGTGATAACTGTGACGTATTGAGCTTAATGGCATTTTAAAGGATATAATTGTGTGTAGTCAGGTGTAAATATTACTTATGTAGCCATTAAGATTTTATTTTTATGTTTATGTATTTGTTTTGATTCTTTTTATGCGCATGGATGATTGTCAACAAGTTTGTGTGAATGTCTTTATTGGACTGTATTAATATGTGTTGGTATTTTTTATGTATTATCGTGTACATGTTTATTTTTAATCGTAAATTTCGGCCCTAACATTATTTCCAGCGCTGAATGACCACATAGGTCCAAGCTCTTGGCCTTTGGCAGAAGTTCTTTATTGTAGTCCAGTCCAAGAGATTCGGCATCTGCAACTTTTAGACCTTCAAGCACCCTTTTTTATCTTGTAAGAGGCTAATAATTTGGGAACGTGAACTTTATCACAACAGTATCTCCATAGAGCCTTCTGTGTCCATTTTTGGAAACAATGTTTTCATGTCTATTGAAAGATTGTTTGAAGGCAGCTACGTATGAATAAATTCAACAGTGCGATGGAAAATAGCTTCTGTTGAACCTGTAAACCCGAAACAATTAGAGCTTACAACAAAACATATTTATATGTCACCTGTGCAGAGCATTCACCTTTGATAACTTTAAATTCACCCTTGTAATTTGAGCGGAGGGAGTTTAATTTCCTAATAGCCATGCTTCTGTTGGCATTTATTTCCGCTTTTATCACCCCGTTCTTTAGCCCTTCATCTTGACCTTCCAGGTGGCAGGTAATTCTCAATAGAAAAAAAAAAAAAAACAGAAACTCGGCCCAGAATTCCTTCTGATCAGCTCTACTCAGTTTCCACCGATCTGATTGTGCATATCTGAAGCAAACAGTCCACGGTTAATTCATTGCTTTGTTGAATTAAAACACTACCAGTCATTCGCTAATTCTAGTTCACTGGTGCAGGCAACGGCGATGACTGTCCAATCGCCACGTTTGCCTGCTGGTGATTGACCGTTTAATTGGCCCTTAGATTTTGAACTTGGAGTGCGGATTTTCAGGCGTGTTCAGTCTCTTAAAAGAGGTAGGCTTACAGACTAACCTGTTGTGAACTTGTGCACACTTGGATAGTCAAGAGTGAATAGTAAAAGTAATAAAAACAGGAAAATTACAGTACTGATGTCAGTGGTACCGGTTAAACTTTGAATAAGCACAATAAATATAACAGCATTAGTGGTAGTTATTAAACTACAGATGTTCCGACAGCATAAATAATGATAATGTTCATTAGTGCGGTGGTATTTGTTGAGACGATTCATTGCTTTGTTTAT
>JANJGK010000014.1:33615084-33622584 GCA_039081455.1 Macrobrachium rosenbergii
AGGCTCACATTTTTTATTGATGCACATTTTCTCTCTCTCTCTCTCTCTCTCTCTCTCTCTCTCTCTCTCTGTCATAATAAACACGGCTCACGTTTTTTACAGATACTCTCTCTCTCTCTCTCTCTCTCTCTCTCTCTCTCTCTCTCTCTCTCTCTCTCTCTCTGTCCTGTCATAATAAACACGGCTCACATTTTTCATTGATGCTCTCTCTCTCTCTCTCTCTCTCTCTCTCTCTCTCTCTCTCTCTCTCTCTCTCTCTCATAATGAACACGGCTCAGATTTTTTACAGATGCTCTCTCTCTCTCTCTCTCTCTCTCTCTCTCTCTCTCTCTCTCTCTCTCTCTCTCTCTCTCTCTCTCTCTCTCAAAATGAACACATGTTTATTTTGCACAAACAACATTACATAGACAGAGAAAGAGACAGACGTAAGCATGTAATTTCCAAGTGCACAAAACGAAAACTCGTAATTCCTGTAATAATTGTAATTTCTAAACTGATGGTTTGGGTTACGTGTAATGTTTGAAAATCCACTGTTTGGAGATCTAGTTTTGTCGTTGTTTACAAACGAACTTGAGTGTTGACAAAACGTTCTGGATGGGTCTCCTTTTAATTGAAAAATAAATAAGGAAGTTTTGTCTGACCTTTTTGTTATTACATTTTACATAACTGTCTGTACTTATTATTATTATTATTATTATTATTATTATTATTATTATTATTATTATTATTATTATTATTATTATTATTATTATTATTATTATTATTATGTCAGTTACCCTTTTTTTCGTTTGGAACATTTTTCATTATAAGTCTTGCAACAGTTATGAAGTAACTTTTGGAATCTCTCTCTCTCTCTCTCTCTCTCTCTCTCTCTCTCTCTCTCTCTCTCTCTCTCTCTCTCTCTCTCTCTCTCTAATGCAATAGCATTCTGAACACATAAATCTGGGGCCTGTCTCGCATTGCAGATGCCGATTCACCCAAATTTTAGGGGGGCCCATCTAAGAAAAGATCAGGCATCTTCCAGTGTACAATAAGAAAAACAAGTTTTGAAACTAACAGGAGACATGGACGCAAACCTAGACAAAAAGATCAGGCACACCAATTAAGCTTATTTGCGGGTAATGTAATGTGGCCTACGGCCACAGTCCTTTAGATTTTACAGACTGCAGATTCAGTTCCACGGCAGGAAGTGAAGTTTAGTTTCAACTTCGAAGGATTTACGTACTATAATGCGTTGCACCAAATTCCTTCTGAAAACTTCCAAATATGGACCAATTTACAAAAATGCCTAGTGCAGCCATGTGTCTTTCAGAATGTGTAAGCAGAGAGATCCATGGCCTTTTAACTTCAGTTTCAGTGTATTGTCAAGTACTGAGAGCAACAGAACTGCGGCTGACTATAAGCATGAATTGCATATTGCTAGTTTACATTGACATTTTAATTAAACTTGGTCTGAACTTCTGCAATTTCTTCTCATCTAGAAAAGGAGTTATCGTGTTTTTCGCGAGAAAAACTTTTGCCGACACTTTGTACAATACAAGCGACAGAGTCTTGTTAACTCACAACTTTCCTCTGGTCTGGTTTATGTAATTCATTAGCATAATTCAGAAGTAGTCTCGTTATAATTCTTATAAATTGGTTCCACTTCATGTTGCGGGGTTTTAACTCGTCTACTGAAATATGTCACAAACTTTTTTCTTTTATGAGGTTCCCTCGTTACTACAGTTCTCATAAATAATAAGTAATTGGATTCCTCATAATATAGTTTAATGCTTAATTTCTTTCGCGATTTAAACGTCTAATAACTGATGAGAGATTTAATAACCTGGTATTGTGTTCCAGATTGTATTTATTTTTTTGAAAAGATGGAGTGATTTCCTCAAGCGTTAGGTTATTGTAAATCTATTCTGATCCTGATGTAGGACTAGATGAGTGTTCCGTTTGCTTGCTTTCTTTGTTAGGTTGGTTGACCCTTGAAATTGTTATCTGGTTGCAAATGTAATTATATTTCATTGTACTGACTACATTCTATTAGTTGTTTTATAGAAATTGTGTCTTTGACCTCCCCTCTCTCCCCTCATTCTTTGCTTTGTCTACAGACGACTTTAACAAAATGTAATCCCCTCGATGTATTGTAAAAAATTACTCGAAAAAGCAGTAATCTTAAAACAGCTTGCAAATATTGTTTTTTTTTTATTTACGCCAATCGATTTCTCATTGATTTATAAAATGTATATAATTTATTTCATTAAGAATTCCCGGAGTGAGTTTTTCTCATTTAGTATATGGAATTATCACATTTATTAACTTTTTGGTAATTTGTCTTGGTTTCTAGAACATTTACCTTTTAGTGACCAAGTAAGGAGTTCAAGATAAGCAAAGCAAATATTTTACTGTCTTTAATGTGATTGAGATTTAAACACCACAATGTCATAAAAAAAGTTAGAAATTTAAAAAATCAAAATTTCAACCTTTTAAACATTTTACATTTTGTAGGCAATTCTGTTACATGACCAAACGGTTTGATCTACAGGAAACGTCTAATATGTTATAAAATAATGCCAAGAAGGCAGACTTTCCACATGCTTAGGATATCTCTGTACTATCTAGCTGTTTTAAGGTGAAGATCAGGGAAGGGGAACTTCTGGTTTCCCCTGCGACTTCATGTACTTACCCGGGAGTTAGAACTAAGTATTGTTTAGTTGGCCTGATCCTTGCAATAATCCTGGTTCCCTAATAATCTAAAGCTAACTCATGAACTTACAAGCCTCTTGATATTTTAGAGTAAATGTAAATATTTGCTTGTGGTTAAAATGGATGCTGTTGACTCAAGATTGCAGTGTGTGACTGGTTCTTCAGTTTAAGTTATCTTTACTCTTGACTGCTGATTCATTCTTTAAATGCTGTCCATATATACATACATTTTATATATATATATATATATATATATATATATATATATATATATATATATATATATATATATATATATATATATATATAAATTTATATATATACATATATACATTATTTACGTGTATTTCAATTTTACATTCAATGATAGTTTACTTATTATTATTATTATTATTATTATTATTATTATTATTATTATTATTATTATTATTATTACTGAAACCAAGGTCAAGATCTATTACACTGAAGAAAATATCGAAAATAAAATTTTGAGCCTCAAGAACAAAATGTAAAAGTGTTGTGCAAAAATATTAGATATATATTTAATATTCATGAATGTTGGTATAATAATGTTTGAGGAAGTGTTTCGATTCCATACTCTGCGCCTGTTAATTCACGCATTTAGAAAAATTTTTTTTCTTGCTACCACAGTCGTTCATTGAACTATATACCCTAGTAGTTTTATAGAAGTCGTGTATCAAAAAATTATAAAAAAAAAAAAATGTCATGTTTTCTCACAACAAAAGGCCTCTTGATTAACATTCTTGAGTTGACCGATTTTTGAGAATGAAATTTAATTTAATTAGTAATCAGTATTCTTAATAAGCTGGAACATTGAAAACAAGTAAAAAAATGCACCGAAGCTTCTTCGGCGCAATCGAGTTTTCTGTACAGCCGCTACAGCGTATAATCAAGCCACCGAAAAAAGATCTAGTTTTGTGTGGTCTCGGTATAATGCTATATGAGCCGCGGCCCATGAAACTTTAACCACGGCCCGGTGGTGGCCTGTCCTGTATCGTTGCCAGAAGCACGATTATGGCTGACTTTCACCTTAAATAAGATAAAAACTGCTAAGGCTAGAGGGCTGCAATTTGGTATGTTTGATAATTGGAGGGTGGATGATCAACATACCAATTTTCACCCCTCTAGCCTGAGTAGTTTTTAAGATCTGAGGGCGGACAGAAAAAGTGCGGACGGACAGACAAAGCCGGCGCAATAGTTTCCTTTTACAAAAAACTAAAAATTGTAGTGTAATTTTTTTTAGCAAGGAAACATAGCTTGCAAAATAAAGCTTTTACATACCAAGAACCAGGATGCAGCACATCTATGCGATACAAAAAGTATAAGAATCTTTTAAAGTTACATCCCTGGAACGAGCAGCTCTAATGCCCGATAATGAACCTAGTTATCAACGACGGCATAATTACCTCTCAGCTTGCATTAATTGACATTTCTTGATCATCGTTAATTACCAAATACCTTTAGATGTCATGCGACGAATCCTATATCTTGACTTTCGATCACTGATAATAAGCAGAGGTTTGTTTTTAACAATGGTAAAATAGAGGCAGACAAGTAAGTATGAAAATATAAATGTTTTTTTCCGCAGTTATCCATGGGGAAACTAATTATATAAGACTGCAAATTTATCCCTTTTGTTATTAATAAAAAAAATGGCAGGAGAAGATAATTTATACATTCAAGAAATTAACTATAAGAATAAAGATTGTCCTTAGTACAATAATTATTCATTAAGGTTAAAAGTAAGGATATACCGACTTCAGAGTTATTGAAATCGTATGATTTTTATTTGCATGCCATCCAGTTAATGTTAGTTCTGTAAGTTGCTCATGTATTTACTTAGAAGGGTCCTTTTACTCTAATAACCGTCATAATGCTGCGCAGTAAAATGATGAAATGTGTTTTTTTTATTCCGGAGTATGCATATATACATAAATATATATATATATATATATATATATATATATATATATATATATATATATATATATATATATATATAATATATATATATATATATATATATATATATATATATATATATATATACATACACACATACATACATATATGCTATTTGGGCTTATTTTCTCTCTTATGCAATTTCTATTGAATTTAACGACTTTGTTTGCAGGTACTATCTTTTTGTCAAGAGAAAAAGAAGCATAGACTGGTTCAAAGTCTTGATTAAAAGATAATATCTGCGTAAAGTGCCATTTATTTACATATATATATATATATATATATATATATATATATATATATATATATATATATATATATATATATATATATATATATATATATATATATATATATATATATATATATTATATATATATATTATATTATATATATATATTATAGATATATATATATATATATATATATATATATATATATATATATATATATATATATATATATATATATATATTTATAAATATTCTGCTGTTCGCCCTCTATGCATTTTTATTGTAGAGAAAATACGCGAACAACGACAGGAAGACGTCTATGTCCGAGCAGGGTAGGCCAGGTATTTCAAAAGTAACGTCTTTTAGTTAGCATTAGGGCCTAAACCCATAGGGAAAGTGTCACCAAGTAACCTCTATTGAAGGTGGTCTCAAGCTTCCTTTTCCATGTTCTATGTTCGGTGACGTTTTGACAAAATTTCAGACTGCCCCGAGGCATAAAGATATACTGGGGTGCTCCCAGCTACCTTGGTTTGACCGAAGGAGGTCAGAGAGAAATTCGCCAGCGTGCGAGAGACACGTGTCGTGTGTACTAACTTCTTGTACATGTCCTCTTACTGTCTTCATTGCTATTAGTGAATTGGGAAGACGGCCGGTTTCAAGACTTCTGATTGTCCATTGTATGCGCAAACAACCTTCGTCCATGGTAAGTTTGAAATTTGCCAAAGTTTCGTCAATTCGCTAGTATTTCTGTCTGTATTTCCAGTTCTTCGTTTTCCCTCTTCACCACCATCTACAATAACCCATGAACCCAATTTACTTTTATGAAGTCTAGATTAAGAATAATTTATATTGCTTAGCGACACTCAGCTATTCCCATGAAGTAACTAGGAATTAGGGAAGGGTAAATAAGTAATTTTCAGCATTTAGGCAGCCTTGTGTCTTGATCCCATTGTTTGGAAGAGGAATAGCCTTTACCAGGACTAAATTGCATACGATAATCCGTTGTGTTAAAACACTACTGAAGCAAAGGGAAAATTGACTGTGTCCGAAGGTGGGCGATTGTTCAGGAAATTTCCTTGCTAACTACATAGTCTTTCTGTGTCGGGTTTTTCTTCTCGACTGGTGACCTTATTCAGTTAATAATTGTCTGTCTTTGAGGTTAATTTTTAGCTTTAACTGACAGGTTACGTGTGTTCTTGGAACTCGGGGCCTCATAAATTACGTTAATTAAGTAATAAACTCATCAGCCAAGCCCCCACACATAACATATATATATATATATATATATATATATATATATATATATATATATATATATATATATATATATATATATATATATATATATATATATATACTATATATATATATATATATATATATATATATATATATATATATAAATATATATATATATATATATATATATACATACATATACATATATATTTGTTTGTGTGTATGTGTGTAATTTGCTTTATCTTTCTATCCATTCATAATAAACTGAATGAATGAACAAACGTAGCTGATAAAAATTAAGGAGGAGAAAGGGACCGCAGTTGGCCTTCCACACTCTGCCATAAGCATTCCCTTGGCTTCACTTCCAGTGTAGGCAGAAACAATGATTAACAAAATATTCTTATCCTCTCCTAAACTGCGTTGCACTAAAAGCTTAAACACCCTTTTTAGGTTTTCCTTAAAGGTATGTCAGATTAAGCATGGAAACAATACGGAGAGAGAGAGAGAGAGAGAGAGAGAGAGAGAGAGAGAGAGAGAGAGAGAGAGAGAGAGAGAGAGAGAGAGAGAAATTGCCTTCTTTAGACCGCCAAATTTGTAAACAAAGTGATTAACCAGAGTAAAACTTTTGTTTTTTATTTAACTACCGTACTAAAATTGGTAAAATTTGTAGATTCAAGGGATATATTGTATGGTTTGAACATTGCAAATTATTAGACATTTCTTTTTTAAATAGTCGGTTTATTTATCTAACAACACCTAGTCTATTACATCATTATATCTGGTACGTCTTTTTGTTGCCGTACATGACTAGTTTTAACACCTTTATTATTATTATGTGTATATATACATATACACACACACACATATATATATATATATATATATATATATATATATATATATATATATATATATATATATATATATATATATATATATATATAAATTTCTGACTCACAACGGGAACGAATCTCGGTCTCCCGAGTGACAAGCCACGGCCATACCAATTGACTTACCAAGGTCATAAAAGAAGTTGGAAATTTAGTACTTCAGTACCCGATGTTTTTCCCAGGCAGGAAACTTTATACTACTTCCCGACGCATCTGCGAGTCCGTTGATAACATTTCATTCGAATTATCCCTTCACCGTGAATACCATGGAAATAATTAATAAATGGGCACGTGTTTCACAGAAAAAAATTTTGACCCACAACGGGAACGAGCCTCTCGTTCTCCCGAGTGACAGGGCAAGGAGATACGGTTGTGGGTAAAAAAATTTATTCCTGTGAAACACGTGCTCATTTGTTTATTATTTCCATCATGCCTCACCGTGTACGGGTGATTCGAATGAA
>JANJGK010000014.1:33625137-33647637 GCA_039081455.1 Macrobrachium rosenbergii
ACATTTTTCATTATAAGTCTTGCAACAGTTATGAAGTAACTTTTGGAATCTCTCTCTCTCTCTCTCTCTCTCTCTCTCTCTCTCTCTCTCTCTCTCTCTCTCTCTCTCTCTCTCTCTCATGCAATAGCATTCTGAACACATAAATCTGGGGCCTGTCTCGCATTGCAGATGCCGATTCACCCAAATTTTAGGGGGGCCCATCTAAGAAAAGATCAGGCATCTTCCAGTGTACAATAAGAAAAACAAGTTTTGAAACTAACAGGAGACATGGACGCAAACCTAGACAAAAAGATCAGGCACACCAATTAAGCTTATTTGCGGGTAATGTAATGTGGCCTACGGCCACAGTCCTTTAGATTTTACAGATTGCAGATTCAGTTCCACGGCAGGAAGTGAAGTTTAGTTTCAACTTCGAAGGATTTACGTACTATAATGCGTTGCACCAAATTCCTTCTGAAAACTTCCAAATATGGACCAATTTACAAAAATGCCTAGTGCAGCCATGTGTCTTTCAGAATGTGTAAGCAGAGAGATCCATGGCCTTTTAACTTCAGTTTCAGTGTATTGTCAAGTACTGAGAGCAACAGAACTGCGGCTGACTATAAGCATGAATTGCATATTGCTAGTTTACATTGACATTTTAATTAAACTTGGTCTGAACTTCTGCAATTTCTTCTCATCTAGAAAAGGAGTTATCGTGTTTTTCGCGAGAAAAACTTTTGCCGACACTTTGTACAATACAAGCGACAGAGTCTTGTTAACTCACAACTTTCCTCTGGTCTGGTTTATGTAATTCATTAGCATAATTCAAAAGTAGTCTCGTTATAATTCTTATAAATTGGTTCCACTTCATGTTGCGGGGTTTTAACTCGTCTACTGAAATATGTCACAAACTTTTTTCTTTTATGAGGTTCCCTCGTTACTACAGTTCTCATAAATAATAAGTAATTGGATTCCTCATAATATAGTTTAATGCTTAATTTCTTTCGCGATTTAAACGTCTAATAACTGATGAGAGATTTAATAACCTGGTATTGTGTTCCAGATTGTATTTATTTTTTTGAAAAGATGGAGTGATTTCCTCAAGCGTTAGGTTATTGTAAATCTATTCTGATCCTGATGTAGGACTAGATGAGTGTTCCGTTTGCTTGCTTTCTTTGTTAGGTTGGTTGACCCTTGAAATTGTTATCTGGTTGCAAATGTAATTATATTTCATTGTACTGACTACATTCTATTAGTTGTTTTATAGAAATTGTGTCTTTGACCTCCCCTCTCTCCCCTCATTCTTTGCTTTGTCTACAGACGACTTTAACAAAATGTAATCCCCTCGATGTATTGTAAAAAATTACTCGAAAAAGCAGTAATCTTAAAACAGCTTGCAGATATTGTTTTTTTTTTTTTATTTACGCCAATCGATTTCTCATTGATTTATAAAATGTATATAATTTATTTCATTAAGAATTCCCGGAGTGAGTTTTTCTCATTTAGTATATGGAATTATCACATTTATTAACTTTTTGGTAATTTGTCTTGGTTTCTAGAACATTTACCTTTTAGTGACCAAGTAAGGAGTTCAAGATAAGCAAAGCAAATATTTTACTGTCTTTAATGTGATTGAGATTTAAACACCACAATGTCATAAAAAAAGTTAGAAATTTAAAAAATCAAAATTTCAACCTTTTAAACATTTTACATTTTGTAGGCAATTCTGTTACATGACCAAACGGTTTGATCTACAGGAAACGTCTAATATGTTATAAAATAATGCCAAGAAGGCAGACTTTCCACATGCTTAGGATATCTCTGTACTATCTAGCTGTTTTAAGGTGAAGATCAGGGAAGGGGAACTTCTGGTTTCCCCTGCGACTTCATGTACTTACCCGGGAGTTAGAACTAAGTATTGTTTAGTTGGCCTGATCCTTGCAATAATCCTGGTTCCCTAATAATCTAAAGCTAACTCATGAACTTACAAGCCTCTTGATATTTTAGAGTAAATGTAAATATTTGCTTGTGGTTAAAATGGATGCTGTTGACTCAAGATTGCAGTGTGTGACTGGTTCTTCAGTTTAAGTTATCTTTACTCTTGACTGCTGATTCATTCTTTAAATGCTGTTCATATATACATACATTATATATATATATATATATATATATATATATATATATATATATATATATATATATACATATATATATATATATATATATATATATATATATATATATATATTATATATATATATATTATATATATATAAATTTATATATATACATATATATACATTATTTACGTGTATTTCAATTTTACATTCAATGATAGTTTACCTTATTATTATTATTATTATTATTATTATTATTATTATTATTATTATTATTATTATTACTGAAACCAAGGTCAAGATCTATTACACTGAAGAAAATATCGAAAATAAAATTTTGAGCCTCAAGAACAAAATGTAAAAGTGTTGTGCAAAAATATTAGATATATATTTAATATTCATGAATGTTGGTATAATAATGTTTGAGGAAGTGTTTCGATTCCATACTCTGCGCCTGTTAATTCACGCATTTAGAACAATTTTTTTTCTTGCTACCACAGTCGTTCATTGAACTATATACCCTAGTATTTTTATAGAAGTCGTGTATCAAAAAAATTATAAAAAAAAAAAATGTCATGTTTTCTCACAACAAAAGGCCTCTTGATTAACATTCTTGAGTTGACCGATTTTTGAGAATGAAATTTAATTTAATTAGTAATCAGTATTCTTAATAAGCTGGAACATTGAAAACAAGTAAAAAATGCACCGAAGCTTCTTCGGCGCAATCGAGTTTTCTGTACAGCCGCTACAGCGTATAATCAAGCCACCGAAAAAAGATCTAGTTTTGTGTGGTCTCGGTATAATGCTATATGAGCCGCGGCCCATGAAACTTTAACCACGGCCGGTGGTGGCCTGTCCTGTATCGTTGCCAGAAGCACGATTATGGCTGACTTTCACCTTAAATAAGATAAAAACTACTAAGGCTAGAGGGCTGCAATTTGGTATGTTTGATAATTGGAGGGTGGATGATCAACATACCAATTTTCACCCCTCTAGCCTGAGTAGTTTTTAAGATCTGAGGGCGGACAGAAAAAGTGCGGACGGACAGACAAAGCCGGGCCAATAGTTTCCTTTTACAGAAAACTAAAACTTGTAGTGTAATTTTTTTAGCAAGGAAACACAGCTTGTAAAATAAAGCTTTTACATACCAGGAACCTGGATGCAGCACATCTATGCGATACAAAAAGCATAAGAATCTTTTAAAGTTACATCCCTGGAACGAGCAGCTCTAATGCCCGATAATGAACCTAGTTATCAACGACGGCATAATTACCTCTCAGCTTGCATTAATTGACATTTCTTGATCATCGTTAATTACCAAATACCTTTAGATGTCATGCGACGAATCCTATATCTTGACTTTCGATCACTGATAATAAGCAGAGGTTTGTTTTTAACAATGGTAAAATAGAGGCAGACAAGTAAGTATGAAAATATAAATGTTTTTTTCCGCAGTTATCCATGGGGAAACTAATTATATAAGACTGCAAATTTATCCCTTTTGTTATTAATAAAAAAAATGGCAGGAGAAGATAATTTATACATTCAAGAAATTAACTATAAGAATAAAGATTGTCCTTAGTACAATAATTATTCATTAAGGTTAAAAGTAAGGATATACCGACTTCAGAGTTATTGAAATCGTATGATTTTTATTTGCATGCCATCCAGTTAATGTTAGTTCTGTAAGTTGCTCATGTATTTACTTAGAAGGGTCCTTTTACTCTAATAACCGTCATTATGCTGCGCAGGAGTATGCATATATACATAAATATATATAATATATATATATATATATATATATATATATATATATATATATATATATATATATATATATACACACATACATACATATATGCTATTTGGGCTTATTTTCTCCCTTATGCAATTTCTATTGAAGTTAACGACTTTGTTTGCAGGTACTATCTTTTTGTCAAGAGAAAAAGAAGCATAGACTGGTTCAAAGTCTTGATTAAAAGATAATATCTGCCTAAAGTGCCATTTATTTACATATATATATACTATATATATATATATATATATATATATATATATATATATATATTTATTTATTTATAAATATTCTGCTGTTCACTCGCCCTCTATGCATTTTTATTGTAGAGAAAATACGCGAATAACCTCAGGAAGACGTCTTTGTCCGAGCAGGGTAGGCCAGGTGTTTCAAAAGTAACGTCTTTTAGTTAGCATTAGGGCCTAAACCCATAGGGAAAGTGTCACCAAGTAACTTCTATTGAAGGTGGTCTTAAGCTTCTTTTTCCCTGTTCTACGTTCGGCGACGTTTTGACAAAATTTCAGACTGCCCCGAGGCATAAAGATATACTGGGGTGCTCCCAGCTACCTTGGTTTGACCGAAGGAGGTCAGAGAGAAATTCGCCAGCGTGCGAGAGACACGTGTCGTGTGTACTAACTTCTTGTACATGTCCTCTTACTGTCTTCATTGCTATTAGTGAATTGGGAAGACGGCCGGTTTCAAGACTTCTGATTGTCCATTGTATGCGCAAACAACCTTCGTCCATGGTAAGTTTGAAATTTGCCAAAGTTTCGTCAATTCGCTAGTATCTCTGTCTGTATTTCCATTTCTTTGTTTTCCCTCATCACCACCATCTACAATAACCCATGAACCCAATTTACTTTTATGAAGTCTAGATTAAGAATAATTTATATTGCTTAGCGACACTCAACTATTCCCATGAAGTAACTAGGAATTAGGGAAGGGTAAATAAGTAATTTTCAGCATTTAGGCAGCCTTGTGTCTTGATCCCACTGTTTGGAAGAGGAATAGCCTTTACCAGTACTAAATTGCATACGATAATCCGTTGTGTTAAAACACTACTGAAGCAAAGGGAAAATTGACTGTGTCCGAAGGTGGGCGATTGTTCAGGAAATTTCCTTGCTAACTACATAGTCTTTCTGTGTCGGGTTTTTCTTCTCGACTGGTGACCTTATTCAGTTAATAATTGTCTGTCTTTGAGGTTAATTTTTAGCTTTAACTGACAGGTTACGTGTGTTCTTGGCACTCGGGGCCTCATAAATTACGTTAATTTAGTAATAAACTCATCACGTAACAATATATATATATATATATATATATATATATATATATATATATATATATATATATATATATATATATATATTTGTTTGTGTGTGTGTGTGTAATTTGCCTATCTTTCTATTCATTCATAATAAATTGAATGAATGAACAAACGTAGCTGATAAAAATTAAGGAGGAGAAAGGGACCGCAGTTGGCCCTCCAGACACTGCCACAAGCATTCCTTGGCTTCACTTCCAGTGTAGGCAGAAACAATGGTTAACAAAATATTTTTATCCTCTCCTAAACTGCGTTGCACTAAAAGCTTAAACACCCTTTTTAGGTTTTCCTTAAAGGTATGTCAGATTAAGCATGGAAACAATACGGAGAGAGAGAGAGAGAGAGAGAGAGAGAGAGGAGAGAGAGAGAGAGAGAGAGAGAGAGAGAGAGAGAGAGAGAGAGAGAGAAATTGCCTTCTTTAGACCGCCAAATTTGTAAACAAAGTGATTAACCAGAGTAAAACTTTTGTTTTTTATTTAACTACCGTACTAAAATTGGTAAAATTTGTAGATTCAAGGGATATATTGTATGGTTTGAACATTGCAAATTATTAGACATTTCTTTTTTAAATAGTCGGTTTATTTATCTAACAACACCTAGTCTATTACATCATTATATCTGGTACGTCTTTTTGTTGCCGTACATGACTAGTTTTAACACCTTTATTATTATGTGTGTATATATACATATACATACATATATATATATATATATATATATATATATATATATATATATATATATATATATATATATATATACAGTATATATATATATATATATATATATATATATATATATATATATATATATATATATATATATATATATATATAAATTTCTGACTCACAACGGGAACGAATCTCGGTCTCCCGAGTGACAAGCCACGGCCTTACCAATTGACTTACCAAGGTCATAAAAGAAGTTGGAAATTTAGTACTTCAGTACCCGATGTTTTTTCCCAGGCAGGAAATTTTATACTACTTCCCGACGCATCTGCGAGTCCGTTGATAACATTTCATTCGAATTATCCCTTCACCGTGAATACCATGGAAATAATTAATAAATGGGCACGTGTTTCACAGAAAAAAATTTTGACCCACAACGGGAACGAGCCTCTTGTTCTCCCGAGTGACAGGGCAAGGAGATACGGTTGTGGGTAAAAAAATTTATTCCTGTGAAACACACGCTCATTTGTTTATTATTTCCATCATGCCTCACCGTGTACGGGTGATTCGAATGAAATGGTACTAACTGACTCGCTGATTGGTCGGGAAATTGGGTAAAATTCGCTGGTATGTTGGACGGCATCCTGCCCGGGAAAAAAAGCCAGGCTCAAAAGTAATCTTCAGACTTCTTTTGTGATATTGGTAGGTTAGTTGGTATCAGCTCAGCCTGTCACCTGGGAGACCGAGGTCCGTTCCCGTTGTGAGTCAGAATATATATATATATATATATATATATATATATATATATATATATATATATATATATATATATATATATATATATATATATATATATGTATATATATATATATATATATATATATATATATATATATATATATACTGGCTGACCAGCCCGGCGCTGCCCGGAAAAACTGTGAGTAACAACCGATAAGCTGTCTCTCTCTCCCTCTCTTTCTCCCTCTTTCTTTTCCCTAACACCCCCTCTTCTCTCTCTCGCTCTCTCTCTCTCTCTCTCTCTCTCTCTCTCTCTCTCTCTCTCTCTCTCTCTCTCTCTCTCTCTCTAAGCCTTTTTGCTTCTTTCCTATGATTAAGTGAATTGATGCAGCATCTAGTCTTCTGCCTCCTCATCAGCCAGTAGAATTTATTGGAAACGAAAAGTATTGAATTTTCTCATCATGTAAATAAAAATTGGACATTTCTATGCACTATTTTTGGTGATTTTTTTGAAAAATGTAACCAAGAAGTGTCACTTACCTATAACCTACAACTCGTCCGTACATATTGCTTCTGTTTCACTGCCCTTTTTCATATCACACTCAACACAAATAGTAATGAATTATATATAAAAAAATAGGCAATTTATTTTACTTTTGTGCTGAATAAAAGAAAATTAGGTATCTCTGCTTATCGATTTTTGGTGGATTAATGAGAAAAGTTGCAAACTTTCCAATAGGGCTAACTTCAACTCATGATACGTATGCTTTATATTGGTTTTAGGGACATTTTAACCTAGCATAATAAATCATAACTCATCAATTTTACAATGTCATCAGTTTTATGAATGTAGTATTTAATATAAGGTTTCAAGAAACAATAGCAAAAAATCACCGCTATTCATGTTCGTGCGGCAACTTTATCAACCCGTACGGTGAAAAATGTGAATTAACCAATAGAGCACTAAAGGAAAGGAAAATTTTACTTATGTATGTGTTTGTATGTCTGTCACGAGGTAGGGGTTAGATTTTGTTATAAACCTTTCTGGGGTGACATAGAGGCCGTGTGCAAAATTTTGTCTGGGTATGTCAAGCGGTTCGGATTTCTATAGAATCCAAACAAACAAACATTCACTTATATATATATATATATATATATATATATATATATATATATATATATATATATATGTGTGTGTGTGTGTGTGTGTGTGTGTGTGTGTGTGTGTGTGTGTGTGTGTGTGAAATAGAATCCTTTTCCTCTAAAGAGGCATGGTTTAAGATGGTGCAGGTTTCCACGTTGTCTTTGAATGTGGTTGGTAGCCCAGTTCCTTCTACTAGATTTTCTCAACAGAGGCGCATTGTAATTGAACGAAACGAGCCAAAAGTGTACCGAATCTATCGGGAATGAATCCCTTGTTTGTGAGGCGAGCATCCAAGTGACGGATACGAATATATATATATATATATATATATATATATATATATATATATATATATATATATATATATATATATATATATATATATATGTATATATATATATATATATATATATATATATATATATATATATATATATATATATATATATATATATATATATATATATATATATATATATATATATATAATTATATCAGCACATGCGACTGAAATATAGTGCCAATGTTCAATCTACTCCGTTTGGCTAATATTTCAGGACGAAACTATGGCCCCTCCTCAACTCTCAAATATTGAAATATGGTTCAAAACAAGCTCAGTGTTGAAAAATAACATGAAATAAATATTAAAGATACAAAATGCGAACATGAAATAAAGCAACAAAGTATACCGAGAGGGATCGAAGATGAAAGCTGAGTGACATGGAAGGTTTTTTTTGGTTCCAACGAGAACTCGCGGGAGGTACAAAGAAGCTTACGTAATCTTGTTAATTGGGAAACCAACTGTTTGATGAATAGCGATTTAAGGATCGACAGTTGATAATCATTTGGAACTTTCCCAGTCATTTTAAAATCTTTATATTCAGAGTTCTATCTATATTTTCTAGCGTAATTTCTAACACATGATAATTCAGGGTTATGTAGTTTTACTCCTGTTTGGTAATTCACGCCACAATGAGAGTCTGTTATTACCTTGAACAACCTACGGGTGAAACCCACTCACTTCCTCAGGTCACGTGTCTGGGGCAGTTAAACGGATAAAAGACTCCACATATCATCAAAAGATTAAACCTTTATATCTAAATAAAGACCCAGTAGTCACTGAATAATTGCATTGAATAATTGGGTATCAATAATTAAGATCAATGGCTGGTAGATATTTGTAAATGGTTTTGCGTGTGTCTGGATAAAAATGTTTATCATAAATCAACGGCACACTTGCATAACACAGTTTTTTGGAACTCTTTTTATTTTGAAATTTTTTTAGTAAATAGTATTCAGAAATTTATTGGTTTTTATTTACAAAAATTCTTTTATCTCCCTCTTCCACAGGTCGTTTATCCTTACATCTGATTGGAACAGCTTCCATCAAGAAATATCATACCTTCATTAATATTTGTTAAAAATTATTTTATATCTAAGCTTTTTTTTTATAAGCATCGTAAATACTAGTTACCGAACAGGGGTAAAAGTGTTAAACCCTGAATTCCCATATGTTACAAATTATGGTAGGAAATGTAAATATAACACTGAATACAAAGATTTCAAAATGACTGGCAAGGCTCCATATTATTATCAATTGTCAATCCTTAAATCGCTGTTCATCAAACAGTTGGTTCTCAATTAAACAGCTGGATTACGTCAACTCCTCTGCACCTCTCGTGAGTTTTTGTTCGAACCAAATCCTGCATGCCACTCAGCCTTCGTATTCAATCGTGCTCAGTATACTTTGATGTTTTATTTCATAGCTGGCTTTTATTATATATTTTATATAATTTTTTAAGCCAGAGAGTTAAGTTGAATATTTTAATTTTACAGCTTTGAGAATGAGATATATGAACTCCTGAAACATTAGACAAATAAGGTATGTTGAACATTGGAACTTTCTATTTTCCCACATTTGCTGCTCTCTCTCTCTCTCTCTCTCTCTCTCTCTCTCTCTCTCTCTCTCTCTCTCTCTCTCTCTCTCTCTCTATATATATATATATATATATATATATATATATATATATATATATATATATTGACTTAATCATAGGTTGGTAAATGAGACCTGAGGGTGCCTTTTTACCAATTTTATTCTAAAAATACAGATGCTAAAGTGTTACAATAGATTTGCATCACTAACACACAAGTTAGCTACACCAGAATCGAAGGCTGACTGACTGCCTCAAGAAAGCAAGAAGTTGGCGTAACTAAAATGCTTACACTTCACATTCTCCAACTATCTCTCACCAAATCAACCACTTGCACAGAGAATGTACGATATAAAACCCAAGAACAGTAACACAAATGACCTACACCATAGCAGTGACAATAAATCCAGTGGTAATAAAGCATACGGTAAAACTAAAACGGATGCCAAGGGGTCACAAATTCTAAATGCATAGAATGATAACCCTTCAGCATATTATATGTAAAAACCCAGACATGCATAGTCATCAGTAATATCCATATAACCCCAAAAGAAACTAATTGTCAAACAACACTCATAAGGGTGGGCTCACTCCTGACACACAGTTTTAAACTTGAACTGTATAGTTAAAACAAGGGTGTCCCCAATGCAAAAAGTTACATAAAATATAAAGAAACTGTATGGCAATATTCAGTGGCAAAAAACCTATCAAGAACAGATACATTCAGAACCAGTTTTAATGCTAGTAAAAGATTCATATTGCTAATCATCCCAAAAAACAAAAACATACATTTTTTGTAAATCAAAATTCACCTCTTAACAGTTTGTCATAACTTGACTTTATGTACCACTTCATTTTCATTTATCACTCTGAAGTTGGCAACACCCAAGGGCTGTATATGGGGCAGCTGGCTCAGGCAGGGGTCAGTAACAGCACAGTACATAAGATTCCCCATTATGTGCACTGGCATTATGATATGAATACCACTTGATTCCTCTACTGAAGAAGAGTATCTCTCATGTTCTGCAATGCTGATATATTGCACTCTCATTAGATCAGCGAACATCTCACTAGAAGCTAAGGCACTTATACAGTATTAAGCACTCCAGTATTAGACCTTGTATTTTGTTTAACCTCTGTATAATTTAGCCTTGTATAATGTAACCTGAAGACTTACACCGTATTCACCACCTACCTGGTTTAGCTCAATGTCCTCAGTTGAAAATTTTGCCCCATAATAGAACCACCAGGCCTCGCATAATGGTGGCCTACCCCTACTCAGTATCGTCTTATAGTCCACAAACCCCTTCCCCACCCACACTCACATTGTCTTTGTGCCCCTCAAATCATGCTTATGTGGGTCGTCCCCAACTTCACAATCGGGTTGGGGGGCGGGGGGGGGGGGGTTAACCAATTACCTGTAATCATTCACACATTATTCTGTTTTCTTATCCCATTATTACATAATCTTAACAGACTGTCATCTTGTTGTTCTTTCTTAAGGATTCTTCCACAAAACTAAGGGAACACTCATTGTCCCAAATGATCACCTCCATTACATTCATGTGTACTCTTCTCGCCCTGTACTTGTCTTTTTCACCATTTACTGTGTGGCAGGAAGTGACAATATTCATGTATATTTCAAAGCAACAGTGCTCAGTTATCCACTTGACATTATAATTTAAACTCTGTGGATGACATGTCCTTCATCTGCATCTATCATTAAAACCTCATGTGCACAAACAAATTACTACTCGAACTACTCTGAGTTCCTCACTTTCATTTAGTTCTCTGTCTACTGGCCAAACTGTTCATGTCTGTCTAACACTGCTTTCCTATTTCCCTTAGAGTTTTTTTTATTATTAATTTCATGATTGTTACCACCACATTATGCTTAAACACTGTCAATTTACTTGGTGTTACCTGAACACTTGGTCAACACAGGCCACCTCGGCCACAAGAGGTTTGAATAGTTCTCTGTATTCACATATCCCTTGGACAGTGCCCAACATGCCCTTACTACTGCTGCCTCTAGTGCCACTAACTTATCACAGTATTGCAGCAAAATACATAAATTTGGGCAACAAGCTATTACAGTCCCAGCACATCTAAACATCTACCACACTTAAGTAAACATCATGTAAAACAGTACGAAAAATAAATTCCTACATTTGATAATGTAATAGCAAAGATGTATATATCCAAAACATAACAAATGTGCTGTGCTTAAATAACATGTGATTTTTATTGGCTATTATCACGGTTTCAATTGAAAATCCTCCCCTTGTATATATATAAAGTAATGAGCACTGGTTACATCCATTTTCACTTGAAAGTTTAAAAACATCCAGTAATTGATTTTTATAATTCACTTTCATAGAAGAAGGATGTACATAATTGAGGAGTGCTTACCATACAGTATTATCATTGTTTTGCAATATTCTCCTGCTCTGGCTCCCCATGAGCAGAAATGAACAAACCAAATGGGACTGGTGTCAGTTCGCTAGATTTACACTTACCATTTCTAACAAAGTCAACTTTTTCTATTCAGCACTTTGTAGCACAACACATTATGCTTGACTGTCCAACCTTTTGCACTAACATTCAACACACCATTATTTCAAGACATTGAGAAAAAATACATAACAGCATAGCATATCAAAAGAAAAAAATATACATAGACATAACATATCCAACCAGAATATACATCCATAACGTCAGAACCTCTTTGCATCCCATTTTAACCAAAACATTACTCTGAACTCTTCTGCTCTTATCCTTCATCATAATCATCCCCTTCTAAAAACTCAGTATTCTTGGATATGTGGGTATTACTTTACCTAACAATGATGACAATACATTCTTGGTCATGGGATATATGTGGGCTTTATGATGCTCTGATATTTTACCAGTCCAAATTTTTGACAACTTTCTGGTGGATGGTTTCACTTCCTTTACCCAATAGGGACCAAGACAAGGTGGCTCTAGCTTATGTTTTCTCACCTGCAGGCATTTTAGATATGATCAGTCTCCTGTAAAAATCTTCACAGGCTTCGTGTTAAATCTATGGTCTTACTCATTTTGAAAATTCTCATAAGCCTTCAGCAAAAACTCCTGTGTTGCCCGAACTACTCTTCTCATCAGATTACACAGATGGACCTTGTAGCATTCTCCCAAATAATTTGGAAGTTTCACTAGGCTCGTAGCCATTGAGTAGGGCAATACTGGGTCTTAGCCATACACTAAAAAGTATAGCATATCCTAACAGTAAGTAACACAACAATTCAATTAACTATAAATCATGAGATTTCTGTAATCCGTTGGCAGATGGTCAGTAAGTTGTATTGGGAAAATACTTCATTAATACACTCTCTTCCTTGGTCTATGATTATCACTCATGGGTATGTAAACATAGTTATAAATGAGATTTATGTATGGTACATCATACAGATGCACTTGTGGCACGTAGGCCCCTGGGGAAATGGTCCAGCCACATCTAGGTGAACCTGATGAAACTTATTAGGGGCCACCGCCCATTGATGGACCTTGGGTATTTTGATTCGATGATTGCATGTACAATTACAAGCATTTCATTTCGCAATTAATCTTGTAGTCTTTCATTCCTAACCAAAAATAATGAACAGTGCCCTTTTTAATGCTCTTCCAGTTCCCAGATTTGTAGTATAAGGGCTTATGGGCAATGCTGTCCTGAATTTTTCTACCAGGCCTCTTTTCATGAGAGGAATATAATATCCCTTCTTCCACAAAAAAAAACCTTGTAAATGGTATTTTAAAAGAAGGCCATCCTGTGTGTTCCCCTTTGATCACAGCTAAAATGTCTAGCATCCACTTTTCTTGTGTTTGTCTTAAATGAAATTCCATGATCTTCCATCCAAACAAATCACTACTGTCTCATCATCAGGACACTCCCCTTTTCTTTTATCCATCTAACCTCAATCTCTGACTCAAGCATTCCTCTCTCTCTCTCTCTCTCTCTCTCTCTCTCTCTCTCTCTCTCTCTCTCTCTCTCTCTCTCTCTCTCTCTCTCCACTCGTCTTGTCTGTCTCATACCATTAGCTGATCCCCCTGGCCAATAGAATGAGAGTGTGTCTTCGAACTGCCACTTGGTTTTTCAAGGTCATCCGAGTGATTGCCATCCCTACCCCATTTTTTTTTCTTCGCCTCTCTGGCTAACTTGGCCATTCTGTAACGGCGTAGCTTCCTTCCTTCTTTTCTGATTCCATGTCATAACACCTGAGACCAGATTTCTAGAAAGGGCATTGGCTACTTTATTTTCTTTTTCCTCCTATATGCTCTAATCCAACAATATTAAACTCTAATAATCTCTTTATCCAAAGACTTCGCCTTGCAGTTAAGTATCCCTCTTAAATTGATCACATAGATGGTGATGATCAGTTAGGAATTGACTGCCTTGCCCCAATAAGAATACCAATGCCTTTCCAAAATGAGGATACATCAATAAGGTATCACTTGTTAGACCCTCTTTCAGATTATCAAAAGCCAATTCTTCTATTGGTTCTCAACCAATCCCCATTTTTCCCTTCCGTTTACCAATGGCCAAGCATTTTGGCCAAAAGCGTGGATGAACTTTATATAATATCCTGCAAGCCCCAGAGAGCTCAACACTTCCTTCCTTGTATTCAGTCATGGAAAGGACGAATAGCACCTATCTTATTTGGGAAAGGCCTAATGCAGTCCAAGGTTATTATATGCCCAGGGAACTCTATTTCCCTTTGAAAAATTTGACACTTCATCAAATTAAGTTTCACCCCATAGTGCTTCAGTGCTTTTAAAACCTTAATGAAACTCTGTTTATGCTCTTTTGCCATTCTCCCTCTGACAATGATATCCTCGATTCTCCTCATGCCTGGTGGAATGGCTCCCCTTTCCAACATTAAGATGTTTGCCCTGGTACCAAGTATGGTGGTTATATTTCCTCGCCCAATAGTTATGTGGATTAGCAACACTCTTACCTTTTTAGGGCATGTAGGGAGGAGGGGCTGGTCGTTGCCTTTCACCTGTCTCATACCCTCCAGTGTGTCCGTGATTCCTCAACCAGTGGGGGTCCCGAGGGAGCAGGGAATACTTCCTCCTTTAGGAGAGGGTGTCTTCCCTCTTGAACTGAGCTCATCCACGGCCATTGGTTCTGACCCACCTGCCAGCCTGTAGGGTAGATTGGCTCACACTCTTCATCCTGTCATTTCTTTTGGCTGGGCACCTCCCCCTCTCGGGGTGCTGCACATGTAACTCCCAGCAGGGGGCAAGGGTTCGTTTTGCAGTATTTGCACTATCCCAGGTAATATGGCCCGTGCCCTGTAGGAGAAACATTATTTGCCGCATCGTTAGGGGCATTCAGCCTGCCTATGACCTCCATCCCCACAAGTCCAACAGGCATCTCCCTCCTCATGGCTCTCCTGCTTCCTGCCCTTCCAGTGGTAACCCCTCGTCCCTTGCTGTGCATTTCGTGTTCTCTCTGAATGTACAGTCATAACCTGATCCCTCACATTGCCCAAGGTGATCTTTTCCTCCTCTGCACTAGTGATGTCAACCAGTCACATCAAATGTACAGTTAAATTTCCTAGGGACTTTCTTTCATCATAAAGCCACCCCATAAATTTAGTAGGAAACGAGATTTAGAACATTGGATCAGTAGACTGCCATCAGAGCAAATCTATCAGCCACAAGGAATATTCAATGTGCAAACTCACCCACTGTATCCCCTGGCTTCTTTATCGGCCAATATCTTCTGGTAGGTAAGCCTTCTGCTCCACACTTAACTGAAACTTCGTCATCATCATGTCTCTAAACTCTTTCCATGTATAGTACCACGCATACTTGATATTGGATACCACTGAAAATGACACTTTCTAGTGGGTTGACAAATTGCGCATTTGATCTGACCAGTCTGGTGTTGCATAAATCTACCGAGACATATGCCGGTTTTGAATCCTTATCTGCAAATTCCAGAATGTGGCCTAAGTCATAGGGGAGATTTGTTACTAAGTAGGGGGCTGGCAATTGGCGAACATCAATATCCCTGTCTAACTGGCAGCATAGTGTCAACTTCACTATCCATCTACGGATCAGAAGCACTTCTTGCTCTAACGGGTGGATATGTGCCTTGTGAGTGATATCGTTAAATTCTCTGTCATAACCTCTGCTCGCCTCCTCACCAACGCACGGCCACATTTGTTGAGTTCTGGCCGTCTGCCCATTTTCAGCTTTGGTTTAGTCACTGCACCTCAGTTGGGCATATCTCGATCCACAACTCCGACACCACTGACTTAATCTTAGGTTAGTGAATGCAATCCGATCGTATGTTTTTACTGATTTATTATAAAAAGAAACTTTCTGCATTATTACAAGAGGTGCATGTCACTAATGCACAGGTTTACCACACCAAACTCCAGACTGACTGCCTCAAGAAAGCGAGTTTAGCATAAGTAAAAGGCTTATACCTCCAATTCTCTAACCATCTCTCACAGAATCAACCCACTTGCACTGAGATGACATTATATACATTATAAAACCCTGTAACAGTAAAAAAAATGATGCACGGCATAATAACGACAATAATAACAGCGGTAATAAAACATACAGAAAAACCATAACATGGATGCCAAGAGGTCGCGAATTCTAAATTCACTTAATGAGTCCTTTCTATATATCACATGTGACAATCCACAGACATGTATATACATGAGTAATATCCATAAAACCCAAACAGAAAGTAATTTTCATACAACACCTATGAGGGTGGGCTCAGGTCATATATATATGTACATATATATATATATATATATATATATATATATATATATATATATATATATATATATATATATATATATATATCCTCAAAAGAAGGCATCGTGCTTACCCCATACAAAAATGGGAAAAAAGCACGTTAAAAGAAGAAGAAGAAGAAGAAGATATATATATATATATATATATATATATATATATATATATATATATATATATATATATATTTATATATACAGTATATATATATATATATATATATATATATATATATATATATATATATATATATATATATATATACTGTATATATCATAACGAAGTGTATGGTTCTCAACGCAAAGCAGGAAATTCATTGTTAAGTGATATTATTTTGGCAAATATATAATAACACTCATGTGAAACTCGTGTTACTATTACTAGAATTATGAATATCATCCCATTGGTGTATATATACACACCCGTACACATATATACATATACATATATTACCCATCTATCTATCTATCTACACACACACACATATATATATGTATATATATATATATATATATATATATATATATATATATATATATATATATATATATATATATATATACATATATATATATATATAATCAGCAATAAGTCACCAAAATGCACGTGACAAATGTATACTTAGACAACCACATGAAAGGTGAAAATTAAAGACCAGGTACCAAGCGCTTTCGTGTACTGCGTACACTTCTTCGGGGTACAAAGTAAAATAAATAAATAGAGACATAAACAAGATAACTTCACATAACAAAGATCAAATCCTTTAACAAGCAAAACAGTATTACTGTATGAAATCACTAGTTTGAAGAAAATAAATTGTCACTACCAAACGGTAAGTAAAATACTTTAAAAATGCTTAAGAAATGAAACTGTAGTTAGAACAGGCTGTTGCTAAAAGTTGACATTGTACAATTTTATGAACAAGGTAACTATCTAATTTAAAAAGACCTGAACTAAGATTCAAAAGTTGATTGTTAAAATGCTTAATAAAAGCAGATTCAGTTATATTTCTTTTAACAATCCGGTTACAAAAAATTATCTCAGATGAGTTTTTCCAGTCTATACAATGGGTAAAATCATTCATATGTACAAATAAAGCACTTGTCAATTGACCTGTTCGAACTGCATAACGATGCTATTATAGACGGTAATCTAGTTCTTTACCAGTTTGACCTAGGTATTTATTACTACACCCACCACAAGGAATCGTGTAAATACAGCCACTAATTTGTTTTGGGGAGTTACGAACAATGATATACTTAAGTGTCCCTGAATTCTTGTAAACAACATTTATCTTGAAAGTTTCCAGTAATTTTTTAATAAAACAAAGATTTACACTACAGTATATGGCAGTGTCAAAATATCCTCTCTCACAAAAAGCTCCCTATTGTTACTGTAATAAAAAAAATATTTCTAGCTTTCTGCAAAAATCTGTCGATTAAAAACTTTGGGTATTTTAACATAATTCCTAAGTCATAAATTTGACAAAACTCTGAGTCTAAGAATTCCGGACTGCATATCCTTAATGCCCTTTAAAACATGCTACAGAAAACTGAGAGTTTTACATGAACATGGTGATCTGAATAATTGTGGATATAAGAAGAGACGTTGGTAGGTTTCCTGTAAACATCAAACACAAAACTTCTATCCCTACTATGAACGAAAACATCCAAAAAGCGGCAATGAACAATTATTTTCATCTTCAACAGTGAATTTAACAGAAGGTACAAAATTATTTAACTTGTACAAATTTTCACACATGGGCCAAACACAGAATATATATATATATATATATATATATATATATATATATATATATATATATATATATATATATATATATATATATAAATATAATGTGTGTGTGTACACAAATGGGATCGTATTCATAATTGCAGTAGTAGTAACACATGACACTCACATGAGTGTTGTATGTATTTGCCAAAATAACACCACTTTATTATGAATATCCTGCTTTGCGTTGACAACCACACACTTCGGTATGATTGAAAACTATGGCTGCAAAAAATTTGATTAAATGACGCACTACAAGAAAAGCAAGTAAAGACTGCAATGATGCCACACTCTGGAGGAGACGATCTAATGCGGGGCAATATTAAGAGAATATAGAACGTAATTATGCGATATAAAGGGGTTGCCTGTAATGAAATTCTAATAAATATGCCCTCCCCTATTGCAGTTATTAAGAAACCGTCATTTACGCCACATTTTTCCATTATTCTCCCTTTGTTCCGTGTTGATGTTTTATTGCGAACGGAAAATGACGTCCTCTTGTCAGGGGCAGCAGGTTTGCACTTTGAATGCTGTCAGCCACCGTTTAAGATATCAACTTCAGTTCTTCATTTTTCTACTAGGATTCATAACACTTGAGACTTACTTTTCTTTGTTTATTTTTCT
Source organism: Macrobrachium rosenbergii (assembly GCA_039081455.1). Lineage (NCBI taxonomy): Eukaryota > Metazoa > Arthropoda > Malacostraca > Decapoda > Palaemonidae > Macrobrachium > Macrobrachium rosenbergii. The sequence continues at coordinate 33,644,080 of JANJGK010000014.1, forward strand.
TAATGTTCATAATTTATCATTTTCATTTTCATATTTTTTTTAAAATTTGGAATAATTTACGGTGCAAGTAATTTACTTTATATCTTTCCACATCGCCTCAGAAGCTTCTAGCTTATCTAGTTCACCAATAAACTCTATTCAGTTCCACAGTAGAAATATTCAGTTTCACAGTAGGATGCATTTCAAATTATTTCAAGAACTAGTTCATCTCTCCGTTATCATAAGCTTAGTATTTACGTGAATTATTCTAACGTATTCCCGTCATTCAAAATAACTGATAGAAATTGTCTTCCTTTCCTCAGAATAATCGGAGCAATTTCTTCACGATCTCATTAAGTCCCTGAATTAATTAAAAGTCTGATCTTCTCTGCTGCCGTTGATCTAGTTTCTTTCATTTCCCCAAGAAATGATCTGAAATCTTCCTTCTCGTTCCCCTATTTTCCAGAAAGATTACACGAATCTGTGGCAATCCATACATTCCTTTGCCATTTCTTTTTTTTTTTTTATTTATATCAGTGATTCACAAAATCCATCCTCCTGCCACGTTTATCTGTTTGTTCGTATATTTGTTGTTTTCACTCTTCTATATACGTTTTCTTAGAAACTACTCAGTCAGTTGGTTATTAAGTTCCTAATTCCCAAAACTCATTAATGTTATTTGAGATCTCTCCACTAATAACCATTATTTTTCTTGCCGAAAGAACAGGAGTGGCTGGTTTGATGTCTTTGCAATGCCACGCCTTTGTGAAGGGGGCGAATAATGTTGCTAGATCTTAAGAGGAAGGCAGAACTCACACCTGTGCTGTCTCCACAGGAGCAATCTATGGGGTTGCTGTGCATGCAGCGACAGGTCATGTAAAAGCTTGGGGCGGTAATGACAGTTCCGTGACCCGAGCATCTCTTCACGTCTCCGGACTTCATATACCTTCCGCAGCCTTCTGTGAGGCTCTGCTTCCAGGGTCCCTCTTTGCTAATGAGCAGTGGTTTTCAACCTTTCTTTGGCCCATGCACCTTTTCACCATATGTCAGAATGTCATTCACACCCCTCCCCCCTTTCTAAAATTGTCTGCCACAAAAGTGGCATTCCAAATAATATGCAACATAATACTAACACAAACGTGACTGTCAGTAGTGCGGACCGATGCACACTGCGTGTTGTGTTGTCCTAGAACCAGTTTGAGCCTGCCAATCTGTGGTCACAACTCCCCCCTGAAACTCTGAAATCCCCCCCCCCCCCTTGTGGGGTGGGGTTGGGTGGGGGAAATTCCCCCATGGTTGAGGACCACTAAGCTAGATGGCGCGAGTTCCCAAGTGGCATTTATAATAAAATAATTCAAGATTTCTGTCATGTTGCAGAGAATCGGCAGCTGTACCGACATCAAGAATATTGTTGCATTCATCAGCAGCTGCTGCACTTCAGTCCAGTAATAATTACGCTACCGATTGGTTAGTTGTCAGGTTGCAATTAAAATTAGTTCACTTTGGGTATCGGGATGTCCCTAATACTATGATGCAAATACTCGTATAGACTTCAGAAGCAGAAGTTTTTCTTTTTCACTGAGCATGTAATTCTACGCAGTCTTCCAGTCTGCTGAAGCATTACATGCTGTAGTTATTTTTACCATAGGCTACATAAACGTGCTTTGGAAGCACAACTGTTCCTCCGGTATCAACATAAATTGCCGTGACCAATTGACTGAATAGTGATGTTTTTCTTTCGGGTGATTATGTAAATATTATGTTTACACGTGTATATATACTCCTTCACCCTTATGAGTATAATTTATTTATGCGAATTTAGAATTTTTGGGCGTACCCTTGCGTAGCTTATTTTTTTGTCTATTAAGAAGATTTCCTAATAATGTATCGAACGAAATTTGTAAGTATTAGCGTAACAAGTGACGCCTGATAGTGCCTCTTTATATAAATTTTATAGTTTTAATCATCGTGTTAATTATATCAATCTCGTTGAGTGAACTAAATTTTATCATGCATTGTTGCCTCGTGCAGTATTGCCAAAAACACCTCATCTAGGTCAAATTTAAATGCCAGGAAGGGAGTACCACTGAAAATTTCTAAAACAGTTGAAGAGTACATCGAATGTAGATCGCTTTGATATCCCGTGTTTGAGAATAATCTGCTGTATTTTTCCTGGATTTGTATGTATATTCACTGGTAGGCAGATACTTTAATGGATTTGTTGTAGTTTTGAGATGTAAATTATTGGGTTTATAAATGTATGTACTTCCTTTTCCGATGCGAGGATAATTCATGTTCCAGTTTTTGTTGGTGAGGGTAAATATCTTCCATTTTATCTCTTAAAGCAAGTGGAGACGGGTGTCAGTGGGTCGTATGGTACAAAACGTTAACAACGATCCTATGCTTTAAAATAGATGGTAAAAGAAAAGGAGGTACGGATTCCTCATAATCCAAAGAATATTTCATTGCTAAAAATAAATCAGTAACGTTCAGCAAAAGTACTGGTGTTTTATGATCACCATTTGTAAAACAATTGTGAAACAGTGGATAATGCGTGATGTGTAGCTGTCTCTTAGTAATAGCTGTACCCAGGAAATTTTTCAAATAACTGTTCAGCAATACCTTGTAACCACGAATTGATGCTGTCTGAAGACAAGGAATTGAGGCGATTCGTTTGTTCTCATTGTTTACATTCCACTGGGACGAAACAATAGATGTGGCACAGTGTTTTCAGTTACGAATCAATGCTCAGTTTTTATCTGGTGAAGAACTGCCAGGAAGGGACAATTCTCTGTAAGTCACGGAAAACAACTGCTGTTGAAGTTTCTGAGGCAGTGTCATATTCTTCGACCAGTATTCTGTTCTGGAAAATCAATATATGTGTTGTTTTATATATATATATATATATATATATATATATATATATATATATATATATATATATATATATATATATATATATATATACATACAGTATACAATATAATTTTCTAGCAGAAAATGAAGTTAATGGAATGGTTTAACTTTCTAGGAATAGTTGTTTATGAGTACTGAGTTTCATATCAAAATTTTCCCAACTTTAATTCTAACCAGAGAATGAGTACGCATTGTATGCATTTAAAAAATTTGTTCCCTCTTCAGACAAGTAAAAAATGCGCCGAAGTTTTTTCGGCGCAATCAAGTTTTCCGTATGAGCCGCGGCCCATGAAGCTTTCAGCCACGGCCCGGTGTTGGCCTGTCCTATAGTGTTGCCAGACGCACGATTATGACCAACTTTAACCTTCAATAAGATAAAAAAAAAAAAACTAATGAGGCTAGAGGGCTGCAATTTGGTATGTTTGATGATTGGAGGGTGGATGATCAACATACCAATTTGCAGCCCTCTAGCCTCAGTAGTTTTTAGGATTGAGGGCGGACAGAAAAATTGCGGAGAGAAAAAAATGCGGACAGAAAAAGTGCGGACGGACAGACAAAGCCATCGCAATAGTTTTTGTTTATAGAAACTAAGAACAATATTTTTCTTCAGTTGAAATGTCAACGGGTAAGCAACCAAATGCCTTCTTCTAGCCCAGTCCCGAA
>JANJGK010000014.1:33652637-33657637 GCA_039081455.1 Macrobrachium rosenbergii
TGAGGGAGAAATTTAGGTTAGTAAATAAGTTTCGACTCACATTACTTGGCAATTATTTGAAAACAATGATGCTATTCGGGCAAAATACTTGCAACCAATCAGCTAGCAGGAAACTTTTCCGAGCTAAAAGGGCACCCCTGCGATTGAGTGCAAATCCGTGAGTTTAGTATACCCCATTTATCTAGCAAGACCCCAGCTTTAAAATTACAACAAATATATATATATATATATATATATATATATATATATATATATATATATATATATATATATACACACACACATATATATATATAATATATATATATATATATATATATTATATATATATATATTTATAATGTACATAAGTGCATATATAAATATACGTATACATAAATATATATATATATACATATATATATATATATATATATATATATATATATATATATATATTATATATATATATATATATATATATATATTTATATGTATATATATTTATATAGACATGTATATATACATATACAAATATACATATATATGTATAATTGTATATGTATATATACATATATATATATATATAATATATATATATATATATATATATATATATACAATATATATGATACATATATATATGTATATATATATATATATATATATATATATATATATATATATATATATATATATATATATATATATATATATAACCGTAGCGCTACTCGAACTACCCATACAAATGGAAGATTCTGGAAACCACCATCACCAGTAAAACCGAGGATATGATTCTGTCTGGAGGACACTTGAAATCTGATTACCTTGAAGTTAAACGTGAAGCCCATTCTCAAACAAGTGTTCTAGTGGATACGCCCCCGGACTCGATACAGGTGGGAGCTAACTCGAACTAACAATTACGACTGCTGCTGGTATACTTCAACTCTTTCACCTCAGGATGAATTAATTACCTTTCGCATTCCCAACAAACGTCGTTGTTCCATTCCCTCAAATTCCATAAGGTACTCTGATCACTTACCAACTGTCCACATTCACCAGTGATCATGATTAAAGTAGTTTTTATAGTGTTTTCGCAAGCTCTTTGAACTCACACACAGACACACACACAAACACACACACACATACACACACACACACACACACACATATATATATATATATATATATATATATATATATATATATATATATTATATATATAATTCTTTTACCTTTATACTAACGATCCCATTCAGCAATAAATGTTTTTATCGTTGATTAAACGAACACTTTTAGTTTAATCGAGAACCGCTATGAGTGGGATTTTTATCATGTAGAAAGTTAGAAAGATGCCATTAGCTAACTTAGCTTGAAACATATTTCAGGTAATTATGCGGATTCACTTTTTCAAACTCGAATTTTGTCGGTTTTGAGATGAAGCTACGTTGCAAAATAAGAAGTAAGTTTTCAGAAAGAAAACGTCAGTCAAGTAAAGGATTAGCATGTAATTATCTTTTGGATTAATAATCGTTAAATACCGAGTAGGACAACTGCACTTCCTAAATAGTCAAGACCTCTTCCATAACTTGTTCGATAGGAGGTCATTTTGGATGATACAAACAACCTGTTTACGTTTCATTAGCTGCCACTTCTACTTCTTTTTTTCAAGAATAAAGTTTGATGTTGACAATATTGGTTCCTTCGTGTAAAAGATGTTGTACGAAGAATAAAAAATCGGTTTCGAAGAATCGAAAAAGGCTTCATGTTCCCTTGAAGACGAAAGCTGAGCCGTGAATTAACATCCCCCTTGATCATATTTCCAATTAAAGAAGTCCACTACTTTTTGTATGAGGTTGTAATACAGGACTCAGTCCTCGGTAGCTCAGCACTCAGTATTTATTGCCGGATGAAGGAGGACAAAGGACAAAAATGGGTTATTTACTCAGTATATTTCATGTTCTAGTGATTTTATGACCATTTTGGTTGATGCATTTCATATAAGGAACTTGTGTTAGTGACAAATTAAACTGGATCGTTTAAAACCGTAACAGATTTATCAAAGTTAATTTAACATATACGAAATATCGGTGTGTAATTCAGCATATGTTAAGGATAAGAGTAATACAGTAACGATAAAAAAATATGAAAATGCATTTAACTACCTTGAAATATTTAGACCGAATAAAAGTAAACATATCTATTGCGAAGTTTTCAGTGAAAGGTATGTAATTAAATGAATGTTATGCACTAAATATAAATGTGATGTAGCAAAAACTAACCGCAATATTTGTCTATCAATTTTCACAGACAAATGTAGAACTTCCTTCACAGTTGTCTTTTTATATCCTTTGAAATTTACTCTGGATCGGGAAATGGCAGTACATGCGAGATTAAGACCACAGAGCTTTCAGTAGCTTACATCTACGGTTATAACCACATACTAACTGACTCCTGTGTGTTGTGGTTATGTAAATAATCAACTGACTTGAATACACTAGGAATGATGTTATCAATGAAAGAGAAATTTATATATGAAGTAATGGACTCTGATACCCATTCGTCTAGATAGGGTGTTTAGGTACTTACAATATTAATGGGTTGTTAGGCAAACCTCTTCTCTTTTGAACCTCACCGTCTTGTTCAAAATAATTATCTCCCACTGAACTCCAGTTGTCAGTTGATCATTTTACTTGCCTTTTGATACTAATCGTTAAAGTGCCCTTATTAGTCTGCTCTAAAATTGACATGTGGGCATTTGTAAACATTGCCACATCCTTTCAACCGCTCATGGTAATGCATTGCAAGCGCATTTCGAAGGATAAAACTGAAGCTTCCCGTTTGCTCCAGTTACTGCCCCCATAACGCGTAAATATAACTTCTGCGAAGGTCATACTTCCTGCAGTGAATCTTGCAGTCTATCCACATACAAACCGACGAAATGATACAACAAATGCCCCAGTAAAACGTGAAGTTTTTCCATAAAGTTCTTACAGTTATAATGACGATCTTAATGCCACTCCTTTGTCTTTTAAAGTTTAAGTATCCAAGGTGATATATTTTTGATTTATGACATCTTGATCATCATCACCTCCAGTACCATATGACGCAATAGGCCTCTTGGAAATTCTGCTGCTTATGCCTCTAATGTTCTTTTTCTTTCGCAAATTTCCACTCGACTCAAGCATCCCATATCATAGATCTCCCCGCGGCTGTGTGAGGGACATGTGCAAGCCACATTTGTTTTCCTCCTTCTCTTATAGTTCCTCGTTGGGCGAGTGGGCTCCGTTCTCAGCTAGCACTCTGCTGGCCACGAGTTCGAATCTCCGACCGGCCAATGAAGAATAAGAAGAATTTATTTCTGGTGATAGAAATTCATTTCTCGCTATAATGTGGTTCGGATTCCACAATAAGCTGTAGGTTCCGTTGCTAGGTGACCAACTGGTTCTTAGCCACGTAAAGTAAATCTAATCTTTCGGGCCAGCCCTAGGAGAGCTGTTAATCAGCTCAGTGGTCTGGTTAAACTAAGATATACTTAACTTTTTCCTCCTTCTCTTTTCACCCGTGGATATTTCATTAATAATTCAGTCTGCTATACTAACACCATCACCTCCCTTTAAGTACATAGTTTTTGTAGCATGATACATTTATTTAATCCAGACATTCTCCCTTATTTCTTTTTGCACATCGTTTAACTTCAGTTTATAGACTTGAGTACTTGACAGATTTTACTTGCATACTTCATCTCTCCCTCCTGGAATTTTGCTACGAGTTCATTTTAGTTTTGTTTATTCTTTTTTTGCATCCAGGGTGCCTATCGTCTTATCCCATATCCCAGTACTTCTTTTCCAGCTGATGGATACACATTCCCGATGTTAGTCCAGCATTCATTTATTGCCCACACCTAATAAGATACGGTTTGAAGAGCTACAAATCTATTTTGACATTCACCTGCCGAAGTCTCTTAGTATTCATCTTCAAGAAGCTCTAGTATATAAAACCTAGATACTCTGTAAATTTCAATTTCACGTTTAATGTGGTAAAATGACAAGTTGGTGATCGCTGACGTCATCTACTCCTGTTTAACTCTTAACATCCCTCAGTGCTCTTTCTGTCTTTTGTTTAATGGCTACGTGATCAATCTGATTTATATATGGCTGTCATATGGAGATGTCCAAGTATACTTGTGGATGTCCGTGTGGTGGAAAAGTTTAGCTCTAATCGCAAGATTATTTTCAGCAAATAAATTAATATATTGTCTCCCCATTTTCTTTTCCTGACTTCATATCGCTTTCTGGTCTTTCATCTAAAAAATTCTGTAGTTTTGTAAGAAATTCATGTCACTAATTTCCAGTCAGTCAGCTTTTTTTCTGCATTGTTGAAAATCATGCTTACTCCCTGTCTACTAAGTCCATCTACCCATCCTGAATAAATAGACAAATTACCACAAACCTGTCTGTCTCTCCCATTCCTTTACACCGTGTTTTCAGTGCGATGTCCAGTTGAGTCCCTTGCCTTGTAATGTATGTATTTATTTACAAACACATACACACTAATCAGTCAGTTGTCAACAAATTAAAAATTAGTGTAATTGTAAACCTAGGTTCAGTCTTTACCTGTCGTTTTGTTGGTACTATTGCCGGTTTTCCATGTTTTATGAAAGTCATGTCTTGAAACTTCATAGCTGAGCTAATGAACCATGAATATGTCACGACTAAAAGAGCATTGTGAATGGCAACATAATACCTTATCTAGCCTAGGCCCTGTGGCGATTGTCAGTTAAGTAGGAAGAGACTGTAGGAATCGGATGAAGAGTAAAGGTCAGAATGCAATGCAGTTATCACCCAATGTACACGACAAAAACCTAGACAAATTGGTGGTAGAGCTAGGGAAGGTGTAGTGCCTACAATGACAGGAATATTTTTGGGACAGGTGAAATGTGTCAGTCCGAGTGTGGCAGAAGAAGAACGCTTGTGAAATTGATTGCTGAACATGTAGGGACGAAAATTAAGAGTTTAAAG
>JANJGK010000014.1:33662637-33665137 GCA_039081455.1 Macrobrachium rosenbergii
TCTTAGATTGATATTCTTATCAAAACTTTCTTTTTATAAAACTAGGCTCAAGTATATTTATTCCTGATATGTTAATAGAATATATGACGCAAAGCAAAGTACCCGTAGTAACATACTCTGATAACTTTAAAAATGTTCCCTACCAACTTAAAAATCATTCATGCGAATTTGGCATTTAAGCATCATGATGCAATGAAATGGGCACTGCTAAAGAACTTCTCCTCTCAATACCTAAGGATGTGCAACAAAGCCCACTTAATTCATGTGATAAATTCTATGTTGTTAAACTGGTAAACAACTGGAGAAGGAAATGAACAGTATAAAAGATGTCTACAATATGCACAGGAAGCAATGCAGTATTTGTTCATTTTAGATATAATAATCAGGGTATTAATTAGACAGGCACTGCAAAAATGGTCTATTCTAATAAGGTTAGGAATGAATATACTCTAGTCTAGTTTTATAAATAGAAAGTTTTGATAAGAATTTCAACCTAAGAAAGAGATAAAACGTACAGATTTCCCAAGAATGTAGATTAATTTGGCCAAATGAACAACAAAACCACACGCTGGTCATGGTACATTAACATATAAAGCAGATCAGGTGTTCTACGGAAACAAGATTCAGGCGCAGCATGTCCTCTCTGTTAAAAAAGCTCCGCTTCCTCACAGGTGTTCACATTATTTATATTCGTGCGTACATAAACAAAAATGCTGCTCGCGAACCTTGTTTTCGCAGAACACCTGATCTGCCGTATATGTTAATGTAACATGACCAGCGAATGGTACTGTTCTTCATTTTCCCAAACTAATCTGCGTTCTTGGAAAATCTGTACATTTTATCTCTTTCTTAGGTGACATTCTTATCAAAACTTTTTTTTTTGGTAAAACTAGGTTAGAGTATATTTATTCCTAACTTTATGAGAATAGGCCGTTTTTGTAGTGCCTGTCTAGTTAATACCATGATTATTTGATCTAAAATGAACAAACCTAAATTGTTTCCTGTGTATAGCCTGTTTTGTACATCTTGTATGCTGTTCATTTCTTTTTCGAGTTATTTACCAGTTTAACGATATAGAATTTGTTAAATGAATTAAATAGGCTTTGATATACACATCCTTTGGTATTGAGAGGAGAGTTCTTTAGCAGTGCATATTTCATTGTATTATTGTGCTTAAATGCCAAATTTTCATTAAAGATTTTAATTGGTAGGGAACATTTTTTAAGGTTCTTAGAGTGTGTCAGTACGTGTACTTTTCTTTGTGTCATATATTCTCAATACATTGTTTAATCAGCATCGGGATTTTTAACCCCTTTTGCTTACCAGTGACGCATATGAACGTCATCCAAATTTAAGTCCTTCTCTTACTGATGTCGTATCCAGACGTCAAAAAAATTACTTATAGAATATGTAATCATATGCAAAATGAAACAAAATTGAGCGGTCTACCTTGAAAACTGCCGGAGAGATGCGTCTTTGAACAAGTAAAGGTATAAACATTTTTACGATCACAGCTCGAGTCGCTGCCACTGCCCACAGACGTAATTGTCATTAGAGTCATGAGCGAAAGGGTTAAATTTCTTGCGTATATTCCTAATAACAACTGTTTCACCATCAGTTATATTCAAGGCTACAGACACATAGTATTCTTAAAACCATTAAAGCGAAAACTGATTTCTTATAAAAATGAACTTGGTGAGTTGTCTGTATGCACTAAATTCGTCCTAATTATTACTTTTGTAAATAGGACAGTTTATGAAGTGCAGGCTAAAATAATTTTCAATCTCATTGATAAATGTTATCAATAGCGCCATATCATTTAATCTGTCAAAGAATGTGTTTACGTTATCGTTACCCCGTTAAAAAAAATTGTATTTAAAGTACCTGAAGGATTTTTCATTTTTATGAATAATGTTCCTTAATATTCTTCCACGACACTCCATGCACCAAGTAGTCAGTGCAGGTGATAGGGGATGTCCCATGGCCATAGCTTAATTTTGAGAGAAATGTTTTCCTCCGAATTCAAAGCTATAATGTTTAACAGTGAGAGTAATTAGTTCTTTTAAGATAGTCTTTGCGAGTGGTATATCCAGCTGTCTGATGTCTTGGATTTCAGATGAAAACTCGAACAAATCATCAGTGGGTAAGTTAGTGTCTAATGACACTACATCAGACTTACAAGCCTGCAGTCACTATTAATTTCCACACTATCCAGTTTACTTATAAAGTCTACATATCCAATTTATTTATAAAGTCTACATTATTCCATATTTTAGAATGTGAAATGGAACATATCAGTAGGTTTAGAATATCAACAGGATACTGTGATATATTGTATGATACAAATCCAACAGAACTAATTACTGGCCTGGCGGGAAAACGCATCTTGTGAAGTCTTATAATTCCGAATATAAACGGTGAAGTTGGAAAATTCAAACGAATCTTTTTAATCAAAGAGATCCTTTCCCCTTAGGAATTCCGTTACTGTTCTGTTGACATT
>JANJGK010000014.1:33670137-33700137 GCA_039081455.1 Macrobrachium rosenbergii
ATTCAAACGTGAGACTTGGAGGCGATGCTGTAGAGGTTATGGCATACATTGAAGTCTGAGAACACTATTTAGGTGGCAACTACCCAAGTTAAGAAACTTAATCGGGTATTTGAGGTCAACCGTTGCCATAAACGCTTGCACGGATTCCTCAGTCAGTTACGAAAAGCATAGTTCAAAGGCGAGGATATTGCGCTTCTTAATGCCGATGATTTCAAACGTCATGCTTGCACTGGGTTTTGTGAAGGTGTTTCAGCTGTTGAGTGCAGCAACTCTGTGCACCGTGTTCTTTGCATTTGCCACCAGTTTATATGCTATGTATTGTTACTGGAAGAATAAATAACCGTCTTGTGTGAAACTATGGGTCCTTGACTGCGAGCCAGTCTCCAAGAAAAATGAATCAAAAGTACCTGCTAATAGTGCTGTTTCAGGATGGTTCCTTGTATCGAGTCTTTGTGGTAGGAAAGTGAATTTACTTCTGGACACCAGGTCGTATTGTGTGAAGGTAGTGGAAGGACAGAAAGTATAGTCTGAAATAACATGTTATTTAGAGATAATATGAAATCACTCTCCGAAAGGTGTATGGTAACATACTAAGGAGATGGGGACTATCCTTTTACAGACTATGAACTGAACACACTCGGCACATTTTGAGATTATTGCTGCGTTCCATTGATTTTTGTAAGCACACTGCCGAAAGTGTTTGGGAGGATGTAAAATAATCAAAGCAGTAGTTTCAGATTTAATAAGTTGGCGTTATTCATAAGAAGCATTCCCACATTTATTATTTTTTTCCCAATACCAGTTATTTTAAAATTTTACTTTTCTACCTAACTGTTTGCTAGTATCTAAAAGTTATTTGGTAGTATTCGTAGGACTGTATGTGTGAATTACTATTCATACATACAGTCCTATAAATACTCCCAAATAACTTTTAGATACTCGCAAACAGTTAGATAGAAAAGTAAAATTTTAAAATAACTGGTATTGGGAAAAAAAATAATAAATATGGGAATGCTTCTTATGAATAACGCCAACTTAATAAATCTGAAACCACTGCTTTGATTATTTTATTTTTAATTCTTAAAAATGACGTAAACGGATCATTTTCATTTGGCGTCGATGTTCATGACAGATGCAATGTCAGTGTGTGTCACCTAACCAGTTATCAGTTTTCTAAATATTTACCGAAGAAAGATTGCAGTGTGTTGCCAGACGCGATCGGTTATTTTGTTTAGCAAGACAACGTTGTCTCTTAGGTAAATGGAAATATAGCTGTAGTGAACATAATACACGTGTTCGAATGCCTCTTTGCGTGAGACCAGAAGGGTGCTTAAACAAAAAACAGATGTGCGGTGGATGATTCAGCGTTGAATCACACTTGTGCAATTGAGCATTAGCTATGTAAATTCATTTTCGTGATCAAAGGTCTTTTGAATCATACTATTGCAAAAAAAAGCCTTACATACATAAAATGAAACATGTCAGCTGGCTGGTTTTGGATCTTAGTTTGATGGTTGAATAAATTCGCAATTTCCTCTTCAAACACCTAAAAGTAACACAATAAGAATACATTGGCAATAAACGAGAATCGCTTAGACACAGATTTATTGCCATTATTAACTGAAGAATAGTTCACATTAAAAAGCGCGGTTTCTCTCTAAACTCATGGCGTCTGCTGAGGTATCGACGCTTTCTTCAGAAATTTGGTCGCGAGAAGTGGGAACATTCATCATAAGTGCCTCTCCACCAGTTTTAATAATTCCCACTTTCCTAAGACTGAACGAACATTACTTTAGCGGAATAAAATGTCGAGATTTGTGTCACTGCAGACGACAAAGTATCGAAACCCCGTCATTGCATTCTCTGATGAACACGTTCTTTACAGTTCTCGTACCTGTATACACAAGCTGCGGAACAAGAAGCGTCAGACTGATAAGGGTCACAAAATAAATAAAACAAAAGTATGCACATCGTAAAGCGACACATTCGCAAAATATGATAATGCAATCTGGCCAGCGGGTGTCTGTCGACAGTTTCCTCGTTAAGGATTTCCATTTGGTTACACAAAAATAACGATCCGCTTTGGTGAAATTACGCACTACGAACGTTACTCTAATGTGCAAAGATTCATCTGAAATGTTCACCTTGCTATCTGTCACCTTAACGAGCTACGACAGAGGAGGAACCAGGATATTTCCTCCCAGTGCATTCATTGCTTTTCCTCTTGGATGTGCGTATGGACACACTTTGGTTAGAGTTTAGATACATTGCTTTACTTTAAATGACATGATATTTTAAACATTAGTGGTATATTTTTTCTATCGCCTTATGGTAAGTCCGTCTGATGCTTACGGAGACAGAAGGTTTGTTTTGCGAGTATTCAAAAATTAAAACTGTGGATAAGTTCACAAGATGAAGATCTGATTAGATGTTTTCAGCTTTCCCGCCTGCTTTCTTCTTCTTCGTTTTAACGTGCTTTTATACCCATTTTTATATGGGGTAAGCACGGTGCCTTCTTTGAAGGACTTTGATTTGGCGGTGGGGTACGCCGTAACCTCGACCGGCTGCCCTGCCTGACATCGCTTAGACCCCGGTAACGAATGTGTACATGTATTACCGAAACCCCGGCTCCCTTTCTCCCAGCAGCACGAGGAGAACTGGGCGGGTAGTCCGACAGTTCGAGACGTGTGAGGTGTCTGTTATGTTTTTTTTTTTTAGAAGATGTTGGAGTGGCTTTGTTTATGTGTGTATTAGTCTGTAACATCCATTTGCTTTCAGCAAACCTATCCGTTGATTACATACGTAATCCCGGGATGTCTACACGGATAGCAAAGTTTCCGCCTCTGACTGGTCGGCTGCGGGGATTGAACCCTCGCCACAGGCTTCTATGAAGTCTGTGGTTGCCCCTCTACCAACCAAGCCATCGAGGCTCCTTTCCCGCCTGCTTTATATAGATTATTTTATTCCGAAATAGGAGTTACGTTGATGGTATTCATATATCGCTGAGATATGGTATTTATTCCCTGATTATAAAAATGACTATTAAACCTTAGACTTTTGAAACAGACGGTGAACTTTTACACGCCTTGAAAGTCTTTCGGAACATGGATTGTTACTGGTATTCGGTGGGTGTGTACAACAGAGTGATCATTCGAATATAAGCTTGACTGCTTCGTTCACAAGTGTCCTTAAGCTTTGAAAGGGTTTCATCCACCTGCGACGGTGAAGGCCTCAACAAAAGAGCAGATTTACTTGGATAACTGTTGTATGTCGTCTACTAGGTATATATATATATATATATATATATATATATATATATATATATATATATATATATATATATATATATATATATATATATATATATATATTGTTTATGTATATATATACAGTACACACACACACACACACACACACACACACACATATATATATATATATATATATATATATATATATATATATATATATATATATATATATATATATATATATATATATATATATATTGTTTATGTATATATATACAGTACACACACACACACACACACACACACACACACACACATATATATATATATATATATATATATATATATATATATATATATATATATATATATATATATATATATATAAACATATACATACACACACATAATATATAATATATACATACATACATGCAGTACGTACACACGTATATCTGTTAATTATTTGCTGTTTTATTTGTTGCAGCCGGAGCTAAGTCGTTTATAATGACATCTTTAGAAAATCGATCGATGCATTCCTTAAATTTCCCCTGCAAAATGTTATTTTGAGGGAACTCGCGGCAGAGAGTTGAAGGAACACACGTTCTCGAGTGCTCCTGCATTTCTCAGTTTTGAGCTTATCCCAGGGATTATTCTCGATTTTCTACTGTTCCAGCAGTGAATAACAGTGATGTGACCTTAGTGTTGTGTTTTGCAGTATTTTACGCGCCAAAACAGTGTTGTAATTTAGTTAGACTGAACACACCTAGTAAACAAGAGTCTCGGACGATGAACGAATATGCCCTGAGGCGATTTGCCTCGGGCGATTAAGGGCTCGCGGCCTCCCTCCTTCCCTCCTCCCACCGGCTAAACGCAGCGCTGGCAGTTAGCCCGCAAATAAAACCGGTTAATCAAGATGCGTTATAATTATACACATGTTCTCAGGGAAGACCCCCATAGGCCTGCATGTTACAGCGCCTTATGCAACCATGGAAATGGTTGGTAATTTGTTTCTCAGGGACATGAAATTAGGAATTAGTAATATAAAAGGTGTTCACAATATAAGTCGAAATAAGATTGTGATAAAAGTGATCTCAACAGATGTATTTACAGATGTTGTGAAGAATTTTGAGGATAAGGTTATCAAGGTAAATGATACAGACTCAGTGAAAGTTATTAACTTAAGCTCGCAAGTGTCATTTGTATCAAGGAACGCACCTTTCGAGATGGACGATCTAAATTTTAGTGATAATAAATATCAAGGCTAAGAGAGACAAAGTCTACCCAATTAGGTGGAGTCGCCTCCCACCTGGGGTAACTGCGTAGGCGATGACATATCTTAGAGGTTCCTGCTCATTACGGCAATTCATCTGCTGACGCAATAATGTGGTAGACAAAGCTCCGCCTACATGGGGGATTTTGGGGGAATTGAGCAGACCTTCTCTTTCTCTTGGCCTTGTTAGATATATTGAATAGGTATGGAAAGGTAGAACACTTAGGGCATAACAGACATGCAGTTGGACATTTTGAAGGTTTACTCAGTGTTATTCGTACGGCAAAGATGAGGGTAAGAGAAAATATCACTTCATCAATCAATTTATATTGGTGGCTATAATTTAACCTTTCTATGCAGTGGACAGAGAAGAACATGTTACAAATGTGGCAAACAAGGTCACCAAGTAAAGGAATGCAATATAAATATGACTGAAAGAAATTACATCTTTAGTGAGGGTGATTTTCTTGAAATACAAAGGAATGAAAAGAATACGTCCAGTGTGAACAATAATGGAGGGGACGAAGAGCATGAAGGTGGAGCAAAGTCGCAGAATGAAAGAGAGAGAGAGAGAGAGAGAGAGAGAGAGAGAGAGAGAGAGAGAGAGAGAGAGAGAGAGAGACGTAGGAAACGTTCATTCAGACTTTAGTGATGAAAGCGCGAGAACGTCCACTGAGACAAGGACTGAAGATGGCCAGATGAACGAAGTGGAAATGCATAAGGAAAGACAAGATGATGAAGCAGCTGAAGGGTTTATGGAAACCCCTGTATCACCCGACGAAGGACTCATTATTTCGACAGTTGAAGCAGAAATCCACGCTGATGAGGCAGATATCGAAAAGGAAATGGAGTTTCAATTATGTGAAATACAAAATGAAGAAGAGCAAATCGAGGAAGTGGAAAGCGAAATTCAGGAACAGGGAGCTAAAGAAGGGAGTGATGTAGATTATGACGGAGAACATACAATAGACAGTGTTTTAAATTTTGGTAACAGGAGTGACGACGGAATGTGGCAAGCTGCCATTAGTGACGAACCAAGCAAGGGTTTTCGTCTGAGGTTAACAAAGGATAATGGTGTACTTTCTGAGTCGAACATGGGTGAAGATGAATCAGTGCTCGATGAACCCAAAAGTAGCTGTGAAGATGAGATAAGTCAGTTGCCTGTGAATAAACGTTTCAAATTAGATGAATGATGAAGAATTAACTTCTTATATTCGGAGCCTTCACTTACCTAAATTTAGCAACTGTTAATGTTAATGGGCTATGTATGGCTCATAAGCAGATTAAATTGATTGATTTTATGTATTTTTATCATTTGGATGTAATATTTGTGCAAGAACATAATGACAAAGAAATTTCGCAACTTGAGTATGTTGAAAAGCACGGCAATTCTTTTCAATAAAAGTTCAGAAATGAAGGTTCTGAATCATGAGATGGATGTAAAGGGTCAAATAATCAGTATAAAATGTACCTATGAAGGAACAGATTTTCTACTAATAAATGTATATGCCCCTTTTGGGACAAATAAGAAAAAGGAAAGAGAGGAACTGTTCTTAAATGTTATGCTCTATTAGTTAAGAAATAGTTTACGAAATGTGATCATAGGGGGAGATCGGAACCGTATAACAAGCAAGAGAGATTGTTTTAATTATGATAACCATATTAGTTCAGAAGCTCTTCAAAAGTTGAAAAATGATTTGCAGCTTAGAGATGTGTGGCTCTTAACAAATCATTTTATAGAGTATTCGTATATTAGGCATAACTATGGCTCTAGGATTTATTGTATATTATGTAAGAGATCTTAGAAATGATGTAAGTGAATCGGAAAATATACCACTGAGCTGGTCTGATCATAATTCTGTTAGGGTGAAGATTAAAATGGCAAAGGATATTGCAAATTAAATAGAAATATTCTAAGACACACTATAACAATAGAAAATTTTGTTCATGTTTGGGGCCATTACAGAATTAAGGACAAATTATTGGACCCATTCTGCTAATTGCAGTATTTTTCAAAAACTAGAGGAATGAAAGACAGAATAAATCTGTTTGAAATGGAATATGTGAAGAGGTTAAGATAAGAGCTAGAATTGATGAAAGAATGAATGGTGAAAAAACATCTACAGATTTACTAGGAAAAGTATCGTTAAACTGAAAAAGAGGGTTTATAGGTATCAGACACAAAGTCTGTTCAAAGGAATATATTTGAGTTTTATGAAAATCTATAAAAAGAAGCTGTTGACAGTGAATTAAAATATAAATTTCTTGAACATATGAACACTGTCATAGATGATGACATGAATATTACCCTTAAGGCTGAAGTATCAGAGGCAGAGGTTTGGAAAGCTATATGTTAAATGCAAAATGGAAAATGCCCTGGTATGGATGGGTTAGCTGTCGAATTTTACAAAACTATGTAGAGTATTATAAAAAACGTATTTATGAAAGTACTGAGATGTTCATTTACTAAATTTGAAATGTAGAAAGACTCAAATGAGGGAGTTTTTAAGCTTGTACCAAAGAATGGAGATAAGTTTGATCGTAACTGGAGACCTATAACTATGTTAAATGTAGATTACAACATTACAGCAAAGGTTTTAGCAAACAGGTTAAAATCAATGCTTTCTACATTCGTTGCAAAGGAACAGTTCTGTGCTGTCCCAAGAAGGTCAATGAATAGTTGTAACACTTTGCTAAGGGAATATGATATACTTCTTGAATAAGGAGAACGTGCCAGCTGCCCTAACAAACCTTGATTGGTACAAAGGATTCGACAGGATTAATCTGGACTTTCTCTTCGGAACGCTGTCCAAACTTGGATTTTCTTTAGATTTTGTAAACTTAACTAAAATGCCTTATAAGGACGCCAAAATTTGCATATCCACAAATGCCCATACATCTGACACTTTTCTTATAAGTAAGTCTGTTCGACAGGAGAGCTGTTAATCAGCTCAGTGATCTGGTTAAACAAAGGTATACTTAACTTTTATGAAGTATCTGTAAGGATGAACTGGGAAAACATCCAAGATAATATTATGAGAATGTTAGGGCCACTTTATAAGCACAGACTGACTTTATTCCAAAAGAGTGTACTAGTTAATGCAACTGTACTGTCAAAGGCATGGTCTGTTTCCCAGATGTATCCAATTCCAGCTGATGTTGTTAAATGTATAGAAAAGTGTATTTTCAAATATCTGTGGAATGGGAATTATCAACCCATTAAAAGGTTCCTTCTAAAGAGTCAAGGAGGATGTGGTATCGGTAATCTAACTGTGAAAGCAAATTGCTTGATTTTTAGCAGCTTCTACAAATAGATCAGTAGGATGTGAAATATCTGCATATTATTGTAAGCTGAGACTTTCTTACCTTGTTGAAATCAACAGATTTAAGGAATTCACCATTTTTAGTACTCTATATTATGACAAATTAATAACGATATTTCATTCTGGAATAAATATTAAGACTTTCCTTTGCTAAAATCAAAATTTATTTATTGTTACATGATGAGAGGTGAATCAGTTCTGCCAAACATTGAAGAAAACTATCCGTTGTTTAACTGGAATATTATATGGGAAAACTTTAAAAATAAGTGGATTGATCCAGTAAACAGAGAAATATTGTTTAACTATATCCACGAAGTCTTAGCTACAAAGGATAGGTTATTTATGATGAACATAAGAGATAGTTATGTGTGTAGTAGTTGTGGAGAAGCTGAAACTATTATGCGCTTAGTTTGTTTTTGTAAATTGAAGAGAACATTTGTGGATAAAAAAAAAAGTACCGAACCAGGTCTGTAAAATAAATGCAGTAAGTTTTCCAAAGATTGTAAAACTGGATTTTCAAGCCTATTTGAAAAGGCTAAAAATACAGCAATGATATTAATAAGTGAATATATAACTGGAATTTGATATCTTCATAAAGTAATGCCCTTAGCAGATGAGTTAAGTATGATTTCATTTATAAAAAGTAGAATGTTTAAAACAAGATTCATATTGTTAAAAGCACTTGAGGATAAATGTCATTTATTTTTTACTTCAGAATATGTTCATCTCGAGAAATGGGAGTAGCATTTGTGTAATTAATAAAATCCTTACTGATTATTAAAATGTAACATTATATGCACATTGTAATAATTTTTTTTTATTGCACTATCAGCTAGTTATAGAGTCTATGTTGTATTGTTGGTGCTTTCTTATCTGATTGACTCATGTACGTAGATGTAAATGATGGTTTATTAACCACATTGAGATAACTAACATAAAAAGCATATGTATATAATATAAAATATATTTGTATAAAAGAAAACTATGTGCAAAACTATGTAAATTTTATCAATAAGAGTTAAAAAAATAATGTTCCCACGTGGATGACTAGGAATATGCCCTCCGCTTATCTCAATCTTTTATTTGTCCTATTTATTTTTTTCCAAATCCATCATTGTAGTCTTCCCCTTTGATGTGTAGGTTCTGGATTTCCCGTTTTGTCTCTATAGCTCGTTGGGCGACCAAGTCAACTCGTTTCATCATGAAAATCCTTCGATCCCAAGGGCAAGTTTCAATAGGTTGAAATATTTACTCCTATTTGAAATGTAAAGGTATTCCAAGTAGGTGTAAACCAGATAAAGCTCAAATTTCTTAATATCAGTTATGATAATGATATAAAAGACAGTGAACAAACAATAAATTAATCTCATCGTTAGTAGATCAAGTTAGAATCCTCAATTTTTTAATCCATTGCATATACTGTCCATATCTCGTTAGGTAATGAGGGCCGTGGAGACTAAACAGCCTCTGGTTAATGTTTGTGGATGTGTGTGTTTTTTTTTTAGGTATTTTACTTTGTTGAAGCTTCCTAACCTTACCTAGGACACACTTTCCTACCAGATAGGGGACCGTAATCTGACCTTCAGAGAAATAGAAAGGTTCATCCTAACTTTCTCCCACTTAGGGTACCTCCAAGAAATGAGTCGCCTTTCCATAATCCTTTGATGTGCCAGACTGAGGTTGTGGTCGGCGTCAATAACCTAAATGTTGTCACGCCAGTTTTAATAGACAAAAACCAATCAGTTGCTTAGGTTCTGGTTCATTGGCATGATCGTCGGAGGGTTCTTCGTATACCTGGGGAGGGGCACACTGAACTCGATCACCCATGTGAGGGTACTTTAGTCGGTTTCATCTCATCCGTCCACCCACGGGTGAAGATGTGGCACACGCGCATATGTAACTCTTGATTGGCTGAAAATCAGCGTTTCAGA
The DNA here is from genome assembly GCA_039081455.1 of Macrobrachium rosenbergii. Lineage (NCBI taxonomy): Eukaryota > Metazoa > Arthropoda > Malacostraca > Decapoda > Palaemonidae > Macrobrachium > Macrobrachium rosenbergii. The sequence goes on from JANJGK010000014.1 coordinate 33,679,916, forward strand.
TATCGTTGGTTTATTGTGATAAATATTGAAGCGTTCTACAATGACATTTCTTAATGTTTATGTGTACCAGAACCCTCACACTTCCTTATGTAATAATAAACATGCGGATTTGTATCGATAATATACCTGTACATGCCGAGCTTGAATTAAACAGTCTGTTTATATCAAAGACAAACGGTTGGTGGACTTCAGTGATTGTGCTCTATCTCACTGGCGTAACTTGGTTACACTTAGACCTATGCCCACAAACTGTTCAGATCAAAAGATTCCCTTATCGTTCAAACTCTGTTATGTACAATGTCATAGCATGGATACAGAAATAACTTTATTATGATACCAAAAACTGGGAAAATAACCTTTAATGATGTTGACTGCTAGAACATGAAGCATTGGCAAGCGAAAGATAAGCTTATATTATTGATTCGCCAGATATTTGACATTACTGGCCTTCTTTTAAGTACACTTTCAAAATTACCTTCTTATTGTAACCTTTATTTAGTCATTCTATCCAAGTATCGTTTCAATTCCTTTAAAAGAATAAGTCGAGGCTAACATTTTGTGCTGTATATGTCATCAACACATAAGGGGTGAGGGGAACTCAGTGAGATTCCAAACTTTTGCTCGATAAGTTAGCAAAATACTCATGAAATTGCCCGATCACTGAGGTATAATAATGATTTGTATGCTCAAGAAAAAATTATATAAATATGCAAAGTATTCTGAAAAGAAAACCTCAGTACCCAATGCCATGTATTGACTGAAATTTCCCACCTTCCAGCCAATGTTACAGTGGCTGTTCCTTTCACTTACCTAGACAGCTTCATAGACAACAAGGTTTCGTGCTAATTTAAGTAATGCTTTTGTAATTTACTTGCAAGAAATTATTAAATACCTTTTATTCGCACTTGCATATTAAAATCTCTTTTTATTTACCTACAATGAGGTAAAACATTATTGAAAGCCCGTCGTTTGTTTGTTTGATAACCGCAGACAATATTGGATACAAGTTCGTCTCGCATGCTTGCATTGTCATATCGTCGATATAAATCGCCATGTTTTTGATCTACATTAGAAGTTGTGAGGGTTCTTTGTTCAGGTGAACTACTGAATCACAGTAAGGCTACAGTATCGGAACTGTTGACTTCAGCCAATCACGAGCTAGCAACGCATATTGCCACACATCTGCCTAAACCCTACGTTGGTGAGCGGAAAGATGGAATGAAATAGACTATAATTCGCTGCAGCAGCTGATGCTGGTATATGTATTTTACCCCATGTTACCTGAATCGTTATCCAGTCCCTCACGTCCCGACACAAATTTTCAGTGTCCTGGGTATAATTATTACCAATTTCAGTAACCACAAATTGCAAGGAGTGGTTGAATGGGAAGTGAGAGTAGCCGCTAGGACAGAAGTCATGGCATACCCGACAACAAGTCCAAATAAACAACAGACTGAGGTAGAATATATATATATATATATATATATATATATATATATATATATATATATATATATATATATATATATATATATATATATATATATATATATATATATATATATTTTTTTTTTTTTTTTTTTTTTTTTTTAATAGCAACAAGTGTATCTTTGCCCCCTCCCCTACCTCACTGAGCCTTCAATCAGTGGTGCAGTGAACCCAAGCTTGCTTACACGTTCCATTTCCAGGAAAAACCAAACTTGTTGTATACGAGCAAGTCCTTACCTAAGCCTTGTAATTAGAATTTCAACAGTCTCAGCTTAAACACTTGATCCACCTGAGATTGCTTACCTACAAACAAAACCGCTAACAACCCAGAGTTATTTTAAGAATAATGCTATAACTGTTATTTACAGTTTTGTAGATCAAATTGTAATTTTACAGAGAGATTCATAAAGAGAAACATTTGCCAACCAGAAATGTTAATTTCCATAAATATTACCCTGAATTCTTAAGGAAACTGCATCTGACAGCACAGTATTAGCACTGGTAAAGTTCTAGGGGTGGCGCCAAAAGTAATGGCCGTCTCTCAGTGTAAAAGCTTTTTAACAATTTGCTCTCTTAATGAAGAAGGTAACACAAACTGTTTATGTGCAAAACATAAAAGTCACAATACCGTTGCTTGAGAGAAATGAATTGCTCGAAAGTTCACAAGACGTGTGAACTTCCACGTTAACTTAGTTCACGTATGAAACTGTGGGACTCATGCTCGAACACTTGTTCAGTAATTATCCAACACAGGTCATTTGAACGGAAGAGACATTACAAATCCACATTGACTAGAAAGATAGATAAGTCACGTGATCAGTGTGGCGCACGGCATTGGAGCAATGATGATATATATATATATATATATATATATATATATATATATATATATATATATATATATATATATATATATATATATATATATATATATGTGTGTGTGTGTGTGTGTGTGTGTGTGTGTGTGTCTTTATATCTACATATAGTTCCTCGTTGGGTGAGCCGGCAGAGTTCTCGGCTAGCACTCTGCTAGGTCCGAGTTCGAGTCTCCGGCCGGCCAGTGAAGAATTAGAGGAATTCATTTCTGGTGATAGAAATTCATTTCTCGGTATATTGTGGTTCGGATTCCACAATAAGCTGTAGGTCCCGTTACTAGTTAACCAAGTGGTTCTTAGCCACGTAAAATAAGTCTAATCCTTCGGGTCAGCCCTAGGAGAGCTGTTAATCAGCTCAGTGGTCTGGTTAAACTAAGGTATACTTTTTATATCTACATATATATATATATATATATATATATATATATATATATATATATATATATATATATATATATATATATATGTATATATATATATCTTTCAGCTATGCAGCGTCTCCGATTTTATGAGGTGTATCAGGTGTTTCCTCTCCGATTCTTTGGGAGTCCTGGGAGACCAAGCTGCTAGCCCCATATCTATATCCCCGGTGACTACCACCCACCGCTGCCTACTGCAGTAATTAACCACTTACCTAATCCAATGCTTAGACCAGCAGAGGGGCAATGGATTTGACAGAATGTATCTCTAAACTCTCGTTAACGAGCTAAGGCTAATAATCAACAGAGGCCGGGGACCGCACACGCACATGGATGCACACGTGTGTATTTGCGTGGAGGACATGCAGGCTGTGCGTGAATTATTCCATTATCAGCAGATAAATTTCGATCCCTTCTAAGGCTTGATCACCTGGTACAAGGCATGAACGGAAAGTTGTGTAAAATTCATCGTGATCTACTAACATTATAATTATAGTGAATTTGCATGTGTATGTACGCTTGGAAAAGTGCATGTCTTCTTTAATATAAATGTATGGTAAGTATTTTTGCATGTAAGATTCGTGAAGAAGATAACTGCATTCACTCTATAACGTTTCAAACAGATAATACTCTCTGAATATAATATGTCAGAGAGACATTCCTGGGATCGTCGAAACTCATCACTCACTCTTTCCTGGAACTGCAGCCGAGTTTCAATCATTTTTGCTTTCGACGGAAAGAATTTTGAAAGTAAAATAAAGCGAACACGAAACGTGAAGTCTGACTTGGTTTTCAACAGCCTTTAATTTTTGTCGCCAAGATGGATGGTGACAGAAACTTGATGAAAATACTTTTGAACATCGAGGCGGATTGGCGTTCTTGTACAAGTGTTTCGGAGCGAAACATTTTTAATGCTATCCGGGAAATCGGAGAGTGCAGCTTTTAATGAGTATTTTTTTTTTTTTTTTGTTTCTCGGAGCTTACTTCGCCCACCTGCAGTCATTTTCTACAATGATTTTTTTTTGCACACACACATATACGTATATATATATATATACATATGTGTATAATATATATATATATATATATATATATATATATATATATATATATATATGTATATATAATAAGCATATATTTATGTATAGTATGTATATAAATTTATATATAATCTATATTTATATACACAGTTATATATATATATATATATATATATATATATATATATATATATATATATATATATTTGTAACTGTGTGTATAAATATAGATTATATATAAATTTGTATAAATAATAATATACATATATATATGTGTATATACATTATATATATACATACATATGTATATATATATATATATATATATATATATATATATATATATATATATATATATATATATATATATATTATATATACATATATATGTATATATACGTATATGTGTGTGTAAAGAAAATCATTGTAGATGGGCGGAATATACATACACATATATATATATATATATATATATATATATATATATATATATATATATATATATATGTGTGTGTGTGTGTGTGTGTGTGTGTGTGTGTGTGTGTGTGTGTGTGTGTGTCAAGAGAATTTTATTGTCAAATGTCGAAACAGATTTGTAGTTATAGGAACCTTATATAAGAAGGAACAGTCTAGGAGTGAGAACTTGTTTGGCGTCAAGCATGCATATCAGTCTGATGGAAAAGAAATATTGGTATATGGAACAACTAGTCGAGAACCTTGGTTATCGGTAAAGATCCAGGGTACAGTAAAGGTTAGACAGAAGCAAAATGTTCATGTTGCGAAATTTTCAGGGAGGAGATGAAGAACGCAGAGTAGAACACGCTAAGAATTCAATTCTAGATAGTGAAGATTAATTGAAGGTCCAAAAGAGGTAAGTGTGCATATTTGGACAAAGAGGTAGTTCTTCATTGTAGGGGTGGGTAGATCTCTCGGTTAGCACGCTGTTGGCCCAGCGTTCGACTCTCCGACCGGCCAATGAAGAATTAGAGGAATTTATTTCTGGTGATAGAAATTCATTTCTCGTCATAATGTGGTTCGGATTCCACAATAAGCTGTAGGTCCCGTTGCTAGGTAACCAGTTGGTTCTTAGCCACGTAAAATAAATCTAATCCTTCGGGCCAGCCCTAGGAGGAGAGCTGTTAATCAGCCCAGTGGTCTGGTTAAACTAAGGTATACTTAACTTTTTGGACAAAGAGGCTGATGATGTTGAGAAAACCATGCTTTCAGAGCATGACACCAGTGGTAGATTTGCCCCAGAATTATTGATAGAATATATTTGAGGGGAAACAAAGACGGGAAAATACTTGTCAATAGGAGGAAATGATGAGTAAGAGAGAGTAAGTCCTAAAGAGAATGATGAGTCAGAGCGAGTAAGTCTTAAAGGGAATGATGAGTAAAAGAGAGTAAGTCCTAAAGAGAATGATGAGTAAGAGGGAGTAAGTCCTAAAGAGAATGATGTGTAAGAGAGAGTAAGTCCTAAAGAGAATGATGAGTGAGAGAGAGTAAGCCCTAAAGAGAATGATGAGTAAGAGCCAGTAAGTCCTAAAGAGAATGATGAGTAAGAGTCAGTAAGTCCTAAAGAGAATGATGAGTGAGAGAGAGTAAGTCCTAAAGAGAATGATGAGTGAGAGCTAGTAAGTCCTAAAGAGAATGATAAGTAAGAGAGAGTAAGTCTTAAAGAGAGCTATATTGTTGTCGTCAAAAATAATTGTATAGCAATAACTTAACGTCCGGGAACTGCGCAAGTGTCTGGAAGATAAAGGTGAATGATAAACTGTGTGTGTAGGAGGATTTAATTCACCTGATGATGCGGCTTTCGCTTATTTGTTCATATGTGGCAGCTGACGTTGTTGAGCTTTTCTGCGCATGAATGGTATTGATCGTTGTGTTGTTTTTTTTTTTTTTTCTAGAGTTAAAGTATATCTTAGTTTAACCAGACCACTGAGCTGATTAACAGCTCTCCTCCTAGGGCTGGCCCGAAGGATTAGATTTATTTTACGTGGCTAAGAACCAACTGGTTGCCTAGCAACGGGACCTACAGCTTATTGTGGAACCCGAACTACATTATGACGAGAAATGAATTTCTATCACCAGAAATAAATTCCTCTAATTCTTCATTGGCCGGTCTGAGAGCCGAACGCTGGGCCAACAGCGTACTAGCCGAGGTACATTCGTCAATGTAATGAATTACTAACATATGTTCGATGAAGGAGAATAGATGTTTTGTCATGCTGGCATTCTTGTTGGGTTTTAATGAAATGAGGTTACTGAGATCTAGGGGAAGGATCCCACGAATGAAAATATGGACATGGAGAGAACTATGATTTTTAACAGAATAAGGCTTAGAAGGAGGGGTATGAAATTCAAAGCATCCTAAACGATGACAGGGCAAATATAACGCACGAGATCTTTGTATCAGAAAATATACATATTACAAATATAAAGGTTTCATCTAAAGCACATTCATTTATAACAATGATAATGCGGTGGGACCATTTTTGTTGGCTGTCGATTGAAATTGAAGGGTTCCTTGTACATTAAGTTAACCGAGTAAGTATGTTATGTTTTTGAATGTAATGCATTATCAGAAAGTTAAAAATACCTTAGTTTAACCAGACCACTGAGGTGATTAACAGCTCTCCTAAGGCTGGCCCAAAGGATTATATTTATTTTACGTGGCTAAGAACCAATTGGTTACCTAGCAACGGGACCTACAGCTTATTGTGGAATCCGAACCACATGATAGCGAGAAATGAATTTCTATCACCAGAAATAAATTCCTCTTATTCATCATTGGCCGGTCGGAGATTCGAACTCGCGGCCAGCAGAGTGCTAGCTGAGAACGGAACCACTTTCCCAACGAGGAACTATGCATTATCAGAATTTCGGGATGTCTATTAATGATGTATCTTATCAGTTGTCCAGCTTTTTTTAATAATTGTGTATGTTCTAAAAAGAAATTTCATAACTTTTACTGGAACATAATTTGGGCACTGTGTTATACGTAAGGCATATTGATTACAAAGTTATGCTACATGTTCCGGTGGGTATATTAGCTCGCTGAGACATTATATGTGATGCCAAATTTTGTCACTTAATTTAATGAATCTGAATTTGTCATGAGGCTGTATAACAGTCATCTATGTTCACTTTTTCCGATGAATGTTATTTTTTCAAGCAGTTTCGAAATGCTGAGTAGTTCACTGGCTCTGTCATCTTGATCTCTTGATTTAATTATCTTATGAATTGAACTGAATATAGAATTTAGGCCAAAGGCCAAGCACTGGGACCAATGAGGTCATTCAGCGCTGAAATGAAAATTGGCTGTAAAAGTTTGAAAGGTTAACACTGTAACACGAGAAAAACTTCGCAGTTGCACTGTAAATCAATTGTTAAGAGGGGGTGGAAAGTAAGGAAGAACGAGAATATGAAAGGAGGTACAGTAAAAGGAACAAAAGGGGTTGCAGTTAGAGGCCGAAGGCACGCTGCAAAGAACTTTAAGTAATGCCTAGAGTGCACCACATGAGGTGCACTGACGGTACTATCCCCCTACGGGCGAATAATAATCTTATGGAATTCAAAGCACAAGTATACTTAATGTACCGACCGCATATTCGCAGAATTCGTTCAAACGAGTCATGTAGTTCATTTTCTAAATTCGAGATGCAATCCCTTTTAGTCACGGAGGAAAGTTCCATCCTTGGCAACGTCTTACCATTAACACTGATTTTTTTTTTTTTATTAAGCTCGCGGCAGTAAAAAGTATATTATTGATCGATTTGGGCTTTCACATCTAAAATCACGAAAAAAATTATATGTACCTGAGGGGCTGATTTAACACAGGAATCAAATGAGAAAAGTCGTCTGTATATTGACATGATTTACGGACCGAATGAGCACACGCATTCATTACGTAGATGTGGTTGAAAAGTCAGTCGTCTTCATTTTATTCTGTCATTAACGTATTACTTGCTGGAGTTACTGTCTTCATTAACCAAATGTGAACTTAAATAATTTTCTTGGACCGATTGCATCAAGAACTCTTCCGTAGGAGGTTAGTGACGTCAGTGCACCTCACATGGTGCACTGTAGGCATTAGTTAAGGGTCTTTGCAGCGTCCCTTCGGCCCCTAGTTGCAACTCCTTTTATTACTTTTACTAAACCTCCGTTCATATTTGCTTTCTTCCACCTGACTTTCCTTAACCCTCTCTAACAACTGTTTCGTAGTGCAACTGCGAGGTTTTCCTCCTGTGACACCTTTCAAACCTTCTTACTGTCAATTTCCCCTGTCAGCGTTGATTGGCCTCACAGGTCCTAGCGCTTGGCCTTTGGCCTAAATGCCTCATTCTTCTTCTTCTACATCAAAAACTCAGACTCGTGCGGAAATGTAGAGACTGCCTGTGATTGTGATCTTGGAAACTATTGCTAAAGCCTTGGTCGACCGTTAGCGTGTTCAAGTGTATTGCGCCAGGTGTTAACTGTTCCGGTAATTCTGGAAAGATAATAACCACAAAGATTCAACGTCACAATAGTGTCATTTCCTTCACAAGCGAAGTCGATATAATGTTTGTCCAGAATTTGTGTTTGTTTCATAAGCGTCAGAACAATCATGGGATTGGAGACACTTAATTCCTAGTCTTAATGGCAGTTTTCGTTGACAAAAATTTCCTAAAACTGTTTCATTGTTTAACATGCGTAGATGTTATTACTATAATTTCTAGCCACTGTTTATTCATATATTCCTTAAATGAATGTTGTGGCGTTTGTAGAGATTTGTCTGTTTATTTCAGCTTACTGTATTTTATTTCTTACGTGTTGTGTTAGCATTCCCTTATACCCATTCCGTTACATCGTTTTTGATTATGTGTTTTATATCTAAATATTTTCTGTCAAGAGCAAATACAGCTGTAGCAGCAATTCTCCAGTGTAGTTATTTCTTCCTCTGTGCTGATTACATAAGCACGCTGTAGTGAGCAGAAATAGCTCTGAAGGTTTACAGAATGGATTCTGGCTTCAGTGATAATGCATTGTTTATGTCACATCACAAGAGCTGTACTGATGTGACTGCAACGATCATGATTTAACGGCATGCCGGAATTGAAGTTTTTTTCAGAGTCAGTTGTATCTGAAACCAAGGAATGAAACCCCTCTCAAAAGCACTTTTTAGAAAAATTCTGATCATTACTTTCTCAAATGAACGCGCCGAAGCAACGCTGGTATATTGGTAGGGCAGTGGCGGAAATGACAAAAGATAATTATTGCAATAATTCAGGTCATTATTGTGTTTTGGAATGTAAGCGAATGTTTGCATAGTATATTTTTATTTGTTTGTTTTGATTATTTTTTTGTTATTTTATTTTAAACGTCATGCATGCAAGCAATGTCCCAGTAATTTTTGTCAGCACCTAAAGTTTGCCGTCTCTGTTAGATTAACAATATAAACTTGAATTACAGTGCAAATTACCGTTCTTTGATAGGCAGGTAATCGCTGTTAACAAATCTACAAGGCGTTTACGGTGTTGTCTTATTCCATCACACATTCAAATCAGTAATTAATGTACATTTTATGATACGGACCGATTAAATAGGAATGCATTGATATTCTTTTGTGTTCCAACTTTCTAATTCATAACTATTTATCATCTGTTTTTTATCATTAAATAGAATGGGAATTACAGAGGAAAAAAGGCTAAGGCTAACAGAGTTGAATTTTAAGTTTTAACATCACGCAAATGCATACGCATGATTTTTATACAAAAAATCAAAGGTCTGTAATTTTGCTCCTGCGCATAAAACTGCGTAGAATAGTGTGTAGACACACACACACACACACACACACACACATCACGGAAGTAGGTAACAACTGGCTCTTGTCGAAACAAGTGTCTTTTTCACGGAGCACACCTGCGTGCCTTATAATATACGGCATCTGTTGTTTGACGTGGATCTACGTCGTTAAGTTGGCAGACATAACGTATTTATGTAGAGATCCGCAGAGCAGTGTACTTAGCCAGACACACAGCGCGCACACGCGCACACACACAGACACAGACACAGACACACACACACACACACACACACACACACACACACATATATATATATATATATATATATATATATACATACATACATATATATATGTGTGTGTGTATGTATGTTTATGTGTCTGTGTGCGTGTGTGTATGCGTATAATGAAGTAGTATTGCCAAGACAAGGTAGAACATTATATTATTCGAAATAGATAACCTCAGCATTAGGGCGAATTAATTTTTTAAAAAATATAGAAATAGGTGAAAGTGCAATGAACCAAATGCCTCACCAATACTTAACAATTTGGATAATGCAAGTAAAATTAAAAACAAGAACTGAAAATAAAAATGGACTGTAAAATAAAAAAAAAAAAGCACCGGATCACAAAAGGATATAAAAGGTAAACGAAAATGATATTTGAAATAAATAGAAAGAAAAGAAAAAGACTGTTGATCTGTTGAGTATCTTCGTAAGAAAATCATACAGTTAATAATTATATAGCGGACAAGTTAAAATTTAACTCTTTTTATTTTCTACGAGTATAAACGAAGACCGAAATAATTTTCTATGAACAAAGACCGAAATTGAGAGGTCCAATCTGTTCGAGTAGAAAAACGGTACTATAGAATCTCGGTCAGTGAAAAGATGATATTGTGTGAATCTGTGCTCACTTATGGCTGAAAGTGGTGGCTTCAAAAGCTTGCCCCTCCATTTCGCAGACCAAGCCGCGAACGAGACAACAAATGGACGATACCTGAATTGGGATGGAATATAGGGTTTAGGCCAAAGGCCAAGCGCTGGGACCTGTGAGGTCATTCAGCGCTGAAAGGAAATTGGGGAGTAAAATGTTACAAAGGTGTAACAGGAGGAAACCCTCGCAGTTGCACTATGAAATAACCGTTAGGAGAGGATGGATGGGAAGATGGAAGAAAGATTATATGAATGGAGGTAGAGTAAAAGGAACGAAAGGGGTTGCAGCTAGTGGCCGAAGGGACGCTGCAAAGAACCTTTAGTAATTCGTACAGTGCACCCCGTGAGGTGCACTGACGGCACTAGCCTCCTACGGGGGATATCTGAATCAAGGTCAAGAAGAAAAGATCTCTCCCCTCAGTCGTGTTCCACCCAGTAGGAAGGCTAGCGCCGTCATTGCACCTTACGCGCTGCACTGTAGGCATTACTTAAGGTTCTTTGCAGCGCCCCTTCGGTCCTAGCTGCAACCCCTTTCATTCCTTTTACTGTGCCTCTATTCATATTCTTTCTTCCAATTTACTTTCCACCCTTTTCTAACAGTTGTTTCATAGTGCAACTACGAGGTTTTCCCCCTGTTACACCTTTCAACCCTTTTAGTCTCAATAATTTTCATTTCAGCGTTGGATGACCTCATAGGTCCCAGCGCTTGGCCTTCGGCCTAAAGTGTATATTCTATCTATCTCAGTCGTGTTCCCACAGTAAATGGATTCATAAAAACAGAATGAAACCTAATATAAGAAAAACATGTAACAAGAATTGCGTAATTTCATATACTACTGAAGGCTAGGTGCAGTCATTTCACTGCTGATGTTGATAATTCACAAGAAAGTTATTTATGAGTTTTTCTTTGTCAGTGTTCACTGGAACCTTCAAATATTTCGTGCTTAATCAAGTATGTAGGTCACCTGCTCTCTTTTTGCCTCTCCTTCTGTCAGTGAACTGTAAGCTAAAAGTCTAGGCAATTTTCATAAGTTGAATTTTGCTATCGTGGTATAGGTTGTTATTTTGCAAACCTAACAAAAAAAAAGTCCTGTGCAAGTATAATTTTTGATAGACAAGTTTGGGGGAAAATTTAAATTAGATCTTCATATGTTGCAGCTTATGACAGGCATAGTCATGACTCAAGCGTTTGAGCTGATAACAACTTGTATTTCCTTGGCAGGTAATTGTACGTCAGGTTTTCAACAATATTTGTTGCAATTGAGAACTTCCAGATTACCCTTGAAGGGAGCGTGACTTACCGTAATAAAATCTTCAAGATTTTGATATATCAATAGACATGATTCCAGAGTACTTTGTAGTTATAGCAGACCACTTGATTCCGCTTTGGTGAGAACTATATTACCTTATTACTTGAGAGCTCGTATATGTGTTTGGGCATTTCCCTCCTCGCAAGCAATTCCCATTGGAATGCCGGTGCACGAGCGGCGTCTACTGTTTTCAGACAACTGTTATCTGATTTCCTGAATCTATTGAAGATAAGATGAGAATCATAAAATAAGAGATGTGTTGTCATAAAATCGTAGACGCCACCTGAACAAAGGTATTCAGTTACCACACACACACACACACATATATATATAAATATAAATATATATATATATATATATATATATATATATATATATATATATATATATATATATATATATATATATATATATATATATGTATGTATATATATATATATATATATATATGTATATATATATATATATATATATATATATATATATATATATATATATATATATATATATATATACAGTATATATATATATATATATATATATATATATATATATATATATATATATGTATATATATATATATATATATATATATATATATATATATATATATATATATATGTATGAGAATAACTTGTTTGCATATTCCCCGTTGAGGGGATGGTTCCTATATGTTTTAACATTCCAGTGCTGAGTAGGTCTTTAGGGACGAGGTTGGTAGCCACGCAGATTTGTTGTAAGCAACAACAGTCTGCTGACCGCCAAGTACAAAATTCTTTCCTTGGGTGAACAATGACACCACGAGTTTATAATCAGTGAATCGTGTTATCCGAGGATTACAGGCCTTTTCTACCGCCCTCCTCCAATAAATTTACATTTTATTTTTATAATCATACATTCACACTAAGAATTTAACTGGAAAACGCCCTTTTAATAGTATTGTTCCCTTTTTCATACCAATTACTTGACCTTTCCATGTACTCCCCCCACCCGCCCTTCCAAATCCCTTGCTCCGTTTGAGTTATGACTTTGACAATAGTTGTTATTAACCTTTTTGTCCTAACGCCATTTTTCTTATCCATTCTTCACTCATCTACCGCCGTAGTTGACTTTGTAAGCTCTGATGCCTTTGTACATCTTCCTCTGACTTGCCTGACAGCTAGAGAACTTCTCTTGTTGGATTTTGTCATGTTTTGTTCTTTTATATCGTGGAAGAAGTTTGCCAGAATTACTCGTGACTAAATTTTGTTTAACAGCATTTGCCAGTGATGAGAAATGATAGTGAACCAGCTTTTCTTTATATCTGCCATGATGTTTTGATATTGCACTATAATCAAGCTAGTTTTTAGATCTTAAAAACTACTAAGGCTGGAGGGTTGCAAATTAGTATGTGGATCATCCACCCTCCAATCATCAAAAATACCAAATTGCAGCCCTCTAGCCTCGGTAGTTTTTATTTTTATTTAAGGTTAAAGTTAGCCATGATTGTGCATCTGGCAACGATATAGGATAGGCCACCACGGGGCCGTGGTTAAAGTTTCTTGTGCCGCGGCTCGTACAGCATTATACCGAGACCACCGAAAGATAGATTGATTTTCGGTGGCCTTGATAATACGTTGTAGAGGCTGTACAGAAAACTCGATTGCGCCGAAGACACTTCGGCGCATTTTTTACTTGTTACAACTTGGGACTTGATAAGTGGAGGCCTGACTTTCAACAAATTTGTTTGCTTTGTCTTTTCGAACTTTGTAATTTTAGCCATCTATAAAATTGTGTTTGGTGGTTCTGATGTGATTATTATGCACCTTCTGAGAACGGCAGTCGGTATTATTTTCAAGAAAATGGCGAAGTTTATCTGAAGATAGAGTTTTGCCCGGATCCAGCTCCGTACCGATCCAGATCACCATCTGGAAGTGTTAAGTCTTCGTTTTGTTTCGTCATGTCTGTGTACAGTTTTTGGTAACCGGTTCTTTGCTGTCCACAGTAAGTTACCGGCAAGTTTGTTGCTCACTTTAATTATATTTTTCACTTGTGCCTATTGTGAATGATATTCCTGTGAAAGGATTGTCCTGGTTCCGGAAGAACCTTGTCTTATAATAGGTTGTTATGCATAAGCGTAATTGTCTTGAAGTCAGTAGGTTTTTTCATCAGCTACCTTAAATGATGGTCATTGTTTGTTTGATGTGTTTAGTTGTTACGGTTAATACTAACTAATATGGAACCGATAAGTGTTAATACTTTGCACGGATGAGGATAGATCGATTCACTGGCTATGGATTATCTGCACAGACAGGTTAATTTCTATTGAAAATGCTGGGGTGTAAGGAAAAAAGATTACTATTTTGAATATTCAGTTAGAACTTGGGAAACAGAAAAGTAAACAAGACAAACACAGGGATGAACTAAATTAGAGTCGGTAAGATAAGATAAACGAGGTTGGGAGACGGATAAAATTTGCAGGGAGAACAGAGACTGATTTGTATCTTAGTTAGTGACGAATAATTATTATGAAGTAATGAAGGGAGCTGTCCTTGTAACGAATAAGCATACCGTGAATAGTTCAACATTTCATGGAAGCTTTTAAAAAAAAAACATATCCATAAATGGCTACGAAACCTCGAAGAGTTTTAGAACTTGGATTTTCTCGGAGGTTTTAGATTTCTAGAAGTTTTGAAGGGTCTCAGGGGTATTATACATAGCTCAAGAAGAAGAGGAGAACAATCATTCTTTTTCCTATAGTGTCAAGTCAAGAGATGGTCTAGGTCATGTAAAATAATATAGAGCAGAATAGTATGCAGATACAGGCGTAGAGACTTGTGATAATATCTGCAATTATTGTACCAAAGGTTTTGCCATTGGATTTTGTACAATCCTTAATGCTAGAGATTTTGCAAACTTCGTGCAAATCTATCACCCAAGTAACAGAGGAAGAGTAAGGTAATTCGAACAATGCAATGACTTTCCCATTTGGAACATTGAAAATATTTTGTGATAAATCAATTTCTTGCCCTGTAATGAATATCTAACAGATATTAAGAGTGTAATTATCAAGAGTATTATGCTAAAAGATAATAAAAAAAAGTTTTGAATATTTGGTAGATATCGTAGATTTACGACTTGAGTGCACTAAATAGAAATAGATTGTAGTGGTAACGCAATTAAAACCTGTTGAGCTTGCAAGCGATGCCAGTGGTACGACGTCATTACCTTTTGTTTATAGACCGCCAGGATGTTAATGGTGAATTGCAACTGGCGTTGGGAAATATACAATTATTTTCCCATTAGCCCCGGTCAACGGCATGGATGATCCCAATCACACGGAACTTAAAGGATCGATCCAGCATTTGGCGTCAGAGCTTCAGTAATCAAAAGCATATCACAATTAATGCTGCCGGTCATTTTAGTTCAGCCGAAGTCTTTCGTGCGTGAATATTTCTTTGCCACAAACCAATAGTTGATGGCCATGATCACGTCATAACTCCTTTTTTCAAAGGAGCATGCATGCTACCATAGGGCTGTCTCATAGCAGAATATACAACTGCAAGAGCATTTCGTCGGATTTGTTGCCACTTATGAAAAAGGGGATAGAATCACTTTTGGACACTAAAAAGAGAATTGGGACGTCAAGAGAAAACTTTTGGTCTTTACCCAGTAATTCTAGCAGTCAAAAAAAATTAATAAGGTAGTCTTTGGTTGAAGGGTAGGGGGTGTTAGCTGTCGGTAACGCACGTCTTAAGAAGCAAATGTAGAAGTAGGATTTCGAGCAATTGCATGCAAATTAGGTGTTTCCAGAATAGAGGTAACTTTTTTTTTTATGTAACTAAGATTTTTCCTCTATCTGCCACAGAAGGTAGTGAATGGCTAAGCTCCCAAGGCACTATGAATGTGTTTTAGAATGCATTTCAGTCATAGATGTATGGTGAAGTGAAACAGAGGAAAAATGATTGAAGGACATGAAGAACCCTCCGCGGATATCTGGCAGCTGTCCATTTGTATTATTACAGAGACAGGGAGACAGCGTTTTTGTTCCGCGTCAGCAAAAACTCGCTTATCTACCACCAATTTTGATTTCGACATTCAGCAGGCGTCTTGTCACTCGTCATATTGAACACTTGGTTTTCGAAACATAATTACCACAGCTGCTTCGTCACATCACGAAGTGTTCGCATTTGTTGAATACGTGTCACATTCAGTAACAGACAAAATTAAATATATACACGAATTGTACGTGTTCTTTCTTTTTTTGTTCTGAAGGGTTTTCCATACGAATTGATATTTCAAAATGCGACTTGCATATTTCTGCTAATGCTACGGCTGTTTTACCATTTTTTACTTGACTTTTTTATGCTGCTGACTTCTGGACTATCTCAATCTTTTCAACTGTCGCTTTTCAAGTCTGACTTGTGCCTCGTACGGTGGCTATGTTTTCCATATATATTTTAGATGTTATTTAGTTTCATGAATATGATACTGAAAAGAAGTAGTTCCAAATATGTGTATAAACCGGTTTTTTAAAATGTATATCTGGATTCATTTGCCATTCTAACCAAGCATACTGTTATTACCGATCTTCATTTTGTTAAGTTTTATTCTATTGACAACTTTCCTCTGTTAGGTCACCAGTATGGTCTCCGTTCTATCTTGCTGAATTTTAGTGTTCCCTGCAGGGCTTTGGCGAATCCTTCGTAGTCGTTTTTGATCTCTCTTAAGCAGTAGGTCAAGTTTGGCTTAAGTACCTTCAAGCATTATATTCTATTTATGGTCTTATTATATATAACCTTATTTTTAGCTTTCTAATCTAGTTGCTCTTTATCTGTAATTGCTGATAGCATAGCATTTGATTCTTTCCACATTTCCAGTAATGTTCTTCATTATTCTGTTCTTTCTTACTATGTATTTATATTTGGCTTTTCTTATAATTCCAGTTGTCATGACTCATGCATATCCTTCTTTAAGAAAGAGAAAAATGAGTGCTTGCCACATTCGTTGGAACATCAAGATATCTTGTGGCAGCTCTGATGAAGTTGTTTCCAGGCACTCACTGGCTTGTATCTGCTGACAGTGATTTACATGAAGGTTATCTTTGCAGTTCAATGAATGTTCTTGTTTATCTCCAATATTAATAGAAACATTTTCATACGCCAGGTTGTATTCTAGGTTTTTGTTAGCATATGTGACTTCTAAACACCGCGCTGTGGCTTAGCACGGGCATTTCAGTGAATCAGTGTATTCGGAGCGTGAAAACTTAAAAGCCTCTGAGGCTAAGATTTTGTGCCAATGGAAAATTCATAGAACTTCATTCACTAACTATAAAGATTTGTAAAATTAGTGCTGAACCCCGTCTAATATAGCATTACTATTCATGGCATACTTTCGACTTCAACAAACAAAAATTAGCTAAGGAAGTAATCCTTAGCTAATTTTTAAAGATGCGTGTGCCACGACACGCTCGCAGGTAAAGCATATGAAGATATAATTTCTCCAGATTGAACAATAGAACTTTTCTGATACTCACGAAAAAGTAGTTTATGAATTAGTTTATGAATTTACTACTAGAAAATTATAGTAATTTGACCACCAGTTACCAGAAGCCACTCAGACACAATTTTGATGGAACCGTAGCGAGGTCTCCATGTTCAGCTTTAGTACATCAATACCTTCCATTATTTTATAGGACCTTAAAGGCTAAAAATCTAAAGATATATTTCTCTTCCTGATACCTGTCAATCTGAGCCATTCATGTCCCATTTACATTTCTTAAAAGGAGTATTAAATAGATACTAGATGGCCCAGACTGTTTGAGTGGAGAGGATTCAGATAGATTTTCCCACTATTTTTGAAAAGATACTTATCATCCTTCCTTCCGAACTAATCAGACTTTAGCGTTTTTCTGTACAAAATAGTATTTTAGCAGTTTAGTGGAAAAGTATGCAATACTGGCCCTGCACAGTGCAGTCTTAGAGCCTCTGGTGCTCTTTAAGGTTGCTGAAATGTGGTTGTGTAAGCCCATGTAAAACTATGGTGAATCTAAACACTTTCCTTATGACTGTCGGTGATACCCATAGAATAATTAGGCACATACACTGCCATTCTGCATCTAACTAGTCACATCGAAGGTAACATTTTTATGTAAAAAGTTGCTCATAATGATTTTTGGCAATCAAATAAGGCTTGTATGTATTAATTTTGTAACTTCGTTGTTAGACAGCATAATTGATCTTAAAGAAGTTTTCAAAACCGTTTGTGTTAGTAATTTTAAAGCTGAATAGTGGTATAGTTGCTGATATACAAAATGTTGTGGTGTGCAGTAATTTGCCCCTTTCCTAAATTAGAAAATTACGTAGTTTCTACCTGTACCAGAGATATGTATAAATCAGTAAGTGTTGTAGTCACTGAGGTATGATTCTCTACTTCATCAGAAGTGCAAATTTTGATAAGTCGGTCTTGCATGACCATCCAACACTGCATAATTCGGTAGGTGTAGGTAACACTGCATTTACTGATTCTGAATGTATGACAGTACTTGGTGTTGTTAGTCCAGTTGTCTTACTCTTAACACTTAAAAGAACAGTTTATGCTTTCATAATAGTAGGAATTGCATGGAAAGATTCCGTTATTTACAGGGATGATGGTAATCAGACTTCGGATCCTTTGATTTATAAATATTGCAGGTACGTTTGGCTGTCCATGTCAGTAACCTGCTGGGTTTTTTCTCATATAAACCAGTTAGCCCAAAGTAGTGGTTTTCTGTTTTCAAAAATGGTGTTCATGATTCAGACTGAACACCCTCCGTTATATATCCTATTCGGCCATCTTCTACAAATTGTATTTCAACAGGGAACATCCACTATCATCTTTAGTGTTACTTGGATATTCTGTTGATGTGTACATTGACTCGCGCTCACACTAACCATTTCCAGAGGTCTTAATTCCTTTTACTGCATATAGTGGAATAGTCTTTCTGGCAGTGTTTTCGATGCCTTGGTTATCAATTCAATGGTAAGTTTCTGTTTCTGTAAGAAACAGAATCTTACCATTAGCTATTTACTTTGTGTACATTTCTATTTATGTTGATTTATATTTATCTATTTTGTTTCCTTCCTCTCCCCTCACAAATGGGCACTGTTCTACAGAGGCCTGCTTTGTAATCTAATGGTCTGTAATGTCCCATCTAGAATTTTCCAGATTTTATTAGCAAACCATAACAATTTTCTCCACCCTATCTCTTTTTCATACTCTTTCGATGATTCAGCTCTATATACACATATATATTCACACACATCCATTATCACACTCTAATTACCATTTCTTTTAAAAATTGCTAAAAACATTACGAGCACATGACTTTCTACTAAGAATTAACACCAAGCTGCATAATAAGCCACTGCACCAAATACATAAGAAAATGGCTCTAAATCTTATGTCAGCATCAGGTTTGGAACCATTATATATCGGCATTACACCCTCGCCACTTGATCCACTTTGTAAAAAGAGAAACAATATTGCTTTACCTTATATCTTCCTTTTTTCTGTATGAAAAAATATTAAGTATTTGATTTATGTTAAATGACATGGAGACTTAAGAGATAATGAAATGAAATATATAATGTTTGTTAAACTTATCTTGTTATAATATCTGAGAGAAAATGGCCATGGCATTCGGGCACAGTGTCTGGAGTATGCAAAACAAGTTAAGGTAGAAATCATTCAAAAGAAATGAGGTCCTTTGACAAAAGAAACTATTCATGTGGAGTTAGGTAGATAAGAGCAAAAGCAGAACAGGGCAGCAGAGACTATAATAATATACAGCCAGTTCGACTTTGAAATGGATGTTCAAAGATCCATGAGTCTATATGGAAAATGATAAAGTAAGCAAATATCCCACTTTACAGATGAAAAAGTGAGTAGTGGCTGTGATGAATGAATTCAGATGTGTCAGGTGAAGTATCACTGGACAACTGGGTTGTGGATAAAAGGTGTGAGGTAGCAGAGGCTAATGATATTACAAAGAGCAGGGAAAATTGGATGGATAAAAGAGGTGGGCATGCTGTGAGCTACGGGATCACAGGTGGGACCGGCAATTCTTGGGGCTTGTTACAGGTATTCTGTCATAGATGGCTTCTGATGACGGCACAGTCTTCTGTATTAAAAACTCATCTCACCACCATACAGTCGTCCATTCTTTATCATCAGTACTTACGACCGCTAATCACGGATGTGAATATATTGAAAATGTTTACCTCCGGCCGTGACGATCAGCTAACAACAAAACTAGGTAGTTAATTAACGGAACATAACTGAAACGCCCCCGTTCGCTCGAAATCGAATCCTAGTCCTTTTTTCAGCGAGCCGATCATCCTAACCAAT
>JANJGK010000014.1:33705137-33725601 GCA_039081455.1 Macrobrachium rosenbergii
AACAGTAATAAATCTGCTCCTGGAGGTGATGATATTTGCTTCGAAATGATTTGCCACCGAGCACCTTGGGCAAAATCATACTTATTAAAATTTTACAATCACCTATGGCTCCAGAGGATTGGCGAAATACGATAATAATTCCTGCTCCAGAGGAGCATCCCTGGAAGGGATCTTGGTAATGTGAATAATTATTGACCAATCTCTTTAACAAGTTGTCTGTGCAAGTTGTTGGAGAAAATGGTAAATGCACGATTTACGTGGCACATTCGTGAAAATAAAATTTTGAGCCCTACCCAGTTTCGTTCACAACGTAATCGATCTACATTAGATTTTGTCTAACTTGGAAGACCACATACATAGAGGATATGAAAGAAAGCAGATTACAGTAGCTGTCTTTTTTGACATTCAAAAGGCATACGACGCTACATGAAGGTATGCAATGTTAAAATCATTACGTAACTTACGCGGCCATCTTCCTAAGTTAATTAAAAACTTTATGACTGATCGCACTTTTCAGGTGAGAATAGTTATTGTTTTTTCAAAAACATTCCCACTTGAAAATGGAGTCCCACAAGGAAGCGTCCGTGGTCGTACTCTGTTTACATTAGCGATTAATATCAGTAGCGTGCTACCGGTTGGAATAAAAAGTAACCTATATAGGGATGATTTTGCCATATATTATACAGCATCACGCATAAAGCATGCAAAACGAATGATTAATAAAGCCATAATAAAAATATTCCCTCGATTTGGGACCACCTTGACGTGGTGAGGGGGGCCTCTTGAACCCCAAGAATCTGTTCCCGGGCTTGAGTCCAGGAGTCCCATAGACACCATTATATATTTCTTTGAATTAATTTTTGTCGAATTTTCCCCCATTTGCTAAAATTTATTGGACCTGATAAACTGGAAAATATATCACAACTGGGATTTGGTTTATATCCAAAGCTAAATAGTGGGAACTGTGGTAGGACCATCAACTGCCCAATAATGTTCGGACCTGACAGATATCAGGTGGAACTATTCTTTAGGGCTGGACCACGGATTCCAGGGGGGTTCGGTTCTAGGGGTAGGACTCTCGGCATTCTATCCGATTTGCCCATAACACGATTAGAGTGGGGATGATAGTATTCTCGTAATACCTTCGGTCCTAGCAAGCAGGTTTGGCTTGCACTTGGGCCACTATAATCGTGTTGTGCCATCCCCTGTGGGGTAGGGTAGGGACGCGGACATTTAGGAGTCAGTTCTCACTTGTGCCACTGGTGTAAGAATAATCCCCATGAAAGGCTGATGATATCTTTTTAAGGTTTTCAGGTTTTATATTCTTTTTTTACCCCTCTCAAATCTTTATGTCTAGCATTTATAAGGATTCAGGTACCCCTGGAACCTCTGATGGTGCTGTTCTGGCACAGATGACGACCTCTGCACCCACCTTGGAGATTGAAATTTCTCCAAATGTTGATGACTTCTCGAAAAATAAATTGACAAAAAGCAGCAATAACAAATATCCTGATCCTCCTCCTGACTTCCCCTCCCCTGGACCCTCTAGCCATGCTTCACTAATGACGACTTCAAGTGAGGACACGGACTTCTCTAGGAAATCTTCATCCAAAATTAAATCCTCAACACAGCCAGGTTGTGTGAAAAATTTGAGAGTGCTCCATACCAGTCTGTTGTGATTATGAAATGATCTCGACAGTTCTGAAATCATTTGGAACTGTTGTAGAAACCTGGATGAACTTTGTTGATATTGAATCTAAATGAGGCTCTGAAGGCTAGTAGTATGATAAGTGCCCTACAAATAGGTCAAGCTACAGTACGGGGAGCCTTAACAGACAAAGTTCCCAAAGACATGGAAATTTATGTGCCATCTAAATGGGCTCAGGATAAACCAGAGAGAAACCAGAATGCAGAAATAAGGACTCCTAAACCTCCTATGTGGGTGGTAGCTTCAACCAAGGAGGAAAATTATAACTATTATAAATTTTGCAGGTTTCTTCAGAAAAAGGTGGGAGGAATAGAGGGTGGTGATATTTCTCGTTTTAGGAAGAACACCGTTCTTATTCATGCCAGATCCACAACCCAAGCATATATGCTGACCTTTTTGGAAATAAGAAATGATGAAATGATTACGAAGATCAAGCCCCACTTAATCTTTAGTTATGGGAGAGGAGCACTATTTGATAAAAGCCTTTATGACATGACAGAAGAAGAAATTCTAGAAATGAGTTCCACTTCAGTTTGGAGAGTGAAAAAGGCAGCTATTGCCAACATGATCATTTTAACCTTTGTAGACTCTGAAGTACCTTCTCATGTCATATTTGAAAATGAAAGAGTACGAGTGCGTCCTTTCCAGCAAAGACCAATGCAATGTTATCATTGCTCTGAGTTTGGCCACCCATCAGAAAACTGCAAAAATGCTAAATTTGTATAAACTGCTCTGGTGTCCTTCATAGAAAAGCAAAATGTGTTAATTGTCAACTGGAACATAAATCCAGCAACAAAAGTTGTGAAATTTACAAATTTGAACTCTCTGCACTAAATAAAGCCAATGCAGAGCATACAAGTATCGGTTTTGCAAAAAGACAATTAGGACAACAACCTAGGAGCTATGCTCAAGTTCTTAAGCCACTACCCCTCTCTACCACTAGGGGTGCAGTGGCAGCACCCTCTAGTGTAGCAGGTGCATCAACCTCTGTGGTAGTGGCCCAGCCATCTGGATTAGGTGCTTGGCCTGTTGAGGCTAGAACACAAGCCTCCAAGGAGGATAAGATGGCACTTAACCCAACCACCTTGGAATTGTCTCAGGCAGAGTCTCTGCCTGATTTAATGGATACTGAGGAGCAAAAGCACCAAAAGAGGAGACGTTCCCCCTCATCCTCAAATCCATTTAAACATGCATCACTTAGTAATAGGTACGAAGTACTAAGCTCGATGCAAGAACCCAGCCTGAATTTAAACAAACTGACAAGAAAGGGAAACAAAATGACACCAGTATATCAACAGATAATAAACCAAACCTGTCAAGACCAGTCCTTTCCAAATCATCTCTTGATAATCCTCATAAACAAAAGAGAGTAAATGAGAAGGCTCCATTCAAAGGGCCTTCCACGAAGCCCAAAAGATAGTTTTCACGTCAATACTACAATGGAACTGTAGAGGTCTTAGGGCTCGAAGTGAAGAGCTGAAGGTACTGTTCCATGACTATAGCCCAGGATGTGCAGTGGTGTGTGAGGGGGAATCATATATAAAAAAGTTATCAGACTCCACATTCATATTCACTGCTGAAGCAACAGCCGTAGTTGTTGCTTCAAACCTTGCATCTGCTAAGAAATTTAAACCCTCAGTAATATATAGTGACTCAAGGAGTGTTTTAGAAGCCCTAAAGATGTTTAGCCCCACCCATCCCTTAATTCAAAAGGTTCAGGAATGGCTTTTTTATCTTTCTGTTCGCCACAAATCAGTTAAGTTTAGTTGGATTCCTGGGCACACCGGTTTAGAAGGGAACGAACTGGCTGATAGTAAAGCAAAGGATGCTGCAAGATGTGATTTCTTAAGTACTAAGGTGCCACATTTGGATATGCGTCCAGTTATTAGACGGTACATACGTACAAAATGGCAGCAGAGATGGACTTCCCCATTTTATCCACAAATAGGAGGTACAGAAACATTAGAAAAAGTATCGATTTTTAATCGTGACAAAAGATTTGAGATCATCCTAACACGGCATAGGATTGGCCGTATATACCCGCTTCACTCAGCTATATTTTAGAGGGAGCCAGTGCCCCAGTTTGTGCTCGCTCGCTGTGGTGGTCAGCTATCCGTTGAGCACTTGCTGGTGCACTGTCCTAAATTTAATCGCCTTAGGCCAAAGGACTTACCAACTTGGAAGACTATTTTAGAAATTCTAAATGATGACATTGAGGTAGATAACCTTATGAGTTATCTGAGAGAATCCGGTTATTTTAATGAGATATGATTTCAATATATATAATAAGGATTTTAGACAAATTTATTCTTATACTAAGTATATATTTTGAATATAAAAGTTTAATATATACTTATTTTTCTTGGTTCTATCTAATATCATTCTTAATTTTTTACGTTCATATTTTAACACTGAATTTTACTAGTATATCATCATTCACTTATTCATTATCAGTCATAGCATTAATTTATATATTTCACCTTCATTACGGCGCTGAATAATCCTGATGGGTTCCGGCGCTTGGTCTTCAAGACCTAAATTTCATAATCAATCAATCAGTCAATCAATCATAATAAAAATAGATGAATGGACTTCATCTGTAGGCTTTCCATAGAAAAAACTCAAGCTGTCATGTTTTATAAAAATGAAAATTGGAAAAAAGGTAAAGAAATAGAATTGAAAACCAAAAACCATAATTTACCAACTAGCCAAACTGCAAAATTTTTAAGACTGATATTTGATGCACACCTGAATTGGGAAGCCCATATAACTTACATAAAATCAAAATGCAAAAGGGCGCTAAGTCTAATTAAAAAACTATCACACACAAATTGGGAAGCTGATAGACATACTCTTACTATACTGTATAAAGCAACAGTGTTATCAATCACTAGTTATGGAAGTGAAATACTGTATATGGTTCAGCGTCAGAAGCAACACTGAAAATATTAGATCCAATTCACATTGAAGGACTAAGAATATGCACAGGAGCATTTAGATACCCACCAGTCTCTCAGTACAAATCGAATGTAGCGAACTGCCAATGTCCCTCCATAGAGACTTCATAATGAAAAGTGCATTAAGAATTAAGACAAGTGATTCACCAACAAAAAATCTATTTGATCTAAGGGATATATTTATAAACAATCATTCACCTCCTTTTCCAGTTAGAGCTAATAGATTGTTTGAGTCACTGAATACTCGTATATTTATACAAGTACCTTCAACAGTGAAGTTACCACCCTGTTGGACTATGAATAAAGTAAAGACTTGCACACAGTTGAAATATTTATCAAAAAGTTACTCATATACCCCCGAACACCATAGACTAAAAACCTTAGATCATATAAGACGAAAAAGTTCACATTACGCAATATATACAGCTGGATCTAAATCACATCATGGAGTAGGACATGCAGCTATATCCCAGAACAAGTCATATCAATTCTCTTTACCTAATAATGCCTCAGTCTTCACAACAGGGTTGTGTGCAATCGCAGTAGCCATCAAAATTATAAAGCAAATATCATTCAATAATTTAGTGATTTTTAGCAACTCAAGAAACGCTATAGAAGCCGTTCAAGGTTACTACCCAAAAAAATAATATTGTACAGTAGATTAATATTGAAATATGTTGGATCCCTGCCCATGTAGGGATTAAAGGAAATGAAGAGGCTGATAAAACAGCTAAAGAAGCAGTCCACATGACAAGAGCAAACGTAAAAATCTCAACTAGTGATTACATGAGAGATATAAAAACAGTCATTGTAAATGAATGGCAAAATATATGGAATGAGGAACCTATCAATAATAAATTGAAACAGATAAAATCCTGTGTTGGAAAATGGAGCCCAAGTAATTCTGACGCGTCTTCGATTAGACCATACTCGTTTGACACATTGACACGTAATGAACAGTTCACATGGCCAACCTCCCGAATGCTCAGAATGCAGCGTTGATAACAGTCAAACATGTGTTGTGTGACTGTCCAAAAAATAACCAACAGCGATTATCAACCTTTGGAAGTGAATCGATGGGGGAAATTTTGTCAGAATCTTCTACATTTTCAATCATTCCAATTTTAACATTCATGAGGAAGTATAATTTAATCGATAAAATATAAAAATAAATAAGTAAATAATGAAAATACAAAAGCCCATAGGGCGTTTAATGAATAAAAAAAAGAAACTGAAATCTTAATTTATTCTATATGTTAATTTACATTTTTTTAAGTTTTATTTTTTATTTATTTTACTTTATTTTTTTTTGTATGGAACGAGCAAATCTATTTAATGTGCACATGTGTTCCAGTGTAAAAGCATTTATACCAGTGGTTCTCAACCTTTTTGTTACCACGCCCCCTCTAAGAGTTGGTCCTTCCCTCCACGCCCCCCTTGCATCTATGAGTAGAATTCCCTCCCAGATTAGGAGGAAAATAAAAAAAAAGAGAATTAGAAGGAGTTTCGAGGGACAGGGAGGGAGGTAAATAATTACAAACTAATGGTAAGCCTAGCGAGTCTAACTAGAGTGGTAGACTATAGGAAACTAACGTTAAAAGGCGATACTTTTTAATTTTTTTGTATAAACTTCTTGATATTAGTTCCTCACTCTTGTTAAGAAAATAACGAATATAATTCTAGAATTTTTAAATTTTCCCCGGGCCTCGCGCCTCCCCTGGAAATTGCTGACGCCCCCCTAGGGGGGCGCGCCCCCCAGGTTGAGAACCACTGATTTATACCTTATACATTTTTTTTCTTTTAAATTTCATTTCCGTGTATCCTTCGTCACACGAGTGACCTATTTGGTCCCAGTTCTAGGCCTCAGGCCTAGACCTGGTATTTCATCCTAATCCTTCGGGCCAGACCCTATGAGAGCTGATAGTCCAGCTCAGTAGTCTGGTTAAACCAGTCAGAAATACTAGTAAACGTCTACGAACAACCAGAGGAGAAGGGCCGCGGGAAATGATCAAACCCAGCAGTTCTTAAACTTTCTTGCTTTGCGCCCCCCCTCTGCATTATGTAAAGATCCCACGCCCCCTACCCTTGAAATCTTTGCCAGCTATAAACTATAAACAATATGCTGTCTATTTGTATACTATTATACTTCATTGCTTGTATGAGTATATGGATGAATGATACATTTTGTTTCTTTGCTGTTAATTTTTTTATAAGTATGCACTGTACTATATTTCAATGGAATAGACAATGTTCGTACAAACGGGAAAATCTTATCATCATCACAATAAGATACAATTCATAAACAAGATTTTAATTGAAAATTGACTTTTATTTTGAATATTTGGCAAGTTTGAGATAATAATTAGAAAACATATGGAAGCAGTGATAATGTTTTTGGCAGTTTTGCAATTAACATCACAGATTAAAAGAATATAACAGGCACCATCTGGCAACACTGCTTGCGCCCCCCGTGGAAGCTTCTGGCGGCCCCCTAGGGGGGCGCGCCCCAGTTTAAGAACCATTGAATTTCTAACCTGACCTTCGGATTCAGACCTTCGGCTGAAACTGAACTGCTATTCCTTGTATCCCAGTGTGGCAATCGGGACTTATTTGATATAAAAATTTCCTGGTTTTTAATAAGCACTATATATTACTCAAGCATCCTTTAAACTGTACGAGCCTATTGTAAATATGCCAACTACAACAATGAAGTATATATAATGAACCTATTGTAAATATGCCAAGTACAATAATGAAGTGTAGATAATAAGTGTTAAGGAAAAGCTCACTCTAACAGAAAATCTTACGCACTTTTCGATGAGCATTCACTTATGAAAGGGTAGGGTATATTATTTTATGTTACAATTTTTATATAAAAAGTACCGAATTTCGTCAATTAATCAGCAGCGTGAAAAAAATATAAGCCTAGTCCTATATTACGATACGTCCAGACAGTGGGTTCGCCGTTATTTCTCCCTCTTCCTCTCCATTTGTTTGTCATTCTCGCCCTGCATTCAAACAGTTTTGCCAAGACTATATGTCAGTGAATGTTAATTTTTAGGGGACTGAAGATTTAAAACAGAGTATATATATAGAACTACTTAGTTTCGTGCGCTGCCACCCAGGGCGGCGCCGCAGTCTTGAGGCCATTTTCAAACATCCAGGAACTTCGGAAAATGAATAGGGCCTTAACGTGTTCTGCGATTTTTTTTTTTTAATTATCAGCATAACGGTATTTTAAATATCTTGTAACTCGAGAGAAGGACACGGGAATTCTTCCAGAAAAAAAAAGTGGAATTACATTTCACAGGTAAGCAAAGCATCCTGAAATTTATTCACCCATAATTTTGTGCTGGTCAGATAAATTTCTTGTTAGCAGTAGATATGGTTTCTCTGTTAAGATGTCATATATTTTCAGCATATAACTGTGGCACATAAATGCCGTGGCGATTGCCGTTTTGAAACCTAAATATAGTTAATGTTATATCTGCCACGTAATTAAAATCAGAAAAATTGTCATTGTTAAAAATGCTTAATAGCAATTAGGTCTATAAGTGACGCACTGCTTTTGTCAACGAGTTACCGTGGTGCATACGGACACCTGCTGTAATTTGACCGTCATTAAGAATATTCTGCAGTGGGCAGGCCTCGGATACTGTTTGTGCCTTCAGTTTCTTTGTAGTTTTCTTTAAAGAAAACTATTGTGCCTGCTTTGTCTGTCCGTCCGCACTTTTTTCTGTCCACACTTTTTCTGTCCACCCTCAGATCTTAAAAACTTATGAGGTTGGAGAGCTGCAAATTGGTATATTGATCATCCACCCTCCAATCTCAAACATACCAAATGGCAGCCCTTTAGCCTTAGCAGTTTTTATTTTATTTAAGGTTAAAGTTAGCCATAATTGTGCTTCTGGCAAAGCTACAGGATAGGCCACCGCCGGGCTGTGGTCAAAGTTTCGTGGGCCGCGGCTCATACAGCGTTATACCGAGACCACCGAAAGATAGATCTATTTCGGGTGGGCCTTAATTACACGCTGTAGCGGCTGTACAGAAAACTCGATTGCATTTTTTTTTTGCTTGTTTTAGACATGTAAGGGCAGCGTTTGAATTATTTAACAAAATGCATTTTATTTAGTACGGTTTCTGAACGAAATTCCGAAACGTCACACTTGGTGAGAATTTGTCAGAACGACGTAAACAAACCAAAAGAAAACAACTTCTACTTTTCGATCAAAGAAAAAAATAATAGCTGTATTTGTTATGTATAAAACTAATATTTTGCATCAAACGATATCTCATTGATAGGTAATAGCAAGAAAATGAAGTTTGGTAGCCTAGGCTACACCTGTGCCCGCAAAATACTCGTTTGGTAAGATGCTTTATTATTTAAACCTTAATCTTAGTACAACATAATTACGAATATATAAAAGTAATATCTCTTTGATAAAAAAAATATCGAACGTCATGCCAAGGAAAAAAAAAGATAGCCTTAAAGAATTGTAACAACAAGGAAAAGAATCTTGGCCTAGCAAAACGCTAGGCCTATGCCAATTGATTCGCCAGATATTTTAAATGTTTTTTTTTTTTCTGTTGAGAATAATTTTATTCCAAAAAAGTCAAAACTACTGTAAGATAATCCTTGTTTAATTCTCACTTTAAGTATTGTTCCCAAGCCTGAATGAAAGAAATTACTTTCCCAGGCTTTTCTGTCACCGGTTTACAAAAGGCTTTACAATATTTTAGAAACAAACAGATTAGAACGCAACATCCTTCACTTCGTCTACAAAAGGCCTCAGAGCAAAAAATATTTCGAAATATAATATGCAGCAATGATTAATTTACCTGTGATAAAATAACATGTTCTTATATTAATTAAACGAGAGAGAGAGAGAGAGAGAGAGAGAGAGAGAGAGAGAGAGAGAGAGAGAGAGAGAGAGAGAGAGAAACAATACGCTGCCGTAGTGCTTCGTCTCTACATTATAGTACTGTGTGCTGGAGTGAGAATTTCAATATTCCCCACGCTCAGCAGGGAGATCGCCAATCCATTTCTAATTCTGATATGCCTAGGTTGGTAGACTATGTCATTCAGCGATCACTCGTACTTTCTGATAGTTTTGAGCGTAGTGTAAATTCTCGTCATGTCTGCCTGAGATTTCCTGAATGTTATTTAGCTCTCTGTTAGAGCCTGATTCAGGTTTTACGAGTATAATCAGGTTCCGTGTTTCTCGGCGATGCAGACGCGCATTACTGACATTAAAGTGCTCTCTGCTGTAGATGGTAGTTTTAACTACTCCAAGTTATTCCTTTATGTCACATGGTTCTTTTTCTGTAAGCTGTTATGACACTTTGTGCTTCCAAGTGGGAGATTTCGACGAACAGAGATAATCATGCAGGTTACATTGCTTTACGTAACACTCTCTTGTTATGACTGAATTCTGGTAAGAAGGAAATGAAGAACGTATTCGCAGAAGAGATACGGCATGCGGCGTAAAATAAGAGTTCGGTGTCCCAAAATAGGAAAGGAAGGACAAAAGGAAAATGATAAAAATCTGGTCAAACTATGAAAATATACGTGAGAAGAAAAAGTTTTCCATCACGAAAAAAAATACCTTTATGATAAGCGTAAAAAAACTAGTGAAAAAATAGTATTTATTTTTATTACCTTGCCTAGCGTGATATAAAGGTTTCAAATGCTTGGCAAATAGTAAAATAAAAAAAAAATATTATTTTTAACTCCGATTTTGTCTATTGTTTTTCAGATTATTGAACCACGTGGTAAGTTACCGTTATAAATGCTTATATTTCTCTTTTATTTAAAAGGAAAACATTATTCAGGTGGTGAATCATGAAATGTTACTAACATACTACGCACCCAACTTATGCAGTTCCCCCTGAATGTTGCAAGAAAACGCCTCCTCTTGCAATGGCTAACCGTACCAAAGAACGGAAGGCTTAAAAATACTTTTTCTGTTGATGTTGCTATTTTCGGAGGATTTTCAAAAATTCAGCAGACATTTTTGAAAAATGATTGTCACTGTATTTTCTCTTCGTGGGTTTACTAACTGTTTTGACTTATTAAGTTTTTATCATTTTTCTTTTTGCAGTTAAGAAGTATTCGAAGTAATGTAGTAGGATTAAACATTAGTCTGAAAATGAGAAATTTCTAACCTGTGTGACAGTAAGCAAATGGCCAAGACATTACCCGCTTTTAACCATAGAGCATTAAATGTAATTTCGGCCAGTAATTAAAAAATAAATAATTAGGAAAATACTGCGAATAAAAGTTTTGAACAGTCATGAAAATTAATTCGATCTAAAACATGTGCAACCGAGTGATGAAAGTCAGGTGTTTTATTTTGGAGATAATGAGCTAACACATTATGAGACATTATGACTGGTATGTTAGGATAATAAAGCTTTGTGTTTATATAAAAAATAATTACGAATCACAAAGTCAAAATATTCTCAAGATTTTTTTTTATTGAAAAGTTCAATAAAGATTTGCCGGGGGAAATATCTTACCTCATTGCATCGCACTCTCTTAGACTCACCAGAATATTTAAAACAATGATTTCGCTTTGTTTCATAGAGCCATAAGTGACAGTTCCTATAATTAGCGACAGGCACTTGAAGTAATCTCTGCCACTGTCAGTGGGTAATAAATTTTCGGCCGTTAAAAGTTAGAGGAACTGAAACATTCGCTTTCTTTCAGAGGTTGAACGTGAATTAACAGGCAATCAGAAACATCATGGCGTCGATATATACATATATATATATATATATATATATATATATATATATATATATATATATATATATATATATATATATATATATATGAATATACATATATATATATATATATATATATATATATATATATATATATATATATATATATATGTATATATTATATATATACAGTATTTATGTATATATTCCAATGTAGCAAAACCTTTATATAATGGCTGTTCAAGTTAATATCGGCATTGCTTGCATAAGAGTTACGAAAAAAAAAAATCAAGACAGTAACGCAAATGCAAGCGCTTACTGTACTCGATGTGAACATTTACTAAGGAGAAGCAATATGAATTTTAAACACACACACACACACACACACACACACACACACACATATATATATATATATATATATATATATATATATATATATATATATATATATATATATATATATATATATATATATATATATATGTGTGTGTGTGTGTGTGTGTGTGTGTGTATATGTATATATATATATATATATATATATATATATATATATATATATATATATATATATATATATAATATATATATATATATATATATATATATATATATATATATATATATATATATATATATATATATATATATATATTTATATTTCAACAAATCATAAGAGACGTGTGATGATCATATATGCATCAGCCAAGATAAAACTGAAAAGAAAATAATGACTTGAACCGAGCGCTTTCAAGTATTTCCACGCCTCATTAGGGTTCAGGTACAGTACCAAGGAAACAAATAGTGTCACAAGCAGACTTCGTGGCAAGAAAAACAATGCTAAAAAAGATAAACAACTCTAACAATTGTCGAACAGTAGTAATGCTTAATAGACTATTTATTTTAAAATACCACTGGTTAAAATTTCATCAGCTTTATATAAGCCTAGGCTGATATTTCATAAATTGTCACAGTCTTTTTTAATTATACAAGATTCTATTAAATTTCTTTTCACTACATCTTTGCAAAACATAATTTCCTTTGAGTCCAATCCAATTATTACCATGGTTCCTAATATTCATGTGTACAAATAATGCATTTGACACGTTACCAGTTCTTACACTATATTTGTGTTGTTTTAATCGAACACCCAGCGTCTTCCTACTTTGTCCTACATAAGTTTTAGTACGTTGTTTACACGGAATCTTATAAATACATCCTGTTCCATTTACCGGTGAATTTCTAATTAGCAGTTTTCTAACAGTTCCTAGCGTTTTAAACACAGTATTAATACCCAGTGGCTTGACTTGTCTCGGGATGTTATTAAAACAAGTATAAAAAGGAAGCACTAAAAGATTTTTGTTTTCGAACTTTTCAGTTTTCGTCAATCCGTAAAACGTTTTTTCTGGCTTTACAAAAGGCGTTTTCAATAAAACTGTTTGGGCACCCCAGATTGCCAGCAATTTTACGTACCTTGTCAAGTTCTTGACCTAAAAATTCCGGGTTACTGACCCGCAGTGCCCTTAAGAACATAGCAGAAAAAACAGCAGTCTTAGTTTTAAATGGATGGTTAGAGTAAAAGTGAACATGAGAGCAGATATTTGTGGGCTTCCTATAGACAGAAAATTTGAATTTTCTATCAGATCTATTTACCAACACGTCTAAAAATGGCAATTTTCCGTCTTCTTCAATCTCAAGGGTGAACTTTATGGAGGGTAGTAGTGCATTTAATCTGTCGAGAAAGTTGTTTATGTTCCTTTTTACTGGCCATGAACAAAAGATGTCATCCACATATCGTACCCATAACACACCTCTTGGCAATAAGTTCGGTAAATATTTTCTCTCGAAAAACTCCATATATAGATTACTAAGTATAGGAAAAAGAGGGTTTCCCATGGCCATACCGAATTTCAGCTCATAATAATTACCATTAAAGTAAACTTGCAACCTCTGATACATAATTTTATAAGTTCTATTAAAGCTTTGTATGAACCCATTTTTTTTCCATCTCGTCTTCTAGAAACTCTAACAGGTCATCTATTGGCACCTTTGTAAAGAGAGAAGTAACGTCGAAACTTACAATTGTTAGAGTTGTTTATCTTTTTTGCATTGTTTTTCTTGCCATGAAGTGTGCTTGTAACTCTGTATTTGTTTCTTTGGCACTTGTACCTGAACCCTAATGAAATGTAGAAATATATGAAAGCTCTTGATTCAAGTAATTTCTTTTCAACTTTCTCCTGGCTGATGCGTATATGATCATCACACGTCTGCAGTGATTTGTTGCAATATATATATGTGTATGTATGTATGTATGTATATATATATATATATATATATATATATATATATATATATATATATATATATATATATATATATATATATATATATACTTATATATGTGTGCGTGTGTGTGTATGTGTGTGTTTAAAATTCATATTGCTCCTCCTTAGTAAATGTTCACATCGAGTACAGTAAACGCTTGCCATTTGCGTTTGCGCTTTTGCTTTTTTCTTATTTTAATGTAACTTTTATGCAAGCAATGCTGATATTAACTTGAACATCCATCATATAATGGTTTTGCTAGAATGGAATGTTCCCTTGTACCAAAGAGACCATGTGTAAATGGACAGTTTTTAACTACTTCTGTTATCAGAAAGTGTGATGTGATTAGACGGATTATGAGTTGGGAGAAACCTGAGGTTTGAAATTCTTACAAAAGTTTTCAGGTAACGGAAGTTGTACTTTGGAGGGGATGACCCCTGATCATAAAACCCTTTTTGTTTACCATTATTTAATTGCAAGGAATAAAGTTACAAGCCGTATACACCTGCCTCCTTCTTGATTCACAGAAGAAATTTCTCCTTCAAGTGCTAAATTAATGGAGCGATTTCTCTTAGCACAGACAACGTTTAGGTGGGTATCTGATGATAACAGTCGAAAAGATATAATGGACAGATTTCTATGAGAGCAAGAATTACGTCAGATTACTTTCAGCCATTATTGAAAACTAAATCGGGAGAAAAGGCAACATCCGTGACTTGGTGGTTGAGGGAGAAAGCAGTTGTATTTCGGAAAATGAAAATTACATCATAATTATGAACCCCTATAAAATCATATAATAACAGAATTTTCTTCGTGAATCCAGACATTTCGAAATGCACAAACTTCTGAACCCAACCTCCTACATCAAGTCTTCAGTCTACGCGGCTGGAGAATAACTATTAGGAAAAACTACTGAAGTCATGGTTGGTAACGTCCATGAGAAACCTGTCCATTAGTTTAGCACTTAAAGGAAAAATTTCTTTTGTGAATCAAGAATGGGGCAGGTGTATACGGCTTGTAACTTTATCCCTCGCAATGAATTATTGGTAACAAAAAGGTTTTTATGTAAAATACTGTACTAGTCAAAGAAAAGAATATTATGTTTATAGAAAGAGGTAATAAAAACTAGTGTCAACAATTTTTCAGTGTAATCGCATTGCCAGATTACTGATGAATGCATTATCCAGGAGAAACAAGACGAAATAATCTAACGCATCCATAAGAAGTTGCCATTTACTAATGAATGCTAATTGATTTTTTATATCTTTTGTCACTAAGAACACCGCCACATTGATAATCTAACTTATGGATCTTAAATAAGCCTCGTATGCCGAAAAATTCCTCAACATTAACCGTTTTATACACCCCCACTTTTTATTCAAGATGTCGACTTCCATTCTCTCCACATGATCCAGCTGTCTCAAGCACTTTTTCAATCCTTTCCCCTATGCTGACCTTTTACAGCTACTTCTGCGCATTATTGTTTTTCTCATCTTTTCAGTTCTTTATTTGCCAAATCAACATACAACAAAAACCTTTTTCCTTTCATTTTCATTCAGCAGCCGCACTTCACTTTATAAAGAAGAGTTGACTTACAATCCTTTAATATTTAATACGTTTCCACCTTTGCTTCCATTAGACATTCCAAGTCTCTTCTCAAGCTACCTTCCATACTTCACCTGTTCTGTGAATCAACTTTTCTCTCATCAACTACCAATTTTTGGATCTCCATCAGATACCTATGAATCAGCCGCATCCATTCTCATGCCATCCATAATAGCATTCAGTGCTCTTCATGAGTTTCCATATATCTCATTCCATATATCACAAAACTTAGCTCTTGGTCAATTTTGCTCTTAACTTTTTCTTCTTGTAAACACTTTCAGACTTTTTCTTGCAATTGATGTTTAACTATCCCCATTCATTAATGTATCATCAGCAATAAGGAAGCATTCCACCCATTATTCTTAACTTAATTTCTTGCCCCACAACTTGCACAGACATATGTCCTTACTCTTACTTCCTGCATCACTTCATCCAGAAAGAAATTAAAAAGCCATGTAGATGTAATGTACCCTTTGTCTCAAGCTAACTTTTATACCAAACCAGACACCCGCCCTCTACATAATTTAACGCAGGCTTCACTTCCACTATAAACACTTCTTGTTGCCATTAAGAACATAACCTCTGCGCACGTTATCGAACCCTACACTCATTCTTAATCTCATATCAATTCATTCATGGTCCCTTTCAGTTCCATAACCTCTTAATTGTCTCTCCGCAAACATTCACAAACTTACAGTAACCTTTCCACTTTTGCATTATATAGCCCTACCACTGTAATATCTTCAAAATACTCATCCTGTGGACCCAAAGCTGTCTTCGCCTTAGATAATCTCTCAACTTGCATATACTATTCTGAGCTCCGTTTATTTCTGACCATTCCTCTCAACATATACTTCCCTAAAGAACAACTTTTAATTCACCTTCAAGTTATTGCTTGCCTTCTCTCCACTACCCGTATTACTTATCTTAATTTTTTCTTATTTTCCTTTAATTACCATGTCCATCCTCTTGTATTTTTGAACATGGTCTTCTCTCCTGCGATGCAGTTGCATTATGTTAATCACTGCTTTTTTTTTATTTCTATAAGCCATTCATATACTCAGTCCACCTCTTCTTGCTTATATTCCCGCTACATGCCCTCCCGTACCCACAAACGCTAATTGCTGACCCCATGACCCCTTAAAACAGTGCTTGGGCTTTGGCCTAAATTCTGTATTCAGTTCAATTAAATAGAATTTTACATGATCAACTAACATATTTTTCACCCATGGTTTTTTAACCGCGGCTCATAATCACTTAATTTATTCCTGATATGCGTCTCACGAGTATATATTACATATGTAGTGACGTTTCCACCCTATCTGCTCCAACTTGAACACCAAACCGATCACTCACCAATCTACATATACCAACAAATTCTCCATTTCCACCATAAAAATTTTTAATTAATAAACAGCTTACCTTTTATAGCCTACCATATGTTCAATATTGTCCCTAACAGTTCTGTTAAACCGTTTTTATGTTCATGTGCAATACTCAGGTGGATAATAAGAGTTCTTCATTGGAGTGGTGGCTAGAGCTCTCGGCTAGCACGCTGTTGGCCCAGCGTTCGACTCTCCGTCTGGCCAATGAAGAATTAGAGGAATTTATTTCTGGTGATAGAAATTCATTTCTCGTCATAATGTGGTTCGGATTCCACAATAAGCTGTAGGCCCCATTGCTATGTAACCAATTGGTTCTTAGCCACGTAAAATAAGTCTAATCCTTCGGGCCAGCCCTAGGAGAGCTGTTAATCAGCTCAGTGGTCTGGTTAAACTAAGATATACTTAACTTTTTTGTGAAGTATAAGAAGTGTAGTTTGCTGGTTTTCTACAAAAATAAAGAATCAGTACATTTTAAGAATGGTAATGAGATAATATTCAAAGTATGGATATATTACTTGTTGATAGGCTATAACTTAAGCCTATTCTGAGAGATCCCGGCATCTCTGCTCATTCTGCTAAAATTAAGGTATATAATAAAAATATATTACTTTTATTTAACTGTTATATTTATATATATATATATATATATATATATATATATATATATATATATATATATATATATATATAATTATATAGATATATATAATCGTTTTTCCATATGTGGTGGATATTGATAATTCATTTCATATGTTAATCATGACTTAGTCATTTTACTAATGACAAGATAGATCATGCTATTGGTGAGCTCCTAACACATGTTATACTTTGTTAAGCTTGCGGTTACATATGGCCTTTGGCCACCTGTGTGTTAGGGAGTAGGGAAGTGTTCTTTGGGCAGTAAGTGGGACCTGTTATTTCTCTATGCTATTCATTTACTTATGCCACTTCTTGTTGCTTGTGTTCTCATTACCTACCCTCCTATACCCACAAACCCTAACTACTGACCCCATGACCCCTTAATAGGATTTTGGCTTTTTAACCGTGGCTAACAGTTACTCCATTCATTCCTGATATGTTTCTCACTTCCCTTTTATCAAACTCACGAGTCTAAGTTACATATGCAGTAACATTTCCACCCCCATCTGTTCCAACCTGAACGCCAAACCGATCACTCACCAGTCTACATAGGCTAACAAGTTTTGGTAAAGGCCACGTATTATGTTTGGGAGTAGGGAAGTCTTCTTTGTGCAATAAGTGGGACCTGTTTTTGACATTTTCCTTGTTTTCTTGCACATGTGGGTCACATACAGAACTTTTCTTCTTTATGACTTATGACTTCTTACAGAGGTGTTTTCA
Organism: Macrobrachium rosenbergii; assembly: GCA_039081455.1. NCBI lineage: Eukaryota > Metazoa > Arthropoda > Malacostraca > Decapoda > Palaemonidae > Macrobrachium > Macrobrachium rosenbergii. Next base: position 33,723,206 of record JANJGK010000014.1, read on the forward strand.
TGAAGAACACTTGGTCAGGATACCCTCTTCTCTGTCTAAACCTAGACTATTCTTACTCTGTCTATCCTTCTGTCACCCATATCTTATTGTGTCAGTTGAAACCCTAGCATACCCCGTTCCTGGTATGCTAGTAACATTATGCTCTCATAATTCTGACAGTTGTCTGTATCCTCGATACCTACCTACATAACTGAATAATTGTTGACACCAGATAATGATCATATATACCTCCATTCAGCACTCATCCCACTATTGTATTCATCATCTTGATCTTTCATTTATGCTCTAATAGCTCATGATTTGGCAAACTCTTTTCCTCACCACTTATTGTTTTACATGTGCGAATATAAATTATCTTGTCTGTAAACTGTGGATTTCCAACAATCAAGTCGTTTCCAGACACATTGCCATAAGAATGCATTCTCATTTACTCTGGGAACCGAGACATACCAGCAGTGCCATCAGCCTCTTTGTCACAAGCCACTGCATTTACATCACCTAGAATAACCACCCATTCATGTTCTCCGAACCCAGCCCAGCACAGATTCTGACTCTCCCAAAAACCTGGCCCATATATATTCACTATTACAACTTCTCTCATAACACACACAATAATAACTTACATTTCTGTAAATAACAGTAAATAACACACTCCTATATTTTAATCCATCACCAGAATTTTCCTATTGCTACAAGGCTTACACATCCCTTGTTACACAACTCTCAGCTGTCCCAGACACAGTCTCATTTGACCTTCCCACGCCTGCACATACTGTCCTTCCTTCTGTCTCAGTGCCAGCAATTTCAGCTTTCTCTTCTTGAAAAAATTAGTTATCCAATTTTTCCTTTTTCCTGTGCCACAACTGCTCACAGTCAAAATCCAGCCATTCATAATATGGAGGTGCAAAAAAACCTCATGTCCCTGGTCATTTGGTAATTTTCACACCAAACGGTGATGAGAATGCTCTCATTTTCATTTTCCACCATCTCACCAAGGAAAATCACGGTTTCCATTCACCCCGGAAGACTTTTACCATTGACCGCCATTTCCTGGAGCACTACGTCCAGGTTGTACCATTTACTACCACCAAGGTAGCGCTCAATCAAGTAAATTGACCTGACATATAAGTTTGTCATTAGCCCTAAGAGAAAGAGGCTTATCCGTCATTTAAAGAGCATTTCCTTCCTAAGGAGTTGACAGTTCTCCACTTGGCCTTCCTGTGCACTGGGATACATTGCAAGAGAATCCCAAGTAATTGGGCAACAGTGTTCAGGTAGTGCCACTTGATGTTACCTGAGTGATAACCCCTTATAACCGACTGATTTCTCTCTCTCTCTCTCTCTCTCTCTCTCTCTCTCTCTCTCTCTCTCTCTCTCTCTCTCTCTCTCTCTCTCTCTCTCTCTCTCTCTCTCTCTATATATATATATATATATATATATATATATATATATATATATATATATATATATATATATATATATATTATGTGTATATATATATGTATATATATATATAGATATAGTGTATATATATATATACAGTACACATACATATATTCATATATACATAGACCAATTGGTGGAAAAGTCTCCCTTAAGTCAGACTTTCTCTTTTTGGTATTAAAAGCTATATATGTCATCATTCTTTTGGAAATAGTCTCCTAGTCCAGTGTTGGTTATAAAACTGGAGTAAAATGACTTTTGGCTCAATGGGTTAGATGTTTGATTAAACCCTGCACTGATGATTTTCTTCCAGGGTGCAGTAGTTAAAATATGAATGCAACAGTATCTGTTGCTCTTTTTTCTGCTTTTTTTTGTCACTCTTAAATAGGGAAGTTTCTTGCAAGGGGGGTTCGTTAATAGTTGAGCGATTAAACTGAAGTGTGAAGATGGTCTGAATGATCATACATATAACTGTGTATTTACAAGTGAGAAACTTGGACCAATTTCGTCGCTACGCTTTTCAGAACTTCAAATAATCAACATCGTGTGTGAAACTGAATTACTGAGTTGTTTATGTACAATACAGTGTTACAAATATACTTCTGTTGATTATTTTTTTTTTTACACATCTTTAAACCGAAGCACGTCTTAGAGTGGATTTTTCCAGTTTCAAACAAATAAGACTAGGCATGTAATACCTTACACTTCCGTCATACTTTTGTTTACTTAAAGTTTGCATATTACTTAAATGTTAATCTGTTTCTTTCTTATTTCGAAGGAAGAAGAACGTTACATGTCGTTTTTACTCCGGTAAATTGGCGATTTTTGGGAGCATTTTCCAGTTAGTTGAATGAAGCCATAGCTATTACTGAAACCATTAGTGGCCATGCTCTAAACTTATTAACTGATATACCAATTTCCTTTTAAAGTTTTAAATTAGGTAACTTTTTCAT
>JANJGK010000014.1:33725701-33780701 GCA_039081455.1 Macrobrachium rosenbergii
TTTCCATACTCAACAACAACTCATTTTTAGGAATAGAGCTGCCTAATGGCAAACCCTTTAATTATGATACAGTTATGGGTATGGGTATGGTTTGTAAGGACTGGGTTATGAGCGACATACTGGCTGGGTGTTAACTGGTTTATTGGTTGTTCCTTACTGAGATAAATGTACAGAATCTTGGAAGATGTTATTGACGTGTGCGAGCGGTAATGTAGCGTCTACACACAGACAGGTAAAACGGACATAAAAGGTTCAGACATCTGTGTTTGTCGGCAGACAAACAGATGGCGATATCAAGAGACATGATTAACATACGGTGATGAAACATACATCAGTGGAAGGGTCAGGAAATTCTACATATGGCCAATTGCATGAGATTCAAGACAGATTAATGGATACAATGCAATAGCATAATAAATGTGAAATGGAGAGACCTTTGGCGTCTTCACAAACAGAAACATACACACAGTTTGATACAGAAGATTCGTTGGAACATTATGAGTACATGATTAGAATGCTTGCATGGCAATGCAAGTAGTGGTGATTGTACATACATTAAGACAACAATGCTTAAGGAGAAACAGACGGAAATATTGTATGGTTGAAATCGCGTTCCTGTAGAGAAAGAAGACGAGATGCTCCTGTTTTGTCCTGTCGACTCCGATGATGACGATCGACGAACACACGAACACACACGTGTTTGGAAGAGACAGCGTCGGGGCTCTTACAAGTACTCTCCCCCAAGACGTGTGTAACGTCTGATTGTTTGGAAGAGACGGCGTCGGGGCGACGGGCTCTTACAATGTTCCCCCCACAAGCGAGGCATCGATGCGGAAATTGTCTTGGCGACAATTGTAGTTGGCTCGAAGGGCTTGGGCTAGGGGCGGGTAGGAGGCTGAAGGGCGGCACCGACCAGCAGGAGCTCGAGGAGGACGGGAGCTGGTTGAAGGGTGACGTCGGATGATCCTTCGGTGGCCGGCTCGAGGGCTGAAGGATGACGGCGGCTGATCCTTGGTAGCCAGCTCGAGAGGGGCGGCAGCAGGCTGAAGGATGACGTGGCTGGTCCTTCGTTGGTCAGCTCGTCCAGTACGAGTGCGGGGGCGGCTTCAGGTTTCCTGGAGGAGGTATCCAGGGCTCCGGTGGTGGAGTGGGTCATCTCGGAGGGTCGGACTAATACTGAGAACTCAGGAACGGCGGGAAACAGCGAGGCGGCGAAGGGTCAATCGGCGCGTGGGTCGTCATCTTGGGTCGGCCGGGTCCTTCGAGTCACTCCGGGGTCACCAGTGTAAGGACTGGGTTATGAGCGACATACTGGCTGGGTGTTAACTGGTTTATTGGTTGTTCCTTACTGAGATAAATGTACATGTTGTTGTTTTAGATTTAGCTGGCCTTGTGCCAGCACGGGCTCTTGCTTCTAGAGCAGCCCGTAACTATATGTTGATGATGAGTCTGTGAGATGGGTAGGTTAATGAAAACTTTATTATGATACATGAAAGTGATTTTGGTGGGGGTGAAAATTTGAAATGAAAAGGTTTAACAGGCAAGGTTGCAACCTCTTTGAACCCTAAGGTACCCATCAGATGAGGATAAAAGTACGATAGCAGTGAGTGTTGGCTAGTGGGAGAGGCCAACAGATGGAAAAAAGAAGAATTGAGTAGTAGGCACAGGTAGCTAGTATGCTAGTTGGTGGTGATCCAAAGCCATATTCCTTGTCCGGTCCTAATTCTTGTGTCTGTATGTGTTTTGTGTATTTGTTGGGTGTTGATTGTGATGGATGGAATGATAGGGGAGGGGTGATTTCTAAAGTCAGTATTTAGAGATGAATGGTATGGATTTTTATTTGTTGTCTGGGTCGAGTCTGTTGAGTCTGATTTAAGAATAGGGAAGGAGGGTGGGTGGTTTAAGGTATGGATTCTTGAGTTATCTTGGTGGTGGGTAGGAGCATAGGAAGCCTGCAAATTCATGGATGTTTGTCAGTATGTGCTTTGTTATTTGGGTAGCTGTTCTTTCATTACCTTCATAACTTGTTCTTAGCTGTTCTGTTTCTGTACAGTCAAGAAGGTAGTGTTCCAGGGGTTCTTCTGGGATTGTTTCACAGTACTTGCATGGTTGAGGATTGTCTACTATTCTTTGCCATGTGCACAGGTATCCTAGCCTTAGCCGATGGATTATGACTGCTAGGGCCCGTGACATGTCTTTGGTTATATTGTGTGGTTTTAGGTTTACAGTGTCTATGTACCACTTGGCGGTTTTTGAACCACCGAAAACAGCTCTTCTGACTTTGCTTTCTTCCTGTAGTTGGCAGTGTGCTGCTGCCTTGTTTTTCAGTTGTGTGAGTGAGGGGCTGATTTTGATACTAACGTTGGTGTGTAGCAACCCACTTTTTGCTAAAAATGTACAGAATCTTGGAAGATGTTATTGACGTGTGCGAGCGGTAATGTAGCGTCTACACACAGACAGGTAAAACGGACATAAAAGGTTCAGACATCTGTGTTTGTCGGCAGACAAACAGATGGCGATATCAAGAGACATGATTAACATACGGTGATGAAACATACATCAGTGGAAGGGTCAGGAAATTCTACATATGGCCAATTGCATGAGATTCAAGACAGATTAATGGATACAATGCAATAGCATAATAAATGTGAAATGGAGAGACCTTTGGCGTCTTCACAAACAGAAACATACACACAGTTTGATACAGAAGATTCGTTGGAACATTATGAGTACATGATTAGAATGCTTGCATGGCAATGCAAGTAGTGGTGATTGTACATACATTAAGACAACAATGCTTAAGGAGAAACAGACGGAAATATTGTATGGTTGAAATCGCGTTCCTGTAGAGAAAGAAGACGAGATGCTCCTGTTTTGTCCTGTCGACTCCGATGATGACGATCGACGAACACACGAACACACACGTGTTTGGAAGAGACAGCGTCGGGGCTCTTACAGGTTCAGATATGGGTATGACTATATGGGATTAGGTATGATACAGATATGGGTATGGGAACTAGCAAATGCAAGCAATAGCGAGTCTCTGCTAGTGTTTTTTTTTTAAATTCTTAAAGATTCCAGGATCCTTTGAAGCAGACTTCAGCTCGTGAAGCATTCTTGGAGAAACACCCAGTCACAGAAGCCAGCCAAGGAAATTAATGTTACACACACACACACACACACACACACACACACACACACACATATATATATATATATATATATATATATATATATATATATATATATATATATATATATATGTATTGTGTGTGTGAATTTTTGTCATTTATACAATCATGACTTTAAAATTTACACCTATTAAGCCATAGCTAACGTTTAGTATCGAAAAACTTACCCTCAAAGGATACTATTAACGAGGCTTCTGCCGTGTGTATATATATATATATATATATATATATATATATATATATATATATATATATTATATACATATATATATATAAATAATATATATATATATATATATATATATATATATATATATTATATACATATATATATATAAATAATATATATATATATATATATATATATATATATATATATATATATATATATATATATATATATATATATATATATATATATATATATATATATATATATATATATATATATATATATATATATATATATATATATATATATATATATATATATATATATATATATATATATAGTCTCGGTAATTGGGCGGCTACTAGGAAATCTTAGCTTAATGATAAATAATATTGCCAAGACCAGGAAGAACATTCTTTATTGTACAAGCTTTCGAGGTATAAAACCTCATCATCAGGCTGAAAAAACCGACAAGGATGAGAATCAATAAAATTACAATAAAATGAATTGTCATAATAAATCTTCAGCAAAAATACTAACGAAATATATAAAATGAACAAGTAAATACAAACTAAAAGGGTGAGACGTAAAATAACGAAAAATTAAAAACACAAACATAAAAATATGAAAATAAAACTAAAGTGAAATGTAAACAAACTACCACTCACAAAGTAAAATATTTAACGACCTAATTGAGTACCTACTATGAAATTACACGATAGCTAGTTGAATACCAGACGAGTTGTTGTTCAATTCCGGCTTCATCTTTTTAATAGTCAGCGACTCTGAAATTAAAAGGTCCAGTCTATTTGAACAAAAAGACTGTACCCGAAAATCCAGGTCAGTGAAAGGATGGTCCTGTGTTAAACTGTGTTCTCTAATGGCAGAAAAGGGTGGTTTGGAAAGGGGAAACCTAGTGTTCCAAAATTCTGTGTCTGAGCCAGCGGGAACTAGATCCCACGTATCGCAGACCACACTGCGAACAAGTGAACAAGTAAACGACACAGGAATTAAGGTCCACAGGCAGAGTAGGCTTCTCTCTCAAAAGTGATCTTATTGTAAAAGGATTACAGAAAACAAACCGGAAACTGATTTGAGGGAAACAATGCTTAAGTATTTCTTGTAACTTTTTTCGGACCATATAGCTACTATGACCAAGGTAAGGCAATTTAATGTACTTTACATCTTTACTAGCAGTACTGTACACTGGTCTGGGACAAAACTTTTCATTTAAAAATTTTTTCAGAACTTTGTAAAATACAAAAATGGGATATGAGTTTTCAGAAAAATAATTCTGGAGGAAAACCATATCTTGATGAAATAAATTAAAATCACAACAAACATTGTAGGCTCTATTAATCAAAGTGCGTATTGAGTTCATCTTATACAACTTTGGCGAAAAACTGAGGTAATCAATCCCAAGCCAGTAAAAGTACTTTTCCTATAAACAGAGGTCTCAAATTTGCCACTATTTCTGTATACCTGTACATCTAAAAATGACAACTTATTATCCTGTTCCGTCTCGCAAGTAAAAGAAATGTTAGGGTGACGAGAATTAAAATATTCAAAAAACAAATCAACATGTGATAATTCCTTAAACACAAGGAAAGTATCATCTACATATCTACGGTAATACAAAGGTTTGAAAGCACTAGGGCATTCAGACATCCAAATCCTTTCACAATAACCCATGAAGCAATCCGCATATACAGGTCCAAGGGAATTTCCCATAGCTACTCCATCTATTTGATTATATAATTTACCATCAAAAGTAAAAATGCCATCAGCAGTTGCTAAATGTAATAATTTTTGCATGTCTATTTTATTAAGTCCAAACACTGATAAATGGTTTTCACATATATTATTAAGAATAATGTCGGTTGTTTCTTTCAATGGGATATTGGTGAAAAGAGAGGTTACATCGAAACTAGCCATTACAACATCTTGGTTAAAATTGAAAGAGCATAATTCTTTAACAAATTTGGAAGAATTAGATATGTTAAATTCACCTAAAGTTAGAGGGTTTAAAATTGGAACCAAAAACTTGGACAGGTTATAACTAAAAGTACCAATTGAGGAAATAATAGGTCTTAAAGGGTTTCCTATTTTATGTACCTTAGGCATGTAAGGTGTCAAAGAAACGAGCAGGTAAAGGTTACTGCTGATTTATTACAGATCCAGGCGGCTTATATTGCGGCCGACTGACGCCGGGCCGTGAGAGACAATGGAATTGACTGTGACCTGAGGTCGAAACAATAAACAATAATATGCAGTGAACGAGTACGAATTACAATACGAAACATACAGAGACACAATATAGATACAGTCTTGATGCCTGTGAATGAAGAAACATGTGATACACAATGTGTGACATTCGTATAAATACCATAAAGTAAAAATGATTAAAATGCGTGACCTGGCACGTTTTAGGCGTGACTAATTTAGCTTGAAGAAAACGGGAAGTCACCAAAGAAAACAAGCTCAGCGGAGACTTAATTAATGGCGCCGCCGAAACACTATCCTGGCGCCGAATTGGTGACTTTACAAATACTCCCCCCCCAAGACGAGGGACGCGTCTGATTAATCCCTGTACCTGGTGGGACGCTGAAGGGTGCCGCGGCTCCTTGAGGATAACTGAGGGGCCTCCCGCCTGTGAGGCTGCTGTTTGGGCGGTCCCTTCCTGGGGCGGCCGCGCCTGCGGTGGTGAGGGCGTGCTGGAGTGCGTTTGGGCGGAAGGGGTGCTGCGACGCTGCCGGGACTCTCCGACAGGAAGGCGGGCTTTAGCCGGTCTATGGAAACCCAGTCGTTCCTGCCTGGAAGTGCCAGCCGGAACGCCTTGCTGTTCCGTTCCAGCACGCGGAAGGGTCCCCTGTAGGGCTTAGTTAGTGGTGGACGGACGGCGTCGACTCTGACGAAGACGTGGGTGGCGGATGACAGCTGTGGCGGCACGAAGGTGGTTGCTCTGTCGATGTATGAGCGCCTGCAAGGGGCGAACTTGCCGGCCACGTCGCGGAGCCTCTGCAGAGATGGGGAGTGGCGATCATCCGTCACGAGCTCTCCCGGCACCACGAGGGGTTCCCCATAGGTTTGTTCAGCTGCGGATGGGGTGCCGTCGGCTCTGGGGGCGGTCCTCAACCCGAGGAGGACCCACGGCAGCTGATGTTTCCAGTCCTCGGCGGTGCAGCGGGCCATGAGGGATGACTTTAAGGACCTGTGGAACCGTTCAACCAGGCCGTTGGCCGCTGGGTTGTACGCTGTGGTGGTGTGGTGCGTGGTTCCCAGCAGTTGAGCCAGGGCAGACCACAGCTCGGAGAGGAAAGCGGGGCCCCTGTCGGTTGTGATGTGGTCCGGGACGCCGAAGCGGCTAACCCAACTGGAGAGCAGGGCCTCGGCGCACGCGCTGGCGGTGGCTTCTTGCATGGGCGTGGCTTCGGGCCACCTCGTTGAACGGTCTACCACCGTGAGGAGGTATCTGGATCCGCCTGATGGGGGAAGGGGCCCGACGACGTCGATGTGGATGTGGCCGAAGCGGCGCCCTGGCTGTGGGAACTCGCCTACCCCCGACTGCGTGTGACGACCCACTTTACTGGTCTGGCACTGCAGGCACTGTTTTGCCCAGGCTGTGGCGTCCTTTTGCACCCCGTGCCAGACGAACTTTTTTGAAAGCAGTTTGGCCGTGGTCCTGCCGGAGGGGTGTGAGAGGCCGTGGATGATGTCAAATACCTGGCGGCGGCGTGAGGCTGGAACCAAAGGGCGGGGCTGGCCTGTGCTGATGTCACAGAGCAGACTGGGGCCTCCGGGGGCGAGGGTCACGTCCCGCCACTTGAGGGATGTGATGGCGGTGCGGTATGCTGGGGTTTCTGGGTCAGCGGCCTGTTCTCTGGCAAGGTCCTGGTAATCTACACCAAGCTGCACTGCGTTCAACTCGACTCTGGAGAGGGCGTCTGCTACGGGATTTTTCTTGCCGGGGAGGTACCTGACGGAACAGGTAAATTCGGCTATGGCTGAGAGGTGGCGCTGCTGTCTGGAAGACCATGCGTCCCCTTGCTTCGTGAAAGCGTGAACCAGTGGCTGGTGGTCTGTGAAGATTGTGAAGGGCGTCCCCTCCAGGAGGAACTTGAAGTGCCGAACTGCGCGGTACATCGCGCAGAGTTCCCTGTCGAAGGTGCTGTATCGGGACTCTGCGGGATTGAACTTCTTGCTGAAGAAGGCGATGGGCTGGGGGGCGCCGTTGATGATTTGCTCCAGAACAGCACCGCAGGCAACGTTACTGGCGTCTGTCGTCAGCTGGAGGGGAGCCTTGGGATCCTGGTGTGCCAAGGCGGTTGCCTTGGTGAGGGCGGCCTTCGTCCGGGAAAAGGCCTGCTGCTGGCTGGGTCCCCAAGACAGGGACTTCGGTTGACCTTTTAGGACTTCCGTCAGGGGGGCCGTGGTGTGCGCGATCCCGGGGATGAAGCGCCTGTAGAAGTTTACCATCCCAAGGAACTCCTGGACGGCCTTGATGGAGGTGGGTGTCGGGAACTTTGCTACGGCTGCCACTTTCGATGTAAGAGGGCGGACGCCTGTCGGAGATACCTCGTGACCCAGGAACTCTGCTTTCTGGACGCCGAATGTACACTTGTCAAAACGGACGACGAGGCCGTTTTCTTGGAGGCGCTGGAGGACTGCTTTGATGTGCCTTTGGTGTTCGCTGTGAGACCTGGAAAATATGAGAATGTCGTCGACGTAGCAGACGCAGAATTTTAGGTCCCCCAGGATGCTGTCCATGAGCCGCTGGAAGGTGGCCCCGGCGTTCCTCAGCCCGAAGGTGGAGAAGGCGAACACATAGGACCCGAAGGGCGTGATGATGGCTGTCTTTGGTATGTCCTCTGGCGCAACAGGTACCTGAAAATAAGATTTAAGAAGGTCCAATTTAGTGAATATTTTGGCCCCGTGAAAGGAGGCCGTAAGGTCTTGCATATTGGGCAGAGGGTAGTGGTCGGGCTCCGTTGCAATGTTGAGCCGTCTGTAGTCGCCGCAGGGTCTCCAGGAGCCGTCCGGTTTCTGCACCATGTGGAGGGGGGAGGCCCATGGACTGGAGGCTTTCCTGCAGATGCCCATCCGTTCCATCTCCGCGAATGCTTTTTTCGCCTCCTGAAGGCGCTGAGGGGGAAGCCTGCGGAACTTCGCATGTGTCGGGGGCCCTTTAGTCACTATATGGTGGTATATGCCGTGCTTGGCTGGGGCCCCGGGGACTTGGCGAAGCTCGGGCTTAAACACCTCAGGGAACTCCGACAGAAGGTGTGCGTACTGGTGGGGGGCGACGGCGCTGATGGTGGGTCTGGGTCCCGCCGTTAACGGGAGAGACCGGCAGGAGTCGGTATCGAGGAGGCGCTTGCGCCCCACGTCGACTAGCAGGCCGAAGTGCGCCAGAAAATCGGCCCCCAGGAGTGGGGTTCCTACGTCCGCGACGATGAAGTCCCAGGAGTAACTCTGGCCAAGGATGGAGATCGACAGGAGCCTGGTGCCGTAGGAGAGGATGGGGGTTCCGTTGGCGGCCGTCAGGAAGGCGGCCGGGTCTGGTGTCTGGTTGCGGTCCTCTCTGGATGCTGGGAAGACCGACTTGAAGGCTCCTGTGTCGACCAGCATCATCCTGCCGGAGACGGTGTCGCGGACGTAGAAACCTACTGTTTTTGAGGCCCTGGGTTCTTCGGCTGCCATGGCGGCCTGTCCTGCTGGCCGCCGCCACCCCCGTTTTTTGAACGGTTGAACGAGCAGGGCGGCAGGCAGTTTCGGGCGTCCTTTCCGAACCACTTGTGATAGCGACAGAAGCCCGGGGACCACCGTCTACTGTGGTTCGGTGGACGTCTGTTGGCGATGGCGTTGACGGGCTGCTCTACGTCCTCTTCAGGCTGGACGGAGCCGACCGGCTGAGTGGCCGGTTTTAGCCGCTGTGAAGCCTTGACGGAGTCTGTGAGGTGTTGTGCCGCCTCTATGAGGTCCTCGACAGGCATGGTGTAGGGGTGCGCGATCTGGTTGCGTACTTCCGGGAGGAGTTGGCGAAGGAAAATTTCCCGTACGAAGCTTATCTCCTGCCGCCTGTTCGTGCCACCCGAGACTGGTGTTGACAGGAGATCTACGACCATGCCCCAAGCGTCTCTTGGTTCGAGGTCGTGGCGTGGATTATTGGCAAGGTCGATAGCACGGGCGGCCCGCTCGGCGATGGGCAGGGAGCAAGCTTCGAGGAGGAACTTTTTTGTGGTGCCGTATGTGAGGGTGAGTGTTTCGGGTACCCGCGAGATGAGTTTGTTGTACACGTCCTCCGGAAGGGCGTTGAGCACTGTGTCGGCCTGTAGGATTTCGTCCGTGAGGTCCGCGATTCTGAAGTGGCTCTCCACCCTGCGCAGCCACCCTCGATGGGTTGCCCTGCGTAAACGGCGGCAGCTTTAGGGTGAGGGCGGCCCGCGATTGTGTTGCCCGGCCGTCGTGTGTTCGGGGCGCTGGTGTGGAGTTGCGGGAGGGCCTCGATGCGGGGGCGGGCGCGGCTGCGATGGGAGGTAGGTAAACCTCGGAGTCCGCGGGGTCCGCGTTTAACTGCATGAAGGAGGGGATATCCGCGTCCATGCTCGCTCCTTTGACCCCCTTACTGGAGTAGGATACTCGCGTCAGTACGCACTTTCGTGCGCCGTGTGGTTCCGCTAGTGACGCTGGTGGGGTACGCCGACGAGAGTCAGCACGCTCAAACGCTGGTTACAGCGCCGTGTTTAGGCCGCTAAGAGCGTTTTTTGGAGAAATCCTGGAGCCAAGACTGAGTCGCCGTGTGAGTCCGCTAATGGCTCCGGGATACTCCGGGGGTCACCACTGTAAGGTGTCAAAGAAACGAGCAGGTAAAGGTTACTGCTGATTTATTACAGATCCAGGCGGCTTATATTGCGGCCGACTGACGCCGGGCCGTGAGAGACAATGGAATTGACTGTGACCTGAGGTCGAAACAATAAACAATAATATGCAGTGAACGAGTACGAATTACAATACGAAACATACAGAGACACAATATAGATACAGTCTTGATGCCTGTGAATGAAGAAACATGTGATACACAATGTGTGACATTCGTATAAATACCATAAAGTAAAAATGATTAAAATGCGTGACCTGGCACGTTTTAGGCGTGACTAATTTAGCTTGAAGAAAACGGGAAGTCACCAAAGAAAACAAGCTCAGCGGAGACTTAATTAATGGCGCCGCCGAAACACTATCCTGGCGCCGAATTGGTGACTTTACAGGGTCACAGCCATGTTTATAAAAATTTGTTACTTTTAAACTTATGATAGATTATGAATGTAAAATTCATGTGTTCTTGAAAGAATTTGATATTCATTTCCGGCCCCATTCCCCATAGGTAACAGAATTGAGCTTCTTGGGAAACTGGAGTTCTTGGGTTGGGAAAATTAAAATCAATGGATTACTGGGATGCTTATAACCTGAACTGTTCTAATATAACCTAATCTGACCCTTTCCCCCCCACCTAGTATGCTATGGTAAATTGTTACCTTAAACTATAATCACATTCTGAAGTTGGAAGTATGATTTTCTTATACTGTAGTGTGTGCTTTGAACATTTCTGAGGTCCATTTTGTTAGTAACCTAACCTAGAGGGCAGTCCGTTACCTAGTTAGTAAGCTTTGCCTTACCCAAGACTCCCCCAAAACCTGCCTAACATAGATCATCAGATCCTTACCTAGCTGTGGGGAGGGTTGATTCCTCCTGGACCCCCACCTTTTCTAATCTAGGAGGCTGAGTCCTTACCCTGCAGGGGGTCTTCACCTTCTGGACCTCCCACTTAAATATTTATTTAACCTAGAATGCTAGTTTGTTGCCTAGTTGGGGGAGGATTAACTTCTCCTGGGACCCTACCCCCTCCACGCCTAGCCAAACCTAGGGCAATGTAAATAAAAACCGTAAGATCCATGCCATGTAATCACCAGATCCACCTTTACCGGAACAATAACAAGTTCAGACTTTGTTGTATGAATGTATGTTTGCGTTTATTTACAGCAGCATGAGTTGCAAGATATTTTATGAAATACATGGTAGACATAACAAAATGGGATACAATTCTCCCAACCAAACTTTCAAATAACATTTTGCTTCCAAATATCTGCCCATTATTATTGTAATCTGAAGTTATGGAGGGCAAGGTGGCACATCTGAGTATAATAGGGTTGCAGCTAGGGTTGCCACCTTGAGCTCAGAAAAATACAGAACATACAGTAATTGCATAACGCCCTTTCAGCTGGGGCATTCTGAGGCTGTGTGCAGCTTGTGCAGCTGACATGAAGACATGTTTCATATGTGATGAGGACTGGAAGATCACTTCTCAAGTTGTCAGTTATCAGTGAAGTGACAAGTCTATAGAAATTCAAAACTAAATGACATGCTGTGACACAGACAATGAAATAATATATATATGTATACCATCAAGTTTATTTTATACAGTTCCTCGTTGGACGGGTCGATATCGTTCTCGGTATTACTTTGCTGGGCCTGCGTTCGATTCTCCGACCGGCCAATGAAGAATTAGAGGAAGTTATTTCTGGTGATAGAAATTCATTTCTCGCTATAATGTGGTTCGGTTTCCACAATAACCTGTAGGTCCCGTTGCTAGGTAACCAACTGGTTCTTAGCCACGTAAAATAAGTCTAATCCTTCGGGCCAGCCCTAGGAGAGCTGTTAATCAGCTCAGTGGTCTGGTCAAACTAAGGTATACTTAACTTTATTCCTTCAGAACTATACGAAAATGCAGGATTTATTTCCACTGCTAAACTACAATAGCCATTGAAAAGTAACATCATAGAAATTTTCAGTGAATCAGGGAAACAGGCTATGGATATCGGTCATTCCCTGCCGGGGGAAGGGGGTGGGGGGCTAAGGGTAATGGGCTAGTGGGTGGCGAGACTGACCTCTCGTCGCTCACTCGCTCATGAGTCATATTATGCCGCGTGCCATCTTGCCGCGTATTTTACACGTATCGAAGGCAACCATCGACAAACACATAATTTTGCAGTCTGGGAAGATTGACTGAAAAATAAGCTCATGTAATTTTAAAATAATAACGTTCAGACATCCAAATACAGAACAAATGGCGTTCTGTATTGGTTCAATAGAGAACGCAACATCTCGCTCTCCAATACAGAACGAATCTGTATTTTACAGAACGGGTGGCAACCCTAGTTGCAGCCTTACCAACCACACTAACCTAACCTGACCTAGGATGCCAGACCCTTACTCAGGTACATGGTCATATTCTGAAAACATTCAACAGACTTACCTTAATCAGAATCAGAACTATCATGGGGATGAATGTCTTGACACTGGTCTGGAGTAATTGTAATATGTGACTTCGGAACAAAAGCTCCTCTAATCAGCAATGGTTATTTTTGGTGAAGTGTCAAGACACTAAATGGTGTGGTGATCCCAACACTTACTCAGCCAATGTTTGAAGAACAGGAAAGTACCAATGAAATTATTACAGTAACACTGCAACAGTGTTCTTTTCACCTTAGCCAATTTAAAAGTTATATTGCAGTACCATAAGCGTCTTTTTTCCGAATACATTAAGGAAGAATTGCACTTTGAACACTGTACAAAATAGGATAATACACAATGTTCCTGAAGGAAAATAATTGCATCTCCTTGTAAAGCATAAGACGCTACATGAAATTTTGTAATACATAAAAAATAATCCAAAGAGCAAGAGTTACTCAGCTGCATTAAAGGACCATGATCACAAATTGAAACCAGCTCTTTCAAGGAATGCCAGATTTCCAAATCCCGCATAACTGCTGAAACTTAGAACAAAAGAACCAATCAGGTTTCAACATTCCCACATACTCACTCTTCCAAGTGAAAATAGCATAAGACAGTACACAGGGACAAACAAATTCCAGTCGGTACCTCCACTTATGTGGCCATAGAAACATGAACAGACAACTTAGAAAAAGTCCAAGTAACAACCTTTGTTAATAATTTTGTATAGATTTTAGTATGCTTTTCATACTGATCTAGTTGTGGTGTCAAACAAAAATGATATTGTTGCCATAAATTACAGTGCAGAAAACAACAGTACATTTGAACCTAACCATGCTTAACCTATGGAAGCCATGATCCAGGGGCCCCTTGCCCAGCCTTTCTGTGACCTTGAATCATAAATTGACCCAAGACGTGTAATTCTTAGAGAGCCAGTATTTTCTTACATACCTTATTATTCGTCGTCATCTTTGTTTGCATTCTAAAGAAGGCAATGTTGACCTACAATCATTGAAATTAGACGAGATAGTGGATAATAAGAGTCAATTGGCATGTAAAAAACAGGGCAAAACTCACATATTCCCCTAAGGGTACAGTTGTTTTTAACACATAATTGAGTACAAATATCAAGCTGAGTTCCCCTCGAAATTTTTATAGTGGGGGCGTCGAATTTTTTAGTCGCCAAGAAAATAACAGATGGGGTAGAGGCTTTCAATGAAGCAAATGGCTTCCTTAGTTTAGATAAAGGGGATATCGGACAGTGTTGCCGGAGTCATCACTTTTTGAAGTGTAGGACCTGGGACGACCTTAAGGATTTTTTGAGAACGTCGGCCTTAATATACTTTTCAGTTAAAGCCACTGGAGCTGGCAATGCGGTTCAAGATCTCAGATCTCTTTTCAAGGTCTGTAAAGGCCATGATTTGCTGGTCACATTTAGTGCCAGATGTTTTGATGCTGCAAGGGATTTTTTGAAGAAGTTGAGAACTTCTGGTTGGGTAAATGGAGGCTATTATGACAGAGAATCTTGAGAAACTATTGCAATATGCGTGGATTCTGATTGACATTCCTGATGCTATCATAAATAGTTTTGACACGGAGATAGAAAGGGGGTCGGATCAGGATGCTGAAAATTTCCTGGAATATTCTGAAGCATCATACAGAGTAATTCTGGTTCCACAATTATGAGGTTATGTGCCAAGACAGAGGATAAGTCTTTTGCGAGTTCAGGATCTCAAGGGCGTTGTTATAATTATAATAGGCAGGGCCATACTAAGAAATTTTGTAGGGTGAAATATTGTGGTGCTTGCAAGTCTGCATATCACGGTTGGCGATTTTGCCTGCTTCTTAAACAGAATGAGTCTAGAAGCATGCCTCAGAGTGCTGGTCTGGCAGGTAGGAGAACTCCTCGAGGGGGTTTTTCGGGAGTTTGCAGACATAGTCGCACTTAAAGGGGATAAGTTATGGTTAACAAGTGTGTCAGAACACAAGGTTCATTTAGAAGATAAGACTAAGCCTATTTCTGTCCCTTCATATAGGATTTCTTTTAAGATTAGAGAACAGGCAGAGTAAGAGGTTAATAAGTGGGAGGAGGAAGGCATTGTTAGGCCAGTTCCTCCTCTTTTAATTTTCCATTGTTAGCAGTGCCTAAGAAGGATGATTCAGTCTGGGTTTGTGTGGACTTTAGGAAGTTGAATGAGAAAACCATTCCTGATCGTTACCCTGTGGCATGTTTGCCAGATTTATTTGTTTAGATTTGGGGCAAGAATATGTATTCTTCAGTTGATCTGATGGAAGGATTGTTGCAAGTACCGTTTAGCGAGGAGAGTCGCAAGTATACAGCGTTTTCTTTGCCGAACGGACATCATGAGTTCACACGGATGCCGTTTGGTTTATCAGGTAGTCCTATGACATTTACTAGGCTAGTGAATACAGTTTTGCATGGCTTGTTAGGGAAATCCATTTATGCATATATGGATGACATCTTACTGTAGTTGCCACTGATTCTGTAGAGGGGCATTTGGGGGTTCTAAGGGAAGTTTTATGAGATTTAGGTTAGCGGATTTGAAGATAAAATTAGCTAAGTGTAATTTTCTGAAGAAGATGATGGTATATTTGGGTCATGTCATTTCTAAAGAGGGGGTTAGAGTGAATGAGGATAAAGTAAGGGCAATTGTAGATTTTCCTACTCCTAAGAATAAGAAACAGATTCGGTCTTTCTTAGGCATGGCTGGATTTTTTCGTAGGTTTGTGAAGGGTTTTTCTACTTTAGCGTCTCCTTTGACAGATGTCCTGAGGGACGATGTGCAGTTTGTATGGGGTGATGGACAGCAGTCAGCCTTCAGAATATTAAGGATGCTTTAGTTAATCCCCCAGTGTTGAAGTTACCTGATTTTGAACTTCCTTTCACTTTGGTGACAAATGCCAGTCACGATGGTATAGGGGCCTGCCTTATGCAGAAGTTTGATGGAAGGCTCCATCTGATTGCATTTTACAGTAGGAAGTTTAAGACGGGGTAGTAATGAACAGCTATAGTCGGAAGTGGACAAGGAGGCCTTTGCCGTAGTGTATAGTTTGGTTCATTTTAAGATGTTATTGATGGGTAATCAAGTAGATCATAAGCCACTGTTGGATCTTTTCAATAAGCCGGATCTATCCCCTAAAAGAGCTAGGTGGTATTTGGCAATCAGGGATTTTGATGCCAAGCTTAGGTATATAGAGGGTAGACAATGTTGTAGTGGACGCCTTAGTAGAAGTTTTTCTGATTCGGATGGTTCTCATGTACATTATGTATCTGGAGATTGCATAGACTGGGATATTAGTTTAGTAGAATCTAAACAAGATGAGGATGAGATTTTGACACACGAAAAAGTGTTTCTTAGACGGGAATTAGTTAGGAAAGGTTATAAGTTGCCTTTTGTGGGTCTTGAATTAGAGGGTAATTTGTTAGTTAGGAAGATTAGATACAGGCTGAGGAATAGTGAGGACAAGGGTGATACGATGCAAACAGTTGTTCCCAGGAGTTTAGTACCTAAGGTTCTGGATATTGTTCATTGTAGGTCTGGCAGTCCGCATTTGGGTATTGAGAAGACGTATCAGAATATACGGGGATAATTCTTTTGGAAGAATATGCTCATGTCAGCGGAAGACTTTGTAGGAGGTTGTTCAGTTTGTAATGTGTGTAAGCCAGGGTTGTTTCTTGTAAGTTGGGTTAATTTCCTTTTCCAGTAG
This sequence comes from Macrobrachium rosenbergii, assembly GCA_039081455.1. Classification (NCBI taxonomy): domain Eukaryota; kingdom Metazoa; phylum Arthropoda; class Malacostraca; order Decapoda; family Palaemonidae; genus Macrobrachium; species Macrobrachium rosenbergii. Next base: position 33,742,082 of record JANJGK010000014.1, read on the forward strand.
ACCATTTTCTAGTGTCCATATGGACCTATTATCCAAGTTCTGTGAATCTAGTTATGGCCATAGGCACCTGTTGGTGGTTGTAGATGAATTAACCAGGTTTGTGGAGATTTTTCCTTTGAAGCATAAAACAGCGGAGGAGGTGGCAGTCGCACTCTTTAATGGATATATTTGTCATGATGGGGTTCCTGAGGTGCTGATTACAGATAATGGGAGAGAATTTCTGAACGAGATGTTAGAGTGTCTTGCGGATGTAATGGGCATTTGGAAAGTCACTATTATTCCCTATAGACCAGAAGCTAATGGACTATGTGAACGGGCAAATAGGAAGGAAATTGAAGCTCTCAGAGTTACTGTAGGGGCAATGATGTGAATTGGGATCGATATATTCCACAGGTTCAGAATAGCATCAATTCTATGGTTAGTGATGCCATTGGAATGTCTCCCAATGAAGTGCTATTTGGCTACCCAGCGCGGGGCTCATTCGATTTATTACCCATTCCATCGGGTGATGATACAGTCAGACAGCTGATCTCTACTGCTAAAGAGAGATATGTGCTTCTTGCTAAGAATCTTGAATTGAAAACTCAGGATATGGTTGACAGGAGCAATTCAAAGCCAGATAGAGTTAAAGTTGCTGTGGGGGACAGGGTTTTTGTGAAAATAAATGCTAGGAATCAGTTGAATTATAAACTAGGTCATAAGTTTGAGGGTCCTTTTTGGGTTGTAGAAGTAAAGGGGAATAGATTATTTGTTCAGGATGAAAATACAGGAGTGTCTTGGTTGACACACATATCTAAAATTAAAAAGACAGGTTAATGGAAATCTTGTGGGTTAATTCCTGTGATGTACTGTTTCTGATAATTTTTTTGTCTCTTGTTTTTTTAATGGATTTTAAAGGGGTGTGATTTGTAGTTTTTCTTTTTTTTTTACTGGGGAGGACGTCTGCCCGTAGAATTATACAAATCTGTAATAGTCCGAGTTCAGTTTTTTTTTTTTTTTTGCATAAGTGCAGTAGTTCAGGGTAGTTATTTTTTTTGTGTTGCAGTAATATCTGAGAGTGGAAAATTTAGTTAAATTAGGTGCAAAATACCGCAGAGTTTTATAGATACATGGGTTTCGCTTCTTTGTTTGGTTGTTTTTTTTTAGATGCTGAAGTTTCGTCTCCTCACGACTTTAGGGGTCGTGGCATTGGCTAATTCTGTAGTGAGGTTAGGCCCAGGTGTTATTACAGAAGACGACTATGGTGTGTGGTTGTCATCCAATGTGGTAACTTTGAGAATAGAATTTGAGGATATAGGTTCAGCAAGGGATGAGCTTGAAGCATCCCAGAATAAAGTTCAGTCGCTTAGGAATTAATTGGGTGAGATGAATGCCAGACAAAATCTGTCTGATCCATTGCTGGGTTGGTTAACCGAACTTAATGCTACAGCTGGTAGGGTCCAGGATAGGACTAAGAAGACAGTAACATGGCTTCCAAATTTAGGTTCTTCTACTTCTCAGGTTTCTTGTAAAAGGAGTAAGAGGGCTGCGCCATTGTTAATTGGAGCTGTTATGGTCATGGGGACGCTTACTAGTGTGTCAATTGCTAATCTGGTGAAAATTGAACAGGTATCGGCAGAATTAGCTAGCCAAGATAAAACTTTGATGACTTTACGAGATAGTAATGACAAATTACGAGAGGGTTTTGAGACATTAAGGATGTCTTTAAATGGGCTATTGGTCACAGTCAAGAAGATGGGGGAACTTAGATGTTATGATAGTTTGTCTTCTTGTCAAACTACCTTGTTGAATATTGAGAAAGAAGTGGAATCCATACTATTGGAAATTCAAATACAGGTTAGGCACTGGTTGCCACTTCTAATGGGCGAATTCTTGGAGATATTTTATCTCTTGGGTCTTTAGAATCGTCTTTAATGAATGCAGCATATCTTTATGGTTCACAGGTAATTTTTACTGGGGAGAATTTTTATCGTTATTATGGAATTTTAAAAGTGAAAGTGTATGGTAGGGGGTTGCTTGTGGAAATTCCAGTTAGTAACTTGAAATCGTTTCATAGTTATATCATACAACCTTTTCCTAGTGGCTTTAATGGTTCAGTAATGGTATGGGATAGTGAGGAGATTATGTACCTTTTGGGGGACCAGTTTCAATCCTCGGCTGTTAACTACAGTATAAGTCAAGATGTGTTTTAGTTCATGGTAGATATATTTGTGACAGTAATATCTTTGCACTCATAAACGTTGACTAGTTAGGGTGTATGAAGATGTTAGTACATAACCAGACTCCTCCTGACTGTGACTTTCGAAAGTTCCAACATGAGTACAAGGTGGCCTCTACGAAGACTCTCAATACGGTGTTCTGCAAGGGATGCGAGGTCTCCATCTGGTGCATAATTCATCAGATACTTTTCTTCTGAGAGGATCCCGCCTCTTCGATGTGGCACGAAGACTGGTCACGCGGAAGTTTCGAGTCCTGGGCAAGAGTGTATTCAACTCTACTACTCGTATATTCATGCGGCATCTTCATTGGGAACATCAAGTAGTTCTGGTGCCGCCTTTAAGGCTAGTAATTGCCACAATTCCACCACTTCCTCCAATGCCGGAAGACACCTTTCCCCGTGCCAAACCAGTACCTCCTCATCGCTACTTCACCGGTGATCACGACCTTTGTCATCATACTCTTCGTGAAGTGGGGTATTTCTCGTGTACAAAATCATTGTGTGAGTAAACCCTCGCCTGAAGATCAGCTTGCCAGGGGTGTGGCTGTCTGTTTAGCGCATGAATCTGGCAATTAATGATTGCTATCTCCCTAGTGCTGTGGGCAGCACTTCTTTGTGGTGGCCCAGCATTTGAAAAGCTCATAGGTCTCAAGTACTTTATGAATTACAATACATAGTAGACATTTGATTAATAAGTGTGGCTAAAGGCATTGGGAAAAACCTTGAGAGGATGATTAGCTGTTGTCTGGTGCATTTCCTGATTAATAAAACTGTATACATGTTAAATATGTCAGGTATTCTCGAGCCGTGAGGACATCCCTGCCTCGCGACAAGGCTTCTTGAGTGCGTTCGCCAGAAATGTCCAGGTTCCAGTTAATTAGTTATTACATGCGTTTCTTTTGGCCGGAGTTCCAGGGTGCAAAGGGATTAGTTATCACACAAATGGTGATTCGAAGACCAACGCCAGATGTTATTAGAGGTCTTCAATGAAGTATCTGTGGTTCAACACCTGTCAATTAAGAACTGTGAACATTGCTGTTTGGAGGGAGGAAGTATTTTAGATTTCCCAAACTGTAGATTGTTCTTTTCATTTAACCTATATCTAATTTGAATTTAGTATTTTTTTCTTTTCATTTAACATATATCTCACTTGAATTTAGTATTTTTACATTGTCTGTACTTTATTAGTAACAAGGGAGGAATTCCCATACCTTTATTTTTATACATTTGTTTAACAAAGGCTTTATTTGACTTACTCACATGTTTTGCTGAGAAAGTGGTTAAAGATGTACTCATTGGGAATGTACTGGACTTTGACTTGACTTATTTTTACCTATTGTGGAGTAACTAGTTAGAAAGAATAATTAGTTGAATATGATGGACTTTAATGTGTTTGATCAGTTGATGAACATTAGTATTCCATTTTATTTCATCTCTTGATTCTTGCGATCCAGCTCTGTTAGATTGTCAAATAAATTATTTTGGATAAAGCTTGTTTCGCTGTAGACGAGAGAGAGAGAGAATTTGTTTGTATGTACGAATGTACGTTGCCAGTAGCCTTTTTGATGCCACTATCAAGCTACCAGTAGATGGGACTTTAGACTTTGTAGAAAAGGGTAAGTAATGAAATTTCCTCTCGACTGTGGGTAAGCAATGAAATTTCCTCTCGACTGTGTAACAAATATATATATATATATATATATATATATATATATATATATATATATATATATATATATATATATATATATATATATATATATATATATATATATATATATATATATATATGTTACACAGTTGTGAGGAAATTTCATTGCTTACCCTTTTCTACAAAGTCGAGAAGTTCCATTTACTAGTAGCTTCATAGTGACTGCATCAAAAAGGCTACTGGTAATGTACACACACACGCACGCACACACACACACACACACACACACACACACACACACACACACACACACACACACATATATATATATATATATATATATATATATATATATATATATATATATATATATATATTAGGTATACATATTATGTATATATAAAATTTATGGGAGACAAGTTCTCTGTGAGGCAATTTTGGTTGCAACTATTTGTGCTAGTAATTTTCACAAAGTTAGGAATTTTATTCTTTACTCAGGAAAATAATTTTTAGTGGTATTTTACCTTAATACAACTCGAAATTGTAATTTTTATGCAGTGCTCTTAAGTCTCCTTAATATGGTAAATATGTAAATGATACTAAAATCTTTGTACTGTTACTGGGGTATTTACCAGTGAATGATGTGACCACTTGATATTAGTCTTAGCTCAGTCAGTGAGTGGAGCTCCTAATTGGATTTTGTTTGCCGTAGTTTATTTTGGACAAGGATGACAATAGCATATTTGGGATGCCCTGTTTTTTCACTGGTAAGTGTGGGTACGTGAACAATGCCGAAACCTGCTTGGTTTAATGGTTTTAAGCTTCACCAATTACGAGGAACGTTGGAATTGAGGCAGTGCTTGAAAAAGTGAGTTCTGTTCATAGACATGTTCGTTTGGTGCAGCCGTGTATCTTTTTCCTTGTATTTTTGTTTTAGTATTTTGATTGTAACCTTTTAGTATTTTCAAGATACTGGAACCCCTTACATCCTGCGATGATGGAGAACCACAGCAAGAAAATGGGGTGTTCTGCTGGGGAAACTGGGAAAAGAGGGAAATGACAAAGATGTATACAAACATCCCCCTGATAACCTACTTCAGCAATTTCTGATTCTGATTAAAGTAAGGTTTATTGAACGTTGGTCATTTGGTACATTTTTACTGTAAACCATAATAGTATTCTGGAGTAGTTTTGGTGTGTGTTGTGTGTTGTAAAATAAGGAAGTGTTCACACATTCCCATGTACCTGCAAAGTCTGACTGTGATGAAGGTAAGGTTTACTGAAGGTTTGTAAAGAGACACCATGCAAAGTGTCAGAAGGGGCCTGGTAACCTAGGTTATGATAGAGGTTGGCCTAGGATATGTTAATGGTGGGCCTATCACCATAGGAGGGTAGGTATGGCTAGGTTATGTCACAGCCCTATAATATATTTTAATATACAGTGCCCCAGTTTAGTTTTATGTTGGCCCCCTTCAGTTTAGGAAGGACCTAGTGCCCTAGGTAGGTTAGGTTAGGTAGAAAGGGTTCCAGGGTATAGCCCTTGACCCCTTTCCCTTCCAGGCTAGGTAAGAACCTGGCACCCTGGGGCAAGTTAGGTTCAGGGGAGGGTCCAGGCAGGGGACGAATCCTGCCATGGCTAGATAAAGACTTAGCTCAGTAGGTTCACTTGTGTTTTTCCCCACCCAAAAACCCTGTTCTACCACTGCAGTCCCCAAATTGCAGGATATAAAAGGGGGTTAGGGTGTCGCAGTATCTCTAACACTGTTTATTTGCTGACAAATAAAATGAACTTCTGAAAAATACAAAGCGTACATCAAAATAGGAAAATCATATTTTCATCCCTGGAATGTGATTATGGTTTAGGGTAAGAATTTATCTTTTTTTTGGAGAGGTGTGGAATTTGATATTCATATAGTCATAAATTCCAGCAATGGTATTGATACTTGTAATTCTGCTTTTGTATTTGGAATAAGTCAGGGTTAAAATGTTGCATTGTCACATGCTGATTAATTTTTTTGATGGAAATAACTGTTAACAGTGATGACTGACTGTTCTACCTAAACTGGGAGTTTTTCCTCTCCTTGTAAGTTGTCAAGTTTCTCATCTCCTTTTAAGGTGTTTAAGGATGATGACAACGTTTGTGTGAGATGTTCTGCACAGCAAGAAGATGCAGACGAGAATAATGAAAAGATGCAGGATGGACAAAGTTTCATGGGTGGGAGCGAGGCTCAGTCTACATACCTCAATCAGGGATCTGAATTTTCCTTGGCTGATGGGGTGAGGGGATTACCCTGGGTGCTGATTGTCTAAGAGATGACTGGAACCTGCAAGTTGGTGTCTAGCTCAGGGTTGTGATGCCGAGAGGAGTGTTGCTCCTGAGGAGGGTGCTCCTTCTCACAAGGGTGTTGCTCCTGTTGGGTATGTTGCTCCTGGTGGGATAATTGCACCTTAGAGGTGGATTCCTAGAGGATTGTTGCTTATGATGTGGTTGCTTTTCTCTGAAGGCTTATTTCTCTTGATGGGGTTGCTGTTCTGTAAGGATGTGTTGCTGGAGGTGGTGGCATCGCTCCTGTGGGTGTGCAGTAAGTAATATGAAGTCTGTGGCTTTCTGAATGTTGATGGGTGCTGAGAGGTGATAGACATTGCTTCTGCAATGTGTGGCTTCTTTAACTTTTGTCTCTTTTCTGAATTATTTGGGTTGTTTGATTAGCTTCTACAAGAGTGGACTTATGTTCTTTACTTCAGTGAAGAGTTGGGTTATTGACACTGGTTTCTGTGGAATTGTAGGATGTTTCAAAATGTAGAGGTGTTCTTACAAAGTAAGTGTTGGAGCCATCAGTGTCTCTCCTAGTAAGAAAATTTATTAACACATTTGTGGTGGCCTCTCTGCAGGTCTTGGATGTCATAATATTCTGCGTTACAAGGATCTGGGTAGGTTGGGCTTGCTGAAGATTCTAAATTTTAGGCTGTTGTTTTGATTAGTAGGGCAGGTTTCTCTCTTGATGAATCACATGCCTCGCATTGTTACTGAAATAGCGATCTCCATTGATAGTTAGGAGCTTGGAAGATATGACAAAGTTTGTTGTGGGTCTCAGCCCAACTAATGCAGTATGTAAGGGCCTTGTTCATAAAAGAGGCACTCCCCTCTGTTACTGAAGGAACAACCCAATCATTGGTTTTTTGTAAATACCTCGCTTGGAAATGTCCATGTCTAAGAAGGGAAGATGTCCCTCCACACTGTGCTCTTAGGTGAAAGTTAGGCAGAGTTTCTCTCAAAGGTGGTAATAACCACTACTGCTCATCAGAAGCAGTGGTGATGAAGACATCAACGATGTACCAGGCAAATATTTCTGGAGGGAGGTGTTATGGAAGTTTGTTTCTAACTATGTGAGGAAAAACTGGGCTGCCTCCATGCAGGTTTTCAGTATTGTCCGTGAGAGGTACCTAGTTCTGGCAGGTCACTGCTGTATACACTATCCTTGGTAATGTTGATTGTCTTCTCTACAGGAACATTATTAAAAACGGACTTTACATTTAAGAATACATTGTCCTTGTGTGGAGGAGTTGTTCGAAAACACGTCAGTAAATTCGGTACCTGATGAAACTGATCGACCTGCGGACCACAATGAGTAAGGATTTCAACTTCTTGGTAAGTTGGTAGGTTAATGGCTTATTGGATTAACTTAAGAGTTAATGGACTTGAGAGGGTTGCCTAGTTTGTGCATCTTAACATTACCATATCAGTAACCAATGAATTGGTTGAAATGCTTCACATTCCCATTAGGGTCCTTATGGAGAACTGGAATTTAGCTGGGTTGCCTAGTAACCTGTCCAGGGACTGCTGACTTAAGTTTCTTGAGGTAAAAACCTTGTTCCATGAGCTTATTGTCAACCTTCCTAAGTTCCCAAGTGAGTATCTTCATCCTACATTTCCCCTGGTTATGTTGAGCTTATCAACAAACGCAAAAATATTGTAAAAATATTTGGTTCAAAAAAGGCCTAGGCCTATGTATTTTGTCTACATAGAATCTTGGAGCAGTGTTATTGATACCATAATCAAATAATTCTTTTTCCTTCTTACACAACTCTGGCTACATCCGTATCTATCTGTCTATATATATATATATATATATATATATATATATATATATATATATATATATATATATATATATATATATAATATATATATATATATATATATATATATATATATATATATATATATATATATATATATTATGTGTGTGTATGTATATAGATTGTAGAAAATATATAAATATATAATTTACATATAGAATGTATATAATATATACGTATATATATGTATGTGTGTATGTATCTGTATATATATATATATATATATATATATATATATATATATATATATATATATATATATATATATATATATATATATATATATATATATGTGTGTGTGTGTATATGTATACAGTACATTTTATACACACATATATATGTATATATGAATTTTTTTATCACATCACTGTGATTTATATACAACCATTAAGCTGCAAATGTTTAACATCCAATCCATTTATCACTTATAATTCCCCATCGGAGATATTCCCGAAACAGCGTGAATTGGATATTAAACAACATTTGTAGCTTGATATATATATATATATATATATATATATATATATATATATATATATATATATATATATATATATATATATATATATATATATATGTATTATTACATGTGAGGGCTTGGCTGGTGAGTTTATTACTTGGGTAATGTAATTTATAAGGCCCTGCATGCCAAGGACACACATAACCTGTCAATGGAAGCTACAAACTAACCTCAAAGACAGCTGTTTATATAATCAAGGTCGCCAGTCGAGAAAAAAAATAACTCGACACAAAGTATATTCAGTGAATAAGGACTTTACGATAAACGTCGCCCGACTTCAGATGCAGTCAATCTCTACTCGTTAATATGGTATTAAAAACACAACGGCTCTTCCGAACAAGGCTGCATAAAGAATCTGAAATAACTTGCTCAACCTTCCCTAAATCCTAGTTGCTTCACTGGAATAGTTGGATGACGCTAAACAATAAAAATTATACTTAATCTAAACTTCGTAAAAGCAAAATACTTGGGTATTGATGGTGGCAAAAGACTGAAACAAAGGGGGAGGGAAATAAGGAAAAGATACCAGTAAGTCGACGAAGTTTTGAACGAAAATTCCAGACTTACTGTTATACAAAGGTTGCTGCGCATCAACGGACAATCGGAAGTTCTGGGAAGAATTCGCCACTTCACTTAGCCACTTAAGAACGTAAAGACAGAGAGACAAAGGGTTGTCCGAGCAGGAAGAGCTGACGTGCTCTACCCTCGAAGTTAAAATCTCTCTGCGACCTCTCGGGGTCACACACAGGGTATCGTCTCTTTACGCCCTCAGGGTCTGAAACTTTGGTCAAAACAATTCGCCGACATAGTACAGGGAAAAAAGCTTAAGGCCACCTATCATAAGGTTGATTGTGGAAAATTTTCCTATGGGGTTAAGTCCCTAATGCTACTGAACTCTGTTATGTACGCACATTAAATTTGAATGGCCTAACACTACCCTGCTTGGACAAAGACGTTTTCCTGTTGTTGTTCGTGTATTTTCTACAATGAGCTGCATATAGGGCGAACAGCAGAATATTTATAAAAGCTCCCCCCTTAAGAGGGCTTTCACTCCCTTTTTGGGCGTGAAGGTCTGTACTAAACAAGCTGTTTGCCTCTATTAGGTTACTCTTCTCCCCTGAGCAGATTTGTCCTGTGTAGCCTACCTAGCTACGGATCTACCTAACCCTAGATAGGATATGAGCTACAATCATTGCTTTACCTAATTCTAACAGTACTAGAAGGTGCTTACAGTTATTGCATGCTACCTCCTATAATCGTGATGTTTTAGACCTAGCCTAGTGGTACATTCTATGGTATTCCCTAGCCTAACCTAAACTAACCCGACCATATCACCAACATATGGGATAATGTTCTAACTAAATAAAGTTTTTTTGGTGTTTAATACAATTAGTAATTACCAGTTAATTCATGAGGTTCACCTCATATGATAAATGTTTGCCTCACTGAGGTCTTAGGCCATGCGTGTCATAAGCATAGTGGCTCTTTTCACACTAGTTAAGGTTATCTGATGTTAGTTACCCTACTTACATGATTACTGCGGTTCGGTGGTAAGTGAAAGGAACAAGGCTACTAATTTGATGTACCGTACCTAAGGTGGTCTAGGCTATGTATAAGAAAAAGAGATCACACTGGCTACCTCCTCTGGGCAAGGGACCAGGATCACTCTAAGATGGTAGGGCACTGTGCCGAGAGGGCACTAGTGCCTGGATGAGCTTATGGCTCGGTAACTACTGGGCTCTCTTCCGCCCCTTCTTCTTCTTCTTCGGGTTCCTCCAAGGCCTATCAGTATCAGACCTAGGAGGTGATGAGGGCACTGACTCTGGGGACAGGCCAGGAGGGCTAGTGGGTGTGAAGTCACGGGCAACTTCATAAGCTATAGGGGGGCTCCTTACTCCGGCTGCTGCGACAACCGGAGCAAGAGTGATCTCGACTTCTGCGTCCGAGGAGGCCAGTTCCAGGTCTTCCAGAGATGGTGTAACATTTTGATCCTCCAGGGGTTCATCCTCTGGTTTCAGATTTGGTGAAGAAGTAGTGTCGGGTGCTGGAGGCTCTTCGGTTGCGATGATCAAAGGTGTGGGGAATCTTGACTCTCCCAGAGGAGGATTCGCCTCATGATTTAGGCCCAGCATATGGTCCTTCTCAATTGACGGCTCAACGTCCGTGCCGGATGGAGCGTGGCACTGCTCAGTGCTTGCAAGTGGCACTGGCAGCAGTTAAGGGTCAGGCATGCCCGACAAGGGGTCCGGAGGTACGATACCTCGCGGATGACTTGAATCTGGCTGCGGCAGAGATTCCTGCCCCAGCAGGAGATCGTAGCCTCTCTGAAAGTCTTGTTCGGGGGCGTCCGCTGGGCGTTGCTTGCTTGGGCAGCCCTCCCAATTTGTGGAGTGGCATGTCTGCTTGCACGTCCTGCAGCAGTACTGCTCCTCCTGAATGTCTTTTCGGGGAGAGGGAGGACCTCTTTGTGGGCCAGCCCTTCGCGACTGGAGAGGGCTAGGCCTAGAATGATTCAGTGTGTGCCCTTTCCGCTGACCACTTCGGTAGGCAGAAGGTGGGGTTTTGTCCTTATCAGGTTCTCCTACAGTCGGGGCCTCCGTGGAGGAGGCAGCGTGGCTGCGAAGTGGCGGTGGTAACGGGCTTCCCCAGAGAAGGTCCCGTCCCAACAGGAAGTCCACTCTGGGCCAAATTCCACCCACCACGCCAAGGAGGTGGGGTAGCGTGTCCCAAGGTGTCGTAACCTGGAGCTGGACCGTGGGAACGGTAATGGTGTGGCCCTCTATCCACTTCACTTCCCACCGGGTTTTTTCGTCAACAATGGCACCGGCTGGCACTTGGGCTCTGGCGATCAGGCTAATGTCTGCCGCAGTGTCTACTGTGACAAGGCTGCATAAAGAATTTGAAATAACTTGCGCAACCTTCCCTAATTCCTAGTTGCTTCACTGGAATAGTTGGATGACGCTAAACAATAAAAATTATACTTAATCTAGACTTCGTAAAAGCAAAATGCTTTGGTATTGATGGTGGCGAAAGACTGAAACAAAGGGAAAGGGAAATAAGGAAGAGATACTAGTAACTTGGTGAAGTTTTGAACGAAAATTCCAGACTTACTGTTATACAAAGGTTGCTGCGCATCAACGGACAATCGGAAGTTCTGGGAAGAATTTGCCACTTCACTTAGCCACTTAAGGGCAAGGTTCAGCATTTTTGGGTTAAAAAATCGACCACCCCTCAAAATTGAGTTAAAGTGTTTAGAACGTGCCCTAATATCTCAGAAACATTCTCCTGAAGTTATTTTGGTGTGCACAATAATTTAATATGGTAATCACGCTGGTATTTAATACAGTTTATCAGATACACTATTGTGGCTTTTTTACTCATTATTTTCTCTCACAATATGAAGATGCACCACATATATATATATATATATATATATATATATATATATATATATATATATATATATATATATATATATATATATATATATATATATATATATATAATATATATATTTTATATATATATATATATATATATATATATATATATATATATATATATATATATATATATATATATATATATATATATATATATATATTTGCACACACACGTGCAAATTATATTTATATATCTATATATATGGTATGGTTAATTTTTGGTAGTTGCCAGCCACCTCCTACATAATAATTTATATTTTTCCTGATTTTAGGTACATGGCACACAAGGGGCCAATGTTCATCACCGATAAAGACCCAAAACCAGTTCTCCTAATTCAGTATTATATTAAAATGAGGCCATGAACAAATAATCACAGTTTATTTGGCAACACTGAAACAGAATATGATACAACTATTGTCAAACTTTACCATGCGTTTTCTCGAAACTTAAGGTTTTGGGCTTTAAATTGCTATAACTTGGTTATTTTTTATCAGAATTCAATGGATTATGTCTCATTTTGAAGGTGACACTTTAGAGAGTAAAATGATCCAGAGATATTCCTGTGGTACTCTAAACTTATACAGCATGGTTTTATATCACGAAAACTTGGAAAAAAAATATTTTTTTAAAATATTCACTACGTCATTATTATATATGTAAAATAGCTATTTATGGACCAAAGTCTTTGTTTTTACCTATAAAATGAGCCCCAAAAATTTGAGCTATGTTCTACCACAGATAGCCACAAAATAGCATCTCAAAGTCGGTTGAGAAAAGTGGATTTAAAAAATAAAATAGTCATTAAAAAAAATTATGAATATATTTTCATGAAAATCACTGTGAACCATGTCTGAGGTGGTCTTCACAATCTGTGAAAGTTTCAAGCAAAAATTCCAATATTTAAGTGGTACTGAGTGAAACACTGAACCTCGCCCTTAAGAACGTAAAGATGGAGAGACAAAGGGTTGTCCGAGCAGGAAGAGCTGACTCGGTCTACCCTCGGTAGTTAAAATCTCTCTGTGACCTCTCGGGGTCGCACACAGTGTATCGTCTCTTTACGCCCTCAGGGTCTGAAACTTTGGTCAGAACAGTTCGCCGACATAGTACAGGGGAAAAAAGCTTAAGGCCACCTATCATAAGGTTGACTGTGGAAATTTTTCCTATGGGGTTAAGTCCCTAATGCTACTGAGTTCTGCTATGTACGAACGTTAAATTTGAATGGCCTAACACTACCCTGCTCGGACAAAGACGTTTTCCTGTTGTTGTTCGTGCATATAGGGCGAAACAGCAGAATATTTATAAAATTATATATATATATATATATATATATATATATATATATATATATATATATATATATACTGTATATGTTACTAACAGGACCTCATTCAAACTGGATGGTATCTAATGGAATAATTATTTTCTGAATAAATACTCTATTAGATACCGTCCAATTTGAATGAGGTCCTGCTAGTAATTCTACTAATGCACAAAACAATTGTGTAAGTGATAAAGTTAATTTATATATATATATATATATATATATATATATATATATATATATATATATATATATATATATATATATATATATATATATCTAATCTTTATTCCCTCGCATGTCTTGCTTCAAAATCTCATCATTAGGGAATTCTGTGGAAAATCGGGTAAATTAATAAAAAGAACCGAACAGCCAAAGCTGAATGACATTAAAATATATTTCATTAAAAAAACATTATAAAAGCTCACTCAAAATTACACACGCTAGAGCACACTTAAACACATAAAAACAAAACAAATTCATGTTACTTATGGACGCACTTGTATATGGTTACCCAAGAGCACTTTAACAAGGTGTATGCTTAAGGATCCACTTTGCCCTTTGATGATGCCAGGTATTGTTTATGCAGACCCGACATATGTTCCCAGAGTATTGTACATCTGTAACAGGAATGTTAATAAAAATCGGCTTTGATGACGTTTAGTGTTGTTGTCTATGAACATACCTGTCCCGGATGTAATCTGGGAACTTGAGTCGGAACTACCATGTGGCTTCTCAGGGCCCCAGACCCGACTCCCATAACGGGGCAAGTTACAGAACTGGTTGTCGATTGTCCAGTCCAGAGCTATTTAGTGTAAGAAATCATGCCACCCAGTGAAAAACTCGTATAATTAACGAAGATTTCCAAGTTATTGGCCAAGCACAAAACCATCAAAAACTTTTAATATTTCAGTCTCTAAATTAAAAACTACGTGTCCCCTCGTTAAGCACGCATATTGCCTCTATTAAGTTGTTCGTTACTAATTGTACCTCAGATCTTTTTTTTATATATATTTTTTTTTCGGGTTGTGTGGTTCTGTCACTTGTAAGGTAAACCGTTAGCCTATTGAATTGAATTGAATACAGAATTTAGGCCAAAGGCCAATCGCTGGGACCAATTAGGTCATTCAGCGCTGAAACGGAAATTAGCAGTAAAATTGACTGAAAGGTGTAATAGGAGGAAAACCTCGCAGTTGCACTATGAATCAGTTGTTGGGAGTCAGAGGTAAATAAGATGGAAGAAAGAGAATATGAAAGGAGGTACAGTAAAAGGAACGTAAAGGGCTGCAGCTAGGGGCAGAAGTCACGCTTCAAAGAGCCTTAAGTAATGCCTACAGTGTACCACATGAGGTGCACTGACGGCACTAACTACGTGGGCTAGCGTATTATGCATGTTTATGTAGCGTTGTATAAGTGGAACTTTTTGGAGTTTTAAAATAGTTGTTAGACGCAATTTGCTCAGTTTATATTTTATATGATCTTTTTCATTTGCTCATATGTAACCATAAGTAACTGTGTCCATAAATAACGTAATTTACGATTTGTATGTGTTCAGGTGTGCTCTAGTGTGTGTAATTTTCAAGTGAGTTTCTATAATTTTATATTGGTATATATTGTAACATAATTCAGTTTTACCTGTTCAGTTCCTTTTATTAATTTATTGAAGTTCCTCTTTGGAGGAGTGGTAGAGCTTTCGACTGGCACGCTGTTGGCCCAGCGTTCGACTCTCCGAGCCGCCAAAGAGGAATTAGAGGAATTTATTTACGGTGATAGAAATTCATTTCTCGTCATAATGTGGTTCGGATTCCACAATAAGCTGTAGGTCCCGTTGCTAGGTAACCAGTAGGTTCTTAGCCACGTAAAAATAAGTCTAATCCTTCGGGCCAGCCCTAGGAGAGCTGTTAACCAGCTCAGTGGTCTGGTTAAACTAAGATATACTTAAATTTATTAATTTATTTCATTTTCCATAGAATTATCTGATGGGATTAGGAAACAAGAAGCATAGGAAGGAATAAAGCAAGTGTGATTCTCCACTGTATTCCTACCCTTGATTCTACAAATTACGCATGTATATACTGTACATACATGCATATATACAATCATGAAGTTACAAATGTCGCTTAATATCAAATTCACGCTACCTCGGGAATATCGCCGATGGGGAATTATCACCGAAGGGGAATTTATATGTGATAAATGGATTGGTACTGCCCGGTCGCGATCCCTCGACACAGATACTTATCCAGCAACTCCAGTCGACGTTCTACCACTGAGCTACCAGGATCGCGACCCGGCAGTACCAATCCATTTATCACTTATAAATTCCCCTTCGGTGATAATTCCCCATCGGGGATATTCCCGAGGTAGCGTGAATTTGATATTAAGCGACATTTGTAGCTTCATGATTGTATATAAATCACGGTGTAATAAAAAATTCCATACATATAGTATGTGTGTGTTTGTGTGCGTCAGCGCATCTCTCTCTCTCTCTCTCTCTCTCTCTTGATATAATATATATATATATATATATATATATATATATATATATATATATATATATATATATAATATATTATATATATATATGTTTATATATATACATATCTATATATATATATATATATATATATATATATATATATATATATATATATATATATATATATATAGTATATATATAATTGTGTGTGCGCGCGCGCGTCCGTATCTCTCTTTTTACATTATATATATATATATATATATATATATATATATATATATATATATATATATATATATATATATATATATATATATTGTGTGTAATTTAATTATATAATTGGTGAGTAAAACGGAAGAAGAATGGCTCTCTTATTATGGTACCAATGCGGGCAAAATATATATCTGGCTAAAATATGTGGTATCAATAGCTTTACAATAAGAGTTGACGTAAACTATGTGTTCCCCTTGTTCGCTCAAATAGTTTGCAAGTGTTAAGTTATATTGCTGCGGTCGAAGAACTTTTAAAACAATATAGTTGTCGGGTACTGACCTTCAGGTGAAAGATTTCCGGGAAACCGTTTGTGAGTAAGAGGCTAAAGCCTAGATTCCTTTTATTTGTGTTTGTTAGAGTAAAATATGGACGCGTAAGGAATTATGTTCTTTTCGTCACATTCATTTGAAAAATGTATGTAGGTAATATTCTTTACATATCGAAGACTGAGGGTAATTTGAGGTAGAAATTTTATGTATAGTAAAATATAATTTTATGAGTGTAAGTGATATAGCATTGAGACAGAATTAGGAAAGCCTTATTTGACAGGTGGCTTGGTAGCTAAATTTCCGGTCATTGGCGTGTGGGGTAACGAGGTTTCGATTGGTTTAATACGGTTGTTGAATTAGTGAAATTGGTGGTTTTAAGCCGTATATTTTTGGAAAATTAGGCCTCAGTAATTTTATTAATAGTGGCTGTCCACTGTAAATTACATGACGTACAGGTTATGCAGCCTTTACTTTGCTGTATTCGGTAATGCCGTCCGTTGGTCGCTTTATTGTTTTTATTTGCGAAGTGCTATCGCTTAGAATTACATGCTCACTTGTGAATAGGTGCACATATTTTAGACACATTTCACAGATCATATATATATATATATATATATATATATATATATATATATATATATATATATATATATATATATATATATATATATATATATATATATATATGTGTGTGTGTGTGTGTGTGTGTGTGTGTGTGTGTGTGTGTGTGTGTGTGTGTGTGTGTGTGTGTGTGTGTGTGTGTGTGTGTGTGTGTGTGTGTAGTTCCTCGTTGGAAGAGTCGGTAGAGTTCTCGGCTAGCACTCTGCAAGGCCCGAGTTCGAGTCCCCGGCTGACCAATGAAAAATTAGAGGAATTTATTTATGGTGGTAGAAATTCATTTTTCGGTATAATGTGGTTCGGATTCTACAATAAGCTGTAGGTCCCGCTGCTAGGTAACCAATTGGTTCTTGGCCACGTAAAATAATTTTAATCCTTCGGACCACTCCTAGGAGAGCTGTTAATCAGCTCAGTGGTATACTTAACTATATATATATATAATATATATATATATATATATATATATATATATATATATATATATATATTATATATGCTTATATATAATATATGTATATGTATAGATAATATATAATATATATATATATATATATATATATATATATATATATATATATATATATATATATGTGTGTGTGTGTGTGTGTGTGTGTGTGTGTGTGTGTGTGTGTTTGTTTGTTTTTTGAGTCTTTGCATGAAATAAATTAGCTCATGATGGTATAAGAAAGTGCCGTGAATCTGTGCGTGAAATGAATTAGTGCATGATGATGTATGGATGTTTCTTGAGTCTGCACGAGATATATTAGTGCTTGATGGTATAGGCTATGAAAGTGTCTTGTATCCGTGCATGAAATAAATTAATGCATGATGATATATGAGTGTCTTGAGTCTGTGGATATATGGATGTAAAACAACTATTTGTGATTATGCATGGTATCATTTAAATGCTAAGACATGGCATTGCTGATAGTTGTTGAGTTTCTGGAGAAGAAATAATTGGAGTGACATGTGGAAATGTATGCAGAAGGGTCTTCATTTTTGGGAAAACAAGGTTTCCTCAGTAGAACTGGGATTAATCAGTATAGCCTACTTGGGGAAAAAGAAAATGTTCAGGGAAAGTTTGTTAGATTGTTTTAGGTCAAAGTAGATGAGAGTACACAGTCAATTGAAGAGAAGGGATGTACGTGGATGGAGATAGATCCTACTGTTATAAGGGTGATGCTAAAGTTGATTTTGAGTTTTTAAAGGGTGGGTTGAAAATGTCTATACATTCAATGAAGATATGTATGCCTAAGACAGAATAATTTAACAGGCAATGATGGATGAAAATGGATTAATGTAAAAATCCGGTATGGGTTTGTGAGGGTCATCAAGGAGAATTTAAGATTGGGAAATTGGTGTGAAGTAAGATTGGGAAATTGGTGTGAAGTAAGATTGGGAAATTGGTGTGAAGTAAGACTGGGGAATTGGTGTGAAGAAGAAACGTGGCGCAGTGAATGAAATTAAGGAATGTAAAGGTTAGTCAGGAAGAGGAGAGAATAAAATGGAGGCAAATACTGAAAATAAGAAAAAGTTCTTTATCTGGGGAAGTAAATTTAGAAAGATAAAGATCAAATGGATTTCAGAATACACCATGGCAAATGGCTATCACTGTAAGATGAGAATGCAGCTCTGAGTCGAAGGAAAGATTATTTTGAAGCTTTGCTAAATGAGGAGGATAGAAAAGAAGCGCGCTGAATGATTCGACAGTGTAAAAGGCTAGCGTCAACTTGAGTTAAGTATACCTTAGTTTTACCAGACCACTGAGCTGATTAACAGCTCTCCTAGGGCTGGCCGGAAGGATTAGACTTATTTTACGTGGCTAAGAACCAATTGGTTACTTAGCAACGGGACCTACAGCTTATTGTGGAATCTGAACCACATTATAGCGAGAAATTAATTTCTATCACCAGAAATAAATTCCTCTAATTCTTCATTAGCCGGTCGGAGACTCGAACTCGGGCCTAGCAAGTGCTAGCCCACAACTCTACCGACTTCCCTAACGAGGAACTGCGTCAACTTGAGGATGCTCCCAGAAGTGGTGGTGAGGATGTACGGATAATAAGTATGGGGTTGAAGAAAGGAAAAATACTTCAGTACTATTACTAGTGAAACGATGCAGTACAGTTCTGCCCTAAAATGGAAGACTGCAGTATCTGCAAAAATACAAAAACTGAGAAAAATGGTTGATACTACAGTTTCACTTGCCTTGCTACTGATTTGGCAGATACTGCAAATGGGACACCCTAAATACTCGTGGAAAGCATTGAAGAATAACTCTGAAACTGCAGTTAACTGGTGTATTTTGTGTTTCACGAGCCCAGTATGTGGCATATCTCAATTTCGAAAATTTTGCAGATAGTGCAGTTTTCCATTTTAGGCCAGAGTTGTGAGTGTGAGCGCCTGACCACCGGATTAGAGGCATATCTGGAGGAGGAAACGGTTCCAGAGAGAGGAATAATGGTTCTGTTGTATAAGGATAAAGGCGAAAGAAATCATGCGATATACTTGGTATACTGAGGAAGGTTGTGGTAATATTATGACAGGGAAAGACAAGGTAAGTTTTTAATAGGTGGAGTGTGGGCATAGACAAAGAGCAAATAAATGAGAGTAAGGTTATGAGAATGGATGCGGTAGTGAATGTTATGGATAATGGAAGAATGAAAACAGTTGGTTTTTATTTTCGTCTAGTAGAAGTAAATGTAATTGATGGTAGGATAATAGAATTTAGTTATAGTACGGTTAAAACAAGGATGATACTAACAATTATGGTGTGCTCAAGACTGGAAAGAGATAAGTGTGTATGAAAGACAAGAGAGTGAGGATTGTTGACACTAATCCCTAAAGAAGTTTAAAGAAGTCGAATGTGGTTGTTGAATGCCAGTGTGAAAGGAATAAGGTTGAAGCTGCTGATAGGTATTGTTTACATAGGATATGTGGTGTACGATAGACATGAAGGGTGAGAAATGAAGAGAAACCTGAAAGAAGTAGAAATTTTTATGGATGAAGATATGGATCAGTGTTTTGGGAAGATTTGTCCACGTGGAAACAATATAAGACTATAGGCTGTGAAAACAATGTACAATTTACGTGGGATGAAGGAGAAAAGGATGCTGTAGAAAAGTCCGGATAGTCTGTTCAGTGGGATTGGTGGAATGTCTTGAAGCGACAATGGATGAATGAATGGTTTTCTGCATGTAGCAGGGTTCATCGTGTTGCTGGTGAGACTTCTGGTTGAGTGTATGGAGCACCAAATGTGACTCTCCACACTAGAGGCTATTTTGCGATCTATTCATCATGAGTGGATTGGGCTGTTGTCCATTGTGTTGGTTTCTTCAGAAACAACAACTTTAGGGATTTAAAAATATATGAATAAGTAATTGTTGCAAGGTAAAAGTAAACTCAATGACAAATTCTGAGTTATCATACTCCACGTAAGTGTGAATATATAAGATTGTTAAGAAAGGGGAGTGAATGATTTTATGATAATTTCATTTGCTTTCGTAATTAGTTAGAATGCCTGATGATGGAATGATGAAGTCAATGTTAAATAGTTGGTTTCACTCTCTAGGCCCGAGTTCGAGTCTCTGGCCGGCTAATGAAGAATGAGAAAAATTTATTTCTGGTGATAGAAATTCATTTCTCGGTATAATGTGGTTCGGATTCCACAATAAGTTGTAGGTCCCGTTGCTAGGTAACCAGTTGGTTCTTAGCCACGTAAAATAAGTCTAATCCTTCGGGCCAGCTCTAGGAGAGCTGTTAATCAGCTCAGTGGTCTGGTAAAACTAAGATATACTTTTTTTTTTTTTAAAGAAATCATTCTGATTGGAATACGAGAAAATGCAGAGTTGGTTGTAAGGGCTTAAGCAAAGCACTAGTAAGATTATAATGGATAAATGGAGCGTAGTTTAGTACGGAGAGCCATTACAGTATCAGTGACTGCGGAATGTTATGGATGGAATTTTTTGCTATGCATGTACACCATTATCTGTGGTAGAGGCTAGTCATAGACTAGGCGAGAGAAGAGCCGGGACATTATGGTGCGTAAGTTACGGTATGTATGAAATATTAGCGCAAGGCTTCAGTGTGAAATGAAGGTCTGTTTAAAATGCATCCAAGAAGGTGGAATTGTTGGGTAACTTTAAGAGGCTATACGGTGTATGTATGATTGGGCAGGAATCATATCCCATCTTTCTTTGATAACATTGACGATCTGCTTATGTGGCGTAAGTCGCTTTTAATTCCCCCTAGATAATGTGCGGATCTTTGGGCGTTGTGGAACGTGTGTATGTACTAATTTGGCGACAACATTTCAGTGTTTGTGTTATGATAAAGGAAAAACAAGTCATTTAGTGGTGACTGTGGTCTAGTTTAGCTGGCTGCCGGCAAATCATGCTGAAATTTTCTAAAATGATGAACACCAGTTACTGGTCAATAGTAATCAAGGTTTAATAAAGAGTGGTTTGTATTGTAGGAGATACCGGAAACAGATTGGTCTAGTTTTATCAGTGTGAAATCCGCTCTTAATTGGCTTGTTTTAAAGTTTTAGGTAAACAATCAGTCTGATCGTGTGAAGAAATGGCCAACATTAAGATTTAAAGAATGGATGGAATAACGTGCTTTCGATCTCCGTAAGAGGATAAATAGGTTTTTGGCTGTAACGTGTAGGACTTCGGTAATTAAGTTAAGTATACCTTAGCTTAACCAGACCACTGAGCTGATTAACAGCTCTCCTAGGGCTGGCCCGAAGTATTAGACTTATTTTACGTGGCTAAGAACCAATTGGTTACCTAGCAACGGGACCCACAGCTTATTGTGGAATCCGAGCTACATTATAGCGAGAAATTAATTTCTGTCACAGAAATAAATTCCTCTAATTCTTCACTGGCCGGCCGGAGAGTCGAACACGGCCCAGCAGAGTGCTAGCCGAGTACGATATCGACCCCTCCAATGAGGAATGATGTCTTGAAATCTGTCATTGATACATTTGCCCTAATTCAATATGGTTATTCTCGGTAGAAGTCATTCCAACTTATAAGCAGGGACACTCGCCTTCGATTTCGTCGTGCAATGCCTTCGGAGTGGGCGGAGTCTAAGAATATTGTGAAGATGTGAGCAAGGTGAATTTACTGTCAGGTCTGATGTCATCTAAGCTGGCTGTCAGCGAGGCCGGTAGAATTGGTCGAGTAGTTAAGAATGAACAATTAACAAGACAAACAGGTATTTCTCAGATTTGTCTCGTTCAAAACTGACAATTTGCGCGTGAGTGGTGTCTTTGTTTCTTTACTGCAAATATTATGTATATTCAAATTAGAACATAAAATATTGAATTGTAAATAAAATTTTTGGCTTTGTTATTGTTGAAACATCCCTATTCTCCAAGTCTTTTACAATACATACATTTTTTAACTGATCAGTAAACCCTATGTTGGGTGTATGACCACGGTTCACCAAAAATACCATCGCCTTCATTCATATCCTCAGTGTTATAGCTGTCATAGTAAGCTACACTGGACGTCTCTTAAAAAACTGTGCAAAACGCAACAAGCCATACTATATTAAATAGGTTCTTTGATTTTATATTTACAGGACTTATAAAATTCTGAATTTTGCCCGAAGTATTCCAAATGAGGCTTCTGCCATTCTTCGAGCTGGACAAAGCCTCCTCATAAGAATATTTAATCTTTATTGAGTATTCTTTGAGTGGTTTCATGAAATGTTATCGCGGGGGAAATGCTTCATCACCAGTTAGGGCAAATTATAATGGCAGATTTGATAAACGGGGGTCGGGGGTTGGGTGTCTTAGAGAAGCCGAAATGCTCTGTTTTCCAGTTTCTCACCAAATCACTCCCCCATCCGACATTCTTCGGTTTGTTCCAATATCAGCTATTTTGAAGTTTCCTTATCCATTAAAAACTGCCAGAAGAACCAGGCCATGATGCCTTTTATTGACTGTAATAATATGAGCCTTAATTACTAGATAACTACGTGTTGTTCGGCAACAGAGCCAACGCAGCTTGGGAACTGTCAGGTGTTCAACATCATTTGTTATATTCCCCTTCAGCTTCACAATCTAGAAAGCAGGAAAACGTGAAGCCACAGAAACACTTGACATATTGGTTACAGAGACTTTACTGCTAGTTGCTTTTAATACTGTTCGGCAAAGGCGACGGGTTAGGTTAATACTATTTATACTTGATAAGCTTAGTTTTTTTTTTAACCAGTTGGATATTTCACATGTCCTACCTCCCTTTTATGACATTCTGAAACGTATTCTTTAGAGCAAAGGATTTTGCATGCAAATTTTGGTGAGAAGAAATGCAGCGATCCAGAAGCCAAAGCCAAGAGTGTTAAGCTCATCATCATTCGAGATTGCCTCAACCATGTCCTAACGGTTCCTCTACTTAACTTGAGTGTAATTTATTTGTCCAGCCTTACATTCACGTTAGTTAACAGTAAATTTTTTGGAGGCTTCCCACTCCGATGGCATCACACGATCAAGGTCTTTATATCCTTGCTTATATCAAACTTGTGTACGACGAAATCGAACGCGAGTGCCGGACTTAACGATATCCATTTCCTATATTTTCATTACTTGCTGCCTTGAATGCAGATGTTCAGTAACTATGATGCTACCATTACAGGTGGTCTGTTCATGGCTCCAGTTGATCACCATACACTTGGTACCAGAGATAGGCAACAGCTGCGAGACCAACACGTCCCAGCACTTATTCAGCAGGGTTTCCATTTAATGTTACTTCTTGACTCTTCCTCTTTACTTTTATCGTTTTTATTTATATGCTCTGCTATACCCTTCTCTGTCGCCTCGCCTACGAGAATTACTATATATATATTTGCATTGTTTCTTTCCATGCTCATGGAATAGGATAAATTACTAGTCTTAAAGGATGCACACATACAACCTATTTTCGGCTATACCTTAGGAATAAGTGCAGTGTTCTTTTAAAGAATTTTCTTCATTCTTTTTCGTAATGGAGAGAGAGAGAGAGAGAGAGAGAGAGAGAGAGAGAGAGAGAGAGCATCATAGTAATTTTGAAGATCAATTTTTCTTGGAGATAAATTCCTTTGTAGTTCATATTTTTCATTCTTGATATATGCGAAACAGAACTACCGCCTTCTGTTGGTAGCCATTGTTTCGGCTACTGCGCTTTAATATGAGGTTAATTGGATGCTTGCACAGTTCGGTGATTCCCCTCAGTCTCCTAGGTTTGAACATTTTCTTCCCGCTTCTGGTTTTCCTGACGTGGAGTCTCGTATGAGTAGGGAGGCGATTTTCTAGCTTTATTGGGATAAAGCTCTAGTCTTTATTTTGTTTTCGCTTTCCTTGTTTCTGTTTTGCAGGTACTAAGATCTATGTGATTGTTTTAACTTCAGTGACAAGTATTAGAACCTTGGTGATGCATATTTCCTTGTGGAACTAATTTATGCTTTTTTGAAGGATTCAGATGTTAGCAGAAGTTAATGTTATTAAGAGATCAAGAGAAATTCTAAAGTTTGGGAGACAAAGTTTAAAGAGTAAAGGTATTAAGAGAACAAGGTAAATTCTAAACTGTGGGAGAGTGTGCAAAGAACAATTGTAGCAACCTTTGGAATGACCTGCTTGCTATACTCATTTTGGCAGTACATTTCATTGAATTGCAAACTTAGTTGTTCTGCCCAAACTATGTTTTAATATTCTACTCTTTTCGTACATTACTAACTTGAGGGTATGAAGAAGACAAGGAACATTCCAAACTGTGGGAGACATTTGGAATGACTTGTTACCGTACTTCTTTTGGCAGTATATTTCAGTTCGATGCAAAATTATCTGTTCTGTCCTGAGTATGTTTTAGCATGCTGCTTTTTCGTATACTACTAAATGCTGTTGACTTGAGTGCTCTTTTGTATATGTTTTAAATTTATGAGGAATTTGGGCACATGATTATATCACTTCATTTGTCAGGTTATTTTATTAGTCCCCTACTGGCAGTCGGAGCAACTAAAGGCCTCTGCCCCCGTCCGATATCTCACAAAATACTTGACTCTCATCAGATCACTCCTTAGGTCCGGTCGTAAGTCTACTGTCTATTCTTTTATCTTGGTGTTAATCCTCTCTCGCTCCTGTTCCATCTTCTAATACACCTATGTTGTTCAGGAGAAATGGGTAGGTAAACCTGAAGGTATGAGTTTACATATATCGTCAGCTTGACCTTAACCCAAGTATAGTATCGGTAAGGATTGTTGGCTTGAGCATAGTGCCACACTCATTCTCCCGTGTTTTGGCCCATTAGTGGTAGGGAGTCATGCAGATGACTCCTCGCCACTAATGAACCAACACACGGGAGAATGTGTGTAGCGCCATGCCCAGGCCCAAATGGAAGACCTTCCCTTTGAAGACATTTAGCATCCTGACTCAAATACGGTTGAAAGACGTTGTCAAATTTGCTATGCAAGTAGACCATTATTCATAGGTGCTCATGAGAGGAGATCATATGTCTATCCATCCATCTATTTATTCATCTCCCTCTCGCCATTGCAGTTCCTCCTACCAGAGTGTTGGCGGGGGTTGGGGGGGGGGCCTCTTTTAAACTATGTTCAAAGGTAGACGTCATGCATAGATGGGGATGAAGTGATACCATCTCTGTGTATGTGTATCCGCCTATCTTACCGTATCACTGAAACCCCACCTAAATTGTTGAATGGATCTCAATCAAACATGGCACATGAATAAATGTAATATGTAGATGAAGAGAAGTTTTCATTAGTCCTGGCTATGTCAGTCTTTGTGAATGTCACGTTTACCTTGTCATTCCAACTTCTCATACAAGAGTAAAAATCTAAGTTGAACTTGGTAAAAACGTACATCATCATGCTTAGTAATAGACAGAGATCACCAGTCAGTTAGCCTGTTTGTCTATCAATGCGTCGTTCATGCTTAATTTTTATTGGAATTCATCCTGCATAGCAGAAGGATTTTCAGTCAAGCTTGAAACAAAGGTAAATTGCCCTGCACAGATGCTCAACAGTAAGTACCTCTAGATCTGTGTCCACCCATCAGTGTGTCGGTCAGACTAACCGTTTCATTGCAACGCTCCCTACATTGTTGAAGCCATTTCAGTCAAACTTGGTCTAAATTTAGATCATCATACATATATTTATATGAAAGGAGATCACCTCTTTATGTCCATTTGTATGTTTGTCAGTGTGGCTACCACATTTACCTTGTCATTGCAACGTCACCTGCCTGATTCCAAGTATTTCAAGCAAGTGAGTACAGGTAGGATGTCTGATACAGATGTGAAGGGAAGAAAAATCATCCATTGGTCATCAATACGTAAGGCTGTGAATCTCAGTCATCACAACATTACCTGTACCGTTGAAGGAATTTCAGTGCTACAAGGGTGTACATAAAGGGATTACCAAATTATCAGTCCACAAGTGCGTCTGTCAAGCTTACGTGGCCATAACAACTACGCATTTGGAGTGTTTTCAGTCAAAATCTACCATTGCAAGAACGGCTCACAAGTATATCTTAGTTTAACCAGACCACTGAGCTGATTAACAGCTCTCTTAGGGCTGGCCCGAAGGATTAGATTTATTTTACGTGGCTAAGAACCAACTGGTTACCTAGCAACGGGACCTATAGCTTATTGTGGAATCCGAACCACATTATGACGAGAAATGAATTTCTGTCACCAGAAATAAATTCCTCTAATTCTTCATTGGCCGGTCGGAGAGTCGAACGCTGGGCCAACAGCTTGCTAGCCGAGAGCTCTACCCACCCCGCCAATGAAGAACTATTGCAAGAACGGATTTAGTGTTTTCTTCACCATTCATTAATTGAAGTTCTTGTAGTGAAGAGGTGGTACCTAAGGAGTACGCATTGCTTTCGCAAACTTTTCTTTGCATATTTATGTGAAAACTGGCAGCAAACTGTGGATCAATGTCATAGAAGTTTTTGTGTTACAGTTCTCTTCACACACTCAGAGGTCATTGAACAGTTTACATTAGGGTTCTGCACGCAATCTTTAATCGTTAAGAAAAGTGGTATTTGATAGAAAAATGGTTAGGCCTTCAGCATGTGTAGCTGTTCATTTGTTATCAATTTATTTTGTTTGAAAGTTTCACCACTACCAAATATTCTCCCTAAAGATTTGTATGAAACTGTGTAACTGAATAATACTGGCCAGTACCTCACCTATGATTAAGGGGATTCGTTCTTGGTCCCGTAGGGGGACAGTGCCGTCAGTGCACCTCATGTGGTGCACTGTAGGCATTACTTAAGGTTCTTTGTCGCGTCCCTTGGCCCCTAGCTAAAACTCCTTTCATTCCTTTTACTGTACCTCCGTTCATAATCTTTCTCCCATTTTACTTTCAACCCTTTCTTAACAATTGATTCATAGTGCAACTGTGAGGTTTTCCACCTGTTACACCTTTCAGACCTTTTTACTGTCAGTGTTTCAGTATTGAATGACCTCATAGGTCCCAGAGCTTGGGCCTCAATTGTGTAATCTATTCTACTTTATTAGGTATTGGATTTATAGGTTTTGTTTAAGTATCTTAACTGATAAAGCCTTTATCTGGTTTTAGCAAAGTAAGCTGTTTGAAATAGTACCATTCGTTATAAGTGCGGACACCATTTCAGTCCTTGATAGAAGTAAGACAACAAATTAAAATTGAAATTTAAGTTTTAGGTGTCGCAGTATCCACTAGGCGTTGCTTAACAAAATAAGTGATAAAAAAAGTTACTCAGTAGTATCGGCTGAGCATAAATTTTTTGCAGAATCCTGAGATTGTAATAATTTCGATATCATTTATCATATAAACAAATCTTTGACAGAATTACCTTTTTGCAACTTTTTATAAATAATTATTAGTGAAATCAGAGTGTATTCATTAACTGAGTGTCTTCCAACAGTTGAAGCTGTGGTTATTGCTAGGTTTTCATACGTGTATTTTTACTATTTTTCTGTCATTTAGAATGAATTTACTTATATATTGCCACCTTCAGAATTATTTTATATATAATTGATATTCTTTTTCTAGGACCTTGCTCGTTAATAGTAAAGGCAGCGTTCCTAGCAGACGTCAGTGCTTCTCCTCGAACCATTTCCAGAAGATGGAAGCAGGTAATATACCTTTGAAATGAAATTGCTGTGATGCTTTTGCAATAAAAGATTTTCAATTACTCACCAAAGAGTATTTGTTTTTCTTGGAATTTGTGTATAAGAGTATGTTAGGATATGCCAATTACAGACTCAGGCTTCATTTGAATTCGTGTAAAGACTAGTTCCGATGATAATTTAGCAAGCTCGTTTTCCCATAAATTTAGATCAGTATAGCAACAAAATGAGTTTGGTCCCTGTTTATAGTTTTTCATAACAATAACTTGGAGTATCGGAAGTTTTTTTTTTTTTTTTTTTTGAGCTATAAAGCTTATCTCACTGAGTATGACAGTTGGCTTATTTTGGAATGTGTGTGTCTGATAATTATCGTAAAATTTTTTGCATTATTTTTAGATGGAGAATACGACCTTGTTTAAGATTAATAATTTTAGATGGAGAATACGACCTGGTTTCAGATTAATATTTTTAGATGGAAAATACGACCTTGTTTCAGATTAATATTTTAGATGGAGAATACGACCTTGTTTCTGATGAATATTTTTAGATGGAAAATACGACCTTGTTTAAGATTAATATTTTTAAAAAGGAGAATACGACCTTGTTTCAGATTAATATTTTTAGATGGAGAATACGACCTTGTTTCAGATTAATATTTTTAGATGGAGAATACGACCTTGTTTAAGATTAATATTTTTAAAAAGGAGAATATGACCTTGTTTCAGATTAATATTTTTAGAAGGAGAATACGACCTTGTTTCACATTAATATTTTTAGATGGAGAATACGACCTTGTTTCACATTAATTTTTTTAGATGGAAAATACGACCTTGTTTCAGATTAATAATTTTAGATGAAGAATACGACCTTCTTTCAGATTAATATTTTTAGGTGGAAAATACGACCTTGTTTCAGATTAATATTTTTAGATGAAGAATACGACCTTGTTTCAAATTAATATTTTTAGAAGGAGAGTACGACCTTGTTCCAGATTAATATTTTTAGATGGAAAATACGACCTTGTTTCAGATTAATATTTTTAGAAGGCGAATATGACCTTGTTTCAGATTAATATTTTTAGATGGAAAATACGACCTTGTTTCAGATTAATATTTTTAGGAGGAGAATACGACCTTGTTTCAGATTAATATTTTTAGAAGGAGAATACGACCTTGTTTCAGATTAATATTTTTAGAAGGAGAATACGACCGTGATTCAGATTAATATGTTTAGATGAAGAATACAATTTTGTTTCAGAATAATATTTTTAGATGAAGAAATCGACCTTGTTTCAGATTAATATTTTTAGATGGAGAATACGACCTTGATTCAGATTAATATTTTTAGATGGAGAATACGACCATGTTTCAGATTAATATTTTTAGATGGAGAATACGACCTTGTTTCAGATTAATATTTTTAGATGGAGAATGAGACCTTATTCCAGATTAATATTTTTAGATGGAAAATACGACCTTGTTCGAGATTAATATTTTTTGAAGGAGAATACGACCTTATTTCAGATTAATATTTTTAGATGGAGAATACGACCTTGTTTCAGATTAATATTTTTAGATGGAGAATGAGACCTTATTCTAGATTAATATTTTTAGATGGAAAATACGACCTTGTTCGAGATTAATATTTTTTGAAGGAGAATACGACCTTATTTCAGATTAATATTTTTAGATGGAGAATACGACCTTGTTTCAGATTATTATATTTAGATGAAGAATGCGACCTTATTGCGGATTAATATTTTTAGATGAAGAATACGACCTTGTTTCAGATTAATATTTTTAGATAGAAAATACGACCTTGTTTCAGATTAATATTTTTAGATGGAGAATGAGACCTTATTCCAGATTAATATTTTTAGATGGAAAATACGATCTTGTTTCAGATTAATATTTTTAGATGAAGAATACGACTTTGTTTCAGATTAATGTTTTTAGAAAATACGATCTTGTTTCAGATTAATATTTTTAGATGAAGAATACGACTTTGTTTCAGATTAATGTTTTTAGAAGGAAAATACGACCTTGTTTCAGATTAATATTTTTAGATGGAAAATACGACTTTGTTCCAGATTAATATTTTTAGATGAAGAATACGACTTTGTTTCAGATTAATATTTTAGATGAAGAATACGACTTTGTTTCAGATTAATATTTTTAGATGAAGAATGCGACTTTGTTTCAGATTAATGTTTTTAAATGGAAAATACGATCTTGTTTCAGATTAATATTTTTAGATGAAGAATACGACTTTGTTTCAGATTAATGTTTTTACATGAAGAATACGACCTTGTTTCAGATTAACATTTTTAGGTGGAGAATACGACCTTACTTTCAGATTAATATTTTTAAATGGAAAATTAATATTTTTAAATGGAAAATACGACCTTGTTCCAGATTAATATTCTTAGATGGAGAATACGACCTTGTTTCAGTTAATAGTTTTTTTTAATGCTGAGAACGCGTGGTACAGTTTGGCTGTTGCATGATCGAACAGTCATATTGACCCCCTCAATATGATTAGTAGTTAATAGCGATAATCAAAATACATTATCGAGATTGTAATATGAAAATGAATGTTGATGAAGCTATACATGCTATAAATGAAAATGAGTTCCTAGTTCTCATGATGGGATAGTTCCGAGTTCTCATGGAATTTTGTCTTGCGATTCATTATATAGAAGAGGGGTGAGAGAGAGCAATGTATTATTTTGATCCAGAATTCACCCCCTTTTAAGTGAAAGGTCTTGTTATTCAAGTTATTACGCTGAGTGGTTCGATTGTTCGTGATGGCAGTAATATGAAGATGGTGTGATATTAGATGCAGACAAAGTTTACAAGCCTGATGGTCCATGTCGTTGTGATGTTCAGCGGTTGTTTTTTTTTAGAACAATCATTCGCAGATTGTTCCCTTATTGTGGGTGTTGTCTCCTTACCCGTTGGTATTTGTTTTGTGTGCGAAGTTGACGTCTGTCGCCTTCGTATTGACTGCGGCAGTCGGGTTTGGTATGGCAGCGAGTCAGGTCTCGGCAGTAAAGAGTCCATATTTTTTCAGCAGGTATCATTTTACCTGTTGAATGTGGTAGCAGAGGATGGTTGGGTGACTAAACCATAGTCATCTGGGGAATTGGTTCCTGTTTGACAGCAGATTTGCTGTCTTGACGTTTCTGCCGTGATCATCTGTGTGCTGGATGTGTTCCTGTTTGCAGTCACTGGCTGCTTCGATGATTTCACGGAGTTCGTCTGAGTATCTTCATCCTCTTCGACAGCTGGGTCTGTCTCGACGTCTCTATGGAGATAGACTTTATTTTTTCAGTGCTACCCTGAGTTAATAGTGTGTTGTTTTATGCTGCTTGTTGATTATTGTTTTGCTGCTCTATTATACCGCTTTGGTATTGTCTTTTTTATGCTGCCTGAGTATGTTGTTTATGCTGTTTGATTATTGTTAATTATGCTGTAAGCTGTGCTTTACTATTTATGCTGCTTGTTGTTTATTTGTAATGTAACTGCTTGGTTGTGTGATGTTGCTAAAGTGTTTAGTGGTTTGTATTTTATTGTTGACTGAGTTAATGCGATGGTTACCACGTTTGTTCATTGTTGTTGACGTTACAGGTTTTTGGTAGAGTAACTCAGTTTTAGCTACATTTGTTTTTGATTCTGGTTAATTAATTATGTGATTTATTTAATACTAAACCTAGACTCACTTGTACATAATGTATATAACTTTATTATAATAAAAATTAGCTTTAAGGTGCCTCAGTGGTTTTGTTACTCTCCTTCCTCCTCGGTTTGTCACGACTGCTGCCAGTCAGTCCAGTCCCATTCTAAAGTATTTTTTTTTTTTTTTTTTTTTAGGACCTGAAGAACCGACTGTGGTTCATCACATCGTACATTGATTTTGTTCACAGACGCTTAATTACAATGATAAAATGTACATGCTGCCGATCTGTGAATTTCTTAAATTAGTGTCACAACATTGTAAATGATATCTACTCTGCAAAGACTGACCGACCATAATTGATTTTAAATAACGAAATGCCCATTAGCAGAAGGAATAGTAACGAAATTATTCGTAATAGCCAATGGTTGTTAGTCTGACGTTTGGTAGTTTTTGTTGGTTTCTCAGCTAAATAATAGTGTTATTTTATTTATTAATAATTGTTAATCACTGCAGGAACGATTATCAGTATTCTCAGTGTTATTTTATTTATTAATAATTGTTAATCACTGCAGGAACGATTATCAGTATTCTCATCGACATTTATTTACATTTAATCTCTTTTTTTTTCAGCTTTCATCTTCTTCAGGTAAGGCTAGACACCACTTTGCTATGAGACCAGTTAAATAATGATCTAGCATGAGCATCAGATGATCAACTGGTAAGAATATTTATGTCCTTTGCTGTAATTTGTTTACATCCATTGCCTCTTATGTGCTGTGTGCATTCTGTTGATATTCAGTGTCTACTTGCAAAATGTGATCGATTTATGGTTGAAACCCATTAACCGTATAAAGCCACGTCCATGTAATTTTTTTTACTTACACAGGGTATTTATATCGATGCCATTTGCATGGCATTGTATTAATCGTTGGATAATCTTCAGGGGTTCATGTTTCCATACTTTCTTTTGTGGAATTTTACTTGTTTAAATGTTATTTTGATTTTTTGTAGACATGTTGCATACGCTTTTGACTTGTTTTATTTTCATAATTGCACGTTATTTTCTTGTAGAATATGCAAAGAAAAATTGGACCTGCAATTTCTTGATAATCATCGTGACAATTAACTGGTCATCATAGCATGTGGTATAAGGTTAGTTGCCCAGATGAAGAGATACCGTTTAATCTGCTGTAATTTTTTTTATGTCATGATTTTCAATCTTCTGTTTGTCCTTGTCCAAAATCAGATTGTTACAGTTAACAGCTCAAACTCCAACGAAATCTTTATGCTATCAAAGCTTAATAGACCAGTATATATCTAGATTTAGTCACTAACATGAACATATTTGTTTTAACTGTCGATTGCTTTTAAGTTTCCAACCCTTTTTAATACGTAATGGTAAATGTAATTTTAGTCTTTCTGTGTGCAGTATTGTTTGATTTAGAATCATAATTCATATACCTCTCTCTCTCTCTCTCTCTCTCTCTCTCTCTCTCTCTCTCTCTCTCTCTCTCTCTCTCTCTCTCTCTCTCTCTCTCTCTCACATGATTGGCGTCATTTTCCGTTGCAAATTTGAAATACATAACAGCTGTTAATTTATTTTTTAACCTGAGTATTAATTGTTCAAATGGCTAATTAGAATTTCGAATTTGGTATTTTTTTAATCTGGGCAGCTATTGCAGTAAATGGGATTAATGCTCATTTAGCGCCATT
This sequence comes from Macrobrachium rosenbergii, assembly GCA_039081455.1. Lineage (NCBI taxonomy): Eukaryota > Metazoa > Arthropoda > Malacostraca > Decapoda > Palaemonidae > Macrobrachium > Macrobrachium rosenbergii. The sequence goes on from JANJGK010000014.1 coordinate 33,775,529, forward strand.
ATCGCTGGTATTACGAGAGGATCACTTATTGGAAATAATCGTGAATATAAATACTAGATTCGTGAATCCGTTTCCAGTATTATTGACAACGCGGATTGTGTCCGCTTTACTCTCGACATTATTAGTATTTTTATGTTATATTCGTCAATTAATATTCTGTGTTGTGTGATCACAGGCTAACCACTTGAAACCTGAGCGATTATAAAAGTGAAAATAAGTCCTGAGATAAATGTTAACCGATTCGCTTTGGCAAAAATTCTCCAGGTTTTTGTCGTAGAAATCCTGAAGAAATTTTGCATTATACCCGAAATATACCGCTAAAGTCGTGCCCCGTGCGCTTTCGAGTATTCAAGTACGATTTTCATCTCCAAATGTAAAGAAATTCGGATCTTAAAGATGCGACTGAGGTGCAAGCTTCAATTTCCACTGTGTTGACAACCCGTCAGAGATTTGTCAAATAGCAACTGACAGCAGATGCAGTGTTCGCCTAAGAAGAGTTGTCCAGAACGTTTTTGGTAAGTAATAGTAACACAATTTTAATTTTCTTTTTTTTTTTGCCGTACGATTATGTCATAATTCAACATGTTAATGTGAATTTGCAGTTGAAGTCGGTAATATAAAGAGGGTTTTAAAGTTAAGGTTCCTAAGCTGATTATATTTAAGTTAATCTTAGTTGGAAGAAACGTAAATTTGATGAGCTGCAATGGGAATAATCTGGGTTGATTGATTCATGGTGAAGGTAAACAGCTTTTTCGCTTTTCATTCACAGCATCATGGTTCAAGGTCTACCCATTGTTTGTGTTAGGATAAAGAGGACGGTTCGTCAGTGCTGTTGCAGCATTGACTTGTTATTAACACAAAATACATAATTTGATCCAGGTAAGAATGTTGTTGGTAGTATTGTCTCTTCCTAAAGTCTTTCAAAAATATTCATTTAGAGCAATAAAACTTCGATAGAAACCTAACTTGATTTGTCAAGTGAACTAAGTTCAAAAATGCAAATGATAAAAGTATTGTATTAAGGTGAAGATCGTTAATTGCTAATAGGGCTGTTGCTTTTGTGGTTAGAAATAAGTGTATCATTACGACTTTCAGACTTGATGATCGTAAGATGTGGTTGAGGTGTTCAACTAGTGCAGTAAAAGCGAATCGTCACTGCACGGCACTAAACAAGGTAAAGTGTGTATATTATGCTTATGTCAATTTCTTTTAATTGGTTCTTATTGATGCGTGTTATTTAATGAAATTTCCAGTTATAGAAAAACGATAAGTTACTTGAATGTGTGGTTATGCTTCCAATTAATCCATACTTAGTGCTGACTATTATAGAAGTGTTGCGGAGATGATTGTATTGTAGAGAGATAAAATGATTCCTCCTATTTTTGGATTTGCACAGGAAAATGTATCATGGTACCCCTGTAGATCATAATCCATATTGATAACTTGAAGCTCGAGGAATTATGTCAGGCATTAGTCTTTTAGAAATGAACTTCCGCGGTCTTAAATACACATACAGATTGTAGTATCCTGTTGTCTCTCTTCATTGAAGACAGTCGTTGAAAGTTTACTGCAGACTGCCATCGTTTATCTCTTCATATCGAAAGTCATGGATCCCTGATGTTTGTTTCATTGCAACGGTCGTACTGTCGAATTCCTTGCAACGGTCTGTGCGGTTCCTCCAGGGAATAGTGAAATCTAGACGATTCTGTATGTCATTTTTTTTTTTTTTTGCATTCTCACTGCAAAAGATATAGGCAAAGACATTTTTCCAATTTACAGGAAACGCTTAAGGCTTAGATTTTCCCGTGGGAGCAGATAGGAAAATCGTGGAGTTCCTTAGTTACTTTGGGGAGTTTTAAATAACTGGCGAAAACTCAATCTTTTGCCGCTAATTTATGTATTAGTATTCCTGGTAACTGGAGTTATGGATCACGTAACGAGTTCTGTTGTATGTCAGATACTCCTGTACTATATCACAGGAAAAGTTCCCCACTTTCCTCCCCTTCACCATTTTGCATCGGCAACCCTCGAGTGACTGGAAATATTGTTAATTTTCAGGATATTTATTTTGATGATATGTTTATAAATAGCTTCAGTGGCTATTTAATGTACGTACCTCCATTAAAATTAGACGCCTTGCATATTTCTTTTGAGATTAATGGATCAGATTTATAATGCCATGACTAATATTCATGTCCTTGCTTTTTTTTTTTGTCTGACATTCACCATAACGCAGCTTGATATGTGATCAGTTTTGTAAGCACTCGATAGGGTGCTTTCGTACTTAAAGCGTTTAAATGACCTCGTTGCAAATTCAGATATGTTGCTCAGTAGTTTTGCACTTTTGTAAGCAGTACTAGAGTGCTGGTTATAAGAGATGATTTAAATTGGAGATCATCTTTGCAGGTGTGCATGGACTAGAACTTGAGTAGCAAATAATTTGTGGTTTGATCATATGAATGATCTATTCTTTTAGCAGGTATGAAAATGGAGTTGGCAGTTAACACGAAATTTTATGTTTTGTCATTTATTAGTTGTACATTAAATTTAGCTAGGTTACAGAATAATGTCAGCGTTAGTAATTAAAAAAAAACTTTTATTTTGTTAAAGTTACACCCTTGACATGAATTATGAAAACTCATTATTTAATATGTGAGGGAAGTTATTCCTGTGCACTGCATCGCTGACTTTGGTATTTACGATGGCAGAAATTTGTACAAAATCAGTTAATTAGTCGTGTACAATGAAAAAAAGCACATATTGCACAACGCAGTAAAATCGCTGAGTATCTCTCGACTTTGTGTTACATAGTGAATTGAATTTAAAGTTGTTTCTTTTCCACTTTCCTTTAACCAGTTGTTTCCATTTCAATGAAGGAATCAACGTCAAAGTAATCAATAACAAGAACATCATCGTCATCCTTTTTCTCTGCTGATTTTCGTCCGCCTTGTCCAGAATTTTCCCTCTTGTGGGTGTCTGCTTGCAGAAGCTTCAGTTTATTCTCGATGTACCTGTCGTATTCCATCTTGAGAAGTTGTTCGAAGTGCTTCAGATGCTGAAATTTTTCAGTCACAGAATTTTCGCGACCGCCGATAGCGTTTGCTGCTTTTGCTTCGTCGTTCTCAAAATTCGTCTGTAGGTTATCCATTACCGGGACTGTTACCGGTTGGTTCTCGAAAGTGTTTCTCGTTGGTTGATCAGTTTTGTTTATTATGGGCTGAAAGGCTGTACTATCTCTCGTTACGTGGAGGTCGACAGTGTTCATCTCCGCTGGACACTCAGCAGTGTTTATCACTTGGCCACTGTTATCTGTAGGTTTTAGCATTAGTTGATCGCACGAATTGTTTACCAGTATTTGGTATTCGGTAGCGCTTGTTGATGGTTGATAATTTACAGGCTTGATTGTGTTTTGCCCAAACGAAGATTTTTCGCTTTCATGGTCCAGAGCAGAGTTTGCCTTTTGTTGAATCCCTGTAACACGAGACGCCGTCTTATTTTCTTGTGAGTGGGCCATTTTCTGAACCCCTGCATTGGTTACTGTTATCTGGTTTGTTATGGAATTTGACGCTGATTCAGCAAGTAATACATTGTTTTTACTAGGTGATAAAATTCGATCTTCCATAGTATATGGGGACTGTAGGCCTTCGGGACCTCTTTCTTTGGGCTGGATTAGTTTCAGTTCAGACTGTAGCTTTTCATTCCGCGCCTTAGGGTTTTTTCTTAAGGCCAGGTGGCTGAGATACGAAATTAAACCAGGGTGCTTCTTACACAGGGACAAAAATAGTTGCTTCTTTTCGTTGGGTATTTCCATTCGTATTATTTTAAGAGGATTACGTACATATTTCTGTCGAGCATCCTTCCCGGACCTCACGTTGCCAGGGCTTTTGAAGTACGTTGGAACTTGACTAGAACCTGGTACTGTAGTCTCATACTGCACTGAAGTGTTTGAGGTACTAGCAGTAATAGCATCCTTCTTCGTAGCTCCTGTATTGCTCTTTGGTACAGCGTTTAACAGTTTCTGATTTTTTCGCAAAATTTTCGTTTGCAGAGAGTTCTGCAACAACCTTTTAATTTTTGCTTCGATCCCTAGGTCTACATGAATTGTTTTCATTTCATTTGCATTTTCATTGTGCCTTTGATTGTGTCCACTCAGTTTGATGCCCGCTGCAGATTCAAGATTTTTACTGAGTTCCTCAGAGTAGGTTCCATTTGGTGGACTTTTTGGGTCATGGTCACTGGATTTTGAAAAGTTCATTTTTGAATATGCTCCCCTGAACCCTTGTCGTAGTTCCTTAAGCTTCTGCATGTTTTCAGTAGCTTGAGCTTGATCTTTGTCAGTATTTGAAACATGAGTTTCTTGACTTAATAACTTGAACCAAGATTCTGAACCGGAAGCATTACTTGTTGTTATGTTATTTGTTTGCAATTTGGTTGCAGCAACAGTCGAAGTCATCACTGTATCATCACATAGGATTCCATCTTTATATGTTGCCGACTGCAGATTTAAAAAGTTGACTGACTTTTGGATCTTAAATTCTCTGGGTTGTACTGTGTCGACTGAGGCAGTCACGACACTTTCAAGTTCACTGCATGGCAAATTACTAGGAAACTCAATTTGCCAAGAACCGGGAAGTAAATTTCCCGCTACGGGAAGCACTTTATCTTGCTTTTTAGCTGGAAATGAAGCGGGTGATTTTTCTGTATATTCGGGACATCTGGCAGCGACGGCCTTACTGGTGTCTTCTTGAAAAGCACTGCTTGTGTTCGGATCTTGCAGATTATTATAAACTTTCGACGGCACTGGGAGCGCCGGCCTCATGAAATGATTCAAGTTTTCTATGTACGCTTCGTTCAATTTCATCTCGGAATTAGGGTTACTTTTGTCAGACCACGCGTGGTATGAATTATGATTCAGTTCTAGACTGTCTTCGTTTGAACCTCGAAGGGGAGTTTCTTTTGGACGGGAGATAGTTTTCGTACAGGATTTAGAACAGCGTTCATGACTTGGATGGGTAGTTTGTTCGCCTTGTTTTTCGTTTGTTAGTGTCTGAGGAGCTTTAGTTATATCCGGCTCAATAAGGTCTCGTATTCCTATTTTTCTGTTCTCTCCCTGAGGGCCACATATCTGTTGTGGTATAATATTAGTTTTTGCACGTTTATTGGTGGCTATATC
>JANJGK010000014.1:33785701-33791405 GCA_039081455.1 Macrobrachium rosenbergii
CAGTAATACTTGGGTTATAGGGACAGTCAGCACAGTAATATATAGATGAATGGGAAAGTCAGTAGAGTAATACCTGGATAAAAGGGACAGTCACCACAGCAATAACTTGATAAATAGGACAGTCATTACAGTAATACCTGGATAAAAGGGACAGTCAGTACAGTAATAACTAGACAAATGGGACAGTCAGCACAGTCATACCTGGATAAAATGGACAGTCACCACAGTAATCCCTGGATAAATGGGACAGTCATCACAGTAATATCTGGATAAATGGGACAGTCAGTACAGTAACAATTGGATAACAAGGACAGTTAGTACGGTAATTTCTGGATAAAGTGGACAGTTACCACAGCCATACCTGGATAAATGTGCGCAATCAGCACAGTAATATATGGATGAAAGGGACAGTCAGCATAGAAATTTTTGGATGAAAGGGATAGTCAGTACAAGGAGGTGCAGCTAATATATATATATATATATATATATATATATATATATATATATATATATATATATATATATATATATATATATATATATATATATATATATTATATATATATATATATATATATATATATATATATATATATATATATATATATTATCAGGACAGGGTAACAAGGAGACAGTTGGTCATCTGTAGGTGGTATTTATTTGCCGACACGTTTCGTAACACATTGTTACATCATCAAGGCTAAAAAAGAAAATTTACAAATTAAAATACATGGAATAAAACTAATGACTTCAAGAGTCTCAACATGCTATATAAATATACATTAAAACAAGACAATTCATAAAAAGCACCTGCTAGACTAAAAGGTTGAGGACTGAATGACTAAAAGGGAAAAGGAAAGCAGCAAGGAAAACTGGCTCAAGCCAGATACAACTGAACAGAGGTGGTGTGTGAGTTCAACTTAGGAACTAGCTGTTTTATGAATAACGATTCTAAAATTAGCAGTTCGTGTGGATGACTTGTTTGGCCCAAAACAGAGAAGTCAGAATAATCAATACTTGTATTACATATATTTGAATGATTTCTGATATTAGAAAATTCTGGATTGGACAATCTGCAACCAGTACAATGACTAACACCTTTATGTGAATCTGCTCTGACCCTCAGCAATCGTTTAGTCGATCTCACGTAAGTCCCCAAATTACATCTGGGGCAAGTATATTTATATACGACTGACGATTGTATTATTGGGCAGATTCTATCCTTAAATTTAAAAAGGGACCCTATTGTAAGTGGACTTTTTGGGATTAAAATGACTTGCAACATGTTAAAATGTTTTTCTATTGCAGACTTCAGATTACTTCTAAATTTATCATCTAGGACGTATGGGATAGCTGCATAGAGTTTCTTCCGTGGTACTGTACTTATAACAGCCGAGTGAGATAGCTTCTTATTTAAGAAATTCTTACAGTGTTTAAAGAAAACATGAGATGGAAACCAATTATCAGTAAAATATTTGTGCTAGAAAATTATTTCTTTATGATAAGAGTCCCAAGAAGAGGTTAGAGTATAAGCCCGGTGGAGAAGAGTAAAAACTGAATTTAGTTTAAAATTATAAAAACAAGCACTATAAAAGTTTGAACCCAGACCAGTAAAAGTCTTTTTTCTAAAAACAGAAGTGTTAAAACTGTCATAATATATTGTTACGTGTGGGGTCTTGGCTGATCATTTATTGTTCAATTTACGTAATTTTCACGGCCCTGCAACCAAGAATACACATAACCTGTCACTTGAAGCCAAGAGTTAACCTCAAAGACAGTCGTTAATTAGCCAAAGGTCGCCAGTTAAGGGTAATTAACCTTAACAAAGAATATTCAAGGAATAAAGACTTTATGATAGACGTCACCAACTGCGGACGCCTACAAAGAATCTCTACTCGTTAAGATGGTTTTAAATACAACGCAACAGTTCCTCCAAACAGTGAACGCTAGGCATAACGAATACCAGAGTATTAAGAAATGACTTGCTTGCCTAAATCCCGAGACTTACTGGGACAATTCGGCTAACGCTAACAATATAATAATTTGACTTAATCTAGACCTCGTGAACACATATACTGTAAGTGGTGGCTGAAGGATGAAACAAAGGAAATTTGAAATACAGAAAAAAAGGATAAAAGAATGGGCGAAGTTTTGAACAAAAGCGACTTTACCTTTGGACGAACGTTGTAGCGCGTCAACGGCCGACGAGGAGTCCTTGCAATTGCTTCTTCACTTCACTAATAGAATAATAAACAAAAAAAAGAGGGGGGAAGAGGTCCAACCGGACGTGTTGTCTCCCCGAAAGCCTGGTTCTCTCTGCCTGTTCCCTGACTGGCCTAGGTCAAAACAGTCATACCCTAGGCGTCTACGTTCTGTAAAAAACATTCGCCAAGAGACAGGTAGAAAGGAAAAAAGGACCTTAGGACCACCTATTTTTAAGGCTAATATGGAAATTTTCCTATAGGGGAAAAATGGCTAAATGCTACCTATCCTTTCCAACGGACATTAAAGTTTGAACTGAAGACGCTCCTAATGTAGACAACATCTTTTACCGGTCTCGGTCAAGCTGATATTATTTACAATCAAAAGTTACGAGGGCGAACAGCAGTAATATTTATAAAAGCTCCCCCCCTTAAGAGGGCCTTCACTCCCTTTTCGGGTGTGAAGGTCTGTACTAAGCAAGCTGTTCACCTCTATTAGGTTACTCTTCTTCCCCTGAGCAGATTAGTCCTGGCTAACCTACCTAGCTACAGAACTACCTAACCCTAGATAGGATATGAGCTATAATCACTACTTTACCTAATTCTGATAGTACTAGAAGGTGCTTACGGTTATTATAGGCTACCTCCTACAATCATGATGCTTTTTAGACCTAGCCTAGTGGTACATTCTATGGTATTCCCTAGCCTAACCTATCCTAACCCGACCGTAGCACCAACATAAGAGTTAATGTTCTAACTAAATTACAACTTGGTTTATGTTTAATACACTTATTAATTACTAGTTAATTCATGAGGGTTGCCTCATATGATAAATGGGTGCCTCACTGAGGTCTTACGCCGTGCGTGTCATGAGCATCATGGCTCGTTTCACAATAGTTAAGATTATTGAAATTAGTTATGCTACTTACGTGATTACTGCGGCTCGGTGGTAAGTGGAAGGAACAAGGCTACTAAATTGATGTACCGTACTTAAGGCAGTCTAGGCTATGTACAAGAGAAGAGATCACACTGGCTACCTCCCCTGGCCAAGGGGCCAGGATCACTCTAAGATGATAGGGCACTGTGCCGAGAGGGCACTAGTGCCTGGATGAGCTTATAGCTCGGCAACTACTGGGCTCTCTTCCGCCCCTTCTTCTTCTTCTTCGGGTTCCTCCAAGGCCTATCAGTAGCAGGCCTAGGAGGTGATGAGGGCACCGACTCTGGAGACAGGCCGGAAGGGCTAGCGGGCGCGAAGTCAGGGGCAACTTCAAAAGCTACAGGAGGGCTCCCTACTCCGGCTGCTGCGACAACTGGAGCGAGAGCGATCTCGACTTCTGCGTCCAAGGAGGCCAGTTCCTGGTCTTCCAAAGATGGGGTACCATTTCGATCCTCCAGGGGTTCATCCCCTGGAGTCAAATTTGGCAAAGAAGAAGTTTTGGGTGCTGGAGGCTCTCCAGTCGCGATGATCAACTGCATGGGGAATCCTAAATCTCCCAGAGGAGGATTCGCCTCACGATTTAGACCCAGCATAGGGGCCTTCTCAATTGGTAGCTCAACGTCCGTGGCGGACGGAGTCTGGCACTGCTCAGTGCTCGCAAGTGGCACTGGCAGCAGTTGAGGGTCAGGCATGCCTGACAAGGGGTCCGGAGGTGCAATACCTCGCGGACGACTTGGGTTTGGCTGCGGCAGAGATTCCTGCCCCAGCAGGAGAGTGTAGCCTCTCCGAGAGTTTTGTTCGGGGGCGTCCGCTGGGCATTGCTTGCTTGGGCAGCCCTCCCAATTTGTGGAGTGGTCTGTCCGCTTGCACGTCCGGCAGCGGTACTGCTCCTCCTGAATCTCTCTTCGCGGAGAGGGAGGACCTCTTGGTGGGCCAGCCCTTCGCGATTGGAGAGGGCTAGGCCTGAAATAGTTTGGGTTGTGCCCCTTCCGCTGACCACTTCGGTGGTCGGAAGGTGGGGGTTTGACCTTATTGAGAGTTTTAGATGGGGCCTCCGTGGAGGAGGTAACACGGCTGCGAAGTGGTGTTGGTAACGGGCTTCCACAGAGAAGATCCCGACCCAACAAGAAAGCCACTCCGAGCCGAATTCCACCTACCACACCAAGGCGGTGGGGTATCGTGCCCCAAGGTGTCGTAACCTGGAGTTGGACTGTGGGAACGGTAATGGTGTGGCCCTCTATCCACTTCATTTCCCACCGGGTTGCTTCGTCAACCATGGCACCGGCTGGCACTTGGGCCCTAGTGATCAGGCTAATGTCTGCCGCAGTGTCTACTGTGACCGGAAGGGTCACTGGCAGGCTAGTGCTCTGAAGAGGGGCCACCGAGATGAACTGGGTTTCCAGTCTCTCGGGGTAAAGGATCGGTGCAGACCGGCCGCAGAGAATGAAGTGCTGATTAGGTTGACAAATTTGGTGGTGGGGACATGATGTGGACAGGCCGGAGATCCAGCATTGTAGTGGCTAGCAGCCCCACAGGATTTGCACGGGCCTCTTGGATGGGCTCGGTGGCCTGCAGTAACTGTTGGAGGAGAGGGCTGAGCGGATGAATCGGGAGCGGAGTTCTGGCTGGTAGGGTTAGGCTGCTTATTAGTGCCGAGTTTGTATCGGCACTCAGCTTCAGTGTGGCCCCCCTTCTTGCAATAGGTGCACATGGTCTTGCTCGGCAGTCCATTCTTCGGGCGAGTGGAGTTCGAGAGGTAGGCCTGGGGAACGATTCACTTCTGCGAGGTGCTATGTGGCTGATTGAACATTTCCCACGAATCAGCCATGCGACAAGCTTCCATAAGTGTGGAGGGCTGTTTATCGTTAAGATATACAGCAAGGGGCCCAGGCACACATTGGAAAAGGTCTTCTAGCATGGTCCGATTGAAAAGATCCTCAAACGTCGTGCAGGCCAAGGAGTCGAACCAGCGCGTACCGGACTGGGTTTTGTGACATGCCCATTCCGTCCAAGACCAGCCGACTTCCTTGGCAAGACCTCAGAACCATTGTCTCCATTTTTCTGGGGTTATTTCGTAAGCCTTGGTAATGACTACAAACTTCCGCCATGTTGCCTCTCTGGCTCTTCTCCAGTGAGCGAAGCGCTGCCTTGGCTTTTCCCTCCATATGGTTGGCTAATATTAAGGCTCTCTCCGTCTCCGTGGTGCTGTAGTTATTGAAAAGAGCCTCGATCTCCTCCAGCCATGCTTCTGGCTCGTCCTCAGTCCACTTGGGGACGAGGGAATTGATGCTCGAAATTGGAGCGTTTGATGCAGCAGGTGTAGGACTGGAGGCTTGCTGTCTAGCCATAGCTTCGGCATTCTCCATTTTCGCTCTTTCCAGCTCGAGCTCTTTCTCTTTGAAGGCTAACTCATGATGTCTTCTTCTTTCTTCTCTTTCCTCTTCTAGTTGCCTTTGCTCGGCTTCATACGCCCTCCGTTCTTCTTCATACCTCCTCCATTCAAGTCTTTCTTCCTTCTCCCGCTTGGCCAAGTCGTCCACTTGCTCCTTGACCCAGGTGGTAAGTT
>JANJGK010000014.1:33799005-33814005 GCA_039081455.1 Macrobrachium rosenbergii
CATGAATCTTTCTGTAGTCAGTGCAAAACACTTAATTCTCCACCTTCCTGAGGAACCAAGAGACATGGAGAGGCCCAATGATACTTACTAGAACTGTCAAGTTGTGTTAAAGTAAAAACTCAACTTCCTCCTTCATCTTTTGTCTTTAAACAATACTCACCAATATGCATGCTGTTTTATTGGCAAAGTTACTATGCCTGGAAGGAATTCAGTGCCATGTATCCTTACTGGGCTTTTCCTCGGAAAATCATTAAATACAGAAGAATGTATTAGAATTAAATCTTTTAAAACCAACAACTGTTCAGAACTAAAATGAGAAAGTTTATTATCCAAGTATTTTACAATATTGAAAATAGGGTCAAGTTTTCAAGAGGGTAAAGGTCTTCCAAAGTAACTGGAAAGTTGTTATTTTCAGTCAATTCTATCTTAATAAGATTTACAATAGAGTCTCTTGAACCATCTCCAGATATTCTTGAATTGTAGGCTTTTAACAAGTTAACGTCTATCACTGAGCAGTGGACTTCTGATGATCGTGAGTTTCTATAACATAGGTACAGTCCATACCCCTATTGTGTGCCTATACAGGCAACAGATGATCCCGCGTTATACGAATTTGCTTCCTAGGAATACGTGAACCTAAGGAGAAGCTTACTTTTTGGCAGCACCCTTCTCTGACCTTGAATTTTCGGTCCTCTTATGGCCAAAAAAAAAGACAACAAATTATAAAGAAAGAGGAAAATCAAAAAGAATATGGACTCTTCCTTAAATCCACTTGGCCCAGAGACACAGGAGATTTAAAACACGTGTTTCCACAAGGGCTTTGTCAAAAATGTTTGCACAATATATATGAAATATTAGACTTCCTCGACACATATATACATGTAAGTGTCTGTTTATGATTGTATGTAAGATAGATAATAATATGTATAACTGGATTCCAATTACATTGCTTCTTGAATGCTTTAGAGTTTGACAACAAAGAAAAAAATATTGTCTTTAGGTGTCGAAATCCAATAGTATTTCGGAGGCATTAAAAGGAGAGGGAATGAATCTAATAATTGTCCAAGTTGTGATTGTAGGCATAACTGGTTTAGGCAGCATTATATAACTGAGGATGATTGGATTGTCTTAAAAGGATTTTTGTGTATATAAAAAGGCTGAAAGTACCCTTATCCAACCCATGACATGAATTAGCGAGAAGACACCACAATTTCAATAAATAAATTAACTATTTTCATGCTATGAATGAGATAGATTGGCAAGCTATGTCTCCTATTTTTTATCCCCTTCTCTGCCCACGCAAAACCATAAGGGAGTCTGTTTAAAACCACCGCATAAATAAATCGAAGAAACAGCTGACAAATGGTGGCTCTCTATAAAAACGACCGCCCATTATTCTTAGTCTTCGTAAATGTAATATCGAGTGAGCACTGTAGTTGTTGCTTTTAGTTGAATTTTTAATTCCCTGGTAATCGAAGAATAACGGAAGATTTTTTCGGCAATTACTGAAAAGGACGCAAGGACGTGATATGTACTCTGAAGTCTCTGAAGTCATCTTTTTAATTGCCGTTTTGTCGTCTCGCTTGTAGTTGTTGTTGTATCCAATACTCGCATCGGTGTGATATCCTGAATACAGAGGATTTTGCACGTCATTTAGTGACTGCTTGACAGTGTGGTGTATTGGATACAACAACAACTATCCAATACTCGCATCGGTGTGATATCCTGAATACAGAGGATTTTGCACGTCATTTAGTGACTGCTTGACAGTGTGGTATTTAAATACCACACTGTCAAGCAGTCACTAAATGACGTGCAAAATCCTCTGTATTCAGGATATCATACCACACTGTCAAGCAGTCACTAAATGACGTGCAAAATCCTCTGTATTCAGGATATCACACCGATGCGAGTATTGGATACAACAACAACTACAAGCGAGACGACAAAACGGCAATTAAAAAGATGACTTCAGAGACTTCAGAGTACATATCACGTCCTTGCGTCCTTTTCAGTAATTGCCGAAAAAATCTTCCGTTATTCTTCGATTACCAGGGAATTAAAAATTCAACTAAAAGCAACAACTACAGTGCTCACTCGATATTACATTTACGAAGACTAAGAATAATGGGCGGTCGTTTTTATAGAGAGCCACCATTTGTCAGCTGTTTCTTCGATTTATTTATGCGGTGGTTTTAAACAGACTCCCTTATGGTTTTGCGTGGGCAGAGAAGGGGATAAAAAATAGGAGACATAGCTTGCCAATCTATCTCATTCATAGCATGAAAATAGTTAATTTATTTATTGAAATTGTGGTGTCTTCTCGCTAATTCATGTATCTCTTGGTAACCAGGTGCTGTCAAAAGTGGTATATTGGGGGGAGTATTTTTTTCGTTGTCTTCAGTAGCTAAGACAATATACATTGTCCGGGATTAAATAAATATGGATTTTATTTTTGGATCCTAGAGATTAGAGATTTGACTTATTCCAGAATTTACTGAAATACTGTGTACTTATTTTGCTTTTGTACTACGTTGAGAATTATGCAACTTTCCAAGAGCGTATGGAATCCTAAAGTGGGTCATGTCGTGGAAGGGTATAAATGGACAAGCAGAGCTCTTTGCGCTCAGCATATTCCATGAAAGCATGCAGGATATGATACTGAAGTGAATTGGTAATGAACTCATCATGATAATTACCCGGCGCTTGTAACGATGCCATTTACGATACCATAAAGTCATGAGTTGCTGGCTATTGTGTATGTAACGGGGAATTTCTAATGACGGGGGTGCACTTCCATTGACATACGAAATGTCTTCTTTTTGTGTGTGCCTGTATGTGAGTGCGTGCGTGCGCCCTCAAAACAGCGTATTAACGAAAAAGAAAAAACGGTGAAATGAAAGGTTTTATGATTTATTATTTTGTGGATTCGTTATTCAGACAGTACTTATTTATAACTGTTATGGTACAACTGCTTAAAGCGAAATCAACAAGACCCCCTCCCCCCCTTTACTTAGAAGGATCATTGGACGGGTTGGTATCGTTCTCGGCTAGCACTCAGCTGGCCCCGCGTTGTATTCTCCGACCGGTCAATGATGAACTAGAGGAATTTATTTCTGGTGACAGAAATTCATTTCTCGTTATACTGTGGTTCGGATTCCACAATAAGCTGTAGGTCCCGTTGCTAGGTAACCAGTTGGTTCTTAGCCACGTAAAATAAATCTAATCCTTCGGGCCAGCCCTAGGAGAGCTGTTAATCAGCTCAGTGGTCTGGTTAAACTAAGGTATGCTTAAGTGCTTAACTTAGAAGGATCATTGTTATGAAATGTTTGTGTCTGCACATCACAAAGAAGAATGGGGAAACAGGCTGTCAACAAATGGTATTTTAAGCTATTTTGGGCTAACTTGTTTATGTACTTGTAATTGTTTAGCAGTTCAAAATTTCATTCACTGTCAGTTTAAAAACAGTTCTAATTCATAACAGTCACTCAGGCTATTAAAGAGTAGAAATGATCCTGCATATATTTGGTATAATACACGGAAAACTTGGTGCTTACACATACATAAATGCATATACACACACACACACACATATATATATATATATATATATATATATATATATATATATATATATATATATATATATATATATATATATATATATATATATTGTATATAAAGCATAACTCTGAAATGCATTAAGCAATTTCAGCCAAATTTGGTATACATATGACTTACTATCTGGAAAAGAATTCTGTGGGATAAAACATCACTAGCACCAAAGGGCACCAACGGGGGTTGGGGGTGGGAAGGGCTTCCTTGGAACAGGGCTGGTTCTGCCTGTAGACTTAGAAACTAAATAAACTTTGTGTGTTTATCATACCTCATTTTAGCATACATATGACATACTATCTGGAAAAGAATACTGTAGGGGTAAGACATCGCTGGCACGAAAGGGGTTGGGGCTGGGAAGGGGGCTACATGTTAAAATAACCGAAAACGACAGATATTAGTGTCTAAGCCATAGTGTTTGAGGTCACTGAGATGAATAGTGACACTCCAAGTTCAGCCCTGATAGGAAGGTGGGTGAGAAGGGGTGAAAAATAAAATGTCAAAAATGATGGATAATGATGGGTATTTGTCCGATGATTTTAAATTCACCCGGAGCATTCCAATATAAGAACTCATGCTAAAAGTTGCAAAACATACATTGAAAATAAAGATTTTAAAATCATCGGACAAACACCCAACACTCGGGAATTACCCATTTTAGAGTCCTTATTGATCAAACAAGTGGTTCCCCCATTAAACACGCAGTCAACAGCCACTCCCCTTTTCTTGTCCCTAAGGTGTCTTTTCTCTTTTCCTCTTTTTTTATTTGTTAGTTTCCTTCCATTTATGTTTCTTTTACTCTGGTGGAAGGTTGGTCCAATAGTTTGTATATTTTAATATAACGTGTTTTAAATGTATAATTTTAAGTGTAAAAAATTTTCAGTTTGAGTTTTATGCTAATTAGGTGTTGTTTTCATCCATTTTGGAGCCCTTGAAGATGTAATTATAATATGAGAATTACGAATCGTCGGGAAATTATGTATAAGAAGGGCAATTCTTAATTGTCCATCAGCATACATGTTGCATATAACGGCTATGCCACTCCACACGAATTATATATATATATATATATATATATATATATATATATATATAATATATATATATATATATATATATATATATATATATATATATATATATATATACGTATGCGTATGTGTAAGCCCTCAAGTATTCCATTAATTATCCCAAACATCTTCATGAAAGATTCTGTAAGAGACCCCGTCGCACCGACCTCCGTCTCTTTCCAACACACGTGTGTGTTCGTCATCCATCAGAGGGGACAAGACAAAACAAAAGCATCCCATTTTTCTCAGTCGCAGAACGCAACTTCTACCATACAACATTTCCATCTGTTTCTCCCCTAACCGTTGTTGTCTTGATTTATGTACACTAACCACTACTTGCATTGCCATGCAAGCATTCTATTCATGTACTCATAATGTTCCACTGAATTTTCTGTATCAGACTGTACGTATGTTTCTGTTTGTGAAGACTCCAAACGTCTCGCTATTTCACATATATTATGCTACTGCATTGTATTCATTAATCTGTCTTGAATCTCATGCAATTGGCCATATGTAGAATTTCCTGGCCTTTCCACTGATATATGTTTTATCACTGTACGTTTATTGTCTCTCTCAGAATCGCCATCTGTTTGTCTGCCGACACACACAGATGCCCGAAACATTACCTTTGTTATTTTTGTCTGTGTGTAGACGCTACTTTTCCGCCTGCACAGGCCAATAACAACTTCGAAGATTCTGTACATTCATTCAGCAAGGAACTACCAATAAACCAGTAAACATCCAGCCAGTATGTCACTCAATCACGTCCTTACACTGGTGACCCCGGAGTGACATGAAGTACCCGGCTGACCCAAGATGACGACCCACGTGCCAACAGACCATTCGCCGCCACCCTGCTTCCGTCGTTCCCGAGCTCTTAGTTGATGTCTGACCCTCCGAGATGACCCACCTCACCACCGGAGCCCTGGACGCCTCCTCCAGGAAACCTGAAGCCGCCCCCGAACTCGTGCCAGACGAGCTGACCAACGAAGGACCAGCCAATGTCATCCTTCAGCCTGCTGCTGCCCCCTTGAGCTGGCTACCAAAGGATCAGCCACTGTCATCCTTCAGCCCTCGAGCCGGCTCCCGAAGGATCAGCCGCCGTCATCCTTCAGCCGTCCCCCTCCAGCTGGCTACCGAAGGATCATCCGACGTCACCCTTCAACCCGCTACCGTCCCTCCTCGAGTTCCTGCCAGCTGGCGCCACCCTTCAGCCTCCTACCCGCCCCTAGCCCAAGCCCCTTCCAGCCAATTACAATTGTCAGCAAGACGATTTCCGCATCGATGCCTTTGCTTGTGGGGAGGGGGGGGGAGTATTGTAAGAGACCCATCGCACCGACCTCCGTCTCTTTCCAGCACACGTGTGTGTTCGTGTGTTCATCGTCCATCGGAGGAGACAAGACAGAGCAAGAGCATCCCATTTTTCTCACTCGCAGAACGCAACTTCTACCATACAATATTTCCATCTGTTTCTCCCTAACCATTGTTTTCTTGATTTATGTGCAATCACCACTACTTGCATTGCCATGCAAAGCATTCTAATCATGTACTCATAATGTTCCACTGAATCTTCTGTATCAAACTGTATGTATGTTTTCTGTTTGTGAAGACTCCAAACGTCTCGCTATTTCACATATATTATGCTACTGCATTGTATTCATTAATCTGTCTCGAATCTCATGCAATTGGCCATATGTAGAATTTCCTGGCCTTTCCACTGATATATGTTTTATCACTGTACGTTTATTGTCTCTCTCAGAATCGCCATCTGTTTGTCTGCCGACACACACAGATGCCCGAAACATTACCTTTGTTATTTTTGTCTGTGTGTAGACGCTACTTTTCCGCCTGCACAGGCCAATAACAACTTCGAAGATTCTGTACATTCATTCAGCAAGGAACTACCAATAAACCAGTAAACATCCAGCCAGTATGTCACTCAATCACGTCCTTACACTGGTGACCCCGGAGTGACATGAAGTACCCGGCTGACCCAAGATGACGACCCACGTGCCAACAGACCATTCGCCGCCACCCTGCTTCCGTCGTTCCCGAGCTCTTAGTTGATGTCTGACCCTCCGAGATGACCCACCTCACCACCGGAGCCCTGGACGCCTCCTCCAGGAAACCTGAAGCCGCCCCCGAACTCGTGCCAGACGAGCTGACCAACGAAGGACCAGCCAATGTCATCCTTCAGCCTGCTGCTGCCCCCTTGAGCTGGCTACCAAAGGATCAGCCACTGTCATCCTTCAGCCCTCGAGCCGGCTCCCGAAGGATCAGCCGCCGTCATCCTTCAGCCGTCCCCCTCCAGCTGGCTACCGAAGGATCATCCGACGTCACCCTTCAACCCGCTACCGTCCTCCTCGAGTTCCTGCCAGCTGGCGCCACCCTTCAGCCTCCTACCCGCCCCTAGCCCAAGCCCTTCCAGCCAATTACAATTGTCAGCAAGACGATTTCCGCATCGATGCCTTTGCTTGTGGGGAGGGGGGGGGGAGTATTGTAAGAGACCCATCGCACCGACCTCCGTCTCTTTCCAGCACACGTGTGTGTTCGTGTGTTCATCGTCCATCGGAGGAGACAAGACAGAGCAAGAGCATCCCATTTTTCTCACTCGCAGAACGCAACTTCTACCATACAATATTTCCATCTGTTTCTCCCTAACCATTGTTTTCTTGATTTATGTGCAATCACCACTACTTGCATTGCCATGCAAGCATTCTAATCATGTACTCATAATGTTCCACTGAATCTTCTGTATCAAACTGTATGTATGTTTCTGTTTGTGAAGACTCCAAACGTCTCGCTATTTCACATATATTATGCTACTGCATTGTATTCATTAATCTGTCTCGAATCTCATGCAATTGGCCATATGTAGAATTCCTGGCCTTTCCACTGATATATGTTTTATCACTGTACGTTTATTGTCTCTCTCAGAATCGCCATCTGTTTGTCTGCCGACACACACAGATGCCCGAAACATTACCTTTGTTATTTTTGTCTGTGTGTAGACGCTACTTTTCCGCCTGCACAGGCCAATAACAACTTCGAAGATTCTGTACATTCATTCAGCAAGGAACTACCAATAAACCAGTAAACATCCAGCCAGTATGTCACTCAATCACGTCCTTACACTGGTGACCCCGGAGTGACATGAAGTACCCGGCTGACCCAAGATGACGACCCACGTGCCAACAGACCATTCGCCGCCACCCTGCTTCCGTCGTTCCCGAGCTCTTAGTTGATGTCTGACCCTCCGAGATGACCCACCTCACCACCGGAGCCCTGGACGCCTCCTCCAGGAAACCTGAAGCCGCCCCCGAACTCGTGCCAGACGAGCTGACCAACGAAGGACCAGCCAATGTCATCCTTCAGCCTGCTGCTGCCCCCTTGAGCTGGCTACCAAAGGATCAGCCACTGTCATCCTTCAGCCCTCGAGCCGGCTCCCGAAGGATCAGCCGCCGTCATCCTTCAGCCGTCCCCCTCCAGCTGGCTACCGAAGGATCATCCGACGTCACCCTTCAACCCGCTACCGTCCTCCTCGAGTTCCTGCCAGCTGGCGCCACCCTTCAGCCTCCTACCCGCCCCTAGCCCAAGCCCTTCCAGCCAATTACAATTGTCAGCAAGACGATTTCCGCATCGATGCCTTTGCTTGTGGGGAGGGGGGGGGGAGTATTGTAAGAGACCCATCGCACCGACCTCCGTCTCTTTCCAGCACACGTGTGTGTTCGTGTGTTCATCGTCCATCGGAGGAGACAAGACAAAGCAAGAGCATCCCATTTTTCTCACTCGCAGAACGCAACTTTCTACCATACAATATTTCCATCTGTTTCTCCCTAACCATTGTTTTCTTGATTTATGTGCAATCACCACTACTTGCATTGCCATGCAAGCATTCTAATCATGTTACTCATAATGTTCCACTGAATCTTCTGTATCAAACTGTATGTATGTTTCTGTTTGTGAAGACTCCAAACGTCTCGCTATTTCACATATATTATGCTACTGCATTGTATTCATTAATCTGTCTCGAATCTCATGCAATTGGCCATATGTAGAATTTCCTGGCCTTTCCACTGATATATGTTTTATCACTGTACGTTTATTGTCTCTCTCAGAATCGCCATCTGTTTGTCTGCCGACACACACAGATGCCCGAAACATTACCTTTGTTATTTTTGTCTGTGTGTAGACGCTACTTTTCCGCCTGCACAGGCCAATAACAACTCCGAAGATTCTGTACATTCATTCAGTAAGGAACTACCAATAAACCAGTAAACATCCAGCCAGTATGTCACTCAATCCCGTCCTTAGAATTCTACTCTTAAAATAGCCTAATGACCATTATGCCATAGCCACAGCTGATGAAAAGTTTTCATTCACCGGTATAATTATACACACAAACACACACATACACACAGACACACACACACACATATATGTATATATATATATATATATATATATATATATATATATATATATATATATATATATATATATATATATATATATATATATATATATATATATATATATATATAATGTATGGTACATGCACACAACTGTAAACTTTACCCAAAACGGCTGACCAAA
Organism: Macrobrachium rosenbergii; assembly: GCA_039081455.1. Taxonomy (NCBI): domain Eukaryota; kingdom Metazoa; phylum Arthropoda; class Malacostraca; order Decapoda; family Palaemonidae; genus Macrobrachium; species Macrobrachium rosenbergii. The sequence goes on from JANJGK010000014.1 coordinate 33,808,287, forward strand.
CAACGATCGATACAACATTTATAATTTAACTGCTGAGCCGGTGAACTCCCGCTACTTAGCTGCTTCATACAACTATGTAGAAGAATGAAAGCGTAGCATCGAAACTTGTAAACAATTAAAAAAGCCGATTCCACCTTGAAAGTAGTAGTTCGAGCTGTTTAGAAGGAGTACATAAATCTTGCGTATGGAGGACACTTGAACTGGATTTCTTGATGGGAAGCGTAACGTTTTTTCATTAGTTGGACCATGCTTGACTACTCTCCTGAAATCTGAATATTTCGCATATTTTTGTGAAGTAAATTAACCAAGCTTTTACATTCCTAGACTGATATTTTTTTGTTATTGGGTTTCATTTTAGGAACTGACCAGTTTGACCTATATACAGTATGTGGGATTAGATGTATACGTTCTTTAAATTTGCCGGAATAGTTCTTAAAAGTGATATTGTTTTAGATTAAATTACCTGCCTTTTTTCCTTTATTTTCATATGATGAACTTGTCATTAGTTTTGTAATACTGTATAAGATCATCATCTGGCAAGCAGTTAACTGAGTGCACCTCAGTTCTTATTTGCGTCCTTCACTAAATCTGTTATTCCATCATCCCACCACTTTGTTTTATCCTCCTACACTCCCTACTGAGCCAGACCCCACCCTCTAATTTTGCATGTTTCTCAATACTATTCTATCTCTGTTTTCCGAGATGATTTAGTCATGTGGGAAGAACTGAGAAAGACAGGTTGGTGAGAACAGTGTACAGATCGAAAGTGTTGTGGGGAAGAAGAGGAAGGCCTATAAGTGCTAGACAGATGACATGAGAAAACTGTATATTGGAAACGAACATCCGGCAAACAAGAAGGGGCATAGAACTACCTATTGATTATATATATATATATATATATATATATATATATATATATATATATATATATATATATACATATATATACACACGCATACATACATACACTTAATATGTACTAACAAATATATATATATATATATATATATATATATATATATATATATATATATATATATATATATATATATACATACATACATACATACATACATACATACATACATACATACATACATACATACATACATACATACATACATTTTAGATACATAAAATAAATGCATACATGCACAAGTAATTTTAAAAACCACAATGCCGTCTTAAATTCTCGGTTCCTCCGCACGTTATGGATACACTTGTCTCTACAAAGCCTAAGATCCAAATGCGAGAATATGAATATATTCTGACGTCCGTATTAAAATTCGAACCCACATCCGGCGGTATCAGAACGAGGTCACGTTTCCCACCCGACGGACGTCAAATTTATTAATATTCCATTTCGATCTTAGACTTTGTAATGACAAGCGTATTCCCCCAACAAGGTGAAACTGAGAATTTAAGAGGGCAGTCGTAAAAGTTGACCAGTAGCTTATCTCAATCACACACATATTATGTAAATATATATTTTATATTATATATATTATATATGTTGTATATACTATATATATATATATTATATTATTTTATATATGTATATGTATATATATATATATATATATATATATATATATATATATATATATATATATATATATATATATATATAATTATGCAATTCATAAAAACCAAGACGACATGCATGTGATTAAATCTGAGCAAAAACCGTCGCAAAAACAAAAGGAAAACTGTCAGAATATCATTACCAAGCCCTTCCTCGTCATTCACGCAGCGTCGGGACAAAAATGAGTTGAGAGTGGTAAAAGGCGAAGGAGAAGAAAAAAAAAAAAAAACCACCACCCCCACCAGAAGGTTAATTGTCGAAGGGCAATAAAGAAAGAGATTATACTGGATAATCCGGTCGCAAACTGAAACAGCATAATTAACATTAAGAACTTTGGGTTGGGTGACAGTACGATTCACCAAACGCGTATAAACTTGAATTTTAATAATTCTATATAATATCTTTGCTTTATTCGAGCGCCTTCAGTTTACGTTGACGCGGGTGTCGTCTGCCAGTCTTCTAGTCGCGGAGGAATACCAACATACGAAATCGGTACTAAAACGACGAACCATAACTAACCAACCTAACCTAACCTAGTGCGACGTGCCCTTACCTAGCCGGGGGGGCTTCGCCCCCCTGGACCCCCCCAGAAGATAGAAAACATGGTGTTTCGTGTGGAACTACTTACCTTGGCGGATACCTTGGCGGACGGGACAAACGGCGTCACGTGGCGTCAACGTAAACTGCAAACTAACCCTTTATTTATCAACAGCTTTTTTAAGATATAAAAGCATCAAGTTTAAACATTTAAAGCATGTCTTAAACTATGCCAATCTTTTGACTAGGGAAAACAAGATTCATCGACTTTCTTTATAATTGTGCCGTTGCACGGAACTGTGGATCTTATTTCCTTCCAGATTAATGGATGATTTAAATTTCTCATATCTACGAATAATGGATTTGATATTTGGCCAGTTCTTACAGAATCTTGATGCTGTTGGATATCTTTGTGCAAGTGATTTTCCCGTTTGCCCAAAATATTTGTCACAGTTTTTGTAGGGAACTTCGTATATGCAGCCAGAAACTTCATGAGGAATAATTTCTTGTTACCAAACCCTCAACATTAAAGTTAATGTCAGTATTTATTTTGAGAAGCTTCAAATTTCTAAGAATCTAAAAATCTTTCAGTGCCGTTCCTATTAAAATCGGGATTTATGCCAGTTAAATGAATTTTTTCATAACTATTTTCAATGTTGCATCTACGAAGCAATGTCATAAATGGTTTTTATCTCAGCATCAATGAACTGCGGACTGCAAATACGAAGAACCCTTAAAATATACCAGAAAAAAACAGATAATGTAACAATTTGATGACTGTTAGAATAAAAATGAACAAACGAGCCAGTGTTAGTAGATTTTTGGAAGACTGAATAGGTGAAATTTCTATCACATCTCCGGACAGTGACATAAACAAAATTCAAAGTACTGTTTCTTTCTTCGTCTCTGGTAAATTTGAAAGACGGGACTAGGTAAACCAGCTTAAGCAGGAATTCATCCACATATCTAAGCCATATCACTTTTAGTGGCAAAGTTCTTGGTAACAATTTCTTCCCCAAAAAATATCTGCACGGATTATTTTATGAGAAAAAGTTTCATGTACATTCGGGTAATTTTCGTAGCACGCATTGTTCTCTCTAGCTTTATTACCATATATCATTCGAGAATGTGCCAGGTGATAACATTGTTTGAGTACATCTAGCTTAAAAGGAAAGATTACATACTAGCTTCAAAGAACTCCTAGAATACAGAAGTTCTTAATGACGTCTAGATTTTTATTGGGAGAGGGGGTTGAGTCATCAAAATTTAAGTAATTTAGTAATATGTTACGAATATTGAGAGAGAACACTGAAAATCATATTTAAACCACTTATAACATTTTCCTTAGGGGGTACAAAGGGTCTACTTATTAGTTGAATGAACATTTAACGCGTCTAGAGATCCAGGTTGTTGACGAAAAATGATTATTCCTTGAGGCTTCTACATTGCTAATGCTGTTGTAAGGAGAGTTATATAAAGAGACGCACACAAGCGTGAAGTTGATCTGTGGATAGAGCAGTTAGGAAATATCTCAGACATTTTAGAAAGAGCACAAGTTGCTTTCAGTATAATGATGATATATTGTTATATTGTGTGATTGCTTCAGCTGTAAGATAAAAAGTGTTATAAAAACCAACAGGCTGTTTTTATAAAGTTCAAGTGTTTTGTACAATGGTTATTTCAGATAAGATAGGTTAGGTTATGTGGAGACATGACTGGAAGAAAGTAGATGTCTGTATTGATTTATTTGTAAGTAGTGGTCAGATGTTACAAGTCGTGGTGGAAGTATTAACTATATTCAACAAAATCATGACAATATTGTGACTTAACATGGACTTGCGTACAACATTTGCTAAAAGGAAAGAGTTTATGGAAGTGGAAAAAAGCTCATGTAATCAGTAATAACGCTTCCAGATATATTGTGTGCGCGAATACGCACCAAGTTATCTTATTTAAGTTATCAACACGGAACAAGTTGTAAAGATTATCTTCCAATGATTCTAGGTACATTAAGTAAGCAAGACCGTAAAGAAAGAAGAAAATTGCATTCAGAACGTAGAAGTATATCAAGGTAACAATAAAGCTATGGTTTGCATATAAGTTACCAAAAAAAAAAAAAACTTTAAAAGGACCTGCTTTTCCTGAGATGTTAGTGTAAAAAAAAGAGATTAAGCACACAATATACTTATAAAAGAATGATAGAGAAAAAATCTGCGATTGAAAAAGCAATTTGGCAGTGAGGCTGGGATACCGTGGTCCTAGTAAAGGGCTTGGTGGAAGGGAGAGAATGGGAATGGCTGATTTTGAGAAAGAGGTTTATTGCCCACTTTATTGCCTTTTTCCTATTGGCACCGTGTACCGACGACGATCTAGAAGTTGTAAAAGCTGGAAGAGTTATTACTTTAGAATTATATAAGAGTTTGTGGTGCTCACGTTTGTTATTTCATGAGTCGGAAAGGCGTAACGGCTTTCATGTTTGGCCCCATATCTCTGATAATGATCTCCAAATGAGAGAGAGAGAGAGAGAGAGAGAGAGAGAGAGAGAGAGAGAGAGAGAGAGAGAGGGAAAAGGAACTAGTGTAGAGTATTAATGACTCTTCTATACTTATTAAGAGCTATAATTATGTGATGGTATTTTCATCACTTATTGCCTCCTTCCTGATGAGTGTAAGAAATGACAGTGTTTGCTACTGAGGTATCCTAATGTGTTAAGCGTTGGATTTCGCTGCTCCGAAGAGAAGACAGCCTTTGCAGGCCCCCATATCTCCCATCCACCCTTCTAATATTTTAAATGTTTCATTTTGTTGCAGTGAACGAATTAGATATGGGCTATTTCATCCACTTTATTATGTATGCAGAACTTATGTAAGAATATGAGTTCTGTTCACGATATATTGATTTCATATTGTAATGTTGCGTTCTATACTGTGAGAAATTCGAAATTTTGCCATTTATGGGACCTTTCGGTAACCGATATATTCAAAATGAAAGTTTTCATTGCCATATTGCCTTTAGTGTAGATTGGTTATGATGTTGATCCCATAATTTTTATTGCTATCACGTTAAAGGATTACAAACTGTTTGTGACCTAGCATGGCAAGTAATATCTGAAATTACTCCTCTCAAGGGAAAAATCTTTTAGAAATTATAAGGTGCGCAATAACCACAACTTTTAGAACTAAGGTCAGGTCGGCAAGTGACCTAGTACGGATATTCCGGGTGCTGGTACGAATCCTGCTAAGCACACCAGAATTACTTCATATTCTTGTATTTGGTTCAAAGGCTTTGTAGTGACAAGCTTATTTAAATGTGAAGAATTCGAGACGGTAATTTATGATTACATACTTATCCAGTAATGGTGATCTATAGATTCTGTATATATATATATATATATATATATATATATATATATATATATATTATATATATATATATATTATATATATATATATATATATATATATATACAGTATATATATATATATATATATATATATATATATATATATATGTATATATATATATATATATATATATATATATATATATATATATATATGTATATATATATATATATATATATATATATATATATAT
>JANJGK010000014.1:33819005-33820484 GCA_039081455.1 Macrobrachium rosenbergii
ATATATATATATACATATATATATATATATATATATATATATATATATATATATAATATATATATATATATAAATTATATATTATATATATATATATATATATATATATATATATATATATATATATATATATATATATATAATATATATATATATATATATATATATATATATATATATATATATATATATATATATATATTATACGCTAAGGGAGATCATTGCTACTGGAGGGCTTCAAGGACTGAATACAATGGATGACGAAAAGTTCATTTGCAAATGTTTCTGTACTCATCCCATTCACAAGGCTTGTATAATTAAGGCTAGTGTAAGACATAAAAATAACAGAAGAGACGGATGAAATTCGTACAAAATCTTGAAAGCTATAAAAAATTATTTTAAAATAAAATAGATACATTAATATTTAAAAACTTGATAAACCAAGGAGACCAACCTATTGGTGACAATAGAACCCACGCATTGTGTAAGTGTACAGAGGATGATTTGACTGCTCAATCACATCATTCGTAATCAAAGAGAGACTAATATCAACATGGAGTTATTTCATATAAGAATTGTAGTTTTGCAGTTTGATGTATGTTCTCTGTTGGTTGAGAACTTTTAATTCAAATTTCATCCAGCTCCATTGCTAGCTAATTTCTGCAAACCTTCAGTAATCTCTATATGGAACTCACGTAATTTCCGAAATTATATCTCGGGGGTGAATCCTGAATCCCGAACTTCGATCCCTGAGTCATTGGGATTCATCAAAATAAGTTTGATGTCAAGGTTTAGGAAAGTGTACAAATTAATTTGACTTATTTTCTGTTTATTATAGCTTAGAAATTAACGAGGCATGATAGGTATTTTCTGGCACTTTGGGAACGTGAAGTTTCGGACGGTATAATTTATTAAAAAACGCATAGTTAAGTGTTATAGCAATTATTTATTTGGAATAATTGTACCCAAAAAAATTATCTCTATGAAAAGATGCCCAATTAGACAAAAGAGAAAAGGCCTTATTAACCAATATCTTAAAAAGTTTTCTAAACCAGTAAACATCTTTTTTTTTTTTTTTGCTCTACAGCTATTGCATTTGTTTTTGTAATTCAAAGATAGGTGCCTTAATCACAATTAGATCATCTAGACTTGGCAAAACTTGCATTTATCTTGATGCTGCATGGTAAAATTGATGATTTTTTGTGGAAAGTAGCTAGCATATCATCTGTGTTGAGTTGATAAATTATCGGTCTGTAAAGCAGAGGACATTGATCTACAAATTGTTCTACATGATGTATAGAAATATTCGCGAAAATTGGGCCCAGTGAGTTTCCCATCGCCATACCATCAAGTCCCATACCAGCTGGCCAAAAAAATAATTCAGTTGTATACACAAGTGGAAAATCACATTAACAAAATGTCCCGAGGAACTTATAAATTGCTCTCGTAGCTCAAAAATGAAAGTAGGTCTAAATACTC
>JANJGK010000014.1:33823084-33825584 GCA_039081455.1 Macrobrachium rosenbergii
ATCATTAAATTTTTTTTGCACATTGTTATTAAAAAGTGAATCCTTCGTGAAAGGAAATTGATTGCTTCTGTGTATTGGCCGTTGTTGCTTTCGAGTTGCTTTTTTTTTCATCTTTTTCCGATCAGAACAGACATGCCGTTAAAACCTATCAGAAAGGGATTTATTTGAACTTGAATCCTTGTCGGTAAATTACTCTCTCCTAGAGTTTGCAATATAAATATTGTAAAAGGCAATTATAAATCTTTCCCTCAAGTTAAATATTTAAATGGAATTCGGAGCCAGCTCGGTCCATCGCCCTTTCTTTAAAAAAAAGTTTTGAGTAAAAACTGCAGTGAGAGAGAGAGAGAGAGAGAGAGAGAGAGAGAGAGAGAGAGGAGAGAGAGAGAGAGAGAGAAGAGAGAGAGAGAGAGATGGGGTCAGGGAAGGAAACTTATGCCAGTTCGGTTTGTCTTTCTGGAAATGAACCCTAATAGTCGAAGGGTTGCACCCAGTTTAACGTTGATTCCAGCGGTCAGAATGTTTGCCGTCAAGTTTTCCATATTTAATTTGGAGCACCAGAGGGGCCTATTAAATTGTACGAGGTCAGGTATGTCGCGGGGCTCCTCGTGTTGACCCTTTAAACGTTTACTTTTTTTCTTTTTTAAATCGGCTAATATCTTTAATTTTCGTATTTTCCCTCGTCTCGGAAATTTAGGTCTTCATTGATTGTTTGTCAGTCATCTTAGATATCGTTTAAATGAATCAGTCATTGAAAATTGTTATCCGATTACTAGGTTATTAGGTTGCTGAACTTTTTTTTATTAATTATTATAGTTCAAGTGATTCCTAGGAAAGCACTTTAACCAACTGCTCTTTCAGTGTGATAGAAAAGTATTATTCTATAGTCTCTCTCTCTCTCTCTCTCTTCTCTCTCTCTCTCTCTCTCTCTCTCTCTCTCTCTCTCTCTCTCTCTCTCTCTCTCTTTTCTGTAACGTTTTGTCATATGACGCCAGAATGGTTGTAATCAATCAGGTAGTCAATCAATCAATCAGTCAGTTAGACTCTCTTCTTGGTCATATACATTTATATGAATGTACAATAAAGTTCGGTGAATTGTTACTATAGGTTTAATGAGAAACTTTATATATTTATTTATTACCTCCGTCTCAATGCGCATGGCTGATTGGATACAAATAGCTCTTAATAACAGCGTATGCAGTGGCCGAATAATCTTAGGGTAAACAGCAATTAGGAGACTTATCGATGAGTGAGATTATCTGGACTTGGATTGTTGATCATTACCATTTTCATAAGCTGCTTAAAGGGCCGCTGGCGATTGAAGAGGCTGACTTTTTGAAGCTCAGTATCGAAGCATAATTCAGTTCAACATTTATTAGCTTCTATGCATTCAGATGTGGATGAGCGCCTCACGCAGGTTATTATGCATTTTTTCTGTCGAGTAATTAACGCTGGTATTTCATATTTAATCGGTATTATTTAATCGGTATAATTCGGTTTATGTCACTAGTTCACTTTAGTTCACATAAGGACACCGAGTATTATAATCTTTTGCTCTGCCTTTTCAAATTGTGCAGCGTGCAGTTTTATTTATACTTTTACTCTCAAATTGCAGTGTAATGTAATCAGAATGTAATTGTAACTGAACCTAAATATCAATAATCTCAAACAAAATGCACTTTTATTCAAGCCGATACCTTTTTGTCCATGAGCTTTTCTCTACTACATGAGATGCTTATTTTTCCTGTAGTTGTTTTCTTTGAGTTTTTTTTGTTTTTTTTTTTTTTTTTTGTATTATGGGAATGGAAGAGGTTTTATATAGCGTTTTCCTTTCTCCCGTGCCAAATGACATTTTTACCCAGTTTTTTTTTCATGACTGAAAAATATCGCGCGAGAGACGAGGAAAGCATTTTTCACATCAACGAAAATGTATCCTGCGCTTTAGTAAAAAAAAAAAAAAAAAAAAAACTTTCCCCGTTTGAAGGGTTTTGGGTCCTCCTAACCGTTGTAGACGAGCACCTTGGCTGGACCAGAAGAAAGAGGAACTTAGCTGGAATATGTCAAGCAGGGTCCTTTTACAATGAGTACGGATCTTTCCTTTAAAACTAAGTTTGTGAATACTCACATAAAATTATGAATCTTGTAAGTTTATATTTGCATTCAAATGATTTTTAACTTGGCTTGCAGAGTTTTCAGATGCTTTCTTTTGAGTAAAGAGTGTCCCTTGTTTTTTTTATAACAGGAAACAGACAAGTACTTTAGTGAACAGACTACCACAAAGTTGATATCCCGAAAATCAAAACAGTTCAAAGCATTTTTTCTTATTTCTGTGAGGAACATATACGGAAATGGGAGCAAAGCACAGTTTAATGACAGGTTACTTGTAAAAAAATATGATTCCAGAACATCGTTTAATTGTAATGTTCCGTAATTGTTAAATTTCTATAACTTAAAGAATTATGAATAAGTAAAGATCATCCATTAGGAAATTTTTAATGACTGT
>JANJGK010000014.1:33828084-33830584 GCA_039081455.1 Macrobrachium rosenbergii
GACTTGCACATATTTCGAACAGGGCTAAAACACATGACAGCTGCTTAGAACACTTCCCCGCACTTGTCAATCTCACCCCTTTAAAACAGACGTTGCTACACTGCTGTCACGCTTCGACACTGTATCGCACATTTGTTAAAAATTTTCTTTGTACCCAAGCCTCCATGATGGCTGACTCCCAGACAGATGTTTCTCTTTTCTTTTACTATTTTCATTATTATGAGCATTGTTTTGTGAATAGTATATATTTGATAACTGAATTTCTGTTACGTATGCTGTTCTCTCTCTCTCTCTCTCTCTCTCTCTCTCTCTCTCTCTCTCTCTCTCTCTCTCTCTCTCTCTCTCTTCCGGTCTTGATGTTCAGTTCAATACAGCATTGCCAGCAGAGGAGAGGAACAGATAGTTTTAATCCTACACCAATATGGTCTCCGACACGACTTTTCCCTTTCCTCCTTAGTGGCTGGTTTATTGCCCTCCTGGTTTTCTCATCTGCCAGAAATTCCTCTCCCTATTTCTTACCATTATCCCACCAAATCTTTTTGCCCTCCATTTATCCTCATCTTTTTATGAGGTGAATGCCACGCCATTTTTGGATATATATTTTCCCTTCCCCTCTGCAGCTTCCACAGTTTCGTAAAAGATTGCTCTTTCACGCCATATTGAAGTGATCTCACGATATACCTCGAGATGTGATGATTTTCTTAGCACGTAGCTTAGCTTTGTTTATTGCCGACTTTTTTTTTTTTTTCCTTTTTTTAGGAATGCGTTTATATTTTCGAGTCTTTTATGTGCCTTGTTATTTTCGGGTATATTTTCGCCCACTATTTCCTTCTTGTTCTGTATCCCGCCCATTCCTTCAGTTTCCCGCCAAATTCGTCCTTTATGCGCCACTTTGGCGCCCAAATAGCCATAACATTGATCCCTCGCATCAGAAGGAAGGATAGAGGCCGAGCGCTATTCGGAAGCAAATTTGCTATTCATCTTTCCGTCACTTTTTCAGCTAAATTATACGGGAGACTGATCTGGCACATTATATGTTTTCCTCCCTTTCTGGTTAATAAATGTAAAATAACAAAATGGACTCCCCGGCCCTTCTTGTTTATGTTTACTGTTGTTTTGATGTCGCTGCATCAGCGCGAAAGGCATTCATACACGTCGTGCGCTCTGAAGTGCACAGAAGAGTTTTGTTTTGAGTATTTTATGCATCTTGACATTCGACGTCATTCGGAGAAACTGTCTTGTAAAATCTTTTTGAAAAGAGAGAATTTCAAAGAAAATTGAAAATCAAAGGAAATTGCCTATAATTCCTAACGAAATTCTGGGAAAATCATGGAAGGTGCTACATTGTTTTAATGAAAATGCACATCGTAGTGAGTTAATGGTCAGTAGTCATTAACTCCCAAAATTAGTACCAACGGACTCACGTGCTATTCAACAGGAAAGTTGGAAGTTAACGGAATTCCGTGGGCTATTTACAACAAATAAAATATTACCCAGTGCTTCTTAATAATGTAAGGTGCAGCAAGGTTAGGCTGGCGCCCTTATTATATATTTTTTTAAGTGATATTTCATTAATGGTTAAATGTGGAAAACCTACGAAATCACACCAGTTACTTAAATTTCCATGCAACTGCTACTCGTCCCTTCTTCGGTTCCATTTCTGAAGTTTGTTTGAGTAATGCCGATTTATGGTTATGAAATTAACTATGTTTGTAAACTTCACTATATGTTTAAAAGTTCTCCGGTATTGAACAACATTATTTGTGTGGTAACTTCTGGATTGTATATGGTCGCATATTTAAAATGAAATATGACAACATTATTCTTCAAAATGTTCTGCTAGATTTAATGATAATACCGAGAACAGTCTCTCTCTCTCTCTCTCTCTCTCTCTCTCTCTCTCTCTCTCTCTCTCTCTCTCTCTCTCTCTCTCTCTCTCTCTCTCTCTCCAGCATTGCCAGAAAGCTTCTAATCTTTCGTGACTGGAAGGAAACAAGAGAAGGAATTCTGCAGTGGTACAATATTTCACTTGATGAAGGTTCTTTATATCCCTGAAAAGATATTTCGAAAAGATTTAAAAGCTCTTTCTTTTATGAGATTAGGAGCTCTTATGGAGGGCATCTTTCTATAAGAGCTGTAGTGTATTATGAAAAGCAAAGAGAGGATTGCTTTTGGCCAAATCTCATGTAGGTTAGACGTAAATAGTCACGAAATTAGTGAATGTTCGACCATTTTAGGTAAGGGTTTCGTCTCATTAGAGAATCTAGCGGAGGTAATTAATGTAACGATACCGTCCCGTAACAAGCGTAATTAAAGAGGTGGATATCAAATGGTTAACAGTATTATCATAATGAATTCATCTTTAAATTCCGTTATGGATATAATATAACTGGTTGGCATTAGGCGTATCTCTCTAGCACTCATTTATTGAGGGATGCTTCCTTTAGGAATAAAATGGGTAATTGAACTTTGGTGCTGTTTTGGTCATAGGAAGCTGAAA
>JANJGK010000014.1:33835584-33850381 GCA_039081455.1 Macrobrachium rosenbergii
TGTTATTCCGTTCAGTGGTTGATAGCTTCAGGAACGGTACATTGAATATGATGTTGGTATCTACGGTCACTGTTGATCGTTCCTAAGCAAAATTACTCTCTGTTGTGTCTGGGCCATGCTTGGATAGGTAACTGCCCAGAAATTCCAGACCCCCAAAAATACTAATTAAAAACCGGAAGGGCAACACTTGAACCCATCACGCCTTACCCCCTACCCTCTCTCTCTCGCTCTCTCTCTCTCTCTCTCTCTCTCTCTCTCTCTCTCTCTCTCTATCTATCTATCTATCTATCTATCTATCTATCTATCTATATATATATATATATATATATATATATATATATATATGTATGTATGTATGTATGTATGTATATGTATGGCTAGGTGTGTGTGTGTGTGGTCTTGTGTACTCGCACTCGCACAGAATGGATTTTATGCCGAATCGTATGCTGATATAAATAGAATACATGTGTGAGAAAAATGCTTTGAGTTTTGCTGTCTATAATTTCCAGTCCTTGAAATGTTGTCATTCTGGCAAAAAAACGAAAGTGATTTCCTTGTGGTGCTGCAATAGCGATTAAATTCAATTTTCTTTTCGATTTATCTGGCTTTGAAAAATATTAATTTAAATTTTCAACGTTGGCAGGAGCTAATTTTGATAGAAATCAAATTATGAAAATGCCAACCACTAATGGAATTAGTAATCCATTTAATGGAGCGCCTTTCCGGGGATTGGATGAACACTTGACAAATTCGTTTGGTTAAAGATTTATAGAATCTCATATTCATTTGCAGAATGAACCCTCTAAATATAAATTGAGCTAACCAATGAATATCAGTAGACTGGATATGTATTTTTACCAATAGGCCCATTGATTGATAAGATTGATAGTTACATGTCGGTCGATTGATTGATCGATTCATGTCAATTTGCGTCGCAGTGATTATTGCCATCGACGGTGGAATTACATAACCTGTTCTTGAAATCAGAAGAGAAATCGTTAAATGTTTTTATGAATAATTTACTTATTCCTGAAGGCATGCTGGAAAATATCCTGGATATTTATTTTTTAAGGTTTTCAAAATCTTTCCAAACCGTACACACACACACACACAGATTAGATTATTATTAAATGAAATGCCTACTGAAAATGTGTATTGTTAGGAGCCCTGCTAGTTCCTCGTTGGACGAGTCGGTAGAGTTGTCGGCTAGCACTCTGCTAGGCCCGAGTTCGAGTCTCCGGCCGGCCAATGAAGAATTATAGGAATTTATTTCTGGTGATAGAAATTCATTTCTCGTCATAATGTGGTTCGGATTCCACAGTAAGCTGTAGGTCCCGTTGCTAGGTAACCAGTTGGTTCTTAGCCACGTAAAATAAGTTTAATCCTTCGGGCCAGCCCTAGGAGAGCTGTTGATCAGCTCAGTGGTCTGGTTAAACTAGGGTATACTAAACTAAACTAGGAGCCCTGCTTTGTCATGAAACCTGAAAATGCCACTTGTTTCATATAAAACATCTTCTAATAGTACCCAGTTAAAGAGGTGATTAGTCTCTTCATTACGTCGTGTGAGAGGAAAAAAAGTTATGGCACTAGACTAGCAAGTGACACACAGATATGACACCAAACAGTCATTACAGGATAGTTGGGGCTTCCCAATCATTAAAAGACCCTGGTTCCAACGTGCGGGGCCAGTCCTCAAATGACAAAGAGCAGTCTCCCCTTTCCATAGCACATACCGTCCATTCACAGGAGAGCTGATTTTTTAAGCCTGCTTTTAGTTTTTTGTAAAAGAAAACTATTGTGCCGGCTTTATCTGTCCGTCCGCACATTTATTGTCCGCCTTCAGATCTTAAAAACTACTGAGGCTAGAGGGCTGCAAATTGGACTGTTGATCATCCACCCTCCAATCATCAAACATACCAAATTGCAGCCCACTAGCCTCAGTAGTTTTTATTTTACTTAAGGGAAAAGTTAGTCGTAATCATGTGTCTGGCAGCAATATAGGACAGGCCACCACCGGGCCGTGGTTAAAGTTTCATGGGCCGCTGCTCATACAGCATTATACCGAGACCACCGAAAGATAGATCTATTTTCGGTGGCCTTGATTATACGCTGTACAGAAAACTCGATTGCGTCGAAGAAACTTCGGCGCATTTTTTACTTTTTTTTTTTCATTTATGCTTGGGAAGATATCCTTAAATGCGAAGGCGATCCTTCTCAGAGCGTGTATTGCCAGGTTCTGTGCCTGATCATTTCTTTACGCAATGTGCTCGTACCCAACAAAAAGTAACTTCTCAAAACGGCAGGAGTTATTCGTTGACATGCAGTCTTTGCCGGGCTTACTAGTTGCTAATATCTACAGTAAGTATTTCAAGCTAAGAAAACAAAATATTTACATCGTTTTTACATGCCATTTAAAAATTTTCACGACTGGATTTCCCTGCGTGTATGTAATAGTTGACAAGCTCTTCTTACTTTAGGGCAGCACACCCGACTTCTCCGAATGGTACCATGATCTGGTTTTGGAAATTTTAATTTAGATCAATAGTTTCGTTATCGATTAGTTTTTAAAGATTTTCATTCTCTAATACTAATACCAAATGAAGTTTCAGCCAAGTGTAAGTGCGTTCATTTCATAATTACTATAGCCGATGAAAGTCATTGTGGCGTTATTGAATCCAATGGAATATTTCAAGATGGAGTGAAAACGGCGAAGAAATTATCTACAACCTATGCTGGAACAGTCCCGATCACAGGCTAAGCATATTGGGGGACTTTTCCTTTTCGCTCTATCGTTACAGATTCTATATGCCATGGTTCAGAACCAGTGGATACGATAAGAGTTGTTTATGCCAATATAGGGGACTTAAATATCATCTCCTGAGATTTTCTGGTCGTTTCATTGACCCATAATTGCAATCTTAGTTATTACTCCTAGCACTTACATCGTATTTTACCCTAGCATTATCAGGCTTGAGTTCTCATTACGGTACTTTGTAACACTACATAAGGATCTATTTAAATATTGCGGGACTCACTGGTTTGCTAGTGACTAAAACTCATGATTAATGCGTAACTATATTTGTATTATTACTTTCCAAGTTATAATGTAGTGTTTACCTTATCTTACACCACAATCACGTAACGACTTATTACATAATTAAACTTGTTTTGGTGTGGATTATCTAGTTGGTTTAATTAAACTGTTCTCGCTTGAAGTTGCATTAACATTTTGGGGTTAAAAGGGTATAATTTCACCGCTTACTTTGGAGTGATAACTGTACTTATTACTGTTGGATGCACTGTACTACTAATTACTTTGGAAAATTACTAATGTCACTTGTTACGGCTAATGAATCTGAAGCGATATTTGTTCCCAAATCTGCACTTTCATTGAGACTGATTGCTCTTTGATTTCTTGTTTGGATAAATGAAATGATCTTATTAAAGTATTTACCGTATCCCCTCAAACACTTTTACCAAGAAAATTAGAGGCGGTCACGAGCACTTGATGGGAAAGAGGCGTAGTTTTATATTAACTCGCCAGTCCAAGCTTTAACCATGTGACTCTAGCTAATTTATTTATTAAATCATCAGGCTGCCATATGTTTGCATGTTAAAGATTTAATTAAATCAAATTATTTGATCTCATAATGATTGTTAGAATTAACATTCATGAGTAAATCATGTCTACCTATCTGTTTTGTCTTATCATATCTATGTAAAGTTATGATAAAATCACAGAATTTTATTTCAGTACCTTTCAGCTCTTTTCCTAAAAAAACCTGATTAATGGTGCTTAAAATGAGGCGTTTGGTGTTGTTAACAGCGTCTCATCATCATAACAAAGACCAGATTGTTTACCTTTTATTATTGTAGGCTCAAATTCTCTCATGGAAAAAGCTAAAAAGTATGAGTTTTCCCGATATGGTGTAAATTCTGACTTTTTCTCTGCTTCCGTATGTCAGTATTTTGCGTAGATTTTACTATGAAATTTCTTTGTAACTCGGGGAAAAGTGGTTAGGAAAGTGTCAGCCACTATCCGGGTATAAACAACCTGTTTATTGTACACGATGAGTACTGCTGGCTTACTAGGAAGGTATTTACCATAACTTTTCTTTTTCTTACCTTCAGGCAAAGTAGACCCCATAGGGGAGTAGCGCAGTCAGTGCGCCTCATTCGGTATACTGTAGGCATTACTTAACGTTCTTTGCACTGTCCCTTCCGCCCCTAGCTGCAACTTCTTTCATTCCTTTTACTGTACCTCCATTCATATTATCTTTCTTTCATCTCGCTATCCACCTTCTCTTAATAATTATTTCATAGTGCAACTGCAAGGTTTTCCTCCTGTTAGACCTTTCAGACCTACCTCCTCTCAGTTTCCTTTCCAAAGCTGAATGACCTCATAGGCCCCAGTGCTTGGCCTTAGGCCTAAACTTTATATTCAATTCAATTCAATTCAGGCAAAGTAGGTGGAAAAATAAGATTCCTCATCCTTTACATGAAATTATGATTATTCGTCAGACCTGCGCACTTGCCATACGGTATCCACCGTTGTGCCTCTTACTCTGTATTTATGCTGTTGTCATAGTTTTGAGGGAAAAACAGAATTCAGGTCTGGAGACCTACATCAAAAAGGTAGCATACAGTAGTTATATGCCGTCTACATTAAAGGTGGTTCCTCAGCAACAACTTGTACGAAACTGTAGTGTATTTGGTTACACTGAACATAATTGGCAAATGATCCCGTGAATGTCATGGATCACTTCCCAGTTAAATCTATGATCAGGTTATCACTACTTATAGAAAGATTAGGTGCTCATTCCCATCAGTTTTAAGAATACAGGAAAGGCGATTGTCATGTAGGTTAATGATTAAGATTCCCCAAAGAGGGTTACTCGCATTCGTGTCGCCTTGAAGGGGAAAAGTACTAGGGATCTCATTAACTGAGGACATAAAATTCACAGGAGGAAAAGTCTTCATGTCATATTGGAAAGAATACATTGTTTATTTATTTAGGAAACCCTACTTCTCAGCCACCTCCATATGAGACTGTAGTTGGCCTTGTATAGTGTAGTATCACAGTGAACATGCAGTATCATTCAACCATGTTTTCTAATACTCGAATTTTCTGTCGATTTATATGACACTTACTCCTGTGGGTATACTATAGTTGCCCATTATGATACTGTCTTCAGTGTTGTTGTATACATGGGATACATACTCTCATGTATACAACAACCCTGAAGACAATACTGTGACATTGTTCAGGTTTCTCCGAGTTTGCTCTCAGTGAATGTCAGTTCTACTGAATTATGGGGAGAGAAATAGGAAAACTTCAAACCCTGTGCATCGAGGGGCCCTTTGATAACAGTAGGTGCCAATATTTTACTCTACTGGCATTTTGGGTTGTTAAATTTTGATGTCTTATTTTGAATTGGCTCACGAACTAGGCTAATGAGCAAATTTTGTAGTTGGGGGTGGTTTGGGTACTGTAGTAACTGCTTTCTCTTCATAAGCGCTCTCCTTATCTGCAGCCTTAACAGTATACACACACACACACACACACACACCTATATATATATATATATATATATATATATATATATATATATATATATATATATAAACCACTCACTTATTTAATTTCAACTCGAGATAGGAGACGCTTAAATATTTTAACAAACATTAGAGGTTTTGTCAACTGCCTTATGATGAATACTCTTATTCTGTATATAGTATTATGAAATGGTAGAGATTAATCATCTTGGACAAATGGCAACATCGTATGCACAATAAAAAAAAAGTTTACACCGGCGTATATAGTAGTGAGATAACAGTATTTTTACAATCATTGCACAAATGCGCAATCGCAGTTACAGAGACCTAAATAGTTTGTAATCTCCTTGCATAACATTGTAATCACATTGCATAACATACTTTAACAGATTATATATATATATATATATATATATATATATATATATATATATATATATATATATATATATATATATATATATATATATATATATAAGTTGCTTGTATTTCATCTTCTCTGTTTTGCAACGATGTACTTTAAAATCGGTTAAAGTATGTTATGCAATGTGAAGGAGTAAGGAGATTACAAACTATTTAGATCTCTGTGACTGCGATTAAGCATTTGTGCAGTGATTATGAAAATTCTGTTATTTCACTGCTACGTATGATGGTGTAAACTTTTTTTTATTGCACATACGATGTTGCCATTTATCCGAGATGATTAATCACTACCATTTCATAATACTATATACAGAATAAGAGTATTCAACATAAAGGAGTTGACAAAAGCTCTAATGTTTGCTGAAATATTTCAGCGTTTCTTATCTTGAGTGGAAATTAAATAAGTGAGTGGTTTAACAAATTAAAGTGAAGAGCAACGACTCCAAACGATGGACAAATATTTGCAATTTTTGCAGCCTGTTTAACAAGAAAACTTTCTGGCATGCATATCACTTGATAAGCAAAGAGTGAGCGTCACAGAGCACACACCACATATCAGAGAGAGAGAGAGAGAGAGAGAGAGAGAGAGAGAGGTCAAGCAATTGCTATAGTGGGTTCAGTATTGAGGAAGGGAGGCGAAAGGGTATATTTCCAAATGCCTCAAGAGGAAGTTCTCGAAAATTTCCAGTGCGCCACCCAAGGAGGGAAGATCGAAAATTGCGAGGACTTGGAATGATTTCTGAGAGAAGAGGAACCCAAAAGTTTTTTGCTTCTATTTTGTTTTTTGAATAAGCGTTATATTCAAGGTAGGGGTGTCTGTTTTTGTCTATCAGTGATGTATATTTTGTATGTTGTTATATATTTACATCCACCTTTATAGCTGTTTCTCGAAAGTTTCATTAAATGTTAGGCTTTTCGTGTAAAAATTTATTTTCAAGACTCACAACAGATTTGGAATTTATGTTGATTTAAAGGCAGTGTAAGCTATACATTTTGTCTGCTGATGATTTTAGATAATATGTGTATACTTTCTGTTTTATAATATTTTAATGCCATTGATGTTGGCTTTAAAATGTTTCAAGATTTAGAGTAGCGTTAAAATTTTTTATGCTTCATGGTTAGTAAATGTTGTTTCTTTTAGGAGACAAATAAAGGTTTTTGACGAGTCTACCTACAGCATAAAGCTACCATTATTATTTATATCATATATGATGTAGAAACAGAAGGTTGTTTTCATGTACCTTTCATCGTTCAGATTTGTTAATTTCTTATGATAACTGCCACATAGTCCTTATCTCCCTTAGACATTTTATAATGTGCAATGTGTATGCTATGAACAAGTCGGTTGCCTTAAATTTTGTTGTTCCTCTATAAAGAAAGTGAGAATACAGATTAACCTTCATCCACTTTTAATGTATGATGAAAAATATTCCCGTTTTTGTTGTTTTTTTCATTTGGTAATGAACGCGATCAAATGACTGCTAAATGTGCAATAGCAGTAAGATTTCAAAATTATTTTTTCATTTTTATCCTTACTAGAAGGAAAAACATTAGCATTACTGAAATGCTTACACGCTACTGGTATCCCTGTCAGTTTGTAGTATACTCGGAAAACGATTGCATCCTATCAGAAACTAGACCGAATACTGTGACACCTCGAAATGGGTTTTATCAGT
Source organism: Macrobrachium rosenbergii (assembly GCA_039081455.1). Taxonomy (NCBI): domain Eukaryota; kingdom Metazoa; phylum Arthropoda; class Malacostraca; order Decapoda; family Palaemonidae; genus Macrobrachium; species Macrobrachium rosenbergii. The sequence goes on from JANJGK010000014.1 coordinate 33,843,240, forward strand.
TTCGTTTCTTGCATATTCCGTAGATGAGTAAATTCACAAGTGTATTTTCTTAACTATTTTAACTTTCGGTGTGAGACGGATTTTTCTGAAACGCCATTTCTTTTCATTTATTATTCAGTTTGTTCTTACTAATACTGAAGATAGAGTAGTATTTTTGCAGAAGGCCAAGGGGAATTTTGCAATTCGAAAATGCTGAGGAGTTGGAATATTTGAATATTCCAACAACAGCGTCATTAGCCTGGCAAGATTGAAGTGTCTTTATACATAATTTATTTATATGAAAAGATACAGTGTTTGAGTAATTATCATGAAAATAAGTTCATCTCTAAAGGTTGTTAAGGTAAAACGACAGTTAAGGAGAACTCTAAAGGTACTGTCTGACAGGAAGGTGAGACAGGGATCCTACAAGGAACAACTGTTCCTAACCTAATTCAAAAACTATGCATGTTTTATAGTCTCCGTTTAAATAACTGGTTGTCTACCTTTTTCACTTCATTCCTCCCTTCATGAATTCTCAACCCTCGTGTGGTTCCTTTTAATTCTTCTCCAAAATTCCACCCCCCCCCAATAAAAACCATACAATTTCGCCCATGTAACAATATTACTTAACTTTAAAAAATTATTGTAAACTTAATAAATTAAAAAAAAAATTCTTCTGCCAGGACAGAGTGGTGCATTTTATATAAATTCTGTTTTCTAACAATACTTTGAAATGTATAATTTGTAATAGTCTGCCATGGCCCCCATAAATTCTTGCCATGGCCCTCAGGTTGAGAACCCATGAAACTTTAAACTCGTGACCAGCATCAAGTAAGACACCTACTGCTTTACCTGTACATTGTTCCATATCTTTTAATGCAGAAGTTTCATTTTGTAACCCATATCAGCTAAAAAGTGTGGAAAATATCTGGTTCTTATTAATTCACCTATAGAAAAAACACTCAATGCCTGCTTAGCAGAGGAATCAATAAATAAAGCTCTAAAAAGTGAAACTTAATAAGTTTACTGGAATGATGGTATGATCATCCTTAGAGTTTTTCAATCAATTTTCTTATTCGTTTGAACGTACATTGCGGAATATTCAGTATCCCATAAGATTCGAAATAAATTGTTTTCATTCGTCTAGGAAGGTTTTCTATATAAATATATATATATAGATCGATAGATAGATGGGTAGACAGATAGATAGACAGCCGAAAAATTAAAAGATATTCGCCTCCGAAGATACCCTTGTCGAAGAGGAAATGTTGGGTTTATACACATATACATAGACGTTATATGGTCAGAAAAGTCACAAAAATAGTGAACATTCTTCTGGGTGTTCTAAAACTCGGAATCATTACCTGTGACGGTTTTTTGTATTTCATAGTTTTCTTAGCTGTTTTATGATCGAATATAATTATTCGTTGGCTTACTATTGTGCCACTTGTTCAAAGTTTACGAATAAATTATGTTTATGTAATTCGTTTCTTGTATTCTTACCCACGTTATTCAATATAGAGTTCATTTTCACCTGTTGTTTTCTTTGTGATTTTGTTGTGTAAATTGTTTTCATATTAGGACTCCTAATTTGTTTGATTTATTTACCCCCTTTTTAATTATAATTTTCCACTTTTACTCTTATCCCCTTGATAGCCACTCTTTTTGCGTTACTTGTATTTAATCTAAGAGAAAACAGCCGTGCTCTTGTATTCCTGTTTAAAAACAGAATAAGTCAGTAAACCAAAACAAAGACGAAAAAGATTAATTTCTGTGAGGAAAATAGAGGGGAAATTAATTAGGAAAAGGAGAGAATTTGAGAGAAGAATTACAGAAAATGGTCTAAGAGATCGAGAAAAAATTCATAAATTATTTACCGAATGGCCCCAAATTTTGGTGTAAGGTATATTTAGTTAAAATGTACTGAAATCCACAAGAGACCTGGAAAACCGCCGTAACTCAACGCTTTTTCATTAAATGATTACCTCTTTTGTGAGGCTACGGTAGTCGCGCTCCTGAATAAATTAATCGGTAAAAATGAAAGGGAGTAAGTAAGAATAACGCTCTCCTGCGTATAGAATTGAACAGTTCTCTGTTTTTAGAAAACTCTCGCAACGGTAGATAATAAGTTAATAGGTTGGTGGATCCACAACTCTTGTACGCTAAAGTATCTTTGTATGTTGCTATTCAGATTGCTTGTTGGGGGGGGGGGGAGCCTTTTACAGTGCCTTTATTTCTAGTGCCAAACTAGTTTTGATAGTCATCACCAATACATACTACAATTGTTTAGTTTTATCTGTGCAGGAATATATGCGTGTGACCCCTGAGAATATTAGATATATTTACTGAATACTGGTTTTAGCTTCTATTACGGATACCTGAGTTATGTGGAAATATTTCAGAAAGCTTAAAACACCCGTTTGTTTAACCCGTTTACTTGTACCATTGTAAATACAAATTATTTAGGGTTCTTTGTCTTGAGTTTGACCGGTTCTAGTAGAGAAACTAATCGGGTTAATGCTTTACCCGTTTTTCAACTCTCATATTTGTTGATGTTATTTGCTTCGTATCTTGATACGACTGCTGGTTTTGTTCCGTTGAAAACATCTGGAGAAGTTAATACATGGTTTCGGAGGGTTGTTTCGTATCTTTTCTCTACAGCAATGATTGAGTACATAAAAAGTTGAAAAGCAAATAAACGTCAGTATATTTTGCTGTTTAATCTACAACCTGTTTTAACACCCTGTCGGGGTTCTAGATCTCATGGGATAAAGAGGCCGACGTGTTTCATTACACTGGCCGCATGTCGGTCCAGCCTCCCTGTAACGTTGTGATTAACGATGCATACTATATAGTTAGATTTTATTTTCATTCATTCTCTTGGCCCTGTTTTGTAAATAAGTGAATTTCTACCCAATTTTCAAAGTAAGATTACCAGCTTAGGTTCATATTTATCACTTCATTGAAAATTGATCGTCGGAGAATAGCGTTTTAAGGAAATTGAGCTCACGTAATTGGTATATGAATTATGTACAATACAACTCCTTGCTTTTTTTTCTTTTGTTTATCTTTCAAGATTTCTCCGTATTTGGACTTGTATGTGTATTAAATGGCCGGCCACTTTATTTCCATTGCTAAATTAATGTTATTTAAGACTTAAGATGATGTGAACATTATAACCAAATATTTACGTAACTAAGTCGTAAAATTAACAATATTTTATCATTTGTAAGACCACACGACGCACGTTAAAGTATGTACTAATGGTGCTGGTGTATCCACAGACAAAGGATGTTTTTAGCAACGGTAGGTACATGTCCAGCTATCTTGCAAGCATCATCTAGTTCTCGAATCACAAGGGATCTTAATGGCTGTGGCTATGCATCTCTCTCTCTCTCTCTCTCTCTCTCTCTCTCTCTCTCTCTCTCTCTCTCTCTCTCTCTCTCTCTCTCTCTCTCTCAGAAACAGGAGAGAGATCCAGTTAAGTCGGGCCGGTTGTCGTCAACCCTTGAGAGACGATCTTAAATTCAGCTGAATATACGGCAAATGCACTCCGAGGTGTCTCCTAATTTGATGTTTGTTGTTGTTGTTGTTGTCTGATCTGAACCGGCGCTTCTAGTCTACAGCGGCTTTGCCCAGATTAGTAGTCAAGGTTGAGGATATCTGTGAAACGTTGAGCGACGCCCTACTGAAGTTTCAAGCTCAAATTTTGCATGGTGCCCATCTCTTAAATTATTTTAATTCCAACGATTAATACTGTCAGTCAATGATTAATCTGTTAGATGTAAAGTTTAGGTTGTAGTATTAATAATCTAAAAAATGAATCTAATTTCAGATGAAATGGGGTCATCATCATAAGTGATTAAAAGAATTTTTTTTTTTTTGTTCTTTTATAAATACTTTGAACCTGGATGGTTTCAAAATGTGAAAGGTCTTATGCACTTTGGTATTTCTTTCCGCCATGTACATTTCATTTCACTAAATGCCTTGCAAAGATGATTCAGTTATTTAGTTTATTTTACTGCGCAATATGCCCAAATAGTTACTATTATTTTTTATGCATCTGTTATTGTTTCTCATCATTGTAATTACTTTTAAAAACCATTTTAATTGATACGGAATATCACTGGGGGCGTCGTGTTATAGATGTGATGCTAATATTTATTATAATATCATATATCTGGATATATATATATATATATATATATATATATATATATATATATATATATATATATATATATATATATATATATATATATATATATATATATATATATATATATATATAAATGGATGTTTGTATGTGTGCGTGTGCATGTATATGCCAGAATAATCTGAAGAGCATCAAGCAGTTTCAACCAAACTTGGTATACATATGACTTACTATCTAGGAAAGATTACTGTGGGGGTAAAACATCTCTACACCAAAGGGCACCAAAGAGGGTGGGGGTGTGAATGATTTAGCTGAAACAGGGCTGGTTCTGCTTGTAGACTTAGTAACTAAATAAACTCTACAGGTTCATCATACCTCATTTCGGTGTGCATATGACTAACTATCTGGAAAAGAATACTGTGGGGGAAAGACATCACTGGCACCATAGGGGGTGGGGGCAGGAAGGGGGTGACATGTAAATATAACTGAAAACGACAGATATCAGTGTCTAATCAATAGTTTTCGAGGTCACTGAGATGAATGGTGACACTCCTGATGCCCTTTAAGTCCAAGTTCAGCCACGATAGGAGTCGGGTGTGAAAAGGGGTAAAAAATAAAATTTAAAAAATGACAGATATCAATGTCTAATCCAAAGTTTTTGAGGTCACTGAGATGAAAAGTGACAGTCCCGATGCCCTTTAAGTACAAGTTCAGCCCCAGTAGGAATGGGGGAGGGGTGAGAAGGGGTGAAATATAAAATGTCAAAAATGCTGTGCACTGCAATTGTAGCAACTATCTTACAGGAAAGGGGGAGAGAGAGGGAGAGAGAGAGAGTAGAGGTGATGTTAGGGAAAGAGAGAGAGAGAGAGAGAGAGACCTTACCTTACCTTACAGACCTTACAATTCGTTCGGGTTGCCCCAGGTCCCTCAGTGTGAGGCACCTTTGATGTCTACCAGAAAGTTGCTAACGCATCTTCCGGTATATTTTGCATCTTCCAGTCTTGGATGGTCTGGGATACATCTTAGATATTTGTCGAGCTTATTCTTAAACACATCTACGCTCACTCCTGTTATGTTCCTCAGATGAGCTGGTAGCGCATTGAATAGACACTGCATTATCGATGCTGGTGCGTGGTGGATTAATGTCCTGTGTGCTTTCCTTAATTTTCCTGGTATAGTTTTTGGCACTATTAATCTACCTCTGCTTGCTCTTTTTGATAATTTTAGTTCCATGATGTTTTCGGTAATTCCTTCAATCTGTTTCCATGCTTGAATTACCATGTAGCGTTCTCTTCTCCTTTCAAGACTATATAAATTTAAGAATTGTAGTCTTTCCCAGTAGTCAAGGTCCTTAACTTCTTCTATTCTAGCTGTAAATGACCTTTGTACACTCTCTATTTGTGCAATATCCTTTTGGTAGTGTGGGTACCATATTATATTGCAATATTCAAGTGGACTACGTACGTACGTTTTATAAAGCATAATCATGTGTTCAGCTTTTCTTGTTTTGAAGTGCCGGAACAACATTCCCATTTTTGCTTTGCATTTTGCCAATAGAATTGCTATTTGATCATTGCATAACATATTCCTATTCAACATCACACCAAGGTCTTTAACTGCTTCCTTGTTTGTGATTGTCTCATTATTAGGTCCTTTATATGCATATAGCATTCCTACTTTATCACCATAGTTCATTGATTCAAATTTATCAGAGTTAAATACCATCCTATTTATCTCTGCCCATTTATATATTTTGTTTAGGTCTCTTTGTAGCGAGTTCCTATCTTCATCACAAGCAATTTCTCTATTTATTCTTGTGTCATCTGCGAAACTTCTTACTACTGAGTCCTTAACATTACTGTCTATGTCTGCAATCATAATCACAAACAGCAATGCAGCTAACACCGTACCTTGTGGTACACCGGATATTACCGTAGCTTCATCCGATTTCTCATCGTTTGCAATCACTATCTGTTTTCTGTTTTGCAAAAATTCTTTTATCCATCTTCCTACTTTGTCAACAATGTTATGTTTTCTAATTTTTTTCGCTAATATATTATGATCTACCTTGTCAAAAGCGTTTGCAAAGTCTAGGTAAACCACATCTGTATCTTTTTCATTTATCATATTTTTATATATGCTTTCATGGTGGACTAACAGTTGGGTTTGTGTACTTTTTCCAGGTACAAAACCATGTTGTCCTATATTGAACAATCTATTTTTCATTAAATGTTTCATTATATTTTTTTTCATTACCCTTTCATATACTTTCATAATATGAGATGTCAGACTCACAGGCCTATAATTACTTGCCTCTAGTCTTGAACCACTTTTGAAAGTAGGAGTAATATATGCTAATTTATGCTCATCATAAATCTTGCCTGTATCTATACTTTGTCTTAATAATATTGCTAGCGGCTTTGCGATTGAAAGAACCACTTTCTTTAACAATATGGCAGGTACTCCATCTGGTCCTGCTGCTGATCCATTTTTAATTTCATTAATAGCCTGCACAATATCGGCTTCTGTAATATCTATATCTGATAAGTATTCACTATTTTCATCTCTTATTTCTGTATCATTATCTTCATTGTCAATTCTAGGTGTAAATTCACTCTTATATCTTTCTGCTAATATGTTACATATTTCCTTTTTTTCATTCGTTAATCTCCCTTCAATTCTTAGAGGGCCTATTTTTACTCTTATTTTATTCATCTTTTTTGCATATGAATAAAAAGTTTTAGGGTTTTGCTTGATATTTTGTAGTGTCATTTCTTCTAGGTTCCATTTTTCATTTTCTTTTGATTGTATAATCTTTTGTTCTGCATTTTCTATCTTAATTTTTAGTTCCATCACTTTCCATGCATTCTTTTCTTTTGCAAGAGCTTTTTTCCACTTTCTAATTTTCTGGAACAAGATCCTTCTGTCTCTTGGAATTCGTGACTGATGTTTACTTTTTTTCTTCGGTATATATTTTTCCACTATTTCCTTTAATATTTTATATAAT
>JANJGK010000014.1:33850481-33872981 GCA_039081455.1 Macrobrachium rosenbergii
AACATCACCTTTAGTGTTATCATAAGGTTTCTGTAGATTCACTAATATATATTTGCAGTTTTTCGTTTATTCTGTTATTGCTGTCTTTATTTCTCGTTTTTTTTTTTGTTATGTAATTCATTGCTTTCATGAATGTAGGAGCGTCAGAATTCAGGGACAGAACAGAAAAAAAGTGAAAGATTGTGGTATAAGAAAAAGGGTGGGGTTTGGCTGATGCTTAACGGTGATATAATGTTCATTGGTGAGGGTGAAGAAAACCTACAGAAACTGGTGAGAGAATTTGAAAGTGTGTAAATTGAAAGTATGTCAGTAGGAGTAACGTTATGCAGGTAATGAAACTAAATATATATTAGAAAAATAGAAATGTCTGAGCCATTAAGAAGGTTTCACAAATAAAGTATTAATCAGTGTTTGGTGGTCGTTTGGTGACTTGGCGGAAATGGAGGTAGGTAGTCTGGTGATAAGGGTGTATACACTTTGTTGTAAGGAGAGGCAGACAACAAACGGTCAGGTTTCATAGTAGGAGGTAATGGAAGTGAAGGGTCTCAATATACTGGAAAACTGGAATCGTTTGTAAGATAAAGGTTAATGATGTAGTTATGTATGTGTATGTGTGTGTGCGATTGGTGTGGGAGGTGGGGGGTTTGAGTGGAGGATGTGTGGAGGAAGTCGTTTGTGCCAGCTTAGTCTTACTTTTCTTCCATTAACAGCACCTATAAAATTTCATCACTGCATGTCCAGAAAATCTAAGTTTCACATTGCCTGCTTTTGCTGAAAAGCGATGCGAAAAGTCTGAAATGAAATTAGACATATCTCATAGTTATGAGGAAAAGAAACTGCAGAGACTAGAAAGAGTTTGAAAGTATTTGCAAAGTGAGAAAGATGAGAGCAGTTGCGGGCAGGAGTAAGGTCGAGAGGGTAAGTGGAAACGTAGAAGAGACCGCAACGAATATTATTATGGATAGTGAGAAAATGGAAGCATTTGACTAATACAGGTAAAAGGTAATAGGTATACTGAATGATGTTAGAATAAGATCAAAAATAGACTTGTGGTGTCTAGGAAAACCAAACTTGGAGTGTGAGCCAGCTCTCCTTTATATAAGAAAGTGGAGTATGAATGTTGAGTGCAAATAAAATATACAAATAGTTTTCCAAGTATATTTCGCACTTGAAATATTTAACTGGGTAATAAATTTCAAGGTAGAGATGGTAAAATGTTTAAGATACGGAAAATGATGGTTCAGAATATTTTCTAATACTTCCCTTCTGTTTAAAATATGGGAACCGAAAAATTTATTATTCAGAATTATAAGATAAGAGAAGGGCTGAAAGAGATCTGTAGATGGTATGGAAACATCACTGGAAAGAAGAAGCCTCAATATTCAGGAAGCGAGTGAATGAATGCAAGAACGTGATAGAGGTGAATGGAGCATTTCATGTAAGGGGCTTAGATGTGCGACTGATGAGCCTTCTTTGTGGGTAATTGAGCTAGCTAATGTGGCAGTTTTATACGAAGGGCTTCATCTACGATTCAGGGGTCGGGATATAAGTATGCTAGATATATATATATATATATATATATATATATATATATATATATATATATGTGTGTGTGTGTGTGTGTGTGTATACATATGTATGTGTATATATATATATATATATATATATATATATATATATATATATATATATATACATACATATATGATGGAAATATTTAGTAGACTTATAGAAAATGACTTATCGTCTGCATTTCTTTATCATATTATATCGCAGTGTATACTTTGATGAACCATATATATATGTATATATATAGATATATATTTATATAAATATATATATATATATATATATATATATATATATATATATATATATATATATATTATAATATATACATATATATATGTATATATATACAGACATATATGTGTGTGTGTCCTTTTATGTGTCCCGCACGTTTTATATTTTTTCAACTAATTCATAAATCTTCCCCGGTATTAGTGCTGAAATTTTTATATATATTTTCAAATGTATATCATGTATGATTAGAATTCCTTATCATGGATGTGAAGAGATTTCATATCAGTATTGTCTTCATTTTTAAAACGAAATAATGCCTTGAAAATCTTCTTCATAATTCTGACTATTTCCACAAGAAGATAAAACGCACGAAATTACCAAAATGAGATATGATATGATTGTCGTTTTATGATTTTTTGTTTTTACTTGCTTCAGATCATTAGGGAAATTTGTTCAATTTCAGAAGGCAAGTAAGAAGTTGATGTAATCCCGGGAGTGTCCCTACATTACAGTTGTTTCCCAGTGTTGCCTCACCATTATACGATTCGAGGAAGTCGTTTCTGCTTCTGACTCTCGCTTTTCTTCCATTACGAGTCCCCGTAGGGGGTTAGTGCCGTCAGTTCACATCATGCGGTGTACTGCAGGCATTACTTAAGGTTCTTTGCAGCGTGCCCTCGGCCCCTAGCTGCAACCCCTTTCGTTTCCTTTTACTGTACCTCCTTTCATATTCTCTTTCTACCATCTTACTGTCCACCCTCTCCTAACAATTGATTCATAGTGGCACTGCGAGGTTTTCCTTCTGTTACACCTTTCAAACTTTTACTGTTAATTTCCGTTTCATTGCTGAATGACCTCATTGATCCCAGTGCTTGGCCTTTGGCCTAGATTCTATATTCAATCCGTTACCGGCATCTACAAAATTTCCTCTCTGCATTTTCAGAAAATCTTAGTTTCACATTCCCTGCTTACGCTGAAGGCCCGAGGGGTGACTTTTTACGATACATAGTGTAACTCAATCCGTTGAGACTAGAATTCGTACAGTTTTAAATCGTGAAATAAACGAGCTCCTGTTACTGTTAATCTTTGTTCATTCCAGCACACGATGCTTTGAGAATCATGCTTAATAACTGCTTTTTTGTTTGTAATAGTTAAGATGTAATTTTCACATCAGAACCTCATCACAGCTGTAGTGACACAGGCTCTCTCTCTCTCTCTCTCTCTCTCTCTCTCTCTCTCTCTCTTATTTGGAGTAAGAAAAAACAGCGCTCTTGTCTTATGCGTTAGATGTCGCATTCCAATTTTTCCTACCTCTCCCAAGTTTTATTATTTGGGGAGCCATTCTAGCTATTATGCATTATGGCTTCACTCGGTTCACACGGGAAAAATCGATTCAGAATTTTTCCCCTTTCGCCCCCTCGAGATCCCGGTGAATATGAGAACCCTTACTTTACATCACGGCTGAAAAAATTCCTAAGAATACGGAGGCCGGCGTGGGTGCTTGAAATGAGGGAGGTTCTTGGGTGGGGGGGTGGGGGTGGGAGGGGCGGTTTAGAAAGGAAGTGAAGCCAGGGAGAGCAAATTTGTGTCAGAGGTAGTGAGGAGGGCGTTGTGGGGTTTTTGGGGGGCGGGGGTGGGGCAGACGTTACCATTTAGGTGGGAGCTGGGTTTGTGTGAAGGGAGAGGGGGTTTGTAGAAAACTGCTACCGGAATGAGGGGTTTTCAGAATAGACGTTGATGTTGGTTCGTCTTATAGATTTTGTTTAAACGAACTCCGGGTGAACCATTTATTAGGAAAGAAAAGATCTTGTGAATGTTTACCTAGAAGATGAAGTGCTGCCGTGAGTCAACAATATTATGAACAGGCGAGAAGGAGAGCATGAAATATGGAGAGTATGGGGATTGGATGGCAGAATGGCGATGGGTAAGATATAATAGCGATGGTATGGGATGCTAACGAAATCGTCAGGGAGGGGACTCTTAACACATGCTAGAATACGGAAATTTAGGGGTAACGATGAAGATGATGAATGAGGAATTCTGTAGTCCTTTTGAATGCTGTAATAGACCTACAGGTGATGTAATGGAAATACTGAGCAGACTTAGGGAAAATGACATATCGTCTGCCTTCGTTCATCATATGCATATCGCAGTGTATACTTTGACGAAGCATTTTCGTTTGTCGGCAGACGATCGACAATAGTGTATTATTTTTTGGAAGAAAACTACACAATATATCAATTATCTCTTAAAAATGGACAATAAAATTGAATATAAGGTGGTAATTTATAACAGAATTTCTTATTCGATTGAGATCCTCCGATGGCAAGAAGTCCATGTTGAATTCTTGTTGCATGCAGATACAACGGCCAACATACTGAGTCCGAAAATTAGTTGATAGGTATGAACTGTACAAGTTTTTGCTCGCGTAAGGGAAGGTCTCTCTCTCTCTCTCTCTCTCTCTCTCTCTCTCTCTCTCTCTCTCTCTCTTCCCGACAGTACATAGAAGCTCCACGGGTGTTAGGGTTAGGTGTAAGAAGAGAGAGTTTTCTCCCTAGGTGTAAACAGTATAGTGGAAGTCGTTTTTAATTATATGTTGGGGACTTAATGAAATGTCCACATGACAAACTGTAACCTTGATATATTAGCCTATAATGAATTTTCGTGGTAATGAATTATCATATTAATGATGAAGGTTGAAAAAAATTTTGACTTTCGTAAAGAACTGTTCAAGAGAAACCATAATATCATCGATAATGGCCTCGGTTAATTTATGCATATTAGCGAGCAGATTGCATGCAACGTAGAATAGTATGTACAACATAGTTTTTTTTTTATTTTTACGATTTGTTCTTTAATTCATAATCTCCCTCTCTTTTTCTTTTCTGACATTAAGCTCTTTGTCTCGGGAAGATTTGACATTCTTCACGTCTTTGCACCTAATGAACAAACTTTTGCTTTTTAATTGGGCCTAGAGTGACTCTTTATGCAAATATTTTTGGAAGGAAGGCCCTGCCTACCTCTCCTCCGTCTAATGAACTTTTCTTCATCAGGCGCTCCGCCGTCGATAGTGATTTGCCTTTTTCCACTTCATGGGAAATGATTAGCATACATAATCTAATTACATTGAGGTTCTTGCAGGTAATTAGCTGGGGATTATTTTTCCCCTTGTGTGCTCTAGAATTACGACAGTGCATTAGTTTAGCCATATTTATTCAACGCAATTCAAGTTAACGACTCAGCAATTCTGTTTAATATTTGGACGCCTTTGTTATTATCATTCTTCGCTGATCCCCTCGAATACCTTTGTGTGTTTTGTTTTATATTTAATAGCCATTGTCTCGAAAAGTGTGTAAACGAATTAGACAATTTTTGTTTATAATAGCATTTTCTTTCAAACGTGCAGAGGCTTTTCTTAATTGCCAAAGATTATCAGCAATTTGTTCCTCTTCATGAATATTGCTTGGGCCTATTGTATTTTTTCTTACCTGACGCTTTTGTTCTCTGATCTTTCTCATCAAATAAAAGTATTTGAATTACCTTGCCAAAGTGCTGATGAGGGCTCAGGGGCATTTGAATGATAAGTTTGTCTGTGTAATTTCTACCCAAAATATTACTACTCTTTCACTAGTTGTTTGTTATTTGACCGCTGTAACCAGTAATTTCTTTAAAAGGATTTGAACAGCGATACATTTTCAGAGAAACATTTCGAACAAACGGCCACTTATGTCTTGCAGAACCATTTTGAGCGAGGTTAACGTAGTTAGGGAAATAATTGTGTCATCCCCCAAGGAAATCTTGTTATGGCAGAGAGCTATTCTGGGAAGTGGCTATAGGCAGGCATTGGCAGAGAATGTCCCTTACATATCACAAGGTAGTTTCCGTCCTTTAATTCATTTTGTGGCATGATAACTATGTCCTTTTGGATAGGCAACTTCACTTGCCATTCTTCTTGTTAGTGCTTGAAAATATGGTGATTGATTAATGCGGAGAGCTCAGAGGAAGAAGTACACTTTTCTTCTGATTAGATGGGCTTGACATGAACTCGCATTTTCCCTGTCTGTTCTCCTTCAGGTTTGCTTAATCAAGACGATCCCAAAATATTTTAGTCAGCTATTTTCGGTCAGTTCTCAATACTTTTCTGACTTCTAAATTTTTCGTTCCCACATTCTGGTTCACTGCACCAGGTATGCTTATGAGAGGCGGATGTACCATCTAGAATCTAGATGGTAAAACCATGACTGAAATTTTAGGAGATAACATTATGTTGGCCCTGTTCTGAGTTTTTAAAGGCTTGTGGTTTTTATGAAAATATCTTATTAATTTTATATAGATATGTTTTTTTTTATCTTATTTATGGCAATTTTAATTCCGTTAGAAATTAAATTCTTTGATTTTATCTTTTGTAACATTGACCTCTATAATGTCTATCATAAACTCATTATTTATATCATTTCCCCTTTCATTCATTCTCATCATAGCACCGAATGACACTGTGGGTCCCAGTGCTTGGCCTATGTCACATATTCCATTCCATTCCATTCCCAAATTTGAAATCAAATTTTCTCTGCTTTGCTGCTGTCAATGTTTTTCTTTTGTCGTATATTCTTCGGCTTTCCTTTTTGTTTCCTTGGTACCGAGTTTGGTATCATACGAGGAGGTGCGGGGGCGGGGGCGGGGGCGGGGGGCGACTTTCGAGGGATTATTGAAATCACCGCCCGCTGACAGAATATCCAAATAACCAAAAGTTTCGCTTCCCCCTTCCCGGCCCCGCTGCTCCTAATAACGGGTCCAGGCCACGTTCAGAACACGATATTGGAATTCCATTCGATTACCATCAGCCAGTCTCTGAATCTTTCACAATTGTTAAACTAATGTTCACGAAAGGAAAGTGTTGTTGGGACACCCGCAGCACGAATCAATTCAGGTGCGTGTGACTTTCCTAAGTAACGACTCGCTCTCAGCCTGACTTACAAGAGTTTGAACCCATTACCTGTCATTTGTGAATGAAATTCATTCGAAGGTTCAATTTCAGTCCAGCTCTTAACCACATGGCACAGAGGAATGGGGTGAACATTTCCTTGTTCACTCCGAAATCAATAAGGTAGATCTTTGGAGTAAATATATATATATATATATATTTATATATATATATATATATATATATATATATATATATATATATATATATATATATATATATATACATACACACATATGTATATATATATATATATATATATATATATATATATATATATATATATATATATATATATATATAATGTATATATATTTTTTTATTTGTGCCAGGAATGTTAGCTTTGTTATCAATTTTTCGTGGAACCGATGGCTTATGTCTTAGAATAATGAAAAACAGTATTTAAATTCCGAATTTAATGAGTCTTGTCGTTTTGAATGTATGCAATTGCACTGGGAGTGAACAAAAAATGTTGAAATATTCGACTTCTGCTTTAGAACCATGCTTTTCGAACGAATTTTTATAATAATTCTTCTAAAAAATCCCTAGTTTTTGAGGTGCAGGAGCTCTCGTAACTCAAGAGACTTAATTTCCTAAAAAAAAAAAAAAAAAAAAAAAAAAAAAAACATGAATATCCAGCAGGAAAGCCATATATCAAAAAGGGTACATTTAGTCGGGTATGACATGAGATCCATTCCAACATTTCAGAAGTGTGACATGTGATGGTATCCCAGGGTGACTTCTGAAAAACAGCACGCATGTTCCTTGAGGAGACAGTTCCCAGGGTCATTACAGAATTTGTTTAGAGTACTAAAAGTGAAGATGACTTAACGTGAAGTGGGAAGGGTTCCCAGTCTTAAGCACAGATATGACTCAAGACATGTTAGATTTGCTTGCTCCCAAAATGTGTTAGTTTGTTTCTCTCTCTCTCTCTCTCTCTCTCTCTCTCTCTCTCTCTCTCTCTCTCTCTCTCTCGTGTGTGTGTTCTCGAGCTAAATAAGTGTTCATGAATTCGCAATGTACCCTGATTATTGAGAATTCTTGGGAGAAATATTATGCAAACGGAATATTCTCCGTGTTCTGCATTATCTCATGGTTAGAGGAAGATACGTAGCAGATGACTTTTAGGTGAGCCTGATGATTATTGTGTTTGAGTAAATTGGGAAGATAAAATGTTGCTTTAGTAAAGGAAGGTCTACATATGTGAATGGAAATGCTGGGGAGGCATAGCAGACAACACAGATTATTTAAAATTTGTCCATTGTTTGAGGCATGGCTGAATCATGTGTAGATGTAAAATTCAGAACGTTAGATACTCAAGGGGTTTAACGTTTAACGGAATTAATGTAGATGATAACAGAATAATTACGTGACCGTGATGGCGAGTAAGAAATAAGATTGTTAATGAGATTAAACAAGTAAGGTAAATAATCACTTTAGAAGTTTTGGAGTATATATATATATATATATATATATATATATATATATATATATATTTATATATATATATATATATATATATATATATATATATATATATATATATATATATATATATATATATATATATATATATATATATCGTTGAAAGCTTTTTTATATACTCAGTTGCCATATATATATATATATATATATATATATATATATATATATATATATATATATATATATATATATATATATATATATTATATATACAGTATATGGCAAATGGGTATATAAAAAAGCGTTCAACGAGAGGATGAAGTTCATGGAAGAACAATAACAGAAAATTTGGATTTTTGAGAGATTTTTTGAAAAAAAAAATTAAACTAAACATGAAAAAGAAAGTGACTAGATATAAAAATACCAAGAAAATGATTTACCAATCTTGTTTGCATTTGTTGCTGCTGAAAATACTATTAGAAATGTTGTAGCATTTCTGTTCGGAGACATTATAAACATTTTTATGCACAAAATGTGATATTTTTCTATATGGTACGGGTAAGGAGAGTGGGAGTGAAAGGAACAAAAAGTTTTTAATGCATAAAAGTATATTATATACAATGCTTCCGAGTAGAAATGCTACAACAACATATCTAATAAAGATTTTTTGAAGTATCAAATGCAAGCTGAGACCGGTATAGCATTTCCACTGGAATTTTTAATCTGAGCATTTTCTCTTTGAAGTTTAGTTTTAAATTTTGTATAACAAGAAATCTCTCAAGAATAAAATTGTTCTCTGTCATCCTTCTTCAGTGAACTTGAGCTATTTCCTTAAGTTATTTTTAAAGGTACTCTTAATACTACACAATGACCTTTATACACTTGAACAGTTATACCTCACCCATTCCTTTGGAAGTTGTCCGTCTTGCGGACATAACTTATAATAAACCCTGATTTGTTACACGTTACTATTATCACTGCTCTTACTGCAACATCTCACTATTAACCTTATTTACTTGTAGTGTCTTGCAATTTTCAACCTATTAATTGCCCCCATATGTCTTCAGCAGTTACTTTTATTTCGTCATTCAGCTCTCCCAGTCGTCTACCATCCATTCTCAACAAGTCTTCAAAATGCTCACTTCGTCTACTTTCATCTCAGACAGCATCTTTCCATTTCAGTCTTTTACTTTGAGATCCCATTGTTTACTAACTGTTCTTTCCCCATTTCATTCTGTGTAGAGCAACCTCCTTTCTCTCTTAAGTTATTACGCAAATTCTTGCCTTCATTCCTATCACTTGCCTTCCTTGTCTCTTTCACTTTCTTATAGAATACATTTTCCACCCTCTTGTATACTTGAACTTAATCTTATCTTCTGTCATGTAGTTGCAGCTCAAATAACTACATTTTGTTGAACTCTAAACATCTCATTTCTTCATTCCATCTTATTGGATGAAATTCTTTTTCTGTACCTCTAAAACCTCCCTGCTGCAATTATAACCCCATCATCGATCTTTGAATCCCTCATCTGCTCAGCCCATCTCAGTGTTATTAACCCTAGCCAGTATTTTATCCTTTTTTCCTTATATGTCCTCTCGCTTCCTTTGCATCAGTATCACTTGTCTTGATTACTCTTACAGATGCATTTCACTTTTTCCTCTGCAGCTTAATATTAATATATCTCAGTGATCAGAAATGCGTTCATTCATTGTTTTTCTCACCATTTCAGCCTTTAACTTGTTTCGTTTACTCAGTACTAACTCCTATTATGCCAAAAATTTCCCTCCCACTTTTTCTTTCCAAAATATACTTTAGAATATCCTTCTTCTATGGAAACCCTGTATTTCCAGAAATCAAAAACTTTTCCAAAGACATGTTCTCAAGAATTTGTAATGTAATGTACTCCTGAAATGTCATGCTTTTTATCACCTACATTTGCATTTACATTACCACAAATTCCAGATCTCTAAAAACAGTTTTCTCTCTCACTCACTCTTTTTTTTATTTCTGGAATATATATGCTTACTATTACAAGTTTTTTTTCCCCTGCTTTTTATTTCTGGAATATATATGCTTACTATTACAAGGTTTTTTCCCTTGCTACACAGAAGCTCACTACAGCATCCAAAAATTAACACACTGAGCACTTTGTCCTCAGAATCTTCATTATACTAAAAGCTCTGCCTCTTCCCTAGCTCCAACCTTTCAGCTACACTAAACACATTAACTCTTTATCCCTCCAAGTTATGAAAACACTGCTCGTTTAGCTTTGCATCACTCACTGCCAAAACTCCGTGCGTTCTCTCCGTTAGACTGTCACCTATCAGGCATTTCTTTTTTGCACCAAACCTCACACCTTCGGAATCCCTAGACTTATTTATTCTTTCTCTGGTGTTTTGCAACATCGGTATAATGTACAGAATCGCAAGCATCAGGCCCCTTTGGCATTTCATGACTTTCACACAATGCAGAGTTACAAGAATTTTCTATTCCCGACATCCCAGACGACTGATAAATGTGACTCCCATGCACCGAGGAGAGGCGGTTTCACTGCTTGAAGTTCACTATATATGTACTCTGTAACTGCCTAATATGGTGTTTTACAGACTTGCTTTCATTTTTTTTTTAAATGCTTGCTTTCAGTCTCCTCACCTCCACAGCTCGGGTGTGTTCTTGTGTGAAATTTCGTGTTGGATCAGGATTTTAATCTTATTCCTTTTATTAATTTTTTGTGCTGTAGTGTATTCAATATAATATTTATGAATGCGTTCTCCACAGCTCGGGTGTGTTCTTGTGTGAAATTTCGTGTTGGATCAGGATTTTAATCTTATTCCTTTTATTAATTTTTTGTGCTGTAGTGTATTCAATATAATATTTATGAATGCGTTGTAAGTTTAAAGTTATATTATTATAGTGCCTCCGATTATTTCTGCTTGGAAATTGTGACTAGAAAAAAAGTCGTTAAACTGTTTTACGTATGAGATGCCTACCCCTTCGCTTCACCTTTGTGTGCTTTGGAGCAACGTTTCCTTCTCTGATATATATATATATATATATATATATATATATATATATATATATATATATATATATATATATATATATATATATACATATATACATATATACATATATATATATATATATATATATATATATATATATATATATATATAATCATCTCTCTCAGCACCGCATGACGCAAAGGACTTCTGCAAAGTTCCGTCACTCATGTCTTTCTTGTGCTTTATCTCCCAAAATCTCCTCCACTCATCTCCAGCCTTTCGTCTCAAAGTTCTCATGCAAGTAGTTCTGGGTCTTTCGGCTCTTCTGATGCCCACAGGAGCCCAGCTGACACCATCATGCTATTTCCATTATTATTTCGTCTATATATTTAGAATCTACGAATATATAAGGTTACATAGAAATGCACACAACCTTCGGAATAGCATATTTACTGCTTTGGGAAGTGAGGATGTGTTTCATATGTGAAAATGTTTGTTCACTGGCGGCAAGCAGATGGGTGGAGAATACGCTCGATTCAGTTCTAATATGGTATACAGTGCAGACAAATTAACAAACATTGTAGTGTGTTAATATTATGTATTACTGTTACCGTGTTAACTTAGCAGCGTATAAAGTTCTCTCTTCCATTCTATATTTTTTCTCATATTTTTCTTTTACCTTTTCTGAATTGATGTTTGCCATAGTCAAGCACTGCACGTAGTAAGTTTGGTGGTTGCAACTAATATTGTCGTAGGTACTTGTGCCTGTGGTTGCCGTAGTATGTAATGAGGCATTAGAAGTTCTTATGGTGAAAAGGATTATTATATGTAGACAGGAGAGTAAATGGTTTGGTGCAGAAGTAGATCTATGCAGAGGTTACAGTCTCAGCGGCTCTAATATTTTCGTGGTTGGAGTGATGAAGGACGTCAAGTAAAGAACAGATACTGCAGTTGTAAATTTGTGGGACATAAGTTATAGGTTGGAAACTGCAGAGACCGAAAATGCTTTCACGAACGGTAAGATGAAAGTTGGATTGGGGTTGTGAATACAGAGCAATGATTTTTAGTATAGGGAAGTGACTAATTCATAGTGGTATATATGAGGAAATGTAACAGATGATGGTAAGAGGAGGAAGAAGAGATGAACGGCAGAGTAATGGAAATAATGGATGAAGAAACGTTGTTCTAGATGTTAAAGTGGACATGTATGTGTGGAAACAAATGCTGAGACGTATGAAGGGATAACTTGGCTAGCTCTCCATTTTAGAAACTAAATTTGGATAAGAGATAAGAATGAAAGAACAGTCGAAGCTGTTGACATAATTTGTTTGAGTACATGTGGTATGGAGTTCGAATTGTCGAAATGATGAGAAATGTAGAGAAACGTAAAAGGTTTCTTAAAAATTATGGGTAAGGGAAAATATGGATCAGTGTTTTGCATGGGACTGGTCACTTGAATGGAACGCTGGATGTTGGGTAGATAAGTAAACAACTCGTATTTCATTTTGTTGCGGTGAGAGTGGGGGAGAGGAGACTCAAACAAACCTGCTATCTAGGCTAGATTGATATTGCAGTGGAAGAGCCTTAGTAACCAAGAATGGCACGAGAGGGCGTGGAAGATTTGTTGTGTGATGCATTGTTGTGAGGGACGGGGATTGTGGTTGTCGACGAGGTGATGAGCTGTCAGTTAGGTTGTAAAATTGCCTTGTATAGTTAAGTTTCCTGCACAGGATGAGGGTGGTAATAACTTCTGTTTTGTTATGTTCTGTGGTCACCTTCTGTTAAGGGAAATGGCTGACTGGTTACACACACACACACACATACATACATACATAAATATTTTTGTGTAGTGGAAGTATGTCCGCCCTTAATAAACATCTAGCAAGTAACTATGGTAGTTTCGAGTACACTAATTAACCCTAATTTTTCAATTCCTCATACTCCTAGTGCTTTGCATGATGATCCATGGCGCCTGTTCGCAGTGGAAAGGAGCGACTCAGTTATAACGCCGACTGATTCGTGATTCATACAGACACACACAGCTAACAGGCGACAACAGATCATAATGGTTCAAACCTTTTTCTCTGTTTGTAAAGAAAAGGAGACCGTACCTGAAAACGCAATTAAGGGTCAAAATAGGATTGAAAAAGGTAGTGAGGGTGCTTTATTGTGATCTAGCGAGCATTAGGGAAAGAAAAGGCGGAGAATGAGTGAAAAAGAAGTCTTTAACCTCTTATCCCAAGGCAGTAAGTCTTTCAGAGGGAATTAAAGTAGGACGTCTTGAGATTAATGAAAAGACTATTAGAAGATATAAAGAAATGGGAGAGACTGACACACGAATTTCACCCCTTTATCACATTGTTCCTTAATACTTATTTTAGAATTATTTACAACCCTTACCATTACAGAGTTCACAATATAAACAGTGATGCGACACGTATGATTTGCTCAGGCACCAAAGTTCGTTTCTGTTGGCCAATTTTCTTAGGAAACAAAACAAAAACCAAGCGGACGAGCAGGCCTAATCAGAAAACATGCAGAAAGGAGATGTGTCTTCCGACAAAGTTCCTTTTCAGTCGTACCAAGAACGGGAATCCGAATCTCAGAAGCCCAGCTGCTAATTAGATAAATCCGGACTGTTGAGGAAGATCCGGAACAGGTGGTAAAACGGAAGAGGCACGCGGACGCACAGGAAGTTTGCTTACGGAACTCCAGATTTTGGAAATTTAATCTTATTCGCTTTATTTCATTGAGCCCTTTTTCCCTTAACGTTGACGTAGTTAAGACAATCCAGTCTTCGTGGAATTTGCTTTGAATAGTTCTTTCGTTTTAGGAAAGCTTGTTGTGGCTTTTAGAGTAATTTATTTTTAGTACAGTTGTCTTTACTTAATTATATCTAGCAGTAGAAATGTAATATGAGATTATAATTATATCTGCCAGTAGAAATGTAATATGGGATTATTAATTTTCTGTATTTAGTTCTCTTTTCACGGGAAATAGTGCAAATATAGTATATCGTTTATCTTTCAAAGGCTTCAGATTTACCCTGACATTGCTCCTCTGTAATAAGGTTTCTGATCATTCCTCTATTTTTCCAGTATCATTCATAGAATATGCGACTTACCTCCTCTTTCTTACTTGTAGTAACAAAATATATTAAGTCTGTGGTTTCTGTATCATGTTTGTCAGGGTATCTTTGGTCACTTCCTTTTTGTGACGCAGTTCCACTTAGGATGTGCATTATTGTACGAATGCGACTTGAAAAATTGTATTGTTAGTAACTGAAAGCTTTAATCTTAGTTGTATTTGGTGCTGGTTACAGAATTAATGGAATGGGTGAAAAGGCGAATTAATGGAATGGGTGAAAAGGTGCAAAACAAGGGAATGAGAAGGAAAGGAAATTGAACTAACTTATGTCATCAAGGTAATACACAGGGTTTATTCTTACGGTTAGATACTAAATATATGCAATATTGCTTCCATAATCATTCTATTAAATCTAACCAAAATTCGTAAGTATGATACACCACCGTGCAACAGGGCGACCATAGTATCCTGGTTTTGAAATAATAACTCATTCTTTTGGTATTCTTTTTAATTATTATCCTGCCTCTTTTATTTTGCTGTCTTGACACTTCACTCACTGCAGAAAAACTGCAGTTTTCACGCACTGAATCTTTGCAGTTTTTCAGAGAAAAATCGAGTGAATGTAAAGATAATTTTAAAATGAAGTGCAAAGCTGCCTACTAAACCAATCACATCCGTAATGAAACGTAATCGCCGTGTTTTCACATTCCTTTCAGTTTCATGCATCCTTGACAAGGTGAACATGGCAGTAATATTGTACACTGTGCTTAATTAAGACACATAACTCACCGTAATGTTGTGAATAAAACACTGATGACCACTGGAAGATTATATTAGTAATAATCTCAACCAACCTGATGACAGTATTATTTAAAATTGTACAGTCAACGATAGCTAACATTGCTCCTGAAAAATGACAAATTCCTGGTGCAAGAAAAATGTATGAGTTTCTTTGCTTAGCACGTTGACATAATAAATATATTTTCTATTTTCACTTTTCCCTTTCCTGTTACAAGTGTCACGTTATCACATACAGATTAATAATACATCTGCTCATTTAATGTTATGCAAGATACAGAAAAAACGTAACTCAGTATATGTCACAAAATGCTAACGCCTTACAATATTTCGTATTTGAAATATTTTTCAAGTTACAAATATATATGTATACACACACACACACACACACACACACATATATATATATATATATATATATATATATATATATATATATATATATATATATATATATATATATATATATATATATATATATATATATATATATCTCAGAGAGGAGGAGGGCACGCAGACTTTATTCCCGACGATTCGGAAGGTCTTCATTACATTTTCGCGGGCTGCACAAAATAAAATAAAATAAATTACACATAAATTACAAACTTTAAAAAAAGGAACCGTCAGTACAAATTTAAACCATTAAAAAGGATAATTTAAGGTACAACCAGAGTAAAAAGTTAAGTTAAAAAAATCATAACATTGCCCAAAGCATCTTTAAAAAATTAAATGCAAAGAAAGTAAAAGCTGAACCAGTTTAATCAATGAATTTGTTCTCTCAGTCCTTATTCATCCATTGAATAGGTTGGTTCACGTTTTACTTTCTTTGTTCTTAATTTAAAAAAATGCTTGTAGTAATGTTATGGAAATTTTTTTTACTTAATTTTTTTTTTACTCTTTGTACGTTAAATTGTCCCTTTTAATGGTTTAAATTTGTGTTGATGGTGCCCTCTGAGGTACATCCCGCTATGACCACCGCTGTTTGTGTGTATATATGTATATATATATATATATATATATATATATATATATATATATATATATATATATATATATATATATATATATATATACACATACATACACACACACATATACAGTATATACCCTTAACGTTGAATTCATTTTACTTTGGGAATAACTTAAGCCCAAAAGGAATTATAATTGATAAGTGCATCTTTCCTAGCCTGGATTCGAACTTGTGGCGAGGAGATTACATACAGAGGCAGACACTCGACTGTTTCTTTCGGCAATATTAATAACTAAATCCCCCCGCCCTGGAGCATATGCATTTATAAATTATAATTCCAACTCAGTGCGATTTATTCACAAGGTAAGTAAATTCGACTATAAGGGGTATTTGTTATTTAATTTTTTTGATTATTAAAATGTAATATATATATATATATATATATATATATATATATATATATATATATATATATATATATATATATATATATATATGTATGTATGTGTGTGTGTTTGTGTGTGTGTGTGTATTATATGTGTGTGTGTGATTGATATGATAATTAATGCCACATTTATCCTTTCAAGAATACTGTGTACAGAAAATGTTCGCTACCCATGTAACTATTGCCAATTTGATGATGATTTACACTCACTGTAGATTTAACATTAATCTCTATCTTTTGACATTTGCTTTATTCATGCACTTATGATTCAACCTTCAACTCAGTTCATATTCAGCGCTGTTTTGAGGAAGCTGATGAATGGTGATGAAATGGACGTCTTATTATTCCGTCACAAACATCTCTCAAGACCTTAATATGTACAGTAGGTGGGGTAGGGAACGTTATCTCCTTGCGTGTATGAGTTTGTGTGTAAATAACTTCTCTTCTTTCATCCGTCCTGTTGTGTGTGTTCACGTTTTCTTGTGTATTATTTTATTTGAGTCACATCGACTGTTAATTAATTAGTTATCTTACTTTTTCAGGTTAGTTACAAAACTTTACCATGTGCAAAGAAATCTCTTTCAGAAGAAATGTGTTACTGGGTGTATCCAGGTATGTTATGCTTTCTAAGACGAATTTGAGATAGGTGAATTTCTTTTTGTACTTTTATCGTAATTAATAGATGTTTCTTTTCTTGCTGTTACATGATGAGAAGATGAACAGGTCGAATTACGGTTTTCCTTTATTACAGGAAGTTTTCATTTGGTAGAGCAGTCAAGTGACAGCGAATCCAGGATTAATGAAGGTTCATGAATGGTTGATCGAGTCATCAGGTGTTTTACTTTACCAGGCCACACACTCGATATTTCAGTATTCTAGATTATGCCCCAAGCAACACATTACTCATATGGGATTAATTTTTCTCTCCTAGTAACTGTTCTTTTAATGGTGATAATACACATTTCAATATAGTGTCCTGAGATGGAATCGTTTATCCCCCCCCTTTCGTTTTTGAAATGTAAGCTTTGCCCCGTTGGATGAAATGCTGGTTAAACTAATTCAGTTTCATACTGTTGAAGGAAAGGTGAATCTTAGTTGATTGACGGAATACCTGGGCAGTTCAAGTGAAATCTTTACAGCAATTGCATCTTGTTAATATCTTATTGTAATATAGCGTTAGGTTTTTCTATCATGTTGAAAAAAGACATCAATAATGAATGGAGTGTGGAATGATTGATTTCTCCAAATTGATATAATAGTGATTGGTGTACTGAATCAGGTGTACTGAATCAGGAATTTGAAGCGATTAATTTTAATACAGGTGGTTAAAGATTGGAAGCAATTGTTACTTCCAGGTATTTGGAAGTAAATTTAACGAATGACAAAGACCGCAGAGGGCACTGAATCACATAACAGGTAAAGCAAGGAAGAGCGTGATCATAAGATTGGGAAGACTTGAATTGTGTATGGAAGCCAAGGTGGGAATGTCTTAAGACGTTGTCAAGCTAACTCTCCTTCATGAAGTGAACCAGCTGACGAACCCGGCGCTGCCCTGGAAAACACTTAATGACAACCGGTAAACTCTCTCTCTCTCTCTCTCTCTCTCTCTCTCTCTCTCTCTCTCTCTCTCTCTCTCTCTCTCTCTCTCTCTCTCTCTCTCCTGCTAAGACAGTTGCTTCAGTTACATTGCTTAGCATTTTTGACGTTTTGTATTTCACCTCATCTCAACTTGGACTTAAAGAGGCATCGGTAGTGTCACTATTCATCTCAGCGACCTCAAAAACTGTGGATTAGACATTAATATCTGTTATTTTTGACATCTTATTTTTCACCCCTTCTCACCCCCCTTCCTATCGGGGCTGAACTTGGACTTAAATGGCATCGTGAGTGCCACTATTCATCTCAGCGACCTCAAAAACTATGGATTAGACACTAATATTTGTTATTTTTGACATTTTATTTTTCACCCCTTCTCACCCCCCTTCCTATCGGGGCTGAACTTGGACTTAAATGGCATCAGTAGTGTCACTATTCATCTCAGTGACCTCAAAAACTGTGGATTAAACACTAATATCTGTTATTTTTTACATTTTATTTTTCACCCATTCTCACCCCTCTTCCTATCAGGGCTGAACTTGGACTTAAATGGCATCGGGAGTGCCACTATTCATCTCAGCAACCTCAGAAACTGTGGATTAGACACAAATATCTGTTGTTTTCGGTTATTTTTACATGCCACCCCCCTCCCCCCCAAGGTGCCAGTGATGTCTTACCCCTACAGTATTCTTTTCCAGATAGTAAGTCATATGTATACTGAAATGAGGTATGATAAGCCCGTAGAGTTTATTTAGTTACTAAGTCTACAGGTAGAACCAGCCCGTTTCAGGGAGGCCCTCCTACCCCACCCTTTTTGGTGCCCTTTGGTGCTAGTGATGTCTTACCAACACAGTATTTTTTTTCTAGATAGTGAGTCATGTATATACAAAGTTTGGTTGAAATTGCTCAATGGGTTTAAGAGACATGCTGGAACACACACGTACATACATCCATTTATATATATATATATATATATATATATATATATATATATATATATATATATATATATATATATATATATATGTATATATATACTGTATATATATGTATATATATACAACATATATATTATAGTTTGTGGATACTGAATGCAAATGGGAAAAAATGTCGAAGCACTTGAAATGAACTGTTTGCTTAGTATGTCGTGAAAGAATAATTCAATATGGTGAGAAATGTGGGGAGCTGTAGAAGTGGTGAAAATGTTTGAATAGGTGAACGGATGGACCAGAGTATTTTTAGACACTTGGCCATATACAGCAGAAAAGAGTGACGGAAAATAGATGACAAAAAGAGCGAATAATTCTAGTGCTAGGAGAATATGTTGGGAAGAAAGCGGAAGAAATATTCTCAAAGAAGAACCTTACTATCCAGAAAGAGTGAGAGCACTTTGAAGATAGACTTGAAACGGTGCAATGTGTGTGGGGAGAATCGGTACACTGCTGATGAATGTTTCTAGATGTCTGGAGCACCCGATGATGGGGAAGTTTTACTGCACAAGAGGTTCAGTCACTGCTCAGCTATTCAAGTATAAATGTGATAGATCGTTGTTATGCTTCCCAAGAAATTGCCAGATAACATTTGAAACGCCGTAATTTCACACACACACACACAGACACACACTCACATATACATATATATATATATATATATATATATATATATATATATATATATAGATATATATATATATATATATATATAGATATATATATATATATATATATATATATATATATATATATATATATATATATATATATATATATATTTACATATATATATATTATATATATATATATGTATATATATACATACATACATACATATATACATATACACACGCACACACACACACACTACTTTTGTTATTATGTTTCAAATTTAATTTGAAACAAAATAAACAGTTATACTACTGTTCATTATTTCCAGTCCTCGGCGGATCGCAGCAAAACAAATTCAAACACAGTGTCATGTAGTTTTTTTTTCATATTTATTTTTAGTTCATCACAGATATGATTTTTATGTTTATAACTCTTTTTGGAATTCTGAAGTTAGGCATTGCAGCCCACTTTTTTTTTAATATTTAAAAAACAGGCCTGACATATAACACGACGGGGTAGTTCGTTAAAGGTACCATGTTGCCCCAGTATCAGTCATGCAATGATGTGCGTCAGTTGCGTAGTTGCACATTATTTGGTATTGTTGACATTTATTTAGACTCTGTTCAGATAAGACTAATGTACTGTTGATTCGATGTTAACGCCCATGAAAATGATGAAGGAATATATTGTGAAGGTTTAATCTGACTTTCGTTCAGACCGTAAGAGGGATATTGTCCTCAGTTGAATAAAGCATATTCTGACACCACACGGAAGTGGAAGTTTTAAAAACAAGGTAAGAAAAACGGCTACGAGAAGACTTTGAAATATCAACAAAGGCTTTTATTTCTCCAGATTCTCTCTCGCTTCCAGCCGGCTCCTTTAGAGAATGCGAGTCTTCATATATCTTCACTCGAATCTCCAGGTGAATAGAGACGTCCTTTTCGCCATCCGTCAGGCGGATATTATTAAGAAGTGACCCGGACATTCCGGGACACTGATAAATAGCCTTTGAAGACAAATGATCGTCGAGATAACATTTTAAAGCCTCCCAATAATATAGGCTAACAACTGTTCTCCCACATGACAGCACGCACACACACACACACCTTTAAGTGCATGGCCCTGTAAATTATATTTAGTCAACAGTTCATTGTTTTTATTTCAGAAATAATTGGGTTACACATAAAAACTTCCGTTTGTTTTCCGTCATGATGTATTTTCAGCGGAGAGACGTATTCAGAAGACTATATATGACGCATACAAGTCAAGTACGAGTCAGTAAAGTTGGAAAAGCTGGGTGATCGAATAAAAGTGTAATAATTAGAAATCAAATAAATCTGTTGTTGCTACACTTTTATTTCAGATTTCGTGGAAACCAGGCTACGCTCCGAAATTTAATTTCAAAGCAAAATTTATTAGTTTGGAATATAATCATTTCAGATTCATGATATTACACCCGCTTGATATTTCAGCATGTTTGTAGTTTGGCCTCTGGTGGAAACAATTCGAAAGAGAATGTTTGCGTTGCGCTGGCAAAGCTTTTCACTCAGAGAACGGCGCGGAAGAGAAAAGGGCCAGATCTACGAGATGAGGATCTTAAACTGGAATTAAAATTCAATTACAAGTGAGATTACAACCGCTCAGGCCTTCGAGTTTTGCCTTACGGGCCGAGCGAACTACAACTTGAAAGTACCCGTCTTCTCTCTCGCAGCGCCATTCAAGAACGTCTAGGTGATGCGGAAGGAGGATGGGAGTCGAGTGAACGTTGAGGAAAGGATTTGAGGAGGAATAGAAAAAAAAAAATATTAATATTAGAATGACAGTTTGATGTAACAACATCATCTTTTGCAGTATGAAGAGATGTTATTTATCCATCATAATTTTTACGCAATTTTACATTCACTTGTACACTTTAATTTATATATGTGTGTGTGTATATATATATATATATATATATATATATATATATATATATATATATATATATATATATATATATATATATATATATATATATATATATATATATATATATATATATTATTTACACTACTTCACAAATTTGTTATACTTGTATTATAGTTGTATTAGGAAGGTTTGCTGGTGTCTTCATTTCCTCAAGTTATTTGAAAATATCTGTAGACTAAAGGTAAACCACATTCAAACAGTCATATTAGCAATAAATCTGCCATTAGTTGCGATGATCGTAAGACTTAATTAAAATAACATGATCGCAGTGTCTGAACTTTATTGCTAGAGCAAGTGACGCTACATATAAATAAAGTAACGGACAAACAACAACACCAAGTCGTTGCATTTTTTATATTTATTTATGTTTCACGCGATAGCCTAAAGAGCTCCTTTTCTCGTTATTAAATGTAAATGCATTCCATGAAAACCGCATGTCATTTCAAATTAGAGCGTGTGACCGGTATCATTTGCATTGTCGCTTCAGTCATTAACTTTTTTCGGAGCTGTCATTTGCATCGTTAGTTCGAAAATCCTACCGCTGGTTTCAGATTTAAGCCACTTATCATAAATATGAAATCAATCTTTTAATTATTGTTCATTGAAGTGTCTTCGCAGTTCATGCATGTGTATTAGCAGGTCAGTATGAACTCTATGGGTCTGTGATTAACGATTTTCATCGTTCAACGGGAACTTCAGAAGTTCAAGCGAAGATGTAATGCATTACTACCCTAATACACTTCTCCTTGAATTTTAATACATTCTTATCTATATATTAATTTATTTTTTTCTTTTTTCTTTCTGTATTTCCCTTAACCTC